>JAWWNH010000024.1:2395625-3058750 GCA_034641385.1 Darevskia mixta | reverse complement strand
AATAGTAAATGAAGAATATATATATTAGTCTTGTAATGTCACCATCCAGCCGAAATCAACACAAGTGGCACATGAGAAGGACATGAAGCCAATTCATGAAACCAATTCAGACATGAAACCAATTCAGATCCATGTCTTACAAATCACAGCCAAAACAACAACTGCAAACTTCTAACCAATACACCACACTCTCATGATTTCCACTCTGCATACAACAAATGTAAACTTTGCAATAATCAAACCTCGTAATAAATCAAACCTCAACACACAATTTGCTATTATTCCATTTAGCCTTCGTGCTTTTGTATAATCTTTTCCCTTATGAAGCAGTCCAAACGCTGAGCTCTGTAATTTATTGGGGCAGTGGAGACACAGCACCCTAGCATGGGTTTTTTTCTCACCAGCATAGCTTCACCATATTTGGCTCTCACTGAGCTCCACTTTGAAAGCTCCACTTTGTTCTGAGTCACAACCTTGGGTGAATAAATCATCACCTCTAAGCAAGGAGGGAAATAGGTTTAATCAACAATTAGGCTTATGCAACTAGAGAGCTACCTCAGTTGCATCTAGAAAGCTGAAATGTATCCCTCTGTCAATATATAATTGGGGCAAAGTTGCTTAGTGCTTTTTGAACAGTGAGAGAATACAGCAGGGATACGGAACTCTTTTCAACCTGAGGGCCACACATCTTTCTGGACAACCTTCCAGCGGCTGCATGCTAGGGGTGAACGGAGCAAGAGATATATTTTTTACCTGTGTACAGTAGACTGGAGGCAACACATTGGATGGGATTAATCATTGACATTAATGAACTTAACTTCAGTGAGTCTACTCTGAGTAGGACTAGCACTGAATACCACAATACTCCTCTCTGACCTCCATCTAGGTAAGCAAGAGTTGTTATCAGAGTTCACAGTCATTTTCCAGCCAGGCAAATGTGAAAGGTGGGGCTGGTGAGGGGTGTGGCCAGTGTGGGGCTGGGGCCTAAAGGGAGTACTAAGGGCTCAGCTGAAGTAAACGGAAATTTGGGTTTTCTCCAAATTGACAATTGTTCCTATTTAGCACAAAAGAGCAGGTTTCCCCTGAGAAAGGAGAAGGGCAAAGGGGGGAATTCTCAGACCGATGCTTTCTACAAGTGGGAGTATTGACAAGTCCACAGTGTCCTTAGGAACATAGGAAGCTGCTTTATACTGAGACAATCCATTGATTGGTCCATCCAGTGCAGCAGTGTTGACACAAACTGTGCCATGGCTCACTGATAGAGAATCTGCCGTGCATGCAGCAGGTCCCTGGTTCAATCCTCAGATAGGAATGGAAGATAACCTTCTTTGATATGCTGTAAAGCTGCTGTCAGTCAGTATGGGCAGCATTGAGCTAGATCAGGCATAGGCAAACTCCGGCCCTCCAGATGTTTGGGACTGCAAGTCCCATCATCCCTGACCACTGGTCCTGTTAGCTAGGGATGATGGGAATTGTAGTCCCAAACATCTGGAGGGCCGGAGTTTGCCTATGCCTGAGCTAGATGAACCAATGGTCTGATTCAGTAGGAAGAAGCTTCTAATATTCCCTGACTGGCAGCACCTCTACAGTCCTTGATCTGCAGCCCTAATCTGGAGGTGCTGGGGACCGCATGAAAAGCAGCCACTTTGCCCTGGGCATGCACCTGGCAACCCCATAACTGTTGCACTTCCACATTCATAATGATACCACTTACGGGTTGCTTGGCTCAACTTATTTGCACCTTTTGCCCAAGAGGGCTGTATTTATAGGAGGATGGTTTTTTTTTATTATTGATTAGTACCTCATACGTTCCTGTAATCTGTTGGTGACGGACATGCTTTCTGCCAGTTCTACGTGAGTGCACCTTGTCAAGGGGTCAAGATTAATAGCTCCTTTCTTCTCCATCCTGAGTGCTTTGAGAAAAGACTTAATTGCAACACTTACACAAACTCATAATCATCCTGAAATGCTTTTTTCAATTAATAAACCAACCTTCAAATGCAGTGAACACACTGTGAGATGAATAATACTTGATAACAACAAACCGAGCTAAAATAGTGTGTGTGTGTGTGTGTGTGTGTGTGTGTGAGAGAGAGAGAGAGAGAGAGAGAGAGAGAGAGAGAGAGAGAGAGAGATCTATATACTGTATATTGGTGCATTTTGCAGGACAATGAAATGAGAATAGCTTGATTCTCAGTGAAGACTGGTCAATAAGAGTGAAGGGAGCACTGATCCACCAGCCTCAGTCTGCCCCCAGCTAGCATGCATGCCTTTTTACTTACAAATAGCCAGGGGGTGGCTCTGCCTATTGTCTCTGTCTCCACCTACTGTTGATCTCCCTGCCTTCTGCCCTACCAGTCCCAGTGGTCACCAGCCACCACTGTTGACTTTTGATGTCCCTCCCCCACTCTATTTCAACTAGCATCTCTGCTTTCTAAGGCAGCTTTGTGCTTCAAATCAACAACCCCACTCTAGCACACCTATCCCAACCTGGCACCCTCCCAAGGTAATTTGACACCAATTCCCATCACCCCCGACCATGGGTCATGATGACTGGGATTGATGAGAATTTAGAAGTTATGGGGCATAGAATCATACCATAGGATCATTTCATGGGATCACATCTGGGGAACACCTGGCTGAGAGAGCTGTTCTAACAAACAGTTTTGTCATCCTTTGATACCTATAAGCAGGAGTCATTGAGAACTGCTGAAAGGCCAACAGGGGAAACACAAGAGGAAACGCTCTTCCACATGCCTTAGCTTTCTTTATGTAGGGTGATTTTGGTGTGTGTAGATGTTTGTCCATGTTTGTGCACATGCTTTCAAAAGAGCCACATACCCAGGATAACTTTTTATCATCTTTAATAAGTATGATAAAGACACATGTGAGTGGAATTACACTGTCCATTTTTGGTTAATTATAGATTCCAATAGATTACACTGCTGGGGGAGGCTTGCGTCAGGGATAGGGAATCTGTGGCCCTCACTCCAGATGTTGTCAGCCAGCTCCTCTAAGGTATGGTAATACAGCCAAGGGTCAGGGATGGTGGGAGCTTTAGTCCAGCAACTTCTAAATAGCGGGCAACAGATTTCCCTTCCCATCTTACTTGGGGGGGGGGGAATCCAACATAAAAAGTCTCCTAGATGCAAAACTGAAACAAAACTTGGAAAGTTATTAGGCTGGAAAATTTTGTCCCTCTGGTATGGTATATCGGTGCGAAAGAAAAACAGAAAGACGGAAAGAAAGACCCCTCCTTTTGTTTTTTTACCCTCTTTCAGTGACTTGTATTCCAAATTGTTCTGCAGAATATGCACCCATTCCCTTTCAAAACTAGGCTCGAACATTTTTGTGGGGAAGAAACAGCAGTAGTTGATGCAAAATACAAAATGCTGCCAATATGAGATTTTTCGAAACCTATTTAAAACAACAACAACCTCTGACCAGCCAAGTTTTAAAATATTGGAGAACCAAACTTGGCCATTTAGATGGTCGCCTACATAATTTGGTTCCAGCGTTTGCAAAACAGCAACTTATGGAGTCCCAGCACTCTCTTGATTCTCAGGTCATGACACAACTTGGCACCAATCAGTCATGCATTGTATGACAAGCCCTATTAAATATTCAGCTGTTCACCGTGGTGATTAGGAACCATTGTTTAAAATGCTTCTGCTGCAATGAAGTAAAACATCCAAGCTCAGTTTGATTGGTGATGCAAACACACAATCCTTTTAAAGCACCTTGGAGAACTGTATCATGCTAGGATCTTATGGTGTCAATCCAAAAGAAGGCAAAATACACCACAGACAAGATCCATGAATTTATTTTTTGAGAGAGAGAGAGAGAGAGAGAGAGAGAGAATTAGTTTTTGCCAAGTTATTTTCTTCAGTAACTGCAAGCACAGAATCCAAGGCTTATTCTCAATGAATCATAATGTTTAGTAGGAGAAAATATTTGATACATTATATTTCTATGCTGCTTTTCATTCAAATGAACACCAAAGCGGCTTACAAACAATAAATAAGAATAGCATGATAGAGCATCACAGAACATCAAAACTATATCACATATCATATAGAATAATTAACAAATCATCAGTGAAGCAATTACAATCTATAAAACAGTTGACAAAGCAGCAACTAAAAATAAGCTAAACAACACAGTTAAAAGCAAATGTCATGTTATATGGTTAACAAATCAATACAGCATTTATAATCTATAAAACAATATTAACAACATTAACAAAATAGCAGCCAAAAATAAACTAAGCAACTACGGAGGTGGTGGAAATGAGGGAAATCATTCAAAATTTCTGCCAAGGCTATTGCTGGCAGCACATTCTAGAATTGTTGGGTCCATTTACTGAACTGCAGAGGAAAAATCATGTTTATCATCTATTTATTTTATGAAATCAGAATCTATAGAAGTGGCTGAACTCTGAAACAGGCTATGACAGGGTCAAGATTGCTGCACAAGACCTGTAGTCTAGGTCAGTGGTAGATTGTGAGATGGTTCACTAAGCAAAACTGCTAGCTGCCTTGGGGAAGAGCCCTGTAGCTCAGTGGTATAGCATCTGGTTTGCATGCAGAAGGTCTTAGGTTCAACCTCCGACACCTCCTGGTATGGTTTGCAAAGACACTTATCTGAAACCCTGGAGAGCCACTACCAGTTAATGTAGTGCTGAACTAGATGGGCCAATGGCAGCTTCCTCTTTTTTATGTGTGGCAGTAGAACACAGGGAGGAACCCTCTCAACCATTGCCTTTCCTAATCTGATGGTGGTGTAGGTCGGGAAGGGTATAAAAAGCAGAACTGTGCAAGCAGACAGTTGTTATTTGAATGGTTGCCTCTGCTGATATCAGTGACCTGAATCCAGTTCCCAGAATGGTTTAACAACTGATCCCTCTTTCCAATGAACTTTGAGAAGATGGGGCTTTAAAAATAGAAGAAGCAAAAAACACTTGAGCTTTCTTCCTCACCTGCTATTCAACTTGCTTGGTCAGGTTTTGGTTTCTGGATCACAGCTGTGTTCAGCTACAACGCCCAAGGCATAACCACAGTGATGTGGGAAGCTCTGAGCCACTCAGGAGCCCCTGGGCGGTGGAATCTGTGAGGTCACCAACTGCTTTATGCCATATCAAGCTGCCACAGGGGGTGGGATAGGATCTGACAGCTATGTTCCACATAAAGCGATATGCAGCATGGGGGAAGAATGGGGGGGGGGAGAACATTTCTGAGGTGAATCAGCAACAGTATTTGTTTCTCATTCGTATAAAAGTTGCAGAAAATAGCTCTCAGACATGTGCCAGGACTTTCTTGAGGTCAAATCTAGCTGGGAGCTTCATGGGGGTGAATAGGAAAGAAAGTTCAGAGTAATATAAGCAGTGTAAACAGTATGTACAGCCATCCAAGAAGGTTTGCTAGAGTAATTGACATGACCTAAGGTGACTTCCTCTCTGTCTCTTTTTCTTTCATCTACAACATAATGTGACAGTACTTTTTCTCCACCAACAATATGTATCTCTGTGTTGCTGCTGTGTGTGCATGTTGCTTGCTGTGTGCATGTGTGCACAATGTGCCCTTCAGATGTTATGAGCCCTAGCCAGCATGGCCTATGGTAATAAGAACATAAGAAGTGTGTGCTAGATCAGGCCAGTTTCCCATCTAGACTAGCATCCTGTTCTCACAGTGGCCAACTAGTGGAAAACCACAAGCAGGACCTAAAGTACAACATCACACTCATCCACAAGCAGGACCTAAAGTACAACATCACACCTGCAATTTTCAGCAGCTGATAATCAGAAGCATCACTGCCTCTGAGTGTGGAGGCACAGCTACATAGGCATTGTGGCTAGTGACCAATGATAGCTTTCTCCCCCATGAATTTATCCAGTCTCCTTTTAAACCCATCCAAGTTGGTGGCCATCAGTGCATCATGTGGGAGTGAGTTCCTTGGTTTAACCGTGTGGTCTGAGATGATAGGAATTGTAGTTTGGTTGGCACCAAGTTGGCTGCTATTACTATTTATTAAATTTGTATACCACCCGTCATCCGCAGATCTCAGGGTAGTTCACAAGATAAAAATACAAGACAAAAACCACAAAATACATAATAAAAACAAAAACAAAAACAAACCAATAATCCCCTCCCACAAACACATTTAAAAGGGTATTGGATGTTAATCAGCCAAAGGCCTGGTTTAAGATACTGGGTACATGCTATGAGGTTGGAATCAATATGGCCAATGCCTGTCTAGCTACCTCCGCATGTGACTGCTGTTGTATGTTTGTGGAACATGTGCTGTGTGAAGTGGAGTCCAAATTAGCTCCCTGCTGAGACTGGTGATGTGCAAACTCCCCTTAGCTGAATTTGGAAATGGCTCCAGAGCTACATCCACTTTTGGAGAGCTATCAGAAGGAAAAACAATTCATTAATCTCCTTGGAGTACAAAAAAGACATGTAATAAGGACTGGTGTCAGGAGTCACCACTCTCTGGCACAGGCATAGGCAAATTCGGCCCTCCAGATGTTTTGGGACTACAACTCCCATCATCCCTAGCTAACAGGACCAGTGGTCAGGGATGATGGGAATTGTAGTCCCAAAACATCTGGAGGGCCGAGTTTGCCTATGCCTGCTCTGGCACTTGCTAAGGCCTATGCAATAGTTGAGGGCCCACTGCCAATCTCTAGCTCAGCAATTCCATTTACCTTTGGAGGGCTCTCAGAACAATCTAATTCCATCCCCTCTAGACAGAGATGTGATCAGGGCTGCTGTTGAGGTCAGCAGTGTCAGACATGAGAGGTCAGCATCATCAGGCTCCAACCTGGTGGGATGTCCTGCATACCCCCAGCCAAAGAATGCATACAACAGATAATTATTTCTTTATTGTCAAAGCAAGCACTTACGGTAGCTCCTAAAAGGTAAAGGGACCCCTGACCATTAGGTCCAGTCACGGACGACTCTGGGGTTGTGGTGCTCATCTCGCTTTACTGGGCGAGGGAGCTGGCGTACAGCTTCCGGGTCATGTGGCCAGCATGACAAAGCCGCTTCTGGTGAAAACAGAGCAGCGCACGGAAACGCTGTTTACCTTCCCACCGGAGCAGTACCTATTTATCTACTTGCAATTGACGTGCTTTTGAACTGCTAGGTTGGCAGGAGCAGGGACCGAACAATGGGAGCTCACCCCGTCGCGGGGATTTGAACCGCCGACCTGCTGAGTGGCAAGCCCTAGGCTCTGTGGTTTAGACCACAGCGCCACCTGTGTCCCTTTACGGTAGCTCCTACAGGGCTCCAAATACACAGGCACACATATTCTAGTGCCTGTGCAACTGTTCCCAGGTTGGTGCCCTACAGAGAAGGTGCAGCAACATGGGAGGCCACACTCCTCCACCAACTTATGTTCCATCCCCTGAAGGTTGTGCTCATGCAACTGGAAATTTCTCTGCAGAAGTCATCACTGCTCTTCCCACTTCAAGCTCCTCCTGGTTCTAGGAGACAACAGGGCAGGGGATGGAGGGCATTCTCCCAATCCTGCCCTGATGAGTCTTTTCATCCTCTGTTGTGTCCTGTGCTCCCTTCCATCCCTGATAGCTCCAACCCTGATAGCTCTTGCCCTGGCTCCTGGCTCTGAGGTGGCACAGAACTCCCCAAAGCACTGCCTCCCTCTCCCAAGTCAGTCTGCAGCTCCCTTGCCTGCAGCACACTCTCGCCAGTGCCCTGCCAGTCCCTGACATGGGGCCCACTACCAACCACTAAAGCTTCCTTGACATGCTGCTGGTCCTCCATGCTGATGTTATCTGCTCGTCTGTCTTCATCCACAAGCAAGCAATGACAGGGGGAGCAGCAGCCGCCTTTGCTCTCCTTGACCTCGGCCCTCTTGGGAGCAGGTGTGGATTGGGTCCAGTGAAGAAAGCAACTGGATAGGCAGCAGCAACAGTGTCAAAGAGGAGGAGGAGGAGACTTTATTCAAGGAGCGGGATCCACTGGAAGCACTGCTAACTAAAAAAGAAGATGAAACAACAACCCTGGAACTTGCACTGTGCAAGATGTTCTTATACTATATTAGATTGTTTAGAATTTCATCTATTGCTTTTCTGAATTAGTGCTTACTCAGAGCTAGACAAGTGACTCAAAGGAAGGTTTTGTAAGACCCACTGGTCTCTGGGGCCCTAGAAATCCTCTTTTGGACAGAGGGTCTTTGTTTAGTTCCACAGAAACACTAATTAGTGTCGAATATTACAGGTATGACTAAAAATTGATTTAAGTTTTAATCATGTGCAGGAACTCATTTGTTTTTATTCCAGACTGCAAAAGATCTTTTGGGACTGTCATGTTTCAGTGGTTGTTTTGTCTTGCCACGTTCAAGACAGATATTTTGCTTAATATCATCAGGCCTTTCTGGTTACAACTGCAGCAAGCAGGAAAGTGAAAAAAGAACGGTAATAGGCAGCTCAGGAAGATCACATAGGAAAAATGGCATCTGTTCCTAGGTACCATTTAGTTGCTTTTGCAAAGAGCTATTTAAAATAATAATAATCATACAGTGGATGCTATTTAGGATTGGCAAATCTGTTAATTTGGGGTCCTCTCTGTTTCTTAGTTTTCCAATCTTCAATTCTTTACATTTCTACAACAGTTTGTGATGTTTTTCGATTTACCGATAAGTCCTCATGAAAATTTATCAGCAAATTTCCCCTAATATACCATTCAATAATTAGTTTAACTTACTGGGTATTTATTTATTTAGTTAGTTAACAAAAAGTAACTCCAAATGACTTACAACAATACCCGTGTTATTTTGTCTAATATACACATTTTCACAAAGCAATTTCCCCTAATATAATGCATTTTTCCTTTTTCTTTTCATGTGTGTGTGTGTGTGTGTGTGTGTGTGTGTGTGTAGATATATATATATATATATAATCACATTAGCTGGATGGAAGACTGCTTTACAAAATTCAGAGAAGTGCATATTTTGAAGGATGGCTCTGTTTCCAATTATGTATTAGTTCAGAAAGTGTGAGTTGTGTGAGTTCAGCTTTAAATGCAGAGGGAATAGAATTTACCCCACATCCCTCCGATGCTACAGAGATGCATGGTGTAAGCATTGTTGAGAAAGAACCTGGTGAATTTGACTAAACTCAATGAAAGACTGTTAACATTGGCTTGCACATTGCTGGGAGTTGCAAGTTAGACTTCTGAAGTTTTGCTGTCAATGTTAAATCATCAAGAAAGATTACTCCAGGTAACTCTTCCACAGCTCCCATCAATAATGCCTGGTCGAGCTCCATCCTTTAGAGACTTAAAATTTACAGTGAGCCTAACATGCTTTTGTGGCCACATAATTATTTTTATTATGCTCTGTGGCGGTGTTGGCTGCCAAAAGAGGTTGTCCTAAAATCCCAATGTGACAAAAATCAATTTTCAGATGCAAATTAGGGTGCCATAGGTGACATTTTTCATACCCAATAAATTGCTTGTCTGTGGCTTTGAACTAATGGCCACATAAACAAGAGAGATTGGTGGTGAGGCGTTGCATTATAATATCTACCTATGTGACTTGTGCTACACCAAACTACAAAGGACCTGAGAGAAACTCACAAGGGTTGCTGTACTCTTTCCTACATTCTCCCTCTAAATTTAGCCTGCATGTGAATTGAATCATCTCTCCTGTCCCTCCAGAACAGCCTAACACAACCTTGGCTAGATGCTGTTGGACTGCAATCATCATCCCCAGCCATTATGGCCAATGGTCAAGGACAATGGCAGCAGTAGTCCAACAAAATCCCCCAGGGTTGGAGAAAAACTCAGGTTGAATGCAGCCTTCCATGCTTTGATATATGTTCCTCCTCCTTAGCCACACCCAGTGCTTTTTTTCTAAAAAGAAAAAAGAAAAAAAATGTTTAGGGGTACTCTCATTTTCTTTCTCATATTGAAATACTGCCCCTCAATGAGGCCAAACTTAGATTCACAAAATGTGTAGGGGTATGCGTACCCCTGCGTTCCCCCAGAAAAAAAAAAGCACTGGCCACACCCATCCTCAGCAGACCACGTCCTTCACTGTTCTGGATTCATACCCCCCTGGAGTGTTTTTGCCTGGCTGGAATGTGCCCTTGTACTCTGGCAATGGTTCTTGCTTCACTGGAATGATGAGCACAGAGGTGTGTGGGTGGGAACTAGCCTACTGTGCAAAGGCAAATTGCACATTTATCACACCACACATCATTAGAATTCAAATACTATGATCCAGCTCACTGGTATGTTGGCTTGTGTTTGGTCCAGAAGCTGCAGGTAACACAGAATGCAGAAGCCTGGCTCTTGATGGAGCATCCCATGGAACCTCTGCTTAATGAACTGAACTGGGTGCACACAGCCAACTTCAATGTCTTATTGTCAAATCTGACCCTCCTGACCTCCCACGCCTTGCACATCTTTGCTTTAACTCTGAAAATGCCTCCTGCTTGTCTGAATGAAGGATAGAGAGGTGTGTGTAGAAACCAGCCCACTGTAAATAAATAAAATTCACATTAATTCCTCCACCTACATTTGCCTCTTGCCCTGCCCATGACTGGCATGTGCCGCTAGATGGCTGCCCAGAAGGAACTGCAGCCCCGCAATCTGTGTGTGTGGGGGGGGGGAAGGTTCCCCACCTTTGCTACAGAGCCTTGCTTACCCCGGATCCTCAATCTTTCTTTCCCTGTTAACTGCCGTACTCTCAGTGACACCCTCTGTCTGGCACAATTTTTTGCTTCTTTGTTCAATGCCGCTCTCCGTGCCTCTCGCTGGAAAGCTGTCTTCAAAGAAAAAAGAAACTTGTCTTTGTTACATTCCAGGAGATTTCACTGAGAAAAGCCTGAAAAGGTACGTCGTGACAAGATATCATTTGAAGCCCCCTTGAGGATGGCTGATGTGATGAGCCAGCTTGGTCTGAGTAACTTTTGATTCAAATGTGTAATATAGAGAACAGAAGTGGCAGTATGAAGGAGGGCTTGGTGATGGTGTTTCTTTGGAATCCAATATTGTCGGAGGCCTGCCTCGGATATAAAGATCTAAACGCCTTTGAAACTCAAAAGGGGGTAAAAAAAACGGGGGAGGGAAAGCAGAGTGTCTGAAATTTTAAAACAGAATCTCTTTTATTACATTCATCTGTTAGGAGATGAACCAGAAATACTGGATGCTGCAAAGTAACTTCAGTCTTTGCTGTATTCATTATCTGCCCACGAGTGACAGGACTACTTCTCCTTCTCTCTGCCACCATGCACACTCCTGGTTTAAACCTCTTTCTAATTAAGAGGCCATAATAAGTACAAAGGGATAACTCTTGATTAGTTATCACAGCTGTGTTTCCCTGAATTGCAAACACAACAGCTTGGATACTAGGCTACAGGGGAAACGTCTGCTTTTGTTGAGCCGCAACAACATAACTCATCTTCTTGTGGGTGAAACACACTCTACAGCATGTGCACCAAAAGAACTGAGTCCAATCTGGGAGGGATGCTACTGCTACCTATGATTTTGTCTTAAAACAAGAGCAGCAATAGCAAAACAGAAGCAAAATTCTAAATAATCTCATTTAAATAAAGAGGGAGAAAGCTGGATGTCCAGCTATTGTTGGAACAAAGGAAGCTGCCTTATGCTGAGTCAGACCAATGCTTCATCTAGCATAGTATTACCTACACTGACTGGCAGCAACTCTCCAGGATTTCAGAGAAGCTTGTCTCCCAACCCTACCTGGAGGTACTGGAGATTGAACCTGGGCTGCAAGGCAGATGCTCTACCACTGAGCTATGGGGCTTCCCCTTGTAGATATCCATCCTGGGCTATTTACTTCTCTGAGTGGCAACTGAGTTTTACCAGTTGCTGCTTTGAAATGGGGATCGGGAGGAGTGAGGCCAATTTCCCTTTCAGGTATTTGGGAAATTCCATCCAATGCTCCCTCCATTCTGCAATGTAAAGCAGATGTAGAGGTGGAGAAGGACATAGAAAAGGTACAGCAACAAGAAAAAAAAAGTGCTGTCCCATCATCTATTGCTTGCATACTCCCTTCTTGACCTCTCCAATCATTTCTTACTTGGAGAAGGGAAAAGGTACTAGCAATGGAGAACACCATAGTAAGAATAGTTTCTCATTGGCCAACAGACCACCAATGACTGACGAGCTAGTAATTGATGAATGAGCACTTTGGGGGGGGGGCAAATGCCAGTTGTGGCTACATCAACAGACATGACTTTCATCTCTGAGCAGCAGCCTGCAGTTGAGCCATACACAAGGCAGAGCTTCCTGTTGTTGTTCAGTCGTTCAGTCGTGTCCGACTCTTCGTGACCCCATGGACCAGAGCACGCCAGGCACGCCTGGCGTGCTTCCTACATGCACATGTTTCCTACATGCACAGAGCTTCCTACAGAGCTCCTACATGCACAGAGCTTCCTACATCCTACAGAGCTTCCTACATGCACATGTTTCCATCCGGGCAAGCTAGAGACAGGAATCATTACTGTTTGCTGGCCAGGCATAGAAACTGGAGCAGGGCCAGTGAAAGGTGTGACCTGAGAAGGAGGAAGTATGGCCTGGGGAGAGTCTAGGTCTGAGGTTTACAATCTCAGGAGCAATATGAAGAAGGTGGCTGCTATGAGTTGAGAGCAGTCACTGCAACAAATATTTTTATGGGCAAATGGTTCCAGGCAATGCCAAGTGAATCAAGTGATACATATGATTTTCTAGTGTACACTCACCCTATATGGTGGAGAGAGCACCATTGTTAAAGAAGGAAGGAAGGAAGGGTGGATCTAATTCAAAGACTGCAGCTCCCATCTTCCCTGCTGGTTGGGACTGATGAAAGCTATAGTCCAAAACAGCTAACAATCACTTATTATGATCAACAGACCTGAAAGAAGAGCGAAAAGAAAATCATATAAAGCAACATAATCTTAAGTACAGAGGAAAATACAAAAGAAAATGTATATAGTATGCATATACACAAGATAGCAAATGTTCTGAGTTGCCCCCTCCAGCTTTGCATGGTTAATTATCCCCTTGTTCTCACTGTCACTTATAAAATTTGGCCACTACTGATCACACCTAATGTATCCTCTTAGTTTGAAAACATAAGAAAAGTCAGAAAAACAAATCTGTCCATCCATCTAGCCAGTCTTCCTATCTAATCTTTGCTCACTGGGTTGCCTAATTTGCATTCTGCCCTATTCAATTATGAATGTTGCTGCTGCCAGCGCCAAACATTTTTAATTGCGAGGGGGTCTTTGATGCATGCTTTCCTCTATTGAAACATCCTGAACAGTTGTCTGGTTCCAAACCATCCAGTGTCTGCCTTTTAAGCTGATGAAATACAGACCAACAAATCTTGTTATCTTGGCTTTTCCACTGCAATAATGAAGTATCGCAGACTCTTGACATCATAAAAGCAAACCATTTCATGTTTTGCTTATGTCACTCCAATGGGCAAGTTGCATGGGATGGTCCAGCTTTTCCTCTTTTCCACAGCAGCTCCTTGATGAAGACCAGCGGAAAGAATTTTGGGCTGTGAACCAGTGTGTACTCCACCCTGTTCTCTTGGCAAGAGGTGTAGAGATGGAAAATACGAAGAGTGGTGTTCCCTTTCCTTTAAAGGGCATGGCAAAACATTCCCCAAGCCAGCTGTGCAGTCCAGCAATCTGGATGCCCAAATAACCTTTGGCTCATTTGTTGGAAATATTTTGCAAATAGCTATGTGGCAAGCACTCAGGCTGAGAAACATAGAGTTATGCAGTCCAAGATCTCTCTCTCCGTCTGCAAATCAATTGTTTATATGCTCAGTTTCCATGTGATTATATTTGGAAAGGTTCAAAGTTGAAAGCAGCTTTACAAATTGTGCATGTTTCCTAGACCACAGTTCCAACAGAGGGGCCAGTGTCAGTTGCACGATACATTTTAACTCATAGTTACTCAAATGTTTCTGCACTTTTGGCTCCTTCTAAACTAACTTTGTCCCCTGAGCCTATCATTGCCCAGGTAGCTCTCTCTTCAGCAAGGAAAATGTGCAGATTCCTCTCATGTACATGCATGCTGTTCATACCTACCTGTGTAAAGTAGGGGTCACCATGGTGGTGCCCTCCCGATGTTGGATTACAGGTCTCATCTGGCATGGTCAGTGTTTGGGGATGTTGTGAGCTGTAGTCATCTGGAGAGTTCCACCTTGTCTATCCTGGGTGTAAAAAAATCTATGTATTATGGTGCTAAACTTGTCTTACACTGGCATTAGAATAATAGAGTATCTCCGACCTCTTCCCAGGCCTAGCCAGCCAGAGAAGACAGTGGAAGGGGTAGATACAGTTGCTATCACCAGGAGCTTCCATAGATTCCCCTGTCCATGGTGCTGGCATGGAAGCTTTGGTGACTACAATGCTAACCTCTGTGACTGGAATGAATGTTCCCATCTGCTGCAGGTCTTTGTACACACAGTGGTCCATTGGTTTAGCTTGGCCAATAGATAGCTGGATAATGATAGGCATGCTCAGTATGGAAAGTGTCACGTGAACATCATTATTGTTCCTCTTATGTTTCTGAAATGTATATAGTATCAGTTGTGGCTGTCATAATACATTTCTCAGTGGAGTACTGCTAGTGGTGCTATGCTGGGAGAACCTAGTTTATTTGCTACCAATGCACGGATATGTGGAACATTATGGTGGTATGTAGTAGCTTGTACTTCAAAGGTTTCAGAAGAAGTCACATGCCCCACCCAGGCAACCTCCATCCAGGCAGAGCCCATGCTTTCAGAACAAACTAGGCCAAATCCATTATTTTGCTTACCTTCACAAATCCTTAAAAGCAGCCAGTCTCTGAGTCCATCTGCAGCTCCTTGGGCTTCCTCTTTATGGAAGAACCTACAATATTAAATTGTATTCAAATTCCCATTTACTGTGCCCTCTCTGGATTTCCAGGGCTGGGCCTTTAATCCATTTTTCACACACCATTATCCTAAATGTATATGTATCCTGTATTTTGTGATAAGGTAGCACAGTTTGTGATGTGTCCTTTCTCACAACAGCTTCACGCCACTTGGAGTTCATGATAAGCCATTCCTAATTTGTTTCTAGCCAAGGTGTAAACACCTTTGCATAAGGTTAATGATATCCCCATCCCATCAGTGCCCCCTGGTGTGTTCACAACAGAAACAGATCTGACACTAATTAAGCCCTGATGATAGGAACAGCTGGAGGGGGGAGAGAATGAGCGAGTGAGCTGTGAAACACACCATGGGGATGGACAGGAGCTCCACTGTGCCTAAGACAGTAATGTGAACACACTCTTAGTCACCAACTGCCCATGGTCAGAAGAAACAGCAACATGACCTAGTGTTTGTGTACATAAACACTAACATATTCCTAATCATAATATACATTTCTCTC
The DNA here is from genome assembly GCA_034641385.1 of Darevskia mixta. Classification (NCBI taxonomy): domain Eukaryota; kingdom Metazoa; phylum Chordata; class Lepidosauria; order Squamata; family Lacertidae; genus Darevskia; species Darevskia mixta. Next base: position 3,043,347 of record JAWWNH010000024.1, on the reverse strand, counting down.
CCCCTCCCAGTTCATAAGGACCCAACAGCCATGCTGTTTATTGCTATCTGTTTAGAGATCTCCTCCCATTGGAAATACCTCAAAGGTTCGTCTCTGATGGGATGGCAAGGGAAAGTTTGGGATCTGGCTCTTTCTCAGCATCTAACACAACACAGAAAGGTTGTTAGAGATCAAACTAAACATGATCATTTCGACAAGGTATGGCTCCCATACATCAGCTATGTAAATAGAAGTGAAGTCAATGTCAGACCTCCAGCCACTCCTGCTTATTTATGGAGAGGCTATGTCATGGCCAGTTGAAGCCTTAGCAATGCATTCAATGATTTAGCTACTTGCTGCCCCCTGCTCAGTTTTCCTTCTTATGTGTGACTGATGTATGCACTCTACGGGTTTTGCTGAAGTTGATCAATTCCATTTTATTATTATTTCTTAAAAATCTACTCCCTAAAATTCATAATGTACATTTGTATGGATTTTATTTCTAAGACACTTAGGGAGTCAATCTTGGTTGAAAAGCTGGGTCTAAATAAATACATTTAGCCTGCATATCACATTCTCAACACTTTGAGAAGCAGATTGTGTCTGAGGATCCTCCATGGAGCAGTTTGGTTGCCCACATTTGTTCCTTCTTTGGCAGAGCAAGTGCATAGCAGAGAGAGAGAGAGAACATTTTAAAAATGCAGTCAGGGTAGGGGAGAGAATTCTGAGTCAGGAAATATATTCAATGATACACCATTAGGCATTTTAGCACTGTAAGAAATGTTAATGCCTAGTAGGCACATGGGATTTGATGCTCAGGCTGGGGCTTAGCATTGCTCATGGCAAAAGACCAGTCTTTTTTCCCCTTCTTTTTTTCTGAAAAGGACTTAGAAAATGGCATAGTTACATAAACTGCCCTAAAATAACTTTTTTTCCTTTTTTTAAGGAAGAAGCTCCACAAGTTAGAGAAATTCCGTCTGCATTGCAGTCCATGTTTAAATCCAAGAAATCATGGGTTATAAATTAGTTTAGCATAGTTACAATCTTGGAAGCTGGAGATACTGTCTCATTCTGTCTCGTTCACACATCACTAATATAAAACACGCAGATCCCATTGATGAAGAAAAATGTCAGTTACTCACAGCTTCTTCATATTTAGAAGAATGGCTTTGGATTCTAAGCTCACATGGTAGGAATCAGTTTTGTTAGGAACCATGTTAGGAACCATGAAGGGGAGGAGTTTATAGGGTTCCGTAAACAGCAATTGGTGAGGTGGTAAGCATTCTGTTTGCAGACAGTAATATGGAGAGGAGACTTTCCATGTTCTTTCCCTCCCTTGTAGCGATCAAGAAACATTCACCTAAGCAAGACCTGAAGTGATTAGAACACGGCAGGTGCTAAACCCATCCCTGAGCTTATCTTTGTGTTTTGTAGTTGGAGTTCATTAACTTGTCAGCACTGATTCCTTTTGAGCAATGTGGAGAAATGAAAGTGGTGGGTGGGTATGGAGGAGAAAGATGATGAAGCAAATCAATACTGGCTCTTAAGCAAGTGCCCTGCTTTGAGTCTGAAGCCATGCAGATGCAAGTTCAAAATGGGCTTTCATAAGGCAACATGGTTGCATCATGACATTATAGCATAGGTCAGTGGTTTTCAGAGTCTGGTCCTAGGAAGCTTGAGATTCTTGGATTTCCTCATGAGCAGGATGGGGGGGGGGTAATTGCTTCCCTGAAAGGCAGCTTCACATGTGCTAGCTTTTTTTTGAAAGACGGTCCATGTCTTCTATTAAATTGAACCATTCTCAAATGATGAGGGTGAAGTTTTCACATGCCTGAGAATTGCATCCAATTCTGAGAAAAGAATTAAATAAAAAAATTGTCCAGTAGCACCTTAGAGACCAACTAAGTTTGTTCTGGGTATATGCTTTCGTGTGCATGCACACTTCTTCAGATACACTGAAACAGAAGTCACCAAACCCTTATATATAGTGGGAGGGTGGGGTGGAGTTTTTCTCAGAAGGGTAGTAGGAGATGGGTGATTGACTCTATGGGTATAGTAAACCTGTTGACGACTGTTAACGACTGCAATTAGTCCTACAGGAAAAAGCAAGGGATAGTATGCAGATGACCAAAAAATAGCTTTAGCATATGTAATGAGACAAGAATTCTATATCTCTATTCAGACCAGGTCTCTCCATAGTATTCAGTTTAGTAATAAGTTGTAATTCAGCAACTTCTCTTTCAAGTCTGTTTCTGAAATTCTTTTGTAATAAGACAGCTGCTTTGAGATCCTGTATTGAATGTTCTGAGAGATTGAAGTGTTCTCCTACTGGCTTCTCTGTCTTGTGATTCCTGATGTCAGATTTATGTCCATTAACCCTTTGGCATAGGGTTTGGCCTGTTTGTCCAATATAGGCTACCTGAATCTGAGAAAAGAATTAATAGTTTATTTTCTTTCTTTCTTTTTAAAGTGTAGTTTTGTTGTAGATCTGCAAAATTGCCCAAAGAGAAGTTTGTGGTATGTATGGAGGGTCCTTCTCATGCATATGTTCTAAGAAAATATTTAAGAAAGCCAAATGATTCTTTGGGTGCATTCTAATATGGGAGATATTGCATTATTTCCCCTGATTATAATGCTAGTGGTTCTGTGCCATTTTCTAAGGTTCCTTTCACTTTGCAGTTCCTGTTGCATCATAGAACTGTGGCTTTTTGACAGATAGACTGGCATGTCACACTAAATTTAATTCACACTAGTGGACATGCTGTGACACAACAATAAATGTCATTGGACAATGTCATCCCTCCTCCACCCTTCTGCACATGCATGCTCCTGTTCCCTCATAATGCTCCCGTGAAAACAGCAAATGCATATTCAGCCCCAAATTTCTTCACTTTGCTCCCACATTTTCTGGGTTAAGGGGGCTGGAAACTGATTGTTTTCTGGAATCAAATCATGTGGAAATGAATACTAAACATGCACTACCTTCCATTAGCTTGCTGGAAGTGGCTTTCACATCATGTGGAAGTTCAAATGTAATGCAGAAATTAACAGTCGGCCGAACATCAGGGAAATGAAATAAACTGTGTGAATGAAGCCGTCAAGGAAAATAAAAGCAAGAGTCTTCTTTGCACATCCCTGTTGGAGTAAGTCTGCAGCGAAGCATCCATCTCTCTAGCCAAGCCTTTGCATCTGGCCAGCATGTTATCCAGACTGCATGATGGAAAGTTGCACCCAATCTCTTTGCCAACATTTGCCCTTATTTGTATCCCCAAGCAGAATTGCTAAGCTCTTAGCACCAAGCAGTTAATGTTCGTTAATTAATTTGGATAGAGGAGTAAATGTGTGAAGTGTGAAGTGGATTGATGCACTTACGTTTCCTAGCTCTTTGGACTCTGTTTCAGAGTTTAGTTTGTTTCAAAACGAGCAGTTTGGCCGTAGCCTCCTTCTATGTGAGCATTTTGTCTTCATCACGGACCACCACTTCATCTGTCAGCCCTGGCAGGCTTGGGTTAGAGTGGGAATACAGGAGCACCGCGATGAGCATTCGTTTCTTACGACCCTCTTCTCAAAGGCTGTTTTTGGCAGATGCCAGTGGCTAAAGTAGAGAAGGTCAGGGTCCTCTCTCGATTAGTTAGACCTCCTTTACGACTCGACATTCAGACTGCAGCATGGAGGAGTGTGAACAAGGGCTCTTCCACTCAGGGCCCTTTTCAGAGAATGCCTGCGCTCTCATGAACTCTGACAAAATGCGCCTTTCACAGAAAATTTGACATTTGTATGCATTGCAGTGAGCATGCTTAAAAGAAACAGCATTAAGTTTGTGGCTGGGATGAAATGAACTTCAGGGTGCAGTAGGACCAGTAGCGATGGTATGCTACTTGATCACACACACACACACACACACACACAGGATTGGTTCAGAAGACACTTCTTTGAATAAATGATTTAGTCCACAACCTGAAACCCACTTACAAGGGAGCAAACACGATTGAATACAGCAATACTTAATTGCCAAGTATCCATATATCAGAATGAGTTTTATTTAGCAGTGCTGCCAGATTTTGCATTTGCTGGCTCAGAAACAGCCATCTCAGTGGTTTGAAATATTTGCCCCAAATATGAGACACGGGCTCTATGAGGCTGTTTCATGCCAAATCATCCCATTGGTCCATCTAGTTCAGACTGGTCTGCTTGGACCAGCAAAGTCTCTCAAGCAGAAGTAGGTCGTTCTCAGCTGTACTACATGGACTTTTTTTAACTGAGGGGAGTGGATACTGAACCTGAGATCTGATGAGGCCAAAGGATGTGCTCTGCCACAAGAGTTGTGACAAAGCACCAACCCCATCTTCCCTGCCCTTTCCACCATCTGTACAAAGAAGCTGTGTGTCTCATCCCTTTTGTCAATTCCTGGGCTTAATACTGTGCAAAAACAGACTCTGCCAAATAAGTGTGAGAGAAAATGAAGGGCAGGGGGCATAAATCACTGCTATTACTGGTTGAGTTTTAGGGTACTAAAACCGATTTTTCACCAAAGGCAGGGAGCTGGGTGCACCACTGTGACTTCGGGGATACAATCGTTCACTTCACCTCACCCATCTAACCTGCAAGTTGATGCCACTTGTTATATCTTGCTGTGATCCTTTGTTTAGAGACGGGGATATTTCTGGTCGCAAGTTATCCATCGAACACCAGAAGGAATTTGCAAAGTGCACCCGCTGCGTGCATGAACTTCTCTTCTCATTATATTTGTTTAAAGTGGCTTCCCTGTGCACAGATGCCAGCAGTGCATCAATAGACCCAGATGGATCATTTTTATTTCAGCGCAGACCTAGAGTACCAGGGCCCTGTATGGCAGAGCCAATAAAATATCTAAAAGTAATTTTTACATGCTGCACTATTGCTTAAGGGAAACGAGAAATTGCTTTTGTGCTTCCTTCTCAAAATGGAATGAGATCCATATTGGACAATGCAGACACGCTTATATTTACTATATATATATATATATATATATATATATATATATATATATGGATGGAGTGGGGGTGGCAGGCACAGTCAGTTTATTTATATATGACATTCTCCACATATACAGGTGTGCTCAAAGTGGTTTGCAAAAACACACACATATGCAATAGGACACACCTTACTTTGTAATATTGTTTTAAAGTTTTTAAATTTTGTATAATATTACATTTTAATATGAATGTTGTGTTTTAATTATTCTACCCCAACCTGGGACTTTGTGGTGGAGGGTGGGAAATTAATTGCAAGAAGAAGAAGAAGAGTTTAGTTAAAATATATTCAAAGGAAATTCATTAGCATAAAGCTTACCATGAATTCAGTTAACAGTCCCCCAAAATTTGGCCTAAAAGAGGGGGTGTCAATAACAATTATTAGATCCCCCATTATAATGAATGGGGTCTAGAGGACTTCATTGTCTACATAGTAATGCAGTAACAGGTTGCATTTTTTAAAACACTGCCCAGGAGGTGGGGGTGGCCTGAGAAGAGTCCCAAGGGACCTGGAGGGCTACATTTGTCCCGCTGGCCTGAGCTCCTCACCACTACCCTGCTTTTCATTTCATTTATTTATTTTATGCAACCCACCTTTCAGCAATCATGGAGCCAAAGGCATCGTACGTGTGCTTCCCAGGCGGCCACCCATTCAAGCACTGTCCCAGACCAAGCACAAATCCAGACCTGCTTAGTGTCATCAAAGGAGCAGCCTCATGCACTTTCAAACCATACCCTGTGGCCATCTCCCTACCCTCTAATCTATTAGAATTTCCAATAAATGTTTCTAAATAATCTCTAAACTTCTGGTTCTGGGAGATACTTCACTGAGACATATGGAATCAAGAAGCAAAGAGAATTTATCTGAAAGCCAGTGCTAACATTCCCAGTGAGGAAATTAATTGCTGCGGTATATTTTTTCAGGGAAATAACCTATATCTACAATTTAAGGAAAGAATATGAGAGCAATAGGAGGCGTGAAACTGATTGACTGATCACATTTCTTTCTCCAGAGCTTCAGACAATGAAGCTGCTTGGAAACTAATGAATTTGAGCTGAAACTGCATTCTATTGAGATGTATGCGGCCATGACATTATGACGAATGGCATGAGACTGACAAGATGTAAATCATTTACTGTGCTGTGTAATGCTCAAGTCTCATTCAGCTTGCATTACAGATATGAATCATTTTTAACTAGATTAGGGAATGCCCTCCACAAAACATTGATTAAGGGTAGAAAGATCTGAGATCCTGACCTACGTTTTATACCAAAGTATGCAAACATCTGGAGTGATTCCAGTTGACAATTTGGTTGGTGAGATTCCATGACAGAATCCTGAGAAATAAGCTGGGTTTTACTGCTCTGTGACCATTGGACCACTAGAACCACTGGACATGAAAACCTTAGAACATTCAGAAAAGGGTGGAAGATGGTTGTGCCATAGAAAGAATCATTAGAGACTTCGCTCTCTTAAGAATCCTGCGAATGGAGATGGACCATCTTACTAACTTGTGTGTCTGATCTGAATGTGTGTGTCTGTGTGTGTCCTCAACACTTCCGTGTATCTCTGTTGGGTCTCAACTTCAGATTGCTTATTGTAGTATATGGAAGTAACAGATTGTTTGGATGCCGTCTTTCCATCTTTTATGACATGGGTGGCTAATCATAGTGCTCTGGAATACACTCATCAGATCCAGACACCATGGCCCATGGGAATTGGATTCTAACATATGGAGGATGATAGGTTAACCACCCCTGCTTTATGGCTAGCTTTCTCCTATATCTGATGGGAGTTGTAATTCAGCAATGTATGGAAGGCTGAAGCTTCCCCAAACCTGTTTTAGAGGATGGTCCAGAGTCCTTCAACTAGTTCTAAAAGGGCAGAATCTTTCAAATCTAATTAATTATCAAGTTTATTTTCTTATCTTGGGGGGGGCGGTTATGGGGAGGGCTGGGAGTGTGAGGTGATTCTACTTGAGTAAGATTTCTGTATATAGGTCTGGATTATTATTTTTTTAACTTTACCTTTATTCATTGATCTGTGATTTATTTGAACAGCTGTTCTTTTTGCTCAGTTATGAAGCCCGGAGCACTGCAGAGTCTTTGAGAGGGCTGTTAATAAGAACAAAGATTTTTAATGATTTGGCAAACATTTTTGAAAGTATTAACTGCCAATATAGAGTCTATGATAACAATCAAGTGGTGCTTGGGATAATTTGTACTTGGCACACTTGACAGATATTAATTATGTCCAACAGGATCCGTGTGAACTCCTGGCAGGCAGGGAAGGTATTGCGACACAGACAAAATGATTTCCCAGTCATCCAATACAAAATCCTCCTCTGGAGCTGCAGTAATAGAATGTGTGTGTGTGTGTGTGTGTGTGTGTGAGAGAGAGAGAGAGAGAGAGAGAGAGAGAGAGAGAGAGAGGCGCACTGGTCCATCTAGCTTTCAGGTTGCTACATTGAAGGAGCAGTTGCTGAAAAGTCCTCCAGAAGTAATTTATCCAAATCTTAGTCTTCCTTGTGGTGACCAGAATATTGTCTACACTGGCTGGCAATGGTCCTCTTGGTTTCTTGCCTCTCTCCCTCCACATCACTAGTCTCCCATTCTCCCCCTCCTGCCAGTGGGCCCCACAACCTGCTGGGCCCTTCCCTGGGATCATCTTCTCCCCATTCTGTGCTCCCCCAGGCTCATCCTGCTCCTGGCTCTGCCAGCCCCTGACATCCTACACATGATGTCAGCTGTAGAGCAGGTGGGCATGGCTTGGTTGAAATGGCATTGTGGGTCAAATGAGGAGGCCTTGAAAGATTAATGAAGCTCACTAGCCCTGCTGTAGACTCTTCAACTAACATCATGAATGTTAGTTTCCACTTTGCAATTTCAGTGGGGTTTTTGCTTGCAGCAGCAATTTAATAAACTTATGGGGAAGGAGCCACGTTCCTGCCCCAGATCTACACAATCAAACCTAATATATAGCTAATCAACATGGAACACAGCTTCCTGGTCAGCCATAATAGGTTACTGATTGTCACGCCAATGATGATTCCAACTCTTATTGTGACAAATAGGCAATGGCCCAGCTGTCTGACTCATACCCATGACGGCTTCTAATGAAGTTTTCCTTGCTAAGACTAATGGTGTCTGCTACCAGGAAGTGGCCAAGTCATTCATTCAAATATTGAAGAAGTGTTAGGATCCCCAAGGGACTTTTCTCAGCAAAAAATAAAGAAACAAACAGAATGGAGAATTCTACAGCAAGGGAAAAAACATTATGCCCAAGCAGTGTCCCACTTTAGATGAACCTTAAATCTGTTTAGTTGGAGTTAACAAAAACAATTTCTGTGTCACTGTGAGACCGAGCCATGATGATAGACAAGATATTGCTCATTTTCAGTAGGAAATCAAACACCTTGATACTATGGTGTTGGAGCGAAAATGTTTCTTTTGAAAAGTGCTATTTGATTAGCATGATAGTCAAAGGATATGTGTTTATAGTATGTGCAAAATGTATGAAGATACATTGAATCATTGATCCGTCTAGTTCAGAGCTGCATCGCTCCAAGATATTAAAGGGACCTTTTTCAGCCCTCTTGATTGAGACTTTTTCGCCTGCCAAATTTGGGGTGCTGGGAATTGAATGTATGTACTCTTCCACTGAGCTATGCCCCTTGATTTTTGATAATATTTGTGTGGGACACCGTTCCTTGGTATCCAGAAGGTCTTATTTTGTTAAAAGGGGGATTTTTGGTAATTTTTTGTCATTACTTATGCTGGTGCTGCAATCTTGTTTAGGTAATTAGTATTGCATACATGTAAGTGGTCCTGGATTGACTCCCAGGAATCCACAAGGGTGGATGTTGTTGTTCCTACTGTTTTTTGTTGAAATGGAGGGCAACTTTACAGCTCCAATAATACAGAAGTCTGATTCATGTAAGTCTTCTAACCTCTACCACAGATACATGGCAGCTGGGCCCCCCTGTCTGTCTTCACCATGGGTAGGCAAACTTAGGCCTGGGGGCCGGATCCGGCCCAATCGCCTTCTAATTCTGGCCCATGGACTGTCCGGGAATCAGCGTGTTTTTACATGAGTAAAATGTGTCCTTTTATTTAAAATGCATCTCTGGGTTATTTGTGGGGCATAGGAATTCATTCATTATTATTTTTTTCCAAAATATAGTCTGGCCCCCCACACGGTCTGAGGGACAGTGGACCGGCCCCCTGCTGAAAAAATTTGCTGACCCCTGGTCTTCACTTTCAAAGTGGATTTGAAATCTTACTTCTGCTGCATCACACATTTTGCCTTTTGGACAGACTTCAGTTTTCCTTGACACATCAACTGTGTGTCTTTGCATGTATGTGGACTCTCTCTCTCTCTCTCTCTCTCTCTCTCTCTCTCTCTCACACACACACACACACACACACACACACACACCTCATTGAAGAGAGCAAAATTAAAAGGCAAAGCAATACAGTGCTCAAGATCCTCAATATTCCAAACAATGGAAGGCTAAAGAGCCAAGGCAACTGTCTGAGAATCGAGGCAAATTCAGTATTAGCATGAATCTTTCATAAATAATGGAAGGTGATATATGATGGCAGGAGAAGTTTGTGCCTGTGCAGTTCTCCTGACCAGTGATGCAGCTAAGGTTGGATTTTGGGGCCAAAGCCCAGCACCAGGATCTAGGCTAAAATAGATAAGCTGGGGCCTACACTGGTTATTACTAGGAGTTGTCAAATAGGTCAATTCTGGTTCTCTCTGGTTCTCTTTTTCTAGTCATAAATTTAGTTCTTCACTTTTCTGGAGCACTTTGTGATTATTATTTAAAAATAAACCTCATAGAAATTTGTCAATGTTTTGGCACAAACTTTTGCTAATAAATACATTTCTGTATGCATATTTGACTAATACGCACATTTCTGCAAGCAGTTTCACCTAATATAATGCATTTTTTGTATGTTATTCTCACTTACATATGCATTCATGTGCACACTTTCTCATAACATATACATTTATGTACACATTGTTTTGACTGGAAAAGTGCATCTATTCTGAGTAGAATTAGCATTGGATCCAACCCTTGCTTCAGAAAGTAATGGCAAGTTCCAACATACAATGTGGGACATCATTAGACATCCTCTTCTGAGACATCCTGATACATGAACACCCATCCAGGATGCAGCCAACACCAACATTCTGTGTTCCTGCAGGCACAGTTGTACTCTTACTTCAAAATTGTGACACACACACTTCTGCAATCAGATCAAACAGACTGACAGTCTCAGTCACTTATACTGGCATTTCTCTTCCCATCCCTTCCTTCAGCAGAAATGGAGAGCTGCTAATATAATCACTACTGCTTTCTTGACAAAATGTGGTTATAGGGATGCAAGGTGAAGCATGAATTATCTGTCATTATTGACATTCTCATAAATAGGCTGATCCTGAAGATTTCACTTGAAGAAGCTTAATAATGATCTTCATTAATCAGAAGCCTGATCCTGTGTCTTGAACTAACAATACTTCTACAGCTAATGAAGGTTGAGAAAGTCTATTAGTAGGACTCTGGCTCATGGATGCTTTTATTCAGAAGTAAAAAATATGTGCAAGAAGGATAATAAATTATGCTGTCCTAAGAAGCCTTGGGCTAATTAATCTCATTATTATTTCCTTCTTTCTTTAGGAAATCTTTAAGGCAGAAGGCAGCCTTGGAATTGTAAGGCAAAGAAGGTCCATTGTGGCAACTCCAATCTTAATTCCTGAAAACCAGAGATCTCCATTTCCAAGGCCCGTGGGCAAGGTGAGTGGTAAAATGTACTGGTCTTAACCTAAATTGATTGTTACCATTTGCCTTTGCAGAGTTATCTATGGCCACCACCAGTGTTATTGAGTAGATCTTTCTTTCTTTTTTAGTGTATTTGGATTAGTGGTGCTTCTGAAATTCCTCCAACCCAATTTATCTCTGAATTTTAAAGTACTGAATGACCCAGTCTTACTTTTAGAGTGAAATCAGTGCGTTAGAATCCTCTATCTTATACTTACATCAAAATGTTGGGAAGAACGTGTGCAAGAATAGTTTGCTGCAGATATTATTCCCTTCAATTTATTCATAACTTCTCCTACTTTCCCTGCTTTTCTGGTTCTAGTTCAATGGTAGAGTATATGTCTTGCATGCATAAAATCCTAAACTCAATTTCTGGAATCTAGGACTAAAAAGTATCCCAGTGTGAGTTACTGGAGAGCCACCAAAAACCATAGTGGTCTAATTAGTACAGTGGAATTCCTTGTGTTAACACGTAAAAATAAAATAAAATAAGTAAAAACCACCACTACAAAAAAGCAATATTGATGTAACTACATGTATGCTGAATTCCTTTTGTGTGCTGGTTTACCATCGTCCACTTGTAGTTGTGCATCATGATTAAAACTACAAAAAGCCCTATTCATGTGGTTGTCTAGCTGGTTGTGTTAAATTCTTTTTGAATTTTGTTTTACTGGTCATAGGAGCTCATGTGAACATCAGTAAAGCACCATACAGAAAGAATATTGATCTAGTCCTAGGTATGGGCTCACCAAAATGGTTTTTTGCAGCATTTTATATGCGGACACCAGTAATGTGAAAGATAAAAAAAAAAAAGGTGAGGTGACGGAAAACTGCAATTAACTGCATGTGTTTCAGTACCAAAATTGATTTTAGAAATTCTTTCATCAAACTGGAATCAAGGAGAAGGTAAAACATTGGCAAAAGTGAGTCTACAGAATAATAATTAAATGGAATGCGATAAATTGACTCTTGCCTTATTTTGGAGAGAGAAGCCTGGTGTTTGTTTGTGGAATGGATAGATTGTTTTCATTGGAACATCTAATTTGGCACAGAAAGTAATTTCCACTAATTGAGATGGGTTCCAATTGTTGTATCTAAAGCCACACTAGCACACTTACCTCTAAAATTTCTGTATACGGTTGCAATGGTTGCAATGGTTTGTGTTTTCAGGATGTGGGGGCAGAGTTCTTGTGTGCACTAGAGCACTTAACAGATTTGTAAGAAGGAAATATTTTTATATATATTTATGCACATCTGGCAGTAAAAGTGCCTCATTTGACTTTTTCAAAGTTGCATTACATTTGAAGGGCAGAGCACTTATGAGTTGTTTATCAGCAGCTCTATATTCATCCACCACAACCCCTCCCCCCTTTTTTGTCAAATTCAGGAAAAGGTTGCTTGGAATACCCTTAACATTTCAAGTGGCAAACTCAGCCCTTGAATCATAATGCTTATTGTTGGATCAACTGACTCAGACGCTGGCTAGGGTGACATTGCAACATTGCCATACTTAAATAGCTGGATGTAATAGGGGAGAATTTTAGACTTGGTTATTTCTATATTCAGTAGGATTTTAACCCTGATGCGTGTTACATTGCTATGAGAACTGGTGGACTTTAAGAACATATGAAAGCCCCTGCTAGATCAGACCAAAGACCATAAAGTATGGTTTTCCAAGAAGAGCTGAAGACAAGAGCTCTTCCCTCTTGTTGCTCTACCCCAGCCACTGGTACTCACCAACATTCCTCTTGATGTGGGTCCCACTCGGCAATTGGTTTAAACCAGGGTTTACCTAACTTGGGTCTCCAGCTGTTTTTGTACTACAACTCCCATCATCCCTAGCTAGCAGGACCAGTGGTCAGGGATGATGGGAATTTTAGTCCAAAACCAGCTGGAGACCCAGGCTTGGGAAACACTGGTTTAAACTGTCTTTGTACATAAAAAAAGACCATGAGCCCTGCTCAATCAGATCAAGGGACCCTCTTGTCTGGTATCCTGTTTCCCATAGAGGCCAACCAGATGCCTCTGAGAGTAATCTGCAAGCAGGATGTGAAGACTTCATGAGAACATGGACAGTATGAGAACCCAGGATGAAGTGCTTTGCTTTAAATGGGGTTTAAAGAAAGCAGTTAGATGGGAAAGTGTGATACTATCAGTGTCCTGGTGTTTGAGAGGCCAAGGCTCAGAGGAAGCCTAGCCAGATGCCATCAAGAGGTCAAGTCAATTGACTGTGTCAGGAATCCAGATCACCTGCAGCTCCTTGGGGGAGATCCCCGGGTAGCTATACCAAACCTTGTCTCTGTAAACACCTGAATCCAACTGAAGTCTTATATGTGTTGATTGAGCTTTAGCTTAGTAATCTCCACCTCCCCAGGAAAGCTCACTGGCTGGCTTTTAAAATAGGTATCACCTGAGTTTGCAATCTTTGGCTCCTGTGAGTGTGGGGAAATTGGGTACTGTGGGAGACAGCTCCACTGAATCAGTTGAGGGCAGCAAGGGTTTGTCTTCTGGCTGGAAGGAGCCTTAAAAAAGTGCTTTGGTCAGATACCAAAGTGGTATTGAATATCTTCTGCAGGGGAAAAAGAAAACCCATGTGGGGGATGGAACAGTCCCAGGATGCATGATACCACAGCTTTGCTGAACTTATCTGAAGTTATGCAGGTATTGGGATAGGGGTATGCACTTGTGAAGTGTTAGCTTTGTTACTTGCTTTCCTTTCTAGCAGGCCCATTTGCTTCATTTTCCACTTGATATTGTGGAAATTATTTTCTTTTGTTACTGTTTCATAAATGTTTAATTTGTTTTGCTTTGGCACTGATTACAATGGAGACCTGGCCAATCTCTACAACTTAGGAATTTACCATCCAGATGGCATGTAGCTTGCAGCACTCCCCAAAGGAGTGTTGCACTGCTCCTGAAGGAATCAGACTTGCCAAATGCAAATAATTCATATTATATAAGCAATTGAAAAGGGTGGGGCGGGGCGAGGGTATCCTCTAAGTTTCATATAACTGCCAGGGACTGCTGGGGATACAAGGAATGCGTAGTAGAGGCAGGAGGGCCAAGGCTGATCAAGAGGAAGGGGGTTAAGTATTTATGGGTATTTGTGCCACCAGCAAGGAAGCAGCCAGGGCTGGTGGAAGGGAAAGAGTCTGAGCAGTTGGAGATTGTAGGATGTGTCAGGAGCCAGATACTTAGTCAACGGAAACGTGTGTTTGTGTGTGTTCAGTGCACCTTAGGAGCTACTGTAAGTGTGTGCTCTGTCAATAAAGAATTAAACTACCAACCATTTGTCCTCCTTAGACTGAGTGTACTCAGGACAAAAACCTTATAACTGGAGAGTTGGAAGGGATCTTGGAGGCCATATAATGAAACCCTCTGTTCAACAATGGGCCTACATTGCAGCATGAAACAGCATTATGTCTGTCAGATGGCTGCTCAGCCTCTGTTTAAATACCTCAAGGAAAGGCGACCCCATCTCCTCTCTTGACAATTCAAAGTTACTGTCAAACAGTTCTTACAGTTTAAAATTCCAACTACTGCTTAGCTGTAATCGGTGTCTCCCCCTCAAAGTGGGTCTGCTGAGTGGTGCTGGGTCTCTCTGCATCATCCTGGAGACCCCTTCCCACTTGACGACTCCCTGGTAACTCCTCCTCCCCCAGGGAGGAGCTGGCAGACTCACTGGGAGACGTGTCCATCGACAACAGAGGCTGAGACTGCTGGTACCCACTCAGTGCCGGACTGGCAGGGGAGGGCACATCCCTGACATATAATATATATTATTCTCAAATGCAGAAACTGGGGTGGAGTGGGGCATTCCACTAATTATTTTTCGATCAGGAAGACTGAAATTCTCCAATGGTTCAGTCAAGTCCTGAAAAAGCAAACTCTCAAATTTTCAACCAAACTTATTTTCATAGCAAATTCAGTCCAGCTTTAATTTGCTTTTCTTTGCATTTCTGGGCTGCTTCAATGTAGCTGATTGTTGAAAGATTCTGGACAGGCAAAAGAACGTACTTCTTCACACAGCAGATATACTATGGAAGCAGTATAACGCTGAATGCCAATTGCTGGGAATCACAAATTTTGAGAGGTAGTAGTGCTCAGTTTATGTTTGCGAGCTTCCCATGGGCATCTAGTTTGTGAACTTTGTGAACAGGATGCTGAACTTGATGGGTCTTTGGCCTGGTCCAGCAGGGCTCTCCTCCTCGTCTTGTGTTCTTAGACTGCAGGCAGCTGATTGAGTGAACACTAGACTGCAAAAGATTGTTTTTGGTACAGTGATGTGTTGTGTGTTTCAATTTGAGAATGGGGGCATTTGCTTTTGTTTCGTTTTCTGCACTGGCAGAATCTCAGAGAAACCAAAGAAGAAAAAATGTGCAGGCGAGCCAAGCAGCTTGGGTGTAATAAAAATGTAATATTGAGTGTTATTGAGCTTGCTCCCTATAAGGATGTACACAGCTGAGCTGATCAATAAAATGCTATAATGAGTTATAGTCATCAGATTGGAGTGGGGAAAATGAATTAGCTATAACTTCATACGGTCATTTTCAGAGAAGTTACTTGTCTGGAAAAGCTACTTGCTGGCAATCTGTGCTCCTCCGGCAGGAATGCAGTTACAAACCACTTCTGTGTCAACAAGGAATAAAGACAGAGCATCTCTTGTTCCTGAGCATGTGGCAATGTGACAGAAAGCTACGGCCCGTGTCCTCGTGTAACTGGAGACTGATTTGAGCTGCCAGTGGCTGAAGGTCTCTTCCTCTAGGGAGTTGGACACGAAGCTGCCTTTGCCTGCGCCGTGACTATGAATACAAATTGCACGGTCGAGCTACCTAGTGTTGTAAGAAGAAATGCATTGCACAGTGGGCTAATGGCAAGTCATTGGCTGGATTCAGACATATCAATATCAGTCTGACAAACCATGGTTTATTGGATGGATGGAAAAGAAGTGTTGTGTATTGGTGCGTCAGCCTCTTGCATGCCTTAACACAGGCATAGGCAAACTCGGCCCACCAGACGTTTTGGGACTACAACTCCCATCATCCCTGACTACTGGTCCTGTTAACTAGGGATGATGGGAGTTGTAGTCCCAAAACATCTGGAGGGCCGAGTTTCACTATGCCTGCCTTAACACATTGCTTCTGCGTATTGCTAGATGTTCGAACTCCGAAATTGTGACTTAAGCCTCTGGTTGGTATGCAGATTACTCAGAGTAGACACATTAGAATTAATGAGCATGATTAAGCAGCTTTCTGATGAGGAAAGGCTGCAGCATTTGGAGCTTTTTTAGTTTGCAGAAAAGGTAAATTAAGAGGTGACATGATAGAAGTGTATAAAATTATGCATGGCATGGAGACGGTGGATAGCTTCCTATGTTCCTATAGCTAAATGGGCAAATAGTCTGACAGGATTGAAGACAGTTTCCTTTGTTCCTGTAGCAAAACAAAGTACTCTTTGGCATTATCTACTCTTCTGAGTTTTCAGGTGTTTTGACTTGCATGTTGATGTACCGCTCTGGGCTCAAACCTATAATGCTCTGATGCCTGGGTCCAGGATATGCTTATTACTGATGAATCTCATCCCTATAGCTTCTTCCAACATTAGCCATATGTGTGTGGATGATACACAAGCCTAAGGCATGTGCTTCTGCTAAAAACCTGGAGAGCTGTGCCTTAAAAGCTGACATGCTTGAGTGCTCTGCTAGATGAGGCTAGAGCGTGCAATACCTTGCATGACTGAATCTTACATGAGTACAACTTGATTTGTGCTTGCAATTTCCTCACTAATAAACATACAACATGTCCAAACTTAGCTAGGACTAATTTACGACTGTTTTGATGAACTGAACCACTGCATCAAATCCAGCTGACGATACAATGTTTGGGAATGGCCTTTCTTCCTTTAAATAATGCAGCCTAGAGGCTGTGGATGGGAGGAGAAATTCAATTCAGTTTGCATTTAAAGACACTTTCGCACTTTCTGAAACAATGTGAGAATGGAAGCACAACTGTCCTTTGAAATTTGCACTTATCTGAATTTCATGATGGAGTCTTCTGACCTACCAGCGTTTACTGAAATGCACTCTATTGCTTGTGAAATGTGTACAAAATACAAGCATGTCTTTACTAGGAGAGGCTCACAGAAATGTTGAATAATTTTCATGAGATTTTTTTAAGAAATGCAAATTACTGCAGAAATGTGGAGAACTGAATAACTTGGAAAACTGAGAGAAGCTAAAACTGAGGGATAATAATAAAATTAATAATACCATTTAATGCCAAAATAGGCTTCTAAGCAGTTTACAAGTATAAAATCAAATTCTATTTAAATATAAACCATAATTAAATACACAATTAATGTATGCAATTAAAACAATAGTAATTAAAACAGGACACACCGCTGAAAAGTTCAAGGGAATACATATGTAAACAAGTGCAACTTCAAAAGTCGGTGGAATACCAAGTAAGATAGGGCCTCTTATAATTCAACAGGGTGTGTTCTATAACACTGGTGCCAACACATAAAAGGTCCACCTCTGCATCACCGCACACTGATAATAATTGTGGTGGTGATTTTTTAGGAGCTTGAATGTTGCAATATTGGACTGTTGGTTTCTGTATAACTCTTCTGCACTTGAATTCTTTGAGTTTGTCTTCACTCCCTGAAGTTGTTCTTCAGTTCTGCCATGTATCCTGTGGCAAAATGAAGGAGATGTTTCCTTACACCAGGAGTGGCCAACATGGTCCCCCCAGATGTTGTTGCCTACAGCTCCCATCACATCTCAGTTGGCCGTGCTGGCTGGAGCTGACAAGAATGGGAGTCCAACAATATCAAGGCCTCACGTTTCCCCAGACCTGATCTAGACATTCTGAAGAACAGCCTGATTTCTTATCCAAACACAAGTTCACAACAAGCAACATTCTTGTTGCATCATTCCTGGCTGGTCACATTTGCTTTGGGAGTTTTCCAACCCTCTGTTAATCACAGTAAATGGGAATAACTAAGCATCTGCCTTTTTGAAAACAGAGGCAACACTTTCATAAGCAAGATGGACATTTGTGTTCTTTAATTATTAAAAAAGAAAACTTCTAATTAGGCAGCACAACAAAGACACAATGCAGAGATCCATTTCCTTCTTTATATTATTGGCGGCCTCTCCTGTCCGCCTGGGAACTCGCTTATTGCCTTGTAACTGACTACCCCTTTCCTCAGTATCTCTTAATTAAATAGCTATCAGACACCAAGCATGAGCCTGTGTTGATGGGCCTGGCCATTTAGCAGACCTTACACTTCTGCATGTGAGGCAGCATTCTTGTGGGAAAACAATGAGATTAAAATATTTTAATACACTCTTGGCAGCTCTTCCGCTCGACATCCAGATGGCCTGGGTTACCAATGTTGACGGGTATTATTGATGCATTTCCTCACATTCTATTGCTGATACAAGCAGAGGGATGTCATCTTTGGGGGCTGGCAATTTTTTTTGGTCTCCATCCATATGCTACTGTTACAATTTATTTGTCCGCATCAAGTAGGATGAAGTATGGAATAATGGGATGCACCGTAGCCTTTAATTACTGGGATTGTTTATTTGTCAGTTGCTCATGAAGAATGACAGATATTTATCCTATGACAAATGGAAGGACGGTGGTTTTATCTGCTTACCTGGTGGAATTGTGTTTTGCCAATTTCTTTTTATATTCTATCACATGCAGTTAGAATCAGATGCTGACAGTTATGTCAGTCAGGAGCTGTATGTCTCAACTTGACACTGGAGTCAATTGAGAATAGGGATAGTCAATGTAATGCCCTTCTTGAAGTGTTGTTGGACTGCATCTCCCATCATGCATGTGTGACATGCATGCAATGTCCACACATCACATCATCGGGTGGAGGCCAAATGGGGAGCCCAGCGTGGCATGCTTCAATGGCTGGCTCCTCCTGTGAGAGAGGAAGCTGCACTGCACTGGGCTCCCCGCTTGGCCACCTCCAGATGATGCAATGTTGTGTGTGCATTGTAGGTCATGAATATGACATCACACACATGCAATGCACACCGTCGGGAGGAGGCTGAGTGGGGAGCCCAGTGCAGCGCGGCTTCCTCTCTCATGCTCAGGAGGAGCCAACCATTCAACCTCCTCTACCCCCTCAACATTGAGGGGGCCTTCCTCCTCTTAGCAAATATTGAGGGTGCCAAAGACCCCTCTGCTTCTGTACCATATTCAGTTTTCTCTGTGCCCTAGCATGGTTTGGGACACTGTCAGGACCTCCCAGGACTGGACCCAAGAACCTTTGGCTTTGTTTGTTGAGATACCAGAGCTATTTCCTTGGGCAATGCATCATTGTTAGGCTACCATGACATAGATTAGGCTGAGACATGGGCTTGTATCAAATGCTGGTTCTACTCAGAGTAGACCCATTGACATTAACAGACATGATCAATGGGTCAATTGATTTCAGTACAGTGGTACCTCGGGTTAAGAACTTAATTCATTCCGGAGGTCCGTTCTTAACCTGAAACTGTTCTTAACCTGAGATATCACTTTAGCTAATGGGGCCTCCTGCAGCTGCCGCGCCACCAGTGCACGATTTCTGTTCTCATCCTGAAGCAAAGTTCTTAACCCGAGGTACTATTTCTGGGTTAGCGGAATCTGTAACCTGAAGCGTCTGTAACCTGAAGCATCTGTAGCCCGAGGTACCACTGTAGGTCTATTCTGAGTAGAACGGACATTGGATGCAATCTATTGTGACTGAGATGGGTTTTGAACCCAGGACCAGTCGAAATTCAACACTCTTGCCTCTACACCTCCATGCTTCTCTCAAAAGGCAGTGTAATAAGATACAATAATTTACATTTGCTCTTTCCTGTTCAGGGTTTCTAGAAATTACTACACATGGGCCAAAGCTACTCATTACTTGGCTATACTGAAAAAGACCCTCCTCCTCATTTAGCTATTGGGGGATACTTGGGGTGGGTTTTTGGGGGGCAGTGAAGTCTGTTTTGTTTAATAGGCACCAGTTGACATGGAAAATTAATTGGTTCTTTTCTAACTGTGGCACAAATGTGCCACCTTCCTCCCCCCCCCATTTGCACGGGTGACATGGGCATGCCATGCAGGCTGCACAATTAAGGTGAGCATGTTATGCAGCATACTCACAGTGCCACTGTGGATTTTTGAGGGGGCTGACCCCCTCCTTGAAAATTTTGGGGGTTCCCTCCCCCTGATGGTGCCTATGCTGTGGTACTATTTACACTATACATGTAAAGCACTATGGTGCCACACTGAAGAGAATTCTGCAGCTCCCAGAGTGGCTGAACAATTAAAGCCCTATTTGCAGGGAACTCTGGGAACTGTCGCTCTAGGAGGGGAATAGGGGTCTCCTATCAACTCTCATCACCCTTAACAAACTACAGCCTCCAGAATTCTTTTGAGGGAAGACATGGCTGCTTAAAGTGGTGTCATAGTGCTTTAAATGTATGGTGTGAATGTGGCCTGTATGATTCTTTGATGCCTTCATGACAGAGAGTGGCTGCAGTTCAAAAGACTACTTTAAAGGAGTGTTCAAAGACCGGCATGCATGGAATTTGAGATTCCACCCCTTTAACAGTTGCCTTTTTGCAAATACTGTAAACTGAATTCCTCCCTCCCCTAAAATTCTCCATAGTTTCAAAAGCAATTTGGGTGGGACTGGACTTCAAGAAAAAACAGGATTACCCCACACTGTGTTTGTGTGGAAATTGCTGTGTGGTCCTAGAGGTGTGTGTGTGGGTGGGTGTGGGTGTGTGGGTGTGGGTGTGTAAGTGTAAACAGGGTTCCCTCTCATGTGTATAGAAGTCAGTGTGTGGTCCTTTGAATTCTGTATAAGAATCCTAGAATTGCTGTTTATCCCTCGAAAATATTTCACAACTCTTTCATGTTAACAAATGACGGATTAAGCTGACATTCTTATTTCCAAATGCCATAAATATGTGATGTCCTTTGTATCATTGAGTAGCCACATTTATTTAGAGGTAATGGGTCTGTTCGTATTTCATTCCTGTTTAAAATGTTGGTGGTTGCATAAATAAGTTTCAAAAAATATTTGATCATTTATTGTTTTTTAAAAAACCTTGTTTAAACCATTGCTGCGTTAGAAGCAACATTTCCTCCAGTTTCTTTCTTTGTAAAATAAATTTCTGCTTTTCTGCCTTATTTAATATATTTATAATTTTGATGGGTGGAAAGAGGAGCTTATATTTTCATTTTAAGATGGTGGAAGGTTGAGCGTCCCTGGCTGCCCACACTTCCTGATCTGAAAAAGTCCCATAGGAGGACATGACAGTTTCCCCTGCTTTAGCTGAAGAATGGGATACTGGGGAGGCTGACTACAAAGCTCTCCTTTTAGATTGGTGCACTTGCTGCCTTTGTTAAGGGACATACCTCATTAAAGGAAAAATCACACTAATTTCTTTAAAAGTAAAAAAGATTTCATTTAGAAGAGGGAAGAAAGGTCAGAAAATTCTGCCAGAAGCAGGAGCGAAAAGTGCCAATAAGCAGGAGTTTTCACACATATATAGATTTCATATATATATATGAAGGATGTTTAAAATGTTTTGGCTGGGGAGAAGTTGTTTTTAACCTTTCTTTTAAAAAGAAGATTGTTTTAAATTGTTTTAGAAGTTATAACTGTATTAGGATTGACATGTTTGCTGCTCTGAGCTCCTTTGGAGAAAGGTGTGGGGTAGAAATCGAATTAATAATAAAATAAAAATAATTGGAGCAGAAATCAATCCACCCAATATTATCAGTATTCATTGTTGTTGCTTTCAGTCTGTAAATGACACCTAATTGATCACGTTCCCCATTTGCATTGCATTTCTTTTATATTGAAATGAATTGGGTGTGTTGATAATGTGACTTGCTCGGTTTGTGTAGCTTTTTGCAATTACGTGAAATACGCGGGTTACATAATTTTGCCACAGCAGAAAGTGAGATGATGTATTTTTGTAGGTGAAAGACTAATTTCAGTGGAATGGGAATGGTGCTGTGTGTGACAAATGTGGGGCGGGAAATTATGCCTTGGAATTATGAGTTGGGAAGGACCCAAAGGGTCATTCTAGTCCAATGCTCTGCAGTGCAGGAATCACAGCTAAAGATCACATCCTTCTTAAATCCCTAAAGAATGGTACTTAGGAGCACAGTAGGCAGCCCACCGTAGGGATGCGGGTGGCGCTGTCGGTTAAACCACAGAGCCTAGAGCTTGCTGATCAGAAGGTCGGCGGTTCGAATCCCTGCAACAGGGTGAGCTCCCGTTGCTCGGTCCCTGCTCCTGCCAACCTAGCAGTTCAAAAGCACGTTAAAGTGCAAGTAGATAAATAGGTACCTCTGCAGCGGGAAGGTAAACGGCATTTCTGTGCGCTGCTCTGGTTCACCAGAAGCGGCTTAGTCATGCTGGCCACATGACCTGGAAGCTGTACGCCGGCTCCCTCGGCCAATAATGCGAGGTGAGCGATGCAACCCCAGAGTCAGTCACGACTGGACCTAATGGTCAGCCTTTAGGCAGCCCTTCTGTGCTCACACTAAAGCCTAGCTAAGGACATTATGAGGTTTTCAGGAAGTGTGGGCTCCTAGGAATGCACCAGAGCAAAGTCCACCTGATAGAATGTATGAAAAAGACACTTTGCGCATCACGGCCCCCGGCTGACCAATCTGGTCAGCCAGGGGGCATGGCTTGGCCTATTTAAACAGCTGCATGGCTGGGGGGCTCTCCCTACTTACCTACTCGTGCTTCGGATCTCCCGCCCTCCCACCATATTTTCATGTGTTCTCCATCTTGGCCTTGCTATGGACCATGGTTGGTCGCCTGTTGAGGGGTCCAGGTAGGAATTTTCCCGCTTGGCAAATTGATACCAGCCATGTGGTTTTCACCTGCCTCGTAGCAATTGTCACAACTTTGTAAGGTTTGGCATTGGAAAAACCTGGCTTATGGGAGGGGAGGTCATGGCCTTCACCTGCCCCTCCTCTTTAAGGGTATTCCGTTAAAGGGATCCGGGGGTGTGGATCTTGTCCGAAGCCCAGGTAAGGGCTAGGGCCATGCCACGACCCCATCAGGGACCCTGGGGGAGCTCACAGTTGATGTACATCAACAGGTGGTTGACCCTTACTAGACTACCTGCATGGCGGGCAGGTGTCAGATATAGTCGGTTCTAGTCCAGTGCCTAAGCCAATACCGCTCACATCTGTAACAAATAAAGTTGTGGCCATATTTAGCCCATTAACCCAACAATTTTGTGACTCCCCCCTCACCATTACCAAGAAATGGGGGGGGGGAGACTTGGGGCCTTGACATGCAAAAGGACACTTTGCAAACACCCCTTGGCCATCTCAAAATTAAAGCAAGTGCAACACACAGAGAGAGACACAATGATGTCATCAAAATCTCCTGTCCTTTGTGATCATTTTTGAATGCAAATTCTCATGTCTTTAACTGGGGGGTGAATAGTCTTAAACTGAAGAAAAAAACTGGGCATAGAACTACTTTAAATGAACACAGCCCTGATGAAATATTCTTGTGCAAATAGTTCTGCTTGCATAAAACATTTTCAGAAGTATTGTTGTTGGCTAAACTGGAGACCTCACACATGTTGACAAAGTAATTATAAACTGAATTATAAATACCACCCTCTTTTTTTAAGCAGTTGTTTTGGATTGAACAAGGAAAAGGCATGTGCAAACTTTTTTGTTTGTTTTTTTTAAAAAAAGAAGGAATGTCCTTATCTAGTTGCTACGGTGACAGGTTGGTGGGGAATACATTAGCTCTATAGCAACAGTGGAATTAAATTTTCTGCCCAATATTGAAATATCAGTACCTAATTTCCTGTATCTTCATAATAAATCACACTAATGACCTTGGATATATAATCTGGTCTATGCTCAAGAGCTTACTTAGCAAAGGATAATATGAAGGGATTAACTCCTGTGCTGTGAGTGTTGACCTAAACCTTGGGATTTAAGGAAATCTTGATTTCTTTGTAATGAAAAAGTAGAGATGTAAGTGTACAATGTCCCGTAGATGTGCTTGGGTCTCTTGCTACAATGTGGCATAGTGAACAAATTGATTCTTTTTTTAGAAAAATAAAATGCCTTCTAAGTATCTGCGCACCATGGACGTTCAGTTTCAAGTAACAGATTTGGAGCTCTATTAGCAATGTCATTCCTCAAGAGAACTACTCTGAGGTTGCAGTCCTGAACATTCTTATTAGGGAGAAAGCCCCACAGAAGACAGTGGGCCTTACTTTCAGTATACCTATTTCCCATTGAAAAGAAGACATGGAGGGCAGGTTGGAGGCTGTGGGTAGGAAGTTGGGGTTTGTGTGTGATAAGAAGAGCCTGCTGGATCAGGCCAGAGGCCCACCTAGTCCAACATCACAGTAGCCAACCAGATGCCTGTGGGAAAACATCAAGCAAGACCCCAGCACAAGAACACTTCTCCCTCCTGTAGTTTCCAGCAACTACCGGTAGTATTCAGAAGCATTTCTGCCTCCAGCTATGGACATCACCATGATAGTAGCCACTGGTGTAGCCTTCTCTTCTAT
Organism: Darevskia mixta; assembly: GCA_034641385.1. Taxonomy (NCBI): domain Eukaryota; kingdom Metazoa; phylum Chordata; class Lepidosauria; order Squamata; family Lacertidae; genus Darevskia; species Darevskia mixta. The sequence goes on along the minus strand of JAWWNH010000024.1, from coordinate 3,018,952 downwards.
GAATTTGTCTAATCCTCTTCTAAAGCCATTCAAGCTGGTGGTCATCGCTGTCTCCTTTGGGAGCGAATTCTGTAGTGAAGAACTATTTCGACTGTTCTGAATCTTCCAACATTCAGTTTCACTTGATATCCCCGAGTTCTAGTGTTATGAGGGAGGAGACAAACATTTAATTTTATAAACTTCTATCATGCCACCCACCTTTCTGCCTTTTCTCTAAACTAAAATGTCCAAAATGCTGCAACCTTTTATCATAGCAGAGTTGCTTGATCCCCTTGATAATTTTGGTTGACCTTTTCTTAATCTTTTCCAACTCCCTGAACCTCAAAGACAAAGTGGTTCAGGCAGCTGCATGTATATAAGCAAAGGCCGGAGTCTGTGTTTCTAACCAATCCAGAACATAGAATTCCTCCCTGGAGAGCAGGGAGCAGGCTAAAGCTGAAATACTATGCACACACAGTCCCGCTGGACTGAGATTTAGTCCTTAATAAACATGCAAAAAATTGTGCTCACAGGAGTCTGAGACAGGTGGTCCAGGACACCTGAGAGTGATAGGAGCTCATCAATTGAGATATTAACCTAAATCCAAGCAGAGCCACCTCTGAGATCTATGGCTCCTGCAGACATCCACAAACCGATGATCATTGTAGAAAAAAGATGTGTTAGAGACTAGCATGGACAACTTAAAAGCCTTGAGAACATATGTAGTATGTAGGGTATTTGCCGGGGGGGGGGGGTTATTTGGCACACCAAGTCAATGGGCAAGCAACCATACAGAGGCAATGAAGGGTTGAACTGGTGCTGGTAGGAAATCCAGGCCTTTCCTTGCATCTCTTCTCTCCCCTGCCGCCAGTCACGAAGTTGAGCACTTAATTTAGTGGCAGTTTCTATTAAGGCAAGGGTAGACTGAGGTTCCACAAAGCAGAGCTGGCTATAAATTATGAAAAGGTTAAGGAAAGCAGCCAGACAGATGATTCCCAAAGAAGGTAATATGTGTTTTATATAGATCTCATACATGTAATTAGCTGGGAATTTGAGGAGGGGCAGATGTTTGACGCTCTTTCCCCTTCCTTTGTGCTGCTAGCACTATTTAATCATCAGTGATTAATGGGGAGCTTTTGATAACAGTAAATTAAAGAGGGGAAAGTGCTACCATCATTTTAACAAAGCTGAGTATATCACTAGCTCATGGGCTAAACCCCATGTCAGCTTGTTTTTTTAAAAAGATATGTAACACTGAACCAATCCACATATAAAATATATGATGCATTATATAGTAATTTCATTTATTACCCCAGGCACAGTTATGTTATTTGGGAAGCCAGGGAACACATTGACCTGGATCCAATGATAATTGCTATGTAGAACTACATGGCTCTCATGATTTTGCAGCTGGTGAGAGCAATCCAGCTGTGTCAATGTTTGAACCTGGAATCTCCTGCATGCAAAGCAGATGCTCTACCACTGAACTATGGTCAATGATTCTGAGGTCAACATGGATTGATTCAAAAGGTACAGCATCCACGGGCTCAAACACTTAATTTCTCTTTAGACCTGATTCTATGATTTTCTTTGAACCTGTCTGTCCTCTACAGACCTGGTGATAGATCCCAGCTATTGTTTTGCCAATGGTGAGCTATGTTGCATTGCTTTGTAAGCCTCTGAGGATGTGAGTATAAACCACTAGTAAATAGCAAATACTTTTGCTGTGACATGTTCATAGAACCACAACTATTGATGTTTCTCACTCAGAGGACTAGTAAAATCATTCAGAGAGAGAGAGAGAGAGAGAGAGAGAGAGGGTGCTGTCAGAAAATCAACTACCAAACCACTAATAATGCTAGTCTGGGGACCACGAATAGATAAGGAAAAAGACCACTCGGAATTGATTTCTCATTTCCTCATTCTTGTTCATCTCTCATTGGTAGGACTGACCCCAAATCTCCCTCCCCTTTTACCACTTCATTCTCAGTGAGTTAAATGGAGGGGATTTCATTGATTTGGGGGCAGCAGTGTGAAGGGGATGGAATATATGAGCCTTCCAAATGACCTCAGATCCACCATTTTTATCGTCAATAAGTCCTGTGCAAAGAACCTAAAGAACAGCCTGCTGGATCAGGCCAGTAGCCCATCTTGCCCAGCACACTGTTTCACTGGGTGTGGGGAAGAAATTAAATTCATTTCACATTTAAAGGCAAACTGACCTAATTCACACTTTCCAAGACAATGTGTGAACCAAAACACAGTCATCCTTTGAAATTCACACATCTCTAGATTTTTCAGTATGATTCTCTGGTCAGGCAATTTGTACAAAAAATGCATACTAGGGTAAAGTGTGTATATAGATGCATGTGTGTGTGTACACATACATTTAAAGGCTAAAACACTATATTAGAGGAAGTTGCTTTGCAAAACAATGTGTATATTAAAAAAAATTGCATGTTATGTACAGAGAAATTCACACTAAAATTCTGATGAATTTTCTTGAGGACTTTCTGAAAAATTACCAACTAATCTGGAAATATGAAGAACTAGAGACTGGACAAATGAGAAACTGAGATAAGCTGAAGATGATATATTTGCCCATTCCTAGTTCTCACAGTGGGAGAAGGGAAACCTCCAGTAAGGATTTGAGCACAATAGCACTCTCTCCTCCTGTGGCTTCTAGCTGGCATTCAGAAGCATTTTGCGTCTGACAGTGGAGTTAGAACATAGCCATCAGGGTTATAGTAACCATTGTACTGTACAAGGTACTGTGCATTGCCAAGCAGTGTAATTCCAATGAAACATCTGTGCAGAAATTTTGATTTGACAGAGGGCACTACTACCCTGCCAAAGCAACCTTGAGGCACCTTCATTCCTTTGACTTCCAAAATCTGGCTAGAAAAACATTGGCTCAGCCTTTGTGTCAGGGCCCAGCCATGGCCAGACCCTGAACCTCAAATCAGCTCCCTGGAATCCCCCAGTAAACTGCTGCACAACCAGGAACTCCAAGAGTCTCCAGACCCCATTGTAAAAAACATAGTACCCAGGGACTTCACATGGATTGCCTAGGCTTCCAGCTGGATGCTAGACCTCAATTCATCACCCCAAGGCTACAGAAGAGGAGAGTATGAGCTTTACTTTTAACTTCAGGACCATTGGTGAAGTCATTGAGTAGCTATGTGAAGTTACTATATAGATACAGCTGCCAGGATCAGAACCTCACAGAGAACTAGGAAGTGTCAGAGCTTACAGCTCCTAAATAGGTTCTCAGTTTGAGCCAGACCAATGGTGAAGCAATAGCTTCCTTGAGCTGTTTGACAAGTTCCTGTTGGTGAGCTTCTAGGAGTATAGTCACACCCACTATGGACTCAGCAAGGTATTTCAGGTAGGAGGCCCACTCTCTTCCAGTTGAGAACCACAAAGTATTATTGCAGGTTGTTAGTCAAATTGTGTGCTGTGGGAGTCACCTGCTTCCTGCTAGCATAGGATGACCTTTTCCAGATGGGTAAGAAGCTACACATTGGACAAGTTCTGTTGTGAGCTGTTGACACCTAATTTTGCCTCATGCAAAATTTCAGGGCCAATTGGTAACGTTGCCAGAGCAGTAGATATGTGGGAATTTGGGAGGAGGTGTCTCCCTAATCTTCTCCTACCATCCGTTTATTTGTTTGTTTATCGTACATACTGCTTAATCGAAGTGGAATACATACAAAATTTCAAACAGCCTATAGTCAATAAAATCAATTAAAATAATTAAAATGAAAAACATCCTTAAAATGCCTGCTAGAAGATGAAGGCATTTGTCAAACAGCTGAAGCTTAGCAAGGGGTGGAGGTGGGGCTGTTTGATTTCAGCCAGGAAGCAATTCCACAGAATTGGACCCAGAATAATGCACAGCTTCTGTTGCATCTGAGACATGGGGAACACCAAAAGAGATCCCCAGAGATCTTGGTAGTTGGGCAGGGACATAAGGAATCAGGTGTTACTTACAATGTCCTGGGTCCAAATTTTTAACAACATTGCAAATGAATATAAGAACCTTGAACTTGGCTTGGCAATATGTGTGCAACCAATAACATAACCAGAGGATAAAAATAGAATCTCACTCACCCAGGGTTTAGTTTTTGCTTCTATGTTTCTAAATTGTGTGACAATCAGATCAAAGGAGTGTGCTTTCTCTCTCTTGCACCAAGCACTACTGACCTGTGGGCCAACTTCTGTGTTTTTGCTTTTGCAAGTATTTTAAAGGCTTCCCTGCTCGCTCTCTCCCGCCCCCCTCCCCATCATCTTTCCCTGCTTTCTTCCATCAGCACACTTCAGGCAACAGAGGCAGTTCTCTTATCTCCCTCATTAATTGTTCGTGCCACACAACTGGTGACCTGATCCAAGTGAAACTCTCTGAAGTCCTCAACCCAAGCTTCCCACTGTGGGAGGGACGTTTTGCTTGGGCATAGTTCAGCCAGGGATCTAAAACAGGAAGTGAGAAGGCATTCTTCTATTTCTTGATGCATCTCATCATGATCCTCTCGGTCTCTTTCCTTATCACTAACAATGTGCTGTATAGTCATGCCAACAAGCTTTGCCTCCTAGTTTATCAAAGCGTATTAGCAGACATGTTTGGAACATAGGAGTCTTCCTTGTACCAAGGGCTCATCCACACTTCCACTTATCCTGCCACTTCCCTCGGGAAAACCCATTGTTTACCACTGAATCAGAAGAAATGTCTATCTTTTTTTTGTGGATTGAGTTTTTTTCTGATTCAGCAGTCAATTGTGGTTTTTCCCAGGGAAAGCGGCAGGATAAACCCATGCCTAGAAAGCATAGGACAAGTGGGAAACCTTCCGGACCCGTGCTTTTAGGCACAGGAGAAGCAGAAGTATGCATGAGCCCTAAGGGTGTAAGTGTAGAGCTTGGTGTGGTATATTGACTGTAAGTATAGGACTGACAAATAATTAAATGTTTTCTGTTGTGTCTTAGAATTATGGCTTTTAAAATATTGTTATTATTATTATTATTACTATTGATTTATTCATCATCTTCCAAACCACCATTTGAAGGCAATTCACACACAAGATAAAAACGCAAAAACAACAAATCTGTTTAAAACAAGCGCAAAACCCCACCAAGTGGAAACTCATGGTAAAGACCCACTTATCCAGCTGGAAAAGCTTGCCATTCCAAAAGTGTCTTCAATTGTTTCTGGAAAGTGCAGCTAGTGAGTGCCAGTCATATCTCAACAGGAATGCTATTCCACAGAAGAGGGGCATCCACACTAAAAGCCCTGTTCTGAGTTCCTGCAAAGCAGGCTTCAGAGATCTTTAGAACTTGCAGGAGAAACTCTGCAGTTGTGGAGGGATGTTGTCAGTTCTTCCTCTCTGCACCTAATAATGATGATGATGATGATGATGATATATTTGTACCCCACCCATCTGGCTGGGTTTCCCCAGCCACTCTGGGTGGTTTCCAACAAAAATTAAAATACATTAAAATGTCACACATTAAAAACTTCCCTAAACAGGGCTGCCTTCAGATGTCTTCTAAGTGTCAGGTAGTTCTTTATCTCTTTGACATCATACTAAATTCAGCCTCATCCTTTGAACACAGGACCAAACTGAAGTGAGAATAAGGGATCATTTGCTGTGTCCGAAGGAAAGCCTATCCAGGCGAGACACACCGTGTGGTTGGATAATTCAGGCACTAGGATACCATATCAATAATTGCAAACACCTACTTGTTGTTTTTAAATGAGTATGTGAATCCACTGATTGTCAGGTTACAATTCACAGGCTCATGTTATACCTTTAAGGTCATAGTTGGAGCAATAGGTGAGGAGGAGTGCCTTCCCTCTGTGGTTCTTCTGCCCACACCTCCTTCACTTGCTGAAATCATAGATGATGGGATGACTGAAGAGAGGAGGAAAAATGAAAACAGAACCCACAACAATTTTATCTCTTGCTTAGAGGTATAATGTTCTCTGGCTTGCTGTCTGGGAAACCTATTTTTCTGGCATAAGCCAAATGGGTTGTTTTCTTCTTTTCTTTTTATCTATGGCGAATCTGAGTGCTTTAAATATCAATTTGCACACTTCAGAACTTCCCACATTCCTTGATAATCTAGGAAATTTCTCTGCATCTTCCAGTAAGCACCATCAATCTTGCCCAGAATACACAGACTCCTGAAATGATTTTAATATTTAATAAAGTTTAATAAACCTTCTGAATAATTTTCATACAAAGTTCAAGATGTGTTATTGTCTCATTACCATGAACTAAGCAGTGTTGCTAATGCCATTAAATCATTTGTTCTTTTGATTTGCCGGAAGCATTCACATTTCAGGGAAAATTAGACAACAAAGCATGATCCTGGGAAAGGAGCTTGCTTCATTAAGCGAAAAGTTTGATTTACTCCAGTATTTATCCCTAGAGTCTGTTTGCCAGTGAATGTGCCATTATCTTGAATTATATATAAAAGAATCTGTGATCTGTTTTAATGTGTCTCTGAATTCATGAATCTTGGCATATGCGAGTGGGTGTTGTGGATTTTAGTTTGGTCTCCCATCCTATTCTTTAACAAACTAATTATGGACACAAAGGCATTGGGGATAGCTTTCTTGAAGGAGGCAACCCCTGCACTGTAATGACTGTGAACCTATTTTCCAAATCCTAAGGGTGCGTGGAGTTCAGGAGATGCTATTCTTAGGAGCAGCTTGCATTGCATTGTCTTAGCATTTCCTTATATACTAGGGAGGTGGAGATACCCCAACTGTCCCATTTATTGGGAACAATACAGGGATGTTGTGGTTGAAAGGTCATGCATTGTTGATCCTGCATTGAAAATGAAGTTGGACTAGATGACCTCCGAAGTTCAGCTCTAACTTTGACTTCCTGTTTACTCAGGGGAAGGACATTCCATTTCAAACCCTGCTAAATCAGTATGAGAACTTTGGTCTTTGCACTCTCTATAGATGGGGTTGCACTCCCTCTGAAGGAACAAGTATGCAGTTTAGGTTGCCTCCATGGCAAAGACCACCTACCACCAACTTTGTCTGGTGAATCAACTGCACCCTTTCCCTGGCTCAAGGATAACTTGGACACCATGAACCATGCACTGGGAACCTCATTTTAGACTACTGTAATGCGCCATGTAATGGGCTTCCCTTCAGAGTGGTTCAGAGGCCTCAGATTGTACAAATGTCATGTTCCTTACTGCACACAGGGTGTGGAGTCATGTTCCTTACTGCACACAGAGCTGAAGATCTGTACTAGCTGCCTATTAGCACGTGAGCCAGTTTTAAGATATTGCTCATTATGTATAAAGCCCTAAACAACTCTGGGTCAGGTTACTTGAAAGGCCAAGTTCTTCTTCATTGCCCAGTGAAGCTTGTTAGCTGCAAATCTCTCTGTCTTTCTGTATCATATATTAATAAGGCCCTCCCATAAACGAAGAACTATGCTTGCATTATTCAAAGTGTAGAATACAAAGCCATTATCCACAAAAGTTACACTTCTTAAAGTTTAATAATTTAATAGCTCAGACTTTTCACATAATCTTACCATTAGGCGTAAAAACAACAACGCTGCATAATATTATGGTAAACAGTTGTGTGTGTGTTGAAATTATCTCATTTTTCAAAGTAGTGTGAGGAAATACACTATTACATTAGGCTCATTTTTATATCTATCTTCCAGTGTAATGGAGAGTATTTTTTGTGTGAGATATATTTATATATTTCACATATGATTTATGGTCCTACAATCCAGGAGTGACCAAGACACTGATTCAGAGGCAGAGACGCCAACTCCTAGGGGCCAAAGCAGATATATTTTGGAGGGGATTAGACCCCCCTCAATTTTTAGAGAGTGTTCAGCACTACTCCCTGGCTCTTCATGACATTGTGTGATGTCACGTTGCCCCCCCCCCAATCCTCTGAAGAAGCTGGTGCTGTTCAGAGGCTACAGTGTTGCAAGGTGGGGAGCCAGATTGGGTATCCTATCTCTGAGCCTGGTGGTGGTGATGAGGAGAGCACTAGACACAAGCCTTCTGAACAAGCTCCCACAGGTACAGGGTTCACAGAACCACAACAAGGACTCCCACAGGCACCATCCCATGGCCTGAAAAACTTCATGCCTCTTGCAGTACCTCTCCAGTCTGGTGGTACAGGGAGTGCACAAAGTGGGGAGCCAGGGAATGCAGGGCAGGTTCCTGTCTTGAGGGCAGAGGGTTGTCCCGTTAAGACACTCCAGTGCTCCAAAAGGGGACACAGCCTGGGAGACATGAAATGGAAGCAAAGCCCTTAATTCAATTCCATTCCCTGCCGGAGCAAGTAGCTCACTTGGAGCTCTCCTTGGTCCTGAAGCAGCTGACCTGCCTTGCCACATGGGCTCCTCCATGGGACCAGAACATATTAGGGTTGTGTTTTGCTCTGTCTGTACCCTGAAATACAATGTGAATTTGGGTTGATTTGGTGAAGGTTCACATGTTTTCCTTTGTTGTTGTTTTCAATCAATTTTAAAGATGCACTTCTGGGTGTACTACCTAAAATTTAGCACTCTGAAGAGGCTCATACGCCTATAAATTTCATAAACTTTTGCTTGAAGGAGAAACTGCTCTGGACATTTTAGATTGCTCGTTATAGCAAATGGGGGAAACTCTTTCATTAGAGCAGCTTGAAGATCGGAATACAGATCCAAACAGAAAGATCACCAAGCAACTTAGAAACAGATTGTGCCCCCCATTGCACAAATACAATGTGAATCTTTGGGGCTCTGCACACCCCTATTAATTATCACTACTCATTTTAAGTTAAATTGTTTGAATTATTTGAATTCAATATTGATTATTAGCAAACTTGCAGACCTTGAGACTCATTTGGTAGCTTTTGAACCAGGGGTGGGAAATCTTATGTAACTCAAGTGGTTACTGGACTGCAATTCCCATCCTATCTGTGTGCTGATCATTACATCTGGGGCTGATTGGATTTGGGGTCCAGCAACTTCTGGAGGGCCATAGGTTCCCAATATTTGTTTTAAGCCATTTTAAATCTAATTGGAAGGGAAACGAAGCCACCTAAATATCTTCTTTCCCCTTTTTTATGGTGTCAGAATAATAAAAAAGCAACTGCATTTTTTAGCTCATCAAGCCTTCAGCCTCATTTTGAGCCTTCATCTGCTTCCTCCTGATCCCAAAGAAGAAGCACAGAGAGCATATTTTATGCTGCATTATTATTTCTGTATATCAAATGCTTCACTAATATATAGGGCGCTAATGCAGAACTTGGAATCCAAAGGGCTTTTTGATAGGCATTTTCAGTTTCCAAAGTTTCAGAGAATGGTTGTTTGGGAAATACATATCCACAGCACCACTTATATGGATGTAACTAATGTGATTACTATTTAAATTAATCTTTTTGGACAGAAAGCATGGGGTCAAATTCTACTGTGTGTATATATATGTTGGTGGGGTGGATTCAGAGATAGGTGACCCTGATGACTACATGGGGCTCTGATGAGGAGTGGTTTGTGTCTGGGCACACCCATTGCGCTGAACTCGGAAGTGACCTGGAAACATCATAAAGATGTCACTGAAAGATCACTAAAAGGGCGGAATGGGGTGTTTGCAGGCTTTTTCAATGGACTTTCAATGGACTTTCAATTAAATGTGATTTCACCGATGCATGCAGTGCCTCAGAACGTAACCCTGCGTAAATGGGGGGGGGGTTCCTGTACGAAATTCAAAAAGCATATAAACACTCCAGCTTCTTTGTCAGAAGACACTTCAGTTTTACTTGGTCCTGATTCCAATTGATTTTTTTATATTATGTGTGAGCTTAAATTCAATGCAATATCATCATCAGCACCCCCACTCCAAGGGTGTTTCATTGGAAAAAGATGCATAAATAATGCATCAATGGAATGAGCTACTTAGCAGATCGAAAATGCTGATGGACACACGTGACATAAGGATAAATGACCATTTTTGAATTGTTTGAATCAAGTGAATTGTGTTTCTTTTATGGTGATGGTGAGAAATGAGGTGTCAATGCTATTATCGACTGGGCACTTTGGACAGTTACTTTCCCAATCAATAAAAAGGCTTATTTTGATGTTAGTTTTAAAAGACTAGTGCAAACAAACATGAGACACAACACTTGGCATCTGGGCTTCCCTTCTGATAATGCTGATGATTCCAATGGATTACGTATCCTTTTGCCAATTGCATCTATTCATCATTAAGCATGGTGATGTCATGCCTACCATGGCACCACTCTGGATGGAGCAGCTATGAATGGTTTGGTTTTTTCAGCCAACCCAGCATAAAAAGGCTAAAACAAACAGAAAACAGCCACCAAAGGCACATAAAGTGTAGCTTAAAGATAAAGGTAAAGGGAATCCTGACCATTAGGTCCAGTCGTGTCCGACTCTGGGGTTGCAGTGCTCATCTCGCTTTATTGGCCGAGAGCCAGCATACAGCTTCCAGGTCATGTGGCCAGCATGACAAAGCCGTTTCTGGTGAACCAGAGCAGCGCACGGAAACGCGGTTTCCCTTCCCACCAGAGCGGTTCCTATTTATCAACTTGCACTTTGACGTGCTTTCGAACTGCTAGGTGGGCAGGAGCTGGGACCGAGCAACGGGAGCTCACCCCGTTGCAGGGATTCGAACCGCCAACCTTCTGATCAGCAAGCCCTAGGCTCTGTGGTTTAACCCACAGTGCCACCTGGGTCTAGCTTAAGTGTGGCTAATCTATGACTTTCCAAATGATGTTGGACTTCAGATCCAATCATCCCTTACTATTGGCCATACTGGCTGGGGCTGATGGGAGTTGTAGTTATACAACATGAATTGTGCCCTCTCCTCCTCTAACCTGTGCCATCCAATAATCCACAACACAGGGATAAGGTAATGTTCCCTATCCTAAGAGCCTTGCAACTTTGGGTGATAGCTTTATGTACTCCAGCACCTCAGGTTTCTTTTCAACAGGGACCAGTCAGGTGCCTCTGGGAAGCCACAAGTGAGACATGAAGGCAATAGCCACTTCCTGCTGTTGCTCCCCAGCAATTGCTATCCAGCGGCATACCAGAGGTGGCATATAGCCATCAGGACTAATAGCCATTCATTACTCAAACAACCACAAATTTGTTCAATCCACTTTTAAATCAATTACAGCTCATGATCACCAGCATGTCTTGAGAGAGTGAATTCCATAAATCAATCATGCAGTTATTTTTTAAAAAGCACTTCCTTTTGTCTGTGTTGAATGTACTGTCAACCAATTACAATGAAAGAAATCCTTTGAAAGCCCATGATGCTTGATGATCGAAAGTCAATGGCAGGACATTCCAGGTAGTAGCAAATAGGGTTGTCAGAGAATTCTGACAAAAACAGAAACGAAATGGGAACTTGACAGTGTTCACTTATTCATCCCATGTTTGGAAAAGAATTCAACCCAGCAAATGCTATTGATATTCATTGTTGTTTTCAGTCCACAAATGATATGTAGCGATAAGTACTTAAAGGCTCCCCCCACAATTTGTGTTGTGTTTCCTTCACATTGAAATGAACGATGTAGACTAAAGTAATGACAACATAATTAATTACAATTTTTTTTGCCATAGCAGACAGTGAAACCGATAAGATAGGACAGAAGCTGAACTGCAGCGGAATGGAAACTGTGTGGTATGCGATGAATACAGGGCAGAATGGAAATGTTGTATCCCTAGTGGCTGGTTTAAATAACCACCTTTTTTATTTTCCATGATTCTTGCATGCAGCAAGAAACTCAGCCAAGTTAACATTCCACCATAGCAGGAGGAGACTTTATCAGTTCTCCCAACAAACGCCTTTCCAAACGACTTCAGGACTGTAGCAAGAATTCTGTCAAAATCACTGAAGCACATCTTGACTTCTGGAGTCAAATAGTCCATCATTCCACAGGGATGCTCATTTGGGGAACTCATTAATGGCTCATCAGTTGCCACTGCTGAAAGACTTGAAAAGTAAACAGATTCCTATTTTTGAATTCTATTTTTGTATTTAATTTTTAATGAGGCAGTTTGCATTAAGCGCATGCACACACAAGTGTATATGCACCGCCATCCACCGTAAAGATTATTTTAGGAAACTTTTCGTCCCCCTTGGCAGTTGCAAAGCAAAGTTGATTGGCTTTTTAATGAACTCTTGCATCAGTTAGAGAAAGAACTTTATCTATCAAAGTGAGTGGGGGGGGGATGAATATTTTTAAAATAAAGATGGTGATGGTTTTGTTTTTGTTTAGATTAGACCTGAAACAAGTTAGGCCCAATAACAAATCCTCATCAGGTATCTATTGTATCCCAACTATTCACTAGTCAAATAACCCACTTTACAAAAGACAGACCCTTATCAGCACTTGTCTCAAGCCTCAATCATTAGTCATAGTTCAACAGACCACATATTTCATTTTCATTTTATGGGTAATGGAGGCTACTTCAGCACAGAATTTTGATCTCTCTCTTTTTTGACAGCAGGGCATAGATACCTTCCCACTATGTTACAGGGAACCAGGCAGAGGGCCTTCTCGGTAGTGGCACCCGCCCTGTGGAACGCCCTCCCTCTAGATGTCAAAGAGAACAACAACTACCAGACCTTTAGAAGACATCTGAAGGCAGCCCTGTTTAGGGAGGCTTTTAATGTTTAATAGATTATTGCATTTTAATGTTCTGTTGGAAGCCGCCCAGAGTGGCTGGGGAAACCCAGCCAAATGAGCGGGGTATAAATAATAAATTATTATTATTATTATTATTATTATTATTATTATTATTATTATTACTATTATGCTATGCTAAAATCCTGATTGGTTGAGGCTGCTCCAAATCTGTCTGGGGAGTGATGGGAATATTGTGGTTGATTTCAGATCAGAGCTGAGCTACTCCTGCTACTTTATGAAGTGCTGGATTAAGAGAGGATGGCTTGGAATTTTGCAGATTGAAAAACACGCAGACTGCTACTTACTGACCTGTTTCCTCCAATATTTGATGCTATTCCTGCGCAGAGCATTGCAAGAAAGCACATGCTCCCCTGGCTGTCCAGAGCTTATATGATCAGTGAGTTTGCACAAGCAGGAAGAACAGAGAGGGACACTTCTTTTCCGAGGTCAATTTTCAGCAAAGAAGCACTAAACATAAAAACTTACGGTCTTAGTCGCCCATAGCAAAGCAGTCATGCTCTCTAAAATTCAAATCGAACACTCAGATATGGGAGGAGGATTAGGAAAGGATTATCCTGGGGCTTTTGTTCCAGCCTTTTATTTCTACTTCTTTCTTTCTTTCTTTTACTTCTGCAGATTTATGGCTTCTTTTATATATAGCTTTTTACAGCCCTTTAAACCTCCTATTTATTGTTATCATATCTCGCTATAATAATAAAGTCTCACCAGCTCCAGTATTTCATACGAGTTTAGTCAGACTGTTTCATAGTTCATTGTACCAACTGAGAAAGCGGCAGTGCCCCAATGAAGGATATTTTTCCTACATGCACCCTGATGCAGTTGGGGCATTTGTTCAAAACCCAGTTATTTCGTGATGCCTTTGTTGGTCACTAATGCTCCATTAAGGGCATTAAGATCAACACATAGAACCTGGCTAGCCTTAGCATTTCCTATCTGGTTGTGATGATGCAGAGTCAGATTTTTTCACTGCTTACAACAGTGTTGTATTTCAGCAGGGAGAGCATCCCACAAGAGGCCCTATCTTTATTGGCATCCTGACGGCTTTTGAAAATGTCCCTCTTTACACAGGCATTCCCTTGGTCTCTTCATGTGGGTCTGGTGTTTTAATTTGTGTGTGGATTTATTACACATTTTAATCATGGGCATTTCTGCTTTAATGTTTTAAAGGAATTGATTTTATTAGGGGAAAGACTGAATATTAATATTAGTATTATTTTAAAAAGCATATTTAATTATGTCATATTTTAATTTTTATATTAACAATTGTATACTTCTTATGTTTGTAGACCACTTGGAAGTCATCTTGGCATCAAGGGGGTCAGAAATGCTCCTTACCGTTTCTTAGCATGCCTAGACTAATATGTCAAAACAAAATAAAAAAATTCCTTCCAGTAGCACCTTAGAGACCAACTAAGTTTGTTCTTGGTATGAGCTTTCGTGTGCATGCACACGAAAGCTCATACCAAGAACAAACTTAGTTGGTCTCTAAGGTGCTACTGGAAGGAATTTTTTTATTTTGTTTTGACTATGACAGACCAACACGGCTATCTACCTGTAACTGGAACTAGACTAATATGGTCCAACTTTTTATACTAAGTGGGCTGCAAGAGACCTTTGACATGGAACTCATGGGCCATACACTGCGTTGTCATGCGGGGGTGGGGAGGAGCAAGGCCAAAATTTTACACCCCTCCCCAGCCTTCGCACTACCTTCCCAAAGCTGGCTAAGTGAAGCACTGGGCTTTGGGAAGGAGACATGAGGCACTGGCTGGATCCTCAAGCTGGGGAAGTGCTAGCTTGGCTTTGGGAATGTTAAGTATAATTGATATATAGTGGTACCTTGGTTCTCAAACTTAATCCATTCCGGAAGTCCGTTCGACTCCCGAAACTGTTCAAAAACCATGGCATGACTTCCAATTGGCTGCCTTGGGCTGGCATTTTTCTTATGAAATTATTTGGATGCATCTTTGATGTTTCTGTTTTGTTTTGAAGAAAGTTCTGCAAGTAAAGTCTTAATTAAACTTAAGGGACATGACAATGTCGTCGTCCCCTCCCCCTGAAAGAAGTCAGTTTCCATGCATCCCAGGAGTGCCAGCTTGGCCCCAAGACCATGAGTGCCTGGGGCCATGGGTATCATGCAGCATGCATGGCCCTGGCACCAAAATTTGTGGGTGCCCAGCCCCTTCATGGGGAATTTTGTGGGTTGCTTGGGCACCCAGGGCCCCAGGGAGTCAGCACCTATGGTGCATCCAGTCACTTCAAACTATGCAATATTATTTTTTGCAATGGGGAAGGAGGCAGGAGGACTCTACGACCCTGTCAGAGCCCTCACATCTCCTTCTGGAAGCCCAGCATCTTGCTTACCTGGCTTTGGGAAGGCAGAGCAAGTGCTGGGGGTGGTGTCAAATGTTGCCAAGGGTGATGCCGTGGGATTGCTACATGTCTCAGAAGTGGAGGGGGAGCTGGCCAAGCCAGTCTCGACCCAACCTCCTCAAAGCAAGCTTCACTTGGTAGCTGAGGAGCCAGCTGGCCAATTGGTACAACTGGCTCAATCAGAGGTGGAGGGAGAACCAGAGGACTGGACTTGAGTCCAGTCTTCTAGGATGTACCACCTTCAGCACAGGCATGAACAGGTGTAGATCCCAGCCCCCACGAGTGCTCAGAGGCGGGCAAAGTTTTCCCACTTGGAACAAGAACCATAAAAATGACTAGGCCCATATCACATTTTAGAAGTTCAGTGTGGGGGCGGGGGGGATGTCAGGAGTTGGGACAATATCTTTGCTTTTGTCTGGACATGAATAAGAGCTGGGAAAATGGGGTTCAAAACTCCACTCAGTGATGAAGTTCACTGGGTGACTTTGGGCCAGTCACTCAATCTAACATACCTCACAGGGTTGTTGTGGGGATAAAATGAAGAGAGGGGGTAAAACCATGTACAGCAGCACCTTGAGTGCCTTGGAGAATAAAGGTGGGATATAAATATAACAAATAATCAATCATAGGCTTTGCTGATGTACCTTTTGAGCTGTGCAACCTACAGTTTGAACTGGTGCTAAGACTATGTGTGGATTTCTTTAATACATCTTTCAGGGTTTCCATAGCCAGGAGTCCATGTATTTTGTACAAGGGTGGAAGCAGGGACATCAGGGGCTAAATGAGGAGACTTAGAGAGTGTAATCAGGCTTGCGTGCCAGTGGTTCCTTACCACTGGTTTATCTGAAAGTGGCTTTTATTGGTATGACCATTTGAACCCGTTGTCTAGAAGACCATTGTATTGTGTGTGTTTAAAAAAGAATGGCGCCTTCATTAAGGTTAAATGTTGATCTTTCCCAAGTGTGAAAGTAAAGAAAAAAAGAAAGAAAGAAAGAAAGAAAGGAGGGGAGCCATAGTAAAAAGCAGGGTGTTTGTTTGTTTGTTTTTGCCATAACACTAGAGAGGCTAATAATCTTGAGATTTATTGTGGATTTTGAGCCTTTATCTCTGGGGAAATGAGGATAGAAGAATTAAGAGCAAGAAAGTGCTGTCCGTTGTAGTGAGCAATTATTCTGAGCCCTCATGTTAGGGCATTATAGGGCTTCAGAAGTTCTCATTAATTCAGAACCAGTTTAAATAAAAAGGTTTATTTAAAGGAGGGAGGGGAAGGCAGAAAACAATTGAAAATGCGTTGCCTATATTTGCTCCATGTGGTAGGAAGTTCTGAGAGAAGTCTCTTAAAGGATTGCTAGGGATAGGGAGGAGTTCTGTGTGGTTCAGATTTAAATGAGAACCTACCCACTTCCTGAAACAACATGTGATCCAAAGCTCAGCTTTCCTTCAAAATTTTCACTTCTCCAAATTTTGTGATGCAGTTCCCCAAATGATGTACACAGTAATGCATATATTAGGTAAAGTGTGTGTGAATGTGCATATATTGATGAAAACTACCAAAAAACCCACATTATATTTTAGGAAATGGTTCACCAAAAAATGTTTCTAGCAAAATTGAATACAAAAGGGAGTATATTAGGAGAAATATGCTCTAAAATGCTGATGGGTTTAAATAACAACAACAACAACAACAACAACAACAAACTGATGCAGAGATGTGGAGAATTAAACGTAGGACATTGAAATAGAGTAGATACTAGGAGGATGTTGTAAGACTGTGAATAAATGTGCGTGTATTTGTTGATGTGTAAGAAGGGAAGTGTGTGTGTGTGTGTGTGTGTGTGTGTGTGTGTGTGTGTGTTTATGCATGCATATGTAGGAATGGTAGGGATGAAAAGAGGCATTTTCCGTTCGACCCTGCATTTGTCACATGCAGCACTGTTTCCACTTCACTGCAGTTCATTTTCTGCATTTTTTTTTTTTACATTAAATGCAAAATGGGGGTTGGGAACCACAAGCAATTATATATGTTTTTTGGGGGACAGAAAGCCACAACTACAGTGAATACTAATCACATTCCCTGGATTTCTGTTCCAGACACAGGAGTACAGTGGTACCTCGGGTTAAGTACGCTTCAGGTTAAGAACTCCGCTAAGAACAGAAATCGTGCTCTGGCAGCGCAGCGGCAGCAGGAGGTCCCATTAGCTAAAGTGGTGCTTCAGGTTAAGTACACTTCAGGTTAAGAACGGACCTCCGGAACGAATTAAGTACTTAACCTGAGGTACCACTGTAGTAAGGGAAGTTTCCACTCCCATTTCCAGTTCTGTCTGAATTCCCTGACATAACTAATGAATGAGTGTGTAGGACATTATGCAGCAAGCCTCTTAGGTTCTTATGATATGATTCCAGTGCTTTAAGATACCAGAACTAGACTCTGGCAAGATCTGAAGGATCACAGTTTCCCCAGCCCTGTTGCTAAAACTTGCTGGAATTCATAACTAGATGTACTTAGAGATAAAATATAGAACTCCACCTTTTGCTTCATCAAAGACTTACGGTTTCTTGCATGCTTAATATTCAGTATTACAACCCTTCCCATTACTGATTGTAAATAATAGCATTAAAAACCAGGCAGCATATTTCTAACATCGTATCAACATAAAGTGCCTTTTAATATTCACTAAAACCAATTTAATGTGAATGAGTTTACTGATTTAATGTTTTTTTAGCTAGCAAATGTTTATTTAGTACGTCTCTCTGATGTGAATTAAATAGTGGTTTAGAGCAGCAAAAGTGAGCATTTATTTATATTACAAATGATTTGAAAATGAGAAGGGATATGATGTATAAAGGGGTGGAATTTTTTATGATACAGAGTTGACCTAATTTGGGCTCTTAAACTTGCTTTTTGCTACCAAGTCACTTCACATAGGGATGTGGTCTTGTGACACCATGCCGCTTGGGTGAATATTAATCAGGTTCGCAGCAGCAAATTGAAAATGGCTATTGCTTTCTTGGATTCAGACAGTGCAGTGGTCCAGGGGCTCAACTACATATATCCTTAAGGGTCATGTATTGTTGCCATGACCACTGCTTCAAAATTCTGCCGTACTGGTGAGACAAGGAAGCTGTTCAGTAAGTCAAGGATTAAGTGTCATCCAGCAAAGGTTTCAGAGGAAGTTCACTGGGATAAGGTGTTGCTTCAGCACTGTGGTGTAGGTGAGCCAGTGTGGTGTCGTGGTTAGAGTGTCAGACTATGACCTGTGAGACTAGGGTTCAAATTACTACCCAGCCATGAAGCATGGGCCAGTCACTGTGTCTCAGCATATCCTACCTCACAGGGTTGTTTGGGGGATGAAATTAGGAGGGGAAGACCCGTGTATGTCACTTGAAGCTCCTTAAAGGAAAAGGTGCGGTAGAAATGGAATAAATAAATAATGAATTGAACTGCTTGGCTCTGCTGCCAACTTTTCATTGGCATGTCAGTGTCCTTGCCCTCATAGCCAGATGAAGAATGTGAACTTGGGTTTCTGTTTCTGCCAAATTCTTTGAAGCTTAAAACTGAGCAATACATAGGGCAAGGCAAGAGCTAAAGGCACAGCAGGTGAATTGCATGTCTAAGCTCCAGTACAAACGCTGACTCAACAAGCTTCATGCCCCCCTACCTCTTCCTTTTGAAGAGCAGGGTGGGCACCAGCCTTAGTGTGGCAAATGACAGGCATCTCTGGTCTGGGAAAGCACCTCTGGACATGCACTCTGCAAATGGGTTGGGCCTGTGAAATTTGTTTGCACCAGCACTGGCAACTCCATGCCCTTGACGATGGAGGTGCTGGCACAGTATATGTGAGAGAGCCAGTGTGCTGTAGTGGATGAGAGTGGTGGACTCGTAATCTGGTGAACCGGGTTCACGTCTCCTCTCCTCCACATGCAGCTGCTGGGTGATCTTGGGCTAGTCACACTTCTTTGAAGTCTCTCAGCCCCACTCACCTCACAGAGTGTTTGTTGTGGAGGAGGAAGGGAAAGGAGAATGTTAGCCGCTTTGAGACGCCTTCGGGTAGTGAAAAAGTGGGATATCAAATCCAAACTCTTCTTCTTCTTCTGACTTACTCTCAGGTGCCTTCCCAGGAGGCTGTTGCTAATTGACAGGAGTGATAGGAGGGACTGGCAGTGGCCCTTTTGGAGGTGTCTGACTAAAGGTGTCTCATATCACAGGGGTGGGACATCTCTATGACAACCCACTTGAACCTTCTTCAGGACTGAGCTCCTGACACTTTGGACCACTGCCCCCCTTCTCTAGCTCAGACATGATTTTGATTCCCTCATCCCTCTCAGACCCTACCCCTGGTCATCTCTCCAACTCCCTCATATCTTCTCCTCCTCAGAATCCACCCATCCCTTCCATGACATCTCCACTGGGCTCATGACAGTCAGGAAGGCTCTGATCTACAGGGAGTCATCTGGCTTCCTCCTCATGGAAAGGAATGGAAGGTGATGTGTTAGATACGGGCACCATCTCTTTGATATTGGTCTTCTACTCAAGCACTACCACTGTATCTGCTTCTGAGATAGGACCCATTTGGGGGTCCTGGAGGGTTTGGAACTGGTAGTGGCACCAGTAAGGACATATGGATTGCCCCACCCCACCTCAAGCAGGGTATATTCCCAGGTGATGTTATTGGGGGGGGGTCTGTATCTGCTGACTCCCCTTGAACTCTATGTGTACTAGAACAGATGATAGGATTATTTTCCTCCTCAAAGGTCTCATCTGGTTATAGGCTGTTCCTGACAGAAAGCTGGTGGAACATGCCAGGAGAAGTGGCAAGACCCCACTTCTGCTCTCCATTCTGTAACTCACCAACCTATGTATGCATATGCACCCTGAATATTGGCAGGCTATAGATTTCATACAGTGAGGACATTGATATAAAGCTTGCACATGTTATATAGATAAGCTGGTCAACATGTGAGTATCAGGATCAGAACCAACATCAACACCTCTTCCACACACTTCCACAGTTGGGTCTGATGAGCATTTACTGTTCCCAACCCTAATCCTATGGAAAACCATCTAATTAGATTTTAATTTGATCCTGACTTGTTTTTAGGAGGTAATTTAATTATTGTTTGATTTTATACCAATGTTATATATTTGATGTTAGCCGCCCTGAGCCCAGTTTCGGTCGGGGATGGCGGGATACAAATAAAAGTTTATTATTATTATTATTATTATTATTATTATTATTATTATTATTATGCATTCAGATGAGGGTAATATTGTGTTAGTTTTCCTGATTCTAATGCTAGTAATTATAATGCTTCTGCCAGTTTTCTAACATTCCTTTCACACTGCAGTAGTTCTTGTGTTGTGGAACTGTGAGGTTTTTTTAATTGATGTACCACCATGTCATACTAAATTTCATTCACCCCAGTGGGCATGATATGATAAAACCATGAACATCCTTGGACAACATTGCTGCTGTAGCTGCATCCTTCTGTTTCCCCATAAAAATGGCAGAAAAGAACTGCCTCAGATTTCATCACGTTACTCCCATTTTCTGGGTCCATGGGGTTACAAACAGAAGATTCCTGGAATCAATTGCACATGGTAATGAGTGTTAAACTTCCCCCATGTGCTGCTAGGTTTCCAGAACTGTTTTTTGCACACGTGAAAGCCCAAATATAATGAATAAATTACCAGTTAGGGAAACAGAATAAACTGCCCTGTCAGTGCTGTCTTGGTTCCAGATTCCATCTCTACACACATCCTATTTTGCCTGCTGCTTGTTTTATAATTCAATCTTCCATTGGCCACTGTCTGTGTGCCTCTTGGTGTTACAATGCAATCACCTTAAGAGCAGTGCAGAATAAATTTCAAGCACCACACCTGTTTATCCATCTTTCCCATTCTGGAAGAGCAGCTACCACAAAGCCTATTGATTAAAATGCTTGGATCGGTTTCTGTGCTGCCGTTTTAAGCGGAAGTGCAGGGACAATTTCTGAATAGATATTGCATGATAACCTATCAGGCATGCCATCCCTTCCTGTTTTTTTTAGATATTCACATTGGTTTCTCCTTGTTCCTTACTTTGTAACCAGAAAAATGTGCACCCCCCCAAAAAAAAACCCTCACTGGATTCCTCTCTTTACTGCAAGAAAAAAGTGGGTGTTTTAATTAATAATTAAAGTATTAAGGGCTTACAATATTTAAAAGTTCAAGGTGTTAAATTGGTCCAGTGGACCAGCTGTCTATGCTTGACAGTAGTGTCATTATCTTGTCACCATCCAGACCTGTGACCTCTAGATAAGTTACTTATACACGGGAGTGGGGGGAAATCTTCCTCCCATGACCTTCAGTACATGAGCCATGGATTTGTTTCCTAGGGAACTAGTAACTGAGAAAAATCTATAATTAGATCTGTGGGTTATAAGCTACATATGGGAACTGGGTGCTAAGTGTTTCCCTGCAAAAGTAAAGCATCTAGATGTAATAAGCTAGATCCAAGATGATTTCAATTATGAGGGATTCATTTGAGAAATTATATCAAGTACTCTGGATTTTCTTCTCACTTTTCTCCCAACCCCAACCCCACCTCTCTCTGCTGCATGAAGTTTTGTGTGGGATGATGTTATTAGGAGTCATATCTTGTCGGAAACAGTTGGAGTCAGGACCTGATTGCCCATAGTGAAGTCATTGGGAGAGGATGAATTCTGTCATTTACACACACACACACACACACACACACACACACACAGCTGTGATCCTTCAGGTTTCTAATTTTGTGGTCCTCATTCGACAAACCTGTCTGACTTGGAGATGCAAGATTAGGAATGTGAAGGCAAAATAAGGCACTGTTATGCATGTTAATACCTCCAAAGTATTTCTGTCCTCCATCTGTCCTACATCAAGGACTTATCCTCATCTCAGTGTATTTATCCTCATGACAATTTTGTTAAAGTAGCTTTACGATGTGGCATAGAGATAACAACATGCCCAATCCTACCTGAGATTTGAACCTGGGTCTTAACATTATGTCAGAAGCAGCTTTCCAAGGCTTATATTTTCAAAATGCTATGGTCTGTTGTAGAGATTTTCTGATTAACCCCCCCACCCTTTGGGTTCTGAGCTATATGATTAGATGAATGCATTGTTATCCTCGCTAGTTTATAAATGCTAAAGAAATGCAGGTTTAACTCCCCACCAAAATACCCATGCAAGCTGTGCAGTGGGATGGTTGAACTAGGACCTGGGATGCCAGGGTTCAAATCACCACTTGGACATTAAGCTCATTGTGTGCCCTTGGCTCAATCACTGTCTCCTAGCCTAACCAACTCAGATGACTGTTGTGAGAATAAAATGTATATGGGGGCACATGTAAGCTGCTATGAACTCCTTGGAGGAAAGGTGAAATATAAATCAAATAGCGAAGGTCTTGTGAAATTTGCATCCCACAAATTTTGCATTGCAAAGGGTTGTCCTTTATGTTGGTTTTCATGTAATTTATTTGAACCACACACTTTGCAAACCCTAATAGTGCAACAACAACAATAAGTGTTTGGCATGTGTGTAGATTGGTACAGTATTTTGTTTTTCCCTTACAAAGCTGGAGAGGGAAAAATATCAATTCAAAATATAGAAGCAGGTGAAGAAATGAAAATAACATGGGTTTCAAACAGGGTGGGGATGGGAGGGAAATCTGATGTCTCTCTAGGGCAGTGGTAGACAACATGGAGCTCTCCAAATGTTGGACTGCATCCAGGGATTTGGGGGCAGAGTTCCAGGAATAAGTGTGAACCAATATGTGAAGCAAAACACAGCTGTCCTTTGAAATTCCCAGTTCTCCTAATTTTACAATATAGGTGTCCAGCCAAGACATGTGCAGAAACATGTGTCTACTAGGACAAATTGTGAATAAAATTGCACGTATCAGTGAAAATAGCATGCAAAAATGCATTATATTAGGAGAAACCACTTTGCAAAAATGTGCATATTAGACAAAATTGTATATAAAATGTGTGTATTGAGAGAAAGTCACACTAAAATGCTGATAAATTTTCAGGGGGACTTTTTAAAAACAACAACAACAAAGTTTGTGTATAAATGTTGAGAGATGAATTTAAGATATGGAAAAAAATGAGAACTGAGGGAAAACAAAATTTCCAGATTTGCTCACCACCTACTACAACTCACATCTGCCCCAGGAAACATGGACAATGGCCAGGGATAATGTGAGTTGTACACAAACATCTGGAAGCAGCTTGTTGCTCTGTTTGCAGCACAGAAAAAGGTAGAACTTCCAGGAACTCAACCTGGAAGCAGCCACCAGATCCAAGCAAAATCCTTGTAATGGGTGGCAACAACTCACTTTAATCCCACAACTGCCAGTAATTTTTGTATGAAAATTTGGAGCCTGTCCTTTTATTTCTTAGCAGTATCCCATATTTTTCTGCTCCATGGCCTTGAATATCTGTGCAGGTTCTGCAGAAGGTCTTGAGCATTGCTGCAAATGAGGCATCCACATGTGGATGTGGCTACTGCTTTGATTTTAATTGGAATGTAAAGGTAAAGGTAAAGGACCCCTGACAGTTATATCCAGTTGCAGATGACTCTGGGGTTGCAGCGCTCATCTCGCTTTATAGGCAGACAGTTTTTCCAGGTCATGTGGCCAGCATGACTAAGCCACTTCTGGCAAAACCAGAGCAGCGCACAGAAGCACTGTTTACCTTCCCGCCGGAGTAGTACCTATTTATCTACTTGCACTTTTGGTGTGCTTTCGAACTGCTAGGTTGGCAGGAGCTGGGAGTGAGCAACGGGAGCTCACCCCATTGTGGGGATTCAAACCACTGACCTTCTGATCAGCAAGCCCAAGAGGCTCTGTGGTTTGGACCACAGCGCCACCCGCGTTGGATTGTATTCAGATTCAAATCCAAATGAGCATTACTTAGCACAGATACACATGCAGTAGATTTGGAACAGGAAGGCCAGATTTTCAATCTATACTCAGGCATGAAACTCACTGAATGAATTTTGACCAATCACTCTCTCAGGGCTTATCCGCATTCTCCTTGGACTGAACAGTTTCCCCTTTGCCCCACTCCTTTCCCAGGGAAAGCCTACTCCTTATCTCTAAAACGGAGCAAACACCAATCTGGAGAAAACCTGAATTGCTGTTTGCTTTGATTGAACACTAAAGGATGATTTTCTTGGGGGGGGGGGATGCAGAGGGACAAGAGGAAGTATTCATAGAATCATAGAATCTTAGAGTTGGAAGGGTCCCAAGGGTCATCTAGTCCAATCCCCTGCGATGCATATTCATAAGCTCTCACTCAATCTAACCTGCCTTGCAGGGTTGCTATGAGGATAACTTTGGGGAAGTTGGAAGGGAGAACCATACATTCTGTTTTGAACTTCTTGCAGAAAATTCTGCTGCATTTGCAACAAGACTAACAATGGGATGCATTAAGGCCTAGCTGCAGCTGTGCTGTAAACTTCAAAATACCTCTAGGGAAGCTGGAGAATTTTGTTCAATCTGCATTTAAAAACGAGCTGACCTAATCTGCACTTACTTCCTGAACTAATATGGAGACTGGAATGCAGTTTTCCTATGAATTGTGCTGTTCACTGAGATTTGCAATGCAGGAAACTCCCCATTTACGTGAATTCAAGGCATGCACATCACACCACCTGTCCACCCCCCAAACTTAAGAACGGGATATAAATGCAATAAATAAGTGACACATGTCTTCATTCAGCCACCATTTCTGCACCCTAAAATGCAAAGCTTTAGCCCAACAGCCCAGTGTCTCCTCAGAGTCACACAAATAAATAACGTATCATTCAGAGAACCCCCCAGAGTCTTTTCTGTTCATCTCTATTGGTATAAAAAGGTAAAGGGACCCCTGACCATTAGGTCCAGTCGTGACCGACTCTGGGGTTGCGGCGCTCATCTTGCATTATTGGCCGAGGGAGCCGGCGTACAGCTTCCCGGTCATGTGGCCAGCATGACTAAGCCGCTTCTGGTGAACCAGAGCAGCACACGGAAACGCCGTTTACCTTCCCGCTGCAGTGGTACCTATTTATCTACTTGCACTTTGACGTGCTTTCGAACTGCTAGGTTGGCAGGAGCAGGGACCGAACAACGGGAGCGCACCCCGTTGCGGGGATTCGAACCGCTGACCTTCTGATCGGCAAGTCCTAGGCTCTGTGGTTTAACCCACAGCGCCACCCGTGTCCCTCTATTGGTATAAGTAGAACTGAAAAATGACAGGTCTATCTAGGTATTTGATGCCAGCCCCTAGAAATGTAAATTCCTAGGTGCCCTCTGATGCTTTTGTCTGATAACTGTTCAAGCGCTTCCTGTATTCTTTGCAAGGAAGGAGGATGGGAAGAAAGCCAGAATAAGTTGACTCTGCCTGCCATTAACTGTTCTGTCCCACCAGCTTCGGTGGTTACCAGCAGCCACGGTTATGGGGTGCTGTGAAAAAGCAGCAGCTTCTCAATTATTTTGTTTATTACCATTGTGGGTATGCCATTTTGATTTTCTGCCTGAGGCACCAATGTGTCTTGGCCCATCTCTGTTGGATATACTGTATAGCCCTAAAGCCTGCAGGAAACCACAGCAACGCTTTGAGGAGCTGCAATGCCCAGCAGATATTCATTTTATTATTATTATTCTGCACTTAAAATAGTAAAATTAGAGCAGCATCTCTAGTCACATGCATCTCCCAATTAAAATTGACCCTTGGGGATTTGACATCGAATAGAGGCTGGGGGGGGGGGACTAATTAAACCTGCAAAAGGAAATATAGCAAAAAGTTAAGAGCCAGACTTACAGTTTTCTTTGCTGAATTAAATTGTGCCTGTTTATTTGCTAGCGTGCAACTTTTCTGCCTGTCAGAAAAAGGGAAACATTTATTATATTAAAAACAACAGCAGCAAAACCAAAAAAGTGCACTGCAAATACAAACACACACACACACACACACACACACACACACAAACACACGCACACAATTTATACTGCTGGATTCCTGAAAAAAATACGTTAAAGAGAAAGGAGGTGTACATGATTATTGTTGTTTTGTATCTATTTATCTCTCTCTGAATGTTCCCAGAAGGAGACACATGGTTTGGTTACATCCATTCCAGAGTACTGTAATGTGACTAAAAGATGTTTTGGGCACTTCATATAGGGCAGAATGTGGCAGCTGAAATGCATGTTGGCATTGCACTTCTTCTGTGGTGGTACCACTGGCTGCCATTCCCCCCCCCCAGACCCCATTTAAGGTGCTGGATTATGGCCCTAAATTGTTGGGGACCAGGCTATCTGAAGGATACCTATATAATACCCGCATGAAGGATACCTTTGAGTTCAGCTTCTTAGGTCCTGATCTTTGACTCGCCACAGAAGCTGTCTGGTTGGAGCACACCATAGGCAGGGCCCTTTTTGTATTGACCCCACGCTGCTGGAGCGCCCTCCCAGGGAAATGGACATTGCTCCTTTGCTGTTGATTCTTAGAAGGCGCTTAAAGGCTTTCCCCCCTCTCTTTTGATCTGCATTTGGATAATTTTATTGAGCTCTGTTTATGCTGACATTTTTAACATCCTTTTAGCACTGATGCTTTGTGCTATTTGATTTATTTATTTTAATCATCTGGCATTTTGATGCATTTAATAATTTCAATGATAATTTTATTATTTGTACCCCACCAATCTGGCTGGGTCTCCCAAGCCACTCTTTAAATAATATAGTATACAGTATACAGTATACTCCAACCCTGCCAAGTAGGTGAATATTGTTTTTAATTTATGCTGTGTAGACTTAAGGTCACACCCCTAGCATGGATCTAATACACGCTTACAGCATTGTATCACTTTAAGAGCCATGGCTTCTCCCAAAGAAGTCTGGGAACTGTAGTGTGTTAAGGGGGCTGAGAATTTTTTTAAGACCCTTAACAAACCATAGTTCCCAGGATTATTTGAAGGAGTTGTGAGTCTTACAATTGAACGAGATGCTTTAAATGCATGATGTGTGTGCCTGGAATGTGTAGAGCAGGGGTAATCAATGTGGTACCTGGACTCCAATTCCCATCATCGCTGACCATACTGCCTAAGGTTGATGGGACTTATAGTGGGCACATGTGGAGAACACCATCTTGGCTACCCTTGGTATAGAGTTTCTATTAAAATCCAGGTCCTTTTATGTTGGGAAATGGAAAATCATTTTGAGTGCAACCAGATACCTGCCTCTGAGACTCAAGGATGTGCAGGAATACTTGGAGTTTGGTGGGCGGGCGA
The DNA here is from genome assembly GCA_034641385.1 of Darevskia mixta. Lineage (NCBI taxonomy): Eukaryota > Metazoa > Chordata > Lepidosauria > Squamata > Lacertidae > Darevskia > Darevskia mixta. The sequence continues at coordinate 2,991,605 of JAWWNH010000024.1, read as the reverse complement.
GGGGGAGGGAGACAGTTATTAAGTAACATCACCCCTGTGGTTGCTAAGCTGGAATAATATTGTCAAAAGCAAAATTGTTGTGGTTATAAAACCACACACACACACACACACACACAAATCCTCTCCTGGGGATATTGTGGGCTGATGTTCCCTCCGCCTGGCTCCACTTATCTATTTCTTTCTCGCTCCTTGGAAAACGCTCTGTGATTTACTTCTGTGATAAGATCAGAACAGCTGAGGGATCATACTGTTGAAATGAGCTTAGCTGGAAGGGACATGGTAACACCAGTTGAAAAATGGTGTTGGTAAATTTCTTCTGGCCAGAATTCAGTGAGTGTAAGGGACTTCTAAGTATAGTTGCCCATTTGTTTTATACTGCTTGTAGGAGTTTATCAGCCTTCGAATGCCATTTGCCTTAGCTTTGATTTCCCTTATGGAGAAACCTCAAGGGATGCAGTCTTTTCCTGCTTCAGAAGTGCTCCTTTTTCTTGTTCAGAAGATTTGAATTAGGCCTGAATCTCACAAGACCATTTATTCACAGGGGGTGTTGGAGAGGGCAAAATGGGCAAGGAGCCAAAACCAACCCCGGCCCAGATTTTTCATAGTGTATTTTGTGGAAGCAGTGTAACTTCTCTTGGCTGGGGGGGGCACCATATAATCCCCCCATAAGTCTCTTTGGAGCAATGCCACATCATGGCACAGAACAGCCACCCGCAAACCGGTGCCCTCCAGACATTTTGGCTTACAATTCCCATCTTCCCCAAAGAAGATGGCCAGTGGTCCAGAGTGAAGGGAATTCTTGTCCAAAACATCTGGAAGGCAGAAAATCAGGGAGTGCAGGAACAGTATCATTGCAATGGGAATTATGAGAAGAATTGGTGTGGGTTTGTTTTTCAAAAAGAGATGCTGCTGTTTGTCTCTCAGCAGGTGTTGTCTTAAAAGTGTTGTCCTGTGTGAGTGAAGGGGTGGTGCCACTTCTAAGATGCTTACTACTATCTGCATCACACACACACACACACACCCTAATAGCAATTCTCTCTTATTTATTTCATTTATATCCTGCCTTTCCTCAAAGGAGCTCAAGGTGATGTACATGCCTTTCCCTATCTCATACTATCCTCACAACAACCTTGTGTGGTAGGCTAGTCCAAGAACTGGTGCCCAAGGTCACCCAGTGAGCATCATGGCCAAGTAGGAATGTGAACCCTAGTCCCTCAGAACTTAGTTTGGCACCTTAACCATGATGGCACACTGGTTACTATTACCTGGACCCTCAAAAACATGGCATTTTGATTTCTACCAATCCCCCCATAACTCTACATTCTTCAGTGTTATCAAAACAGGGGTGCCAACACACTGTGGGAGCAGATAAGCCCTGCTCCACATAATGTGGCGCGGGCGCTCTCTCTCACACACACACACCATTTGAATGGCAATGCCCTTCAACTTTGGGGGGGTAGCCCCCTCAAATATTTTATTGGGGGTGGGTGAAGGGACCTCAATCAAAGGAGCACACATTTTGAATTGTGTCAACATTCCATAGGCATCATGGTTTTCCCCAAAGGATTCTGGGAATTGTGGTTTATTAAGGGTGCTGAGAGTTGTTAGAAGGCCCCAATTCCCTTCCCGGAGTTACAATTCCCAGAGCAGTTTGACAATCACTCCCTATTCACAGGGGATTCTGAGAATTGTAGCTTTCTGAGAGGAGTGGGGGCCTCCTAACAACTCTTAGCACCTTTAACAAATTGCAACTCCCAGAATTCTTTGGGGGTAAGTCCTGACTGTTTAATGTGGAATCATAGCACATTATATGTGAATGTCGCCTCAATTAGAAGAGGTCCCTATTTCTGTCATTTTTGGGAGTACGTAGCTCCCTCTTGTGGCTAATTAAACTTTAAACAAAGTATCAACTTAGAAAGACCTTATTCTGGGTAATTGTCAGTGCCGTCATTCCAGACTTTAAAAGAGCAGGTGCAAGGATAGAAACTCAGGCATGGGCAGACATAATTGGATATTGACTCTTGTGCTTAGTTTTCATTGCAGGTGTTTTGTTCTGAACCACGTCTAGGAGTTTTTTTTTTATGTTAACTTTATTTGCAAAATTTGGAGGGAGAATGACTAGAGGCAACAGCAAGCTTTTCAGGGGGATGTGAATGACTGCCCTTCAGAGCAAGAGAATAACTTCCTGGAAAACAAACTCCCTTGTCTTCTGAAGCACTCACTTTGGCCACATTCACACCATACATTTAAAGCACTATAATACCACTTAAAAAATAATAATGGCTTCGTCCAAATAATTCTGTGAACTGTAGTATATAAAAGGTGCTGAGTGTTTTGAGTGACCTGTATTCCCCTCACAGAGCTACAGTTCTCAGAAGAATCATACTTCTGTGAGGGGGAATAGTGTTCTCTTAACAAATCCCAGCACCCATAAAAAAAACTTCAGCTCCCAGAAGTGTTTGAGGAAACCATAGCTGTTTAAAGCAGTATCATAGTTCTTTAAATGTATAGTGTAGATGAGGCCTTGAAATGCTGAGAAGGTGCTGTGGACAGCAGTCAGAACCTGGACTTCCTGAAAACAAATTCCTTCGTCCTCTGAAGTGATCACAGATCTCTCATGTGGAAGAGCTTAATAATAATAATAATAATAATAATAATAATAATAATAATAAGGCATTATCTGTAGCAGCCGTAGAATTCCCTCTCCCCAGAGGCATATCTGGGACCTTTATGATGTAGCTTCATTGGATGCTGCACACACACCTTTTTACCCTCATACGGGTGGGTAAGAAATATCATTAATAATAATAGCCATCACCACCATTATTATATATAGAGGAAATGATATTTCTTACACCATGAATGTTGCTTCATATTATGGATACTGTATTGTTTTATTGCTACTGTTGTTGCAGGTTTGTCATGGCCATTGGCTAGAACAATAAACTTATATTGAATAGTATATTTTTAATGAGACATGGCAAGAGTCATTATTATTGTTTAACTGGCAGCTAACATTAATGGCAAATCTCTGTCACACACACACCCAAAAACGGGGGGGACGGACCACATTGAATTAGTCTCTGCTAGGTTCTGTTGGCATCAGGTTGCACCTAGGATTCTGGGGGATGGCAGGGAGAGCAATGTCCTGATCTCCACTGCTGAAAACATTAACCCCAGCTGTTACCTAGACCTGCCTCTTGTCTTACGTGAGGCCCCATCTGCACTATACAGTGGTACCTTGGGTTACAGACGCTTCAGGTTACAGACTCCGCTAATCCAGAAATAGTACCTCGGGTTAAGAAGTTTGCTTCAGGATGAGAACAGAAATTGTGCTGCGGTGGCAGCAGGAGGCCCCATTAGCTAAAGTGGTACCTCAGGTTAAGAACAGTTTCAGGTTAAGAATGGACCTCCGGAACAAATTAAGTTCTTAACCCGAGGTACCACTGTACATTTAAAGCAGTATCATGCCACTTTAAAAAAGTCATGAATTCTTCAAAGAATTCTGGGAACTGTGGTTTGTTAAGAGTGCTGAGAGTTGTTAGGAAACCCCAGTTCCCATACTTCCCTAGGAAGAGGGATTGGTTGTTAAACTACTTCGGGAATTGTAGCTCTGTGAGGTGTAGGAATCATAATATAGGCATGCTACAAGATGATAAATGGTTCCTAATTCTTTTTTGCTGCCTCCATGGCTTGTATCCTCACAACTGTGTTTGTCTCATACAGGTGGTAGACAATGACAGACCAGAGGGCTCCAAATTTCGGATTTTTGGGAAAGGTGTGGACCAGGAGCCAAAGGGATTTTTCAAAATTGTTGAGAGCACAGGAGAGGTCCTTGTGACACGGTCCCTTGACAGAGAAGCAATGGCCACATACCAGGTAAGTCACCATGCAATGTGTGTATGTGTGTGTGTATTGTGCTCTCTCTTGCTCTCTCTCTCTTAACCTGTGATTGCCTCCAGACTGTCATATTTTGTCTGAGTGATTCAATCACATACCAGACCTTTAGGTTTGTGCATTTAAAGTGGATTTAAAAAAACTTTGTCATCCTAGCAGAATAAATCCACTTTTTAAAAAAAGACATTTTGTGGTTTGGAAAGTGATGGAGAAATGCATTAGAAATTGTGAGATGAATGTATGGGAAGATTTATAAACCCTTACCTGTACAAGCAAATCAGGATGAATGCAGGACAAATGCTGATTGTTATATAACCACCCTGCCAACAAATCAGGATGCATGCTCAGTAAATACTGGATATAATGCAACTTCTGTGTGATCTTTGTGCAAGAAAATCAGGATGAATGATCAATAAACAAGTAACCTGGAGGGGCTCTTTATCTTCATGGGATGTTGCAAAAGTTATGCTTTATGTTTCTTGGCTTCAATTTGCTGCTGCTTCATACTGTTGTAGATAGTGATGTAGAAAATTCATAACAAGTGAAGTGATGGGGCTGGCCAGAATATGTGAATCTTGTAGGGCCTGGGGAGAAATTTGTCCCCTTTCTGTTGCTTTCCAAGAGCTCACTATGCAAAAATTCATTTATCAGAACACAAGAAATTAGTACCCAAACCTCACTATATGCACTGCAGAGTCAGTCAAAATGAAAAGCTGGACTTTGTCCACTTCCTTATTTGTGTTTTGCTTGTCAGTGCCAAACATTTTAGGATAGAAACCATGCAGGGAGGGAGAGATCAGAAATATATATTTTTTTCTTTTGTCTCTCTTCTGCTGGTTGACTGCAGCCATTACAGGAAGGGTGGTGAGAGATAGGACAAATCACAGATTAGAGATATAGGAAAAAATGGCAATTGTCAGCTTGTTATGCAAACACTCCCCTAACAAACAATTTCCTGGGTACACATTATGTTCAGAAAGCAGGACCTGTGGATATTTACCAAATATCAAACCAAGCAAGATACAGCTCCTTCAAAACTTCTCTGGATTCTGTGGTATGGGCAGGAATTGGAACATTATCAAAGGTTCCAGTGTGTTCACAAATCCCACTTCGTTGACCTCGTAGCACTTCGTAGCACTGCCTGTAGAACTAAGACCGCAGTACCTGTAGTAGCAGGATCAGACCATATATAACAAGGCTGTATAGGCCAGAAAATAGACAAGAACGGAAGAATGTATTGTCAGAAAGTAGGAAGGCAAGTTACAACTTAATGGTTCATCTCACCAACAAATTGTATAGGCTATAGATCAGATGGTTGCAGAGGTTGGGTCTATTGATTCTCATGGTACATGGAGTAGGAAGTTAGCGGTGCCTGTTATTCAGGGCTCCAAATTCAAGAGTCTTGGCATGTAACACTCCTTTTAGGTGTCAAATCCTGTATAGCCAAATAGTTGATCAAACGGCAGCTTTCTCTCATAGTAAACCAAAGCATTCCCCATGCTGGAACGATTACAGCACATCTTTAGATATAACCTCAATTTATTTCCTTTAGAATAGTTTCCCCCTGCCCTTAAGCCTTGCAAATCACATAAAACAATATATATTGCAGCATGCTAGATGAGCCAGAAAGGAGATGCAAATGCATCTTTTAATGGGCTGCAACTCTTTCTGTGTGACCCGTGATATAATTCTGGTGCTCAGCAGGCCAGCCAGAGTCCTGTTGAGCAAGCTGCAGTCAAGAAGATCTGCAGAGGGAGAATGCTCAACTTGATTAGTCAGTCTTTGGAAAAACAATGAACTGGAATCAATGAAGATGTATTGTGAAGTCAAGAAAGCGGCAGGGGTCCCCCCCCCCTTTGATTTTTCTTGATACATGAAAGTATTTGAGTCTCTTGCAAAGTCTTGGGAAAGTTTCTTTTTTTTTTTAAGAATTGCTTTCCTTCATTTGGTGCTTATGAATTATTTTAAAAGCACAAATGGAGATGAAAAATAGGAGGAGATGACTCTCCATGGAAAGATATAAATGTTTTCTGAACTGTCAGCGCAGCAGAATAGAATCCTGGTATTCTGCAAAGCTGGAAGTGATAAGTGGGTCATCTGGTTCAATGCAATAGGCTTGAGAGATGGGCCCAGCTCATTCAAATTACAATTGCGACGGAGAACTTCCTGCGGTACATTTTTTCTCTCCAGCAGAAGAATGATTTGCCACTTGTCTGGAGCAAGGAGCCATTAACCTCAAGTAAATGGATGAGCTGGAAGCCTTCTAGGTAGAGTCACCATTAACTTTTGCCTAAAACAAAATTTGATGTGAACTTGGAAGTTCTTGCTTGATCAAGGCACTTTGATTTGACTACAAATCCCATCATGACCAGCATGACCTACTATCAAGGGTGATGGGAGTTGTAATTCAAAACATCTGGGAGGCACCAAGTTGGGGAAGGGAGAATTAATGTGTAGATGTTGCAGTTTTATATTTTAAAAATAAAAACAGAGACAAATGCATTTAGAAAGAAAGTAAGAGAAAGAAAAGGAAGGAAGTAGCACAGATTAACTAATGGAATTAGTTCCCACCTTTTCATATAGACTCTCACAGACTTGGTCATTCACAAATTATTCTGCTAGTCTGAGTAAACAGCTTGCAAATCAATTCAATAAACAGGAATACTAAATCCAATTCTGTAGATGGAAGGCTATTAATACATTAACCACCCAATGTTTGTGACAGATAATTTATGGCTAACAATCAGGCTCCAAAGTCATTTTATTTTCCCCAAATTGAAAATGTGTTTTCGTTTCACGGAGTGTGCTCAGCTTAAGCGGGGGCTGAGGAAATCCCTTAATTACTACAAAATATTGTTCCACATAATATTGTACAAAATATTGAAAACAAAATCCCTCCTTTGGAAGAGCAGTTTTGTCTAGTACTTTCCAAAACATAGTGAAAGTCAAGTCTGTCTGTGTGGGAACCAATATTTATTTTACTTACTTGTTTCCTTATTTCGTATATTAATATGTAACTTTATAACTGAGATGCTTTCAAAGTGGCTTACAACAGATGCTAAATAATAAAAAGTATTTAAGCAACCATAGCAATGGTTGGTGAACCTTTTTCAGGCCAAGGGTCTGCTCAACATTCTGGGTACCACATGCCAGGGATGTTGGAGTTTTCTGAGTCCTGGGCCCTTGCAATATATGAGAAAATGTGATAGCTCAGTGGCAGAGTACATGTTTTGCATGCACAAGGTCCTAGGTTCAACTCTCAGCATCACTAGGTAAGGCTGGGAAAGTCTCCCCGTCTGAAACACTGGAGAGATGCTGTCAGTCAGTATAAACCTCACTGAACTAGATAGACTGTTGGTCTGATTCAGTATTAGGCAGCTTCCTGTTTTCCTACTTCCCAAGACTTTCCTGGGTATCATTCATCTGCCACATACAAAATAATAAAAAAAAATCCTTCCAGTAGCACCTTAGAGACCAACTAAGTTTGCTATTGGTATGAGCTTTCATGTGCATGCACACTTCTTCTGATACACGGCTCCCACTACCATCATTATTTGATTTTTATTCTCTCCCCTCCCCCCCAACCTGATTTTAATAATCATGTTCAGTATCCCAATTAATCTCTCCCAGAGAAACAGGGGTGCTTTCTGGCTTCTTTGACAGAACTGCGGCCTTAATTGGTCTGAACGCTTCCTCTTATGTGTCACTATCTAAAGCTTGGGATCCTTGTCTAGGAAGACAGCCTGTCACCGCAAGAGAAGGAAATAAAATGAAACGTGGAGAATGAAAGCTTCTCAACAATTGATTTCACATCCGGCACTTGTTAAACATTTTTCTTAGACAAATTTAAAAAAGAAAAAGAAACCTTTCATAATCTCTGTTTTGTTTCCCTCTTTATAAAGGGGAAATTGCCTAGGTAAATTTTGTCAGGATTCCAATTTTCATGATGCTGGCTGAGTGGCATTATCAAACTTCTCCCCACCCACCTACCTTGCCCCGACGTCTTATGCCTGCAAAGTGTCAGTTTCCGATTGTGTTTGGTTTCAAAGTATTTGTGCTCTGAAAGCAGCTACATAAAAGATTTGTGACTGGCTTCTATTATCTCCTTAAAAGCTGGAGTGCTCCAAAAGGCTGGCTCCCCACCACCTAATTCTGACTCTGGAGGTTTTAGAGCTGACAAGTCTCAAGCTTCTGATCAGGGTATTCTGTTGTCATACAGGCAGGGCTGGTGCTTCCATTTAGGCGAACTAGGCGGTTGCCTAGAGTGCCAAAATGGAGGGGGCGCTGGTCAGCCTGCCCCTCACCCCCTGCCGCCGCCCGGTGCCGCCCCAACCAGCGGCAAAAATTGCGGCGGGGCAGGCAGGGGGCGGGGCACCGTACGTCATTGCACATGATGTACGGTGCCCCGCCCCCTCGCCTAGGGCGCCAAAAACCCTGGCACCGGTCCTGCATACAGGCCCCACAAATTAGTGTGTTTCAGGAGAAGCTTGGGATCCCTTTGGTTGGGGTAACAGTAAGTAAATGCATGCCAGTTTTAAGAGGGACAAAGTGGGAGAGTGCTATTGCCTTCATAAGAGAATGTAAGAATAGCCCTGCTGAATCAGTCCAAAGGCCCATCTAGTCTAGCATCCTGTTCTCTGAGCTTCAGGCATTTTACATGCATGCAAAGTCACTGAGCTCTGGCATTATTCTGAACCAGTATTTGGAGTCTGATAATAATATAAACACATAGGAAGAACCTTGCTGGATTAGGTCAATGGCCCATCCAAGCCAGCATGGGACAGCCTCAAGCAGAACCCAAGCACAAGAGCCCTCTCTTCTCCTGTGGCTTCCAGCAACTGGTATTCAGAAGCATTACTAGTCATGATGCAGAGCACATCATCCTTATAATCCATGAATTTGTGCAGTCCTCTTTTAAAGCCATCCAGGTTGGTGACACAGTCTCCTGTGGGAGCAAGTTCCATAGCTGAATGCACTGTATGAAGAAGTAAACAGCATTTCCGTATTCTCTGTTCCACTGTGCCAGAAGCGTCTTAGTCATGCTGGCCACATGACCTGGAAAGCTGTCTGTGGACAAACGCCGGCTCCCTCGGCCTGAAAGCGAGATGAGCACCACACCCCATAGTTACCTTTGACTATGTTACCGGACTTAATCATCCAGGGGTCCTTTACCTTTACCTATGAAGAAGCATTTTCTTTTTTCTGTATTGAATTTTCCAACATCCAGCTTTGTTTATATTACTCTAAACTAAAACATCCCAAACATTGCAACCTTTCTTCAAAGGAAAGTCACTCCATCCCCTTGATGATTTGGGTTATCCTTTTCTGAAACTTTTCTGACACTACAATATCCTTTTTTGAAGTGAGTTGGCCAGAACTGTGCACAGTACAGTGGTACCTCGGGTTAAGTACACTTCAGGTTAAGTACGCTTCAGGTTAAGAACTCCGCTAAGAACAAAAATCGTGCTCTGGTGGCGCAGCGGCAGCAGGAGGTCCCATTAGGTAAAGTGGTGCTTCAGGTTAAGAACGGACCTCTGGAACGAATTAAGTACTTAACCTGAGGTACCACTGTATATGCAATGTGGTTGCTCCATAGATTTATAGAATGGCATTATGATGTCAGCAGTTTCATCTTCATTTCATTTCCTAATGATCCCTAGGGCGGAATTTGCCTTTGTACATCTCCTGCACACTGATCCAGCACAATGTTCATTCCATATAGCAATTAAATGGGACCATAGTGTTCAAAGAAAACAGTATACACATACCTCTGAACACCGGTCCTTGGTGTAGATGGTTTTTATCTTTGTGACATGCTTGTGGGCTTTCTGGATTTAAGCAGTTGTCTACTGGTTAAGCTGGATACTGGACTTGATGTATGTTTGGTCTAATCCCCCAAGAATCTGCCTGTGTTGCCGTTCCTGTTCTGTGGAACAGCATCCCTTTCGAAATTGGACAGGCACCTATTATTTCAGCTGGGAAAGCCTGTTGGAACAAGAATATCTTCTGGAAAGTGCAGGTAGTGACCTGCACTTTCCAGAAGATATTCTTGTTCCAACAGGCTTTCCCAGCTGAAATAATAGGTCCTTGTCGTAAGTGTCTATTTTGTATTGTTTTAGTTTTAAACTTACCTGCAGTTTTCATATTTGTGTGTTTTTAACCTTTTTCTGTTTACATCATACATCACCTTGAGACATGCCCAATTATTGTATTTTAGGTGGGAGGCAGGACACCCAGTTCCTCACACGTGCATCTGTAGAACACAGAATTTGGCAACGTGATTGTCATGTACATCCGCTTACTTTTGTGGTGTGGGGTCTTGTTAAATCATTTTACATACAGGCATCAAAATATGTAATCCAGTAAATGTCACAGAAGAATACTTTTGCATGGCAAAGAGGATTATTTAAGCAAAAGCTGGATTTTAGCAAAACAGCCACCTAAATTATTATTTTAAGGTATTAGACTCAGATAACACTTTCCTTCTGAAAAGCTACCATCCAGATCAGAAGAGGTCCAGTCCCATTTAACTTCAAAAAATGCATCAGATGTTTCTACATCATTAAATAGGCCTTGGTGTGCTTTCATGTTCTCTGTCACATTTGGTTATGTAATATAATAAATCTTCCTGCTGTTTTCTCATCTGTTGCAAGGAGAAAGAGGTATTTTACTTTCTACCTGCAAAAGAAATATCCCTCTGAGGCTTGAAAGCCCATGTATGCCAGTGTTCAATTTCCATGCTCCATTTCCACATCTGTTAAACAAAATTTTCTTTTTAAAAATCTGCACAAAAATTGTGACTTTTGTGTTGATTTCTCCCATTATGTAGTCTTTTTTGTTTTTATTTGGATCATTTGGCTTAATATTTGCATCTCCCCAAGCAATTTCCCCCAATATGTTGTAGTTTTCTACATTATTGTCGCTAACCTGTTCAATTTTGTGTACATGGTTTGGTTGGAGAACTGAGTCACATAATTCGATGTGTGAATTTCAAAGAATAGAGGTTTTCTGGTTTACGTATTAGTCCAGAAAGTGTGAATTGGGTAGGTCTGCATGAAAATGTGAATTGAACACATTTCCCCCCATTCTTCCCAGTATTACATAACTTGTGCCAACAAAAAAGCGTATCCTCCACTATTTTTTCACTGCATATGAGTTCCACCAGGAAGCTGGGTTTTGCTGAAGCAAGACAGAAAAAAGGGGGAAAGGGAGGAAAGAGCCCTGGATATGGCTTTAACAGCTAATGCATTTAGATCAGTGGTTGAGTCTTAAAATGATTGTCACAGGATGCAAACAACCAGAGTAAAATACATAGCAGTCACTGAAGAAAATGGATTGAGTACATAAAGAGAATGGGTAAATGAGAAGGTTAAATGGTGGCTGGCAACTCTTCTGTACAATCTGTTGCAGAAATTGAAATGTAACTATATTCGAGGGAAAGTATAGCTCCAACTTTATATGGACAGCCACAGAGACAGCCCACAGTGGAAGAACATTGTTAAAATTCAGTGCATCCTGTTCTGCTTTGCTTATTAAGAGAGAAGCAGTTCCCAACAGTTGTGGTTTTAACACACATATTAAGGATGTAATCTGGGTGTTTCTTAAATAATGATTTCTGACTTTAGGATTGGTTTATATTCAGATCTTTGTGCAAAACCACATTCTCTCTGAAAAGTGTTGTCAAGTCACACATGTTACAAAGGGATCTTTATTGAAGCAAAGTAACAACACAGATTCAGATTCAGCCACAAAGTTATAACAGCCCCGACAGCCAGGTTGTTCATCAGGGCAAGATGATCTGATTACACCAACCTTGGCCTGACTGCACTGGCTGCCAATTAGTTTCCAGATCCAATGCAAAGTGCTGGTTTTTGACATATAAAGCCTTAAATGGCTCAGGACTGCAATACCATATTAACCTACCTGGACTCTGAGATCATCATGTGAGGCCCTTCATGCACCTTCTCCAAGAGAGGTTTGGAGGGTGGCTACAGGAGAATTGGCCTTTTCTGCAATGGCTCCCCATTTGCGGAATGCTTTCCTCAGTGAGGCTCGCCTGGCACCTTCATTATATATAGGCACCAGGTGAAAATGTTTCTCTTCAACCAGGCATTCAGCTGATTAACATCCAATGGCTTTTTAAATTTGCTTGTGGGATGGAGGTTTATTGGTTTGTCTTTGTTCCTAACACAAAGTTTTGTCACTCTGACGTTTCAGCTTAACACTGCTGACAGAGGCAGCTTTTTCTAGTAGTTAACAGACATCAGGGCACACCCACCATGAATTTCTCTCCTGCAAGCGCCATTGAAAGTAGTGGAGACTGCACTTCTGCAACTCCTGTTGTACTTCCAGCAATCCACACCATCAAGGAATCATGTTTTTGTCTTTGTTTTATTATGTATTTTGAATTTTTATATTGTGAACTGACTGGTGGCAACTCTCCAGAATTCCAGGCAGTGTTCTCTCCTACCTGTAGATGCTGGGGATTTCAACCTGGTCCCTTCTATAGCCCTTCCTAATGTGACTAACGTACATTCTCAAAATGCTTTCTAATACAGTGAGGTGGTGCAACAAAATACAGATTCCAGCTTATGGAATCTGAATTGCTTCCTTCCATGCTGGAATACCTTGGGAGGTGTATGGCAGGGGCCATGCCTTGCATGCTGCAAAATCTGCAGGTCAGAAAGGGGAATGCCAGAACACTTTGCACGGGAGACCCCTGTTTATATCTGTCCAGAGCTGGCCTGGAGTTTGTTGGAAAGTAGTGACTAGCTGAGCCTGCATCCCTCTTTCTGTAAATACACATGTTCGAGGAGCTAGACTTGGCAACTTACATAGTGACACGGTGAGCTTATTGATGCATGGAACTACTAGCAGAACATTAAACTGCAATCTGTTCTGTACAGAGACTTCTTCACTCTGCAAACTGATTATCCAGTCATTTAATTCCTGGGCACTCTTCTTTGAACAATGGAGTAAATTGCAGTAACACCTAAGCAGAGAGAGAAAACACGTGTGCCCACTTAATAGCCTAAACAATGTGTCAATATGCTGAGGGATGAAGGGAGAGCAGTGATAGATGTGCCATTGTTTTCACAGTTAACATGTTTTTAATAGCAAGCATTAATTTGGGTATTAAAATATGATGGGTCGCTACAAAATTCTGGGAGGGTGTGGGAGGAATGCAGTAAGTTTAGGAGAAAACATGCCACTAACGGAGTTGAGAAATTCAAGGGCATGCCTCTGGGCCTCATTGTTTTTCTTGAGCAGTAGCTATTGATCAATACAGTGCTTACTATGTGTAGAACATGCTTTGAAGTTCTGGATGCAAGCGTCTATGTAATTTCCCCAGCCTCTCATTGACTGAGCTACCTGAACTGAAATCTAAGAGGCAACTTAACTCCTAAATCCAGGTTGGCAAGGTTAGGAAACTGATCAGTTGAATTCTGAATAATAATAAAAAAATACTATTAACAGGGTAAGCAGGGAATATTTCCTATGAAACTTGGAATTAACATCAACCCAAAAGGGGGGGGGAGGAATGCAGTCAGGCTTCTGAAGGAAATGTTCATTCAGTCAACAACATAGTTGGCAAAAAAGAAGAGGATGGAGAAAACTTTTTCATGTCCTCTGGTAATGTTATGCATTTTAGCAAAGATGTAAAAAATGGAAATAAGCTGTGCCTGCTTCCTTGCCGCTGCCCCCCCCTAATTCTGTTTCATATATACAGACAAAATGTAATTTATTTTAGAAGACAGGAGATGCGTTTCAAGGGGGGAGAATGTACTACTAACCACCGCCATTGGCATTATTTAACTTTGCAAATGTTTCACACTGGAAAAGGGCATTAATTGTGTTGATGTGCTTTGTGCAAGGCAAAGTCAACAGAATATATGCAGTTCAAGGATGCAGCAGTGGTGAGAACACAGCCAGAGCCAAGATTCATGCCTTTGACAGAGATTAGATCACAGGCATCTAAATTGTTTAGCTGGTCTTCCACTTCCCCATTTTCAGAGGGAATTAAACTATGTCTTTCTTTTAAATAACCATAGATCAATGGGAATAATGAAACAGGCTGCTGCCATCATTTATCTCTTGCAGAACCTTTGGATGAACTACAGTAGGTGGTGGGTGGGTGTTTGCATACACATGCATCACATTAATATTAAAAAAAAAATTCTATATTGCATTTCATTTTGCAGCACCCTCCTTTTCCCCTATATAGTGTGGGCCTCAGCTTGTTGCATTTTGGGTAGGGAGCCCCTGGTTGGCTCTTGGGACTTCCTGTTTCTGCCTACTTCACACTGTAGAGCATATTCTCTTGAGTTGGCATTATTTGGCTGACTGGCATTCACTTTGGGCTGGTATGGAAATGCAAGATCCGAATTTACTGCAATCCTGGGGCATTCTGGGGGTGATTTATCACTCAGAGCCAGAGACTAGGTGGTAAATGGGAGTTCCCTTGGGACCTGGCCTGTGCATCATGTTGAACATTGGACAGTGGCTCCTTAGCAAGGAGATTGGCTTCCTCCCCATCCTTGGCTGGGGAACACATAAATCTGCTAGTTTCCATGTCTATGGAGTGAAGGATGCTTCCCTTGTTATGTAAGCAATCCCCCCCCCCCCGCGCCGCTACCCCATCTGTAATTTGGCAGATCCTCTAATTTGTTACTTTTTAATAAACATAACCTTTTTAAACATTGAATACAGTGTCTTGAGTCTTCTTTATGGGTGTGAGGGGAAACATTTTGTCTTTCCCGCTATCGTATCACTTGAGCAGTGTATGTTTTTAAAAAAGATTTTTAGCACTGATTAGAAGGGATAGATGTAGGTCACAGATAAAATAACAAGGGACCAATGAAGTTCATGCATGCATGATGCGCCCTGTAGCTCCAGTTAAAAGGATCTCTGGTTGCTGGTGTCTGCCCGAGTTCCCTGGAGAAGCCACTGCCAGGTGTAACAGTTAATGATGGACTAGCTAGATGGGCCAGTCATCTGTTTCAGTAGAAACAGGTTCATATGTCCATTCAAATCCTCCTTCAGGAAATGAAATGAAACATAGAGACACAGGAAGCTGCCTTATCTGAGTCAGACCATTGCTCCATCTAGTTCAAAAAAAATTGGTAAAAGTTTTTTTAAAAGATTTTATTGAAGTAAAACAAATCTATACAATAAAAATAACTGAAGAACAAGATTTGTTTACTAAATCTCTGGGACCATCAACTGAAAGCTCTCAGCTGTCAGGAACTGTTGACATGGATGCCCCACAATGGAAAACCTTATAGCACTTGTGACGTTCACTATGGTATAAAAGTATATGGGGTTTAGCATTAGCTGGAAAAATGACTCATAAATTTCATGTTGTCAAAGGCCTGGAGGACCCTGAAAGGGTCTATATAACAAATACAGATAGATACACAGTACAGTACTCCTTCTCCAAAGTACAACATGAATTTGGATTTTCCTAATGGGCTTAAGTACTTTACTCAACTGATATTAAGTCTCTCAGGGACAGACTGCTGCTTTATTTTATTTTACTTTTAATTCAGCATTTCCTACACTCACTGGCAGTAGGTCTTTAGGTTTTTGGTCAGGGAACATTTCCATCCCTAGTTGGAGATGCCAGGAATCGAACCCGGGACTTTCTGCATGCAAATCAGTTACTTTGTCACTGAGCAATGGCTCTACAACATCACACTGGGTGCCCCAAACTGGTGTCATTGAAAGGACTTCCATTTTGCAGGAGGAGAAGGTGTTTGTAGTTCACAATTAAATTAACTAATATTCAGTATTTTTGAATCCACTGTTTTATACAACACATGTGGGGGGTGGGGGAAATGTTCTTGCTTCCAAACCTTTGCTCAGTTCTGAGGAAGTGGGGAAATGAGGTGCCCCTCCCCCTTTCAGAATTGCCGTTATATCGGGCAACATTTTTCATTAATCTCGTTACTAAACTAACCCAGCTTCCCTGTGGAAATTAATTACTATGGTAGCATCAGGAATTTTAATTTCCATAATATACCAGTGAGATATACTGCTGTTTCTTTATATATGATCACACAGCGGGGCAATAATCTATTGTAATGAGCTTTATTACAGAGAGAAGGGGACAACAACATTTAATTAAAACCAGTATAACATGTTCTGAGAAGTTGCCTTTGAGTTCCCCGTTGCCTTTAGTGGGCCCAGATTTGGCAGTCTTAATTTGCAGCATCAGCCTGATGACTTGGGCTGTAATCCTAACTGCCCCTGCTACATGGTGGCAGGGGAGGAAGAGGAGGCAGAATGAGGCCCAGATTGGGCCCGATGTTGGGCCTTGTGATGGCAGCAGGGCTGGCTTGTTCCCTCCCTAGCCTAAGAATGCCCAGCTTCACAGCTCTCTGCAAGCAGCAAATTCACTGGCCCATAGCTTCAATGGGTGAAAGGAGAGGTCTATGCTTGTGGAATGATGCAGAGAGGCTGGTAGGGACTGCTCTGCCTAGAGTTGGAAAAACCTGTTGATTTCAGTTTCTCTCAGTTTCTATTCCACCTGCCTGCCTCCCATGATCTTAAGATAAATTATTTACATTTCTGCACCAGTTTGCAATTATTATTATTTTAAGCCTGGCTGGAAATTCATCAGCTTTCCCCCCCTAAAATATACATTTTTAAATGCAGCTCTGCCTAGGAATTTATTTATTTTTAATTTTTTATTTTTGTGCCAATTTCCTCTTATCATGCATTTCAATGATACCTTCACTGATGTATTCGCACTTCTCAGAATTTTGCAATGCAGTTATTCAACCAAGTAATGTTTACCAAATATATATATATTCAGGCAAAGTGTGCATAAAACTGCACAATATAAGTGAAAACAACAAACAAATATGCATTATAGTAGGGAAACATTGCTTTGCAAAAAATAAAAATGGATATAATATACATAATTGCATATAACGAGAAATTTGTAGCAAAATGGTGGTGAATTTTCATGAGGATTTTTTTTTTATATATATAAAAAGAGCAAACTGATGTGGACATGTGGAGAACTGAATTTAAGACTGAGAAACTGAAATTGACAGATAAACCATTTGCTACTTCTGAAAGAGGGCATACCATCTTGGCAGATCCATACCTTGATTTTTCTACAAGTTAAGTACAGTGGTACCTCGGGTTACAGACACTTCAGGTTACAGACACCAGGTTACAGACTCCTCTAACCCAGAAATAGTACCTCGGGTTAAGAACTTTGCTTCAGGATGAGAACAGAAATCGTGCGGTGGCAGCATGGCAGCAGCGGGAGGGCCCATTAGCTAAAGTGGTACCTCAGGTAAAGAACAGTTTCAGGTTAAGAACGGACCTCCAGAATGAATTAAGTTCTTAACCCGAGGTACCACTGTACTGTAAAGTCTTCAGAACTGAGGTGAAAAATAAAGAAGGAAATGTACATTTCTCAGGTTCTTCCTGTTTCCTGCATGGCAGCTTATTAATGCCCATTTTAAAAATGCAAGAAATGGAAGTAACCGTCAGGGAGATGACATAAGTTGCCACCAAAGACTATAAATGCCATGAAGTCCATTATTTCTTATTTCTAAATGAAAATGGGGAAATAATTTATGAGTTCTGGGGTGGAAAATTGCTATCAACCAGCATGCTGCGTAGGGTGTGCTCCCTTGAATTCTGCTCTCATGGTTATCTCTTGCTCTCCAAATTGTTTGACTACAATTGTTCCCACCACATAATTGTAAGAAAATTCTCTAATAAATTCTTGGTGAAAATTAACTGTCAGTTAGTACTACCAAGAATAATAGTCTTTTATTAGAAGCATGGCTATTATGTGGTGTACGGTAATTTATAATATCATGTTTTACCAACCCCTGTAGGATTTTTCTTCGGTTTTTGCAGCTGTTTCCAGAATATATTAGTTACTGTAACATTATGGCTTTGGGTAATAAATGCCATATACTTTCCCCCTTGTTACCTTCCCTTTTATTTTCTCTAAGAATTCAGGTCTAATTTCAAAGGGTTTCAAAGGGTAAAAATGTCCCTGCTTTCAATTTGTTATGATTTATGTTTCCCCCCTTTATACTTTTACATAAGGGTGTTCCATTATGGTGAAACACTTGGATTTCCATCTTTCTGTAATGCAATGAGTCTGGGACACACAGGTCCACAAAGGATAGCTTTGTTGTTAGTTTCCCAACTTTCATTGAGTGAAAATGTTATGTTGTCATGATACATTTCCTCCGTTGTTTTATTTGGCTTCACATATTGGGGAAAATAATTTCTCTTGGGTTTTGCAGTACTAGATGTTACTGGGAAGAACTGTAGTATATAATGTCCCCCTGCTCCCCTGCTCACCAGCTACAACCTGATGCGATGCTCTTCAGGACAGGACAGCTAGAAATAATGGATGGAAATTTCAGGGAAGCAGATTTTGGCTAAATATTAGTTGATTCTTCCTTGTGGTAAGAGCTGTTTGGCAGAATGCCTGGTGTGTGTTTGTGTTGATAGTCAGTTCTGAGGATATTTTTCTTTATTTCTTTCTTTGTTTGTTTGTTTAAAGCATTGATGTCCTAGAATCCATTTTCAAGCCATTGGCTCCTTAACTCCAATTCCCCGTTACATTGATCAGTTTGCTTTTGATGACCTGGAGTGAAGCCCTGACAGTTCTGCATAGAGACAGTGATGTGGAAGGGGGCAAACTTTGCCCTGAAACCCATCAGGCCCAGCCAGTATGGCCAATGGCCAGGGATTACAGGGGTTGTCCTCCAGCTAAATTAGTTCCCAATCTGTTTCTGGACTAAATCCATGGTTTTAGAATTTATCTACAAGACCATAGGAAACTTGGGGTCTAGGTATCTGAAATAATTCATTTCCCTGCATTAGTTTACCTGTGCCCTCATATTGTGAGAGGCATCACATCGTTCCACTACCATCTGAAATATATCAGGTGGTGATACAAAATAGGGTTGTATTTTTATTGGATCTACTGCTGTTTCTCATTGTTGATGGTTTTAATAGTTTTATTAGATACTGATTCCTTGCATTATATTTTATTGTTGGTCTTAGTACTGTTGTTACTCATCCTGGGATTTATATGAAGGGTGGTTTACAAATATATGTAACTAACCAAACATCTGCAGGCCCCAATCCCTGGTCTAAATCATACAATGATGTACATGTGGCACATGAGAATATAAGAAAAAGAGTTGAAATATGTTGATTTTGCATCATAAATATAATGTGAACCATTATTTTTGAGGCATGGGAACATATGAGGTTGTCTTACGTAGAATCAGACTGTTGATCTCCCTCCCCCTCCTCCATATTGCATCTAACTCAATGTTGCCTACTTTACCTGGCAGTGATTCTCGAGAGTTTCAAAGAGGAGTCTTTCCCAGCTGCACCTAGAGCTATGACCCTTCCACATTATCCTTTCTTTGGGTCAAACCACTAGTACCTCATGATACATCTAGCTTCAATGTCTAGCATAATTCCAGTTAGATGTATCAGAGTAACAGTGTCTCCTGGAATATTGGTGTCAATGAGCAAACTCAGCGTTGTTCTGGAAATCCATTTTGCAATCCAGGCTTAAAATTAGTGGGGCAAAGGGAAGGGTGGTTTGCTTACAGTGCTTTGCTCACAGAATGTCCCAAGTTTCAATATCTGATATAGGGATATTGTAAGTTGTCTGATACTGAGTCAGGTTGCATGTCCATCCAGCTCAATATGGTCTACACTGGTCAGCACTGGCTTTCCGGACTTTCAGACAGAGGTCTCTCCTAGCCCAGCTTGGAGATGCCAGGAACCTGAGGCCTGTGTGCTGTGTCCCTGCCCCTTAGATCTCTGTAATATCTGGACAGTTACAGCCAGTCAGTGTAGACAATACTGCGCTAGGTGGACCAACAATCTGGATCAGCTTAAAGCAGCTTCCTGTGTTCTTATGTAAACCATTGCCACAGGAGTAAGCTACCACCAACTCTTAATATTCTGTGACACAGAAGGGCTTAAACATAGTGCTCTCTCTTTCTCTTCTCTCTCTCTCTCTCTCTCTTCCTCCCCCACGATTTCAGATCAGACGAACACAGCCCAGTTTCTTTTGTCTTGTAACACAATAGCAATTCTCAGTGGTTTCTCCACTCTGCTCAGCTTGTCCCATTGAATTGTCTTTTGTCTACTGATCTACAGTATCCCTTTCCCCTCCACTGAAATTGAACTTTTATGGCCACGTGAAATTGCTTACTGAAGAAGGGCTCAGTGAAATGCCCCAGTCCAATCCTTCCTTTTATATCAAAGCTAACAGCATTAAGCTTTGTAAGTTAACCTCATTAATATGCTGAGCTCTTGCTGAACCTGCACGTGGGACACGAGGCATGAGGTGGGGAATTCAGTTCCGACACTAAAGAGAATGACTAAATAAACTTTGATCTTCATGTTTTATGCAGAAGAAAGGGAAAGAAGGAGAAGTGGGGTTTCTTGAGAGATGGATTGAAAGCCTGCTCCAGTGGAGCAATATCTGTAACAAATCAGAGCTGTAGATTCATGTATTCAGGGAGCAGCATGTCAGTGATCCTGTTGGGAAGATATAACCTGCATACTTCAACTAGGAAGATACTATTCTTGACCCTTCCTCAGATGTCTAAGTAAGTCTGAATGTGTGGTAACCTTAGTTTTAAGAATCAGTTCAAAGGCTGCCGATATCTCATAAGAACATACGAAGAGCCATGCTGGATCAGGCCAATGGCCCATCCATCATTCTGTTCTCACAGTGGCCAACCAGATGCCTACTGGCAGCCTATAAGCAGGACCTGAGCACAGCAACTCTCTCCCCACATGAGATTCTCAGCAACTGGTATTCAGAGGCATGCTTCCACTGACAGTAGCTGGAGAACATGGCCATCATGGCTAGTAGACATATTTTACAGCCATATGAGTTGCTTGCTAACACTTGTAGTGGTTAATTCCACAGTTTATCTTGTTGTTATTATTACTATTATTATTATTATTTGATGCATTTATTTCCTGCCTTTCTCTCAAGTTGGGGTTCAAAACTAAACTGTGGTACTGGCTATGTTCTGAATATCTGATATCCACTAGAAATGCTGCAATGCTATTCCTATTTGCTTTGGAGTAAGTCTTGTTGAACTGAATGGGGCTCACTTCTGAATGCATATAGGGCTGTAATGGAAGTCAGACACCATGCCTGCTTTTGTGACATGTAAATAGGGCAAGCAACATTCAGGTAGTGGACTGGTATATATGTTCAAGTTAAAATTTAACTACTCATCCATCTCTTCAATGTTGTTATCCATTTTCCTCTATTCAATTTCCTCCTTTGAGTCTCCTGTGCTGAATCGGGTTCTTCTAATCATGGAAAGTGTCCCAATTTCTCTTTTTAAGTACTGTTTCTTTTGTCTACCCTCAGTGCTTTGTCAGCGGTAGAATTTTTTTTAAGTTTTACTCAGTTACGGTATTGATGAATGCCTAAACCTGTTCTCTGCTCAATCAGAAATAAAGCTCTCATTGATTTACAATGAGAAGAACTGGCCGACAGCAGCAATAAAATGAAATGTTTTTAACAATTTACTACTGTGCCAGCTCTCTCCTCCTGAGTGTTGCTTACGGTGATACTTGAGTCCTCCCATACTTGGAGGTAGAGCATGACTGCTAATGCCCAGAGAAATTGCTCTCCACACAAGTTTTATTAGATTCATAATGCTGTATCTTTCTTGAAGACCCCGATCAAGAGGTGTTGAAATGTATTGCTTAGCCTGCAACTTGTTTTTAAACTTGAGGGTTCATAGGAGTGAAACACGATAACATTATGAAAATATTTACAAAGTATGACGATGTAAAAGTGAAAACATGTGCATTAAATATTTGTCATGTGCCTTAAGTTTAGAATGACCTATTTTGCTCATAATGCTAAGCCATGGTTAATGTTAATCAACCATAGTTAAAGCTGAAGTGTCTGGTAGACAGTCACTTAAGCCTTGGTTTATAACATTGCACAGCAGCTGAGCTTCGAGAACAGTTTAAATTTTTCACTGCTTTTTAGACACAGTTCTGTAGGATTGGTTCAGCAATGGCTCCCTAAATATCGTTAAGGAGGAGGTCCAGCTTCACATGTAACACTAAACTATGGTTAACATTAACCATAGCTTATAAGCTAGCAACAAACATTGAATAATAAGTGAACTTTAACCATAGTTCATAGCTGTAGTTAAGGCGCTGGGCTGGTTTCATGCATAATATTACAACATGATTGAATAAACCCTGGTTTAGCATCAGGTGCAAACAAGGCTAATGAAAGCTATGGAAGGGTAGTGGTGTTTAATGAGGAGTTAAACTAATTCAGTCTTAATCCAAGACTGACCAAACCATTTGTATTCATGATAAGTAGCTCATCAATTCTATATTATCTCTAGCTGAAGCCGATTCAAAAGATGAAATGTATGCAGCCCTCCCACAGATCTAAACAAATTGTCATCATCGTAGCTTACCTGCTATGAATGGAGAATTGATTCACAACTGCTTTAGGTATACAATCACAATACTATGCTTGGCATAATAGGGTCTTGCAGTTATCATATCTCTCAATTTACTGAAGACACCAGAAACTGACTATTCAGTTCCAGTGATTAGAGGCAATACCCTGCAGACAGCTTTCGTGAAAAGAGTTTCTTCTTAAATGATAATAGTTAAGGAAATGTCGCAATATGGGCAAATTGTGACTTGGTCAAAGGACCAGAATTTCACACTCTGCAGGGAGGTTGGATACACTTAACATCAATTGTATAAAGTTGTAAATGTGTTATTTCTCAACAATGTTTAATGAAATGTTTTCTTATACAGCAGAAAATCAAATTGTGACACACAGCCTCCTGAAAGCAACTGAGTTCTTTCATTGAGGATATTAAGTCTTCCCAACAGGCAGTACTAACCAGAGGAGAAATGGTGTAGTGGTCTTTACAAATATTTGTTTGGGAAGTTCAAAGATGGTAATTTCAGAATCTGAGCAGCCAATCAAGGCCATTTGGGCAGTTTCCTCCCATCACTTCCATAAAACCAAAACACACACGCATAAGTTCTCTGACAATGCAGCTACCCTTTTGCAATTCTGCCTTTCTGTGTTGAATGTTGCCATTTCAAAACTAACACTTTCAAAAGCAGAAGCAGAGAATATATCTCCCCCTATTGCAAATACTGGAAGAATTAATTGGTCCCTTTGATTCACTTTGCATCTGCAGAAGCACTTTTACTTGTTTTGTGCCTCAGATACGCTTTGTGAGTAAATCTCACTGAATTCAGAAGCATATATAAGGGAAGCGTATATATTACACACACTACTTTGTTCTGATGGGGTGGGTCTGGAGCAGCTCTAACATCAGGGTGGTGTGGGAACATCTGTGGTTTCATGGGAGAAAGGGTATGGCCATAGCTCAGTGGCTGGGCATGTGCTATGCATGTAGAAGGTCCCAGATTAAGTTCTTTACATCTCCACTTAAAATGATAGAGTTGGAAGGTCATCCAGTCCAATATAGTATCTACAAACACCTCTGCTTGAGTTTTTGAAGAACCATTGGCAGTCAGGTTTAACTTGTTTATTTGTAAGATTTCTAACCTGCTCTTCATTAAAATAATTCATAATAATAAACATGAATAGATGTAGATTATACTGTACAATATGAACCAGTGTTCTGATTCTATCTAAGGCTGATTCATTGGTAGGGTTCTTTTCCAAAGGGCAAAATCCTTTTCTGTTTATTTCCTAGCTGTTGCAAGTGGCATATTGGAATGAAGCACCCAATTCCTTCATACCTGTAAGATATAGTTGGATTTTTTTTATTGTGGAGTAAAATATTCCTGCATTGCACAGGGTTGGACCAGATGGCCTTCAGGACACCTTCCAACTCTACAATCTAACGATTCTATGATCCCTTTGGGACCAAACTGTTGTGCCTCTTTTTCAGAGCAGCAAGTATATTAAGCCCTGTGGGCTACAGCTTCATTTGTAGAAAGTGTGGGGTGGGGGTGGGGGCAGGGGCTTTTTCAAGAAATAATAATAAAAGAATATTGGAATTCATAGTCATTCAAGCCTAACATAGTCACACTTCTTAGTAGCAAAAGAAAAGCAGTCAATGACCCAGAGATGAGACCCCAGAGCAGAGGTGAGCTGATACCAGGTGTTTGCAGACAAGAGGACTTCATTAACAGGCGTCTTACATCTTGCAAAGCAAAGAGAAGTAAGACGTTTTGACAATGGCGTGGCAATCTTGTTATCTCAACTGAGACCAAAGGGCAACGGCAGGCGTGCTCCATCCTTTACATGTGGGTCTGCTGGGGAAAGTAAATAATAAAATCATGTTTTAGAAAGAAAGAAAGAAAGAAAGAAAGAGGAAACCTGACTTCATGTTTTGTGAATGCCATGAATCTTGTGGAAATGGGGGGGGGGAGGGAGAGAGAGGGAGTGAGTGAAATTCCACTTAACTTCATAAAACAGGGAGCTCAGTTCAGATTATATTTATTTCTTGGATTTATATCCTGCCCTTCGTCCCGAAGGAATATGGCAGACATATTCACTTTTTTTAAGCAGTATTCTAAAACATACATTCTATGAATAGCTTCAGTTAAAACATTACAAAAAACACTTTCAGTTTAAAAAAGCATTATATACCATCAGCAAGTAATGATTTCTTTTTATCATTAAATTTAGGAACCTCTTGATTGTAATAAAACCTCTTTAAGTGGTTTTCAATAAATTTCATGTAGCTTCATGCCTATTGATAATATCTGCTTCTATTCCATTGTAAATGGTTGTAGGAACAACACAGAACCATGGGAAGCTAATTTATACTGAGTCAGATCCTTGGTCCATCTAGCTCAGTATTGTCTAAGCAGCTCCCCGGGGTTTGGGACATCTCCCCTGGAGATGCCGAGGATAGAACCTGGGACCTTCTGCTCTGCATCCCTGCTTCCTCTGTGCCACACTACTCCCACAGAGGCACGCCCTACCTAGGTTGTGTGGCGGCAGCAAGTTCTAATGAGATCTCATGAGATTTGGGTGATGTCTCGTTGTAAGAGGAGGGACTAGAAAGTCAATTCCAAATGTTGGGCAGTGAGAGGGAAGAGACTATGTAGACAGGAGGCATTGCCTTTGTATATCAGTTGCTGGGGACTGCAAGTGGGGAAAGCAAAATTGTACTCTAGCCCTGTTTACAGGCTTCCACAGGCATCTGGTTGGTTGGTTGGCCACTATAAGAACAGTATCCTGGCAGTGGCGGAGCATATGCCCGCGCTGCCTAGGGCGGGCACGCTCCCAAGGGAGGCGGGGCACGGGGCGCGCTCCCGAGGAGCATGGTGAGCGCCCCCGGGGGGACGGAGTGTGGAGGGTGCCCTCCCAGGTCCTGGATAGCCACTTGGGTGCACGGAGCAGTGCGCATGCCCTGCGGTCGGGGGCGGAGCGAGCCGGCGATGGCGGACATTCGGCATGCCACCCGCCTGCGACTGCCAAATGTCACCCTCCTCAGCGAAGACACCCAGGGTGATCTGCCCCCACCGCCTCCACTTCCTCCACCCCTGTATGCTGGACGGGATGGGCACTTTGCCTAATCTTGTCAGTTTCCTGTAATCCTCATAAGGGGGCTAAAGAAGACTGATGGGAGTAATCTAGAGGGCACTTCTACAGCAGCTATGGCAGTTGCCATTCACACCTATCTTCACTGGCATAAGTCAAA
The DNA here is from genome assembly GCA_034641385.1 of Darevskia mixta. NCBI lineage: Eukaryota > Metazoa > Chordata > Lepidosauria > Squamata > Lacertidae > Darevskia > Darevskia mixta. Next base: position 2,965,989 of record JAWWNH010000024.1, on the reverse strand, counting down.
CACTGTTTTGACCAGATAGTGATGAGTTGAGATCTGGTTCTCTGTAACTTGGTATTGACTTGCCAGCATAGTCTGGGAGAATGGAATTGGGCTCCTAACTGGAAATTGCCAAGGATTTGGACTGTGCTGTCTGACAAGCATATTATGTTCAGTTGTATACCTCCTTGTGATGTTGTATATGAAAGTGGGGTCTATTTATTTAGTTTTTTATTTAGTTATTTATTAAGTGGCCCACTTAAGCTCATTTTGTAGGAGTATCTTATTGTCTACTGCAAACATGCTCTCTCTCTCTCTCTCTCTCTCTCTCTCTCTCTCTCTCTCTCTTATCTGTCAGAGGAAAACGTGGGAGTAGAATATTATTATTATTATTATTATTATTATTATTATTATTACTCTATCCTATTAAAATATATTGTGAAGTGCAGCTGGTTGCATATAGGGTCAATGACTGTGCACTGAAAATATTGTGTGTTATTAGTACCAGTAATTATAAGGCACTCCAACACACTATAGTATAATGCATCACATATAATAGATCACCCATGCTGTGAATAGAAAATTGATTCAGGTCTGCCTCAGGGCATTGTGATTATTAATGATAATTCACCATTTGGGTGCCCTGTGATTTTGTTAATAATCATTTACATAGAATTTTAATCTGCAAAAGGGCACATTTATCCTGGCTTTCTTTAAAATGTGATTGGTTGCTGATGGTTCCCATTTATGGTTGTGTGAGCGAAGGCCCCTCCAGACTGTGGCTTGTGTGTGTATATTCTGCATCATGTCATTGATGCAATAATAGTGTATTAGTGGTGGTTTTATACTGAACCATCCACACACCATTCCAACATATTTGTTTTCCTGTGATGCTTCCCCAATGTTATGACATTGTTCCTGTCCCCAGGGCATTCTTCTGCTGTAGTGCAACAAAACACTACAAAAAGAAAGACCAGATTGTTTTCGGTATGAAAAGTTACAGGGGTTTAGCAGAAAACTATGGGAAATGCACTGATGAGGAAAAAGGCAGGATGTCCACCTCAAAATCTTTGAAGGCACAAACAGTATTGAATGTGGGATCACTTATAACTGCCCTGAAGTCACTGTGAGCACAAATAATAATGAAGGCATAATGGAAAGCATATATGGAAGTGCCCTAGGTCACCAAAATAGGAACAAGTAAAATGATATAATGTAACCATGATGGGGTACCATGTAAAAATGCTTTCTCTCTCTCTCTCTGAAATATGGTGGACCCACATTGCATATCCATTGTGCGCAGTGGCCCCTTCAGTGTAGGTTTTAGTTTACTGAGCAAACATTTGCATCTTTCCTGTTTACCTTGTAAAGTGTTGAAGCTATTCCATCAGTGTGTCTCTCTTTCAGTCATATTTGATTAATCAGGTAATCATACTGGATGCCGTAGTTATTACTGTCAGATAATGGATAGCATTTGTAATTAACCATTCCCAAAGGACCAGGAGAGCTAAACAAACAGGAGGGTCGATTACCTAGAAGGAGCAAGTGGTACATTAGAGATTATAGTTATTATAGCAATAATCATCGCACAATAAGACAATTTTAATTTGTGGAGCCATCTGCATACACACACACACACACACACACACACACACACACACACATATATATATATGCAGGATGTGGAGTATTGATTCCTGTTTCCATCTTATCAAACTCTGGTGAGGGGGCGGGGGATTACAATAATTATTTACATAGACAAGTGATGAAGAAGTCAGCATGGTTTTCCCCCCCCTCTGGTGACAAGTTTGCCTCTGTAATATTAGATTGCAAACAGAATGTTTCCTTACATGTTTTTGTAGGCTCCTTACAAAATGTTACATGCTGCCCCCACCGCCACCCTCCCAAAATCATTGTAAGATACGCACCCACAAACCAACAAGAAAGTCTCTTTAATGTTTCAGCAGGATACATAAGGTTTTAAATAGAGGTGGTAAATGTTTGAAACGATGTTCTCCATCCTTTGGACACCTGCTTCTCAGGTCTATGCTCAATTATTTTATTCAGTTCACTTTTTAAAGTGATCTGATGTTCTTGACCAGGCATAGGCAAACTCGGCCCTCCAGATGTTTTGGGACTACAACTCCCATCATCCCTGACCACTGGTCCTGTTAGCTAGGGATAATGGGAGTTGTAGTCCCAAAACATCTGGAGGGCCGAGTTTGCCTGTACCTGTTATTGACAGTTCATGGACTAATGTGCAAATCAGAAAACTCCCTTCTATTTTCACACAACTTGAAATTCTGTGATAATTCTCAGCTCAAAAACAACAACACATAAATGATTATGTAAGAAAACATACTTCATTTTTTTATATATAGTCATCTGAAAAAAACATATTTATAGACCACCCCCATATAAAATATCAAGACAGTGTACAATAAATATATTGTGGTTAGAGACTGGGTAGGGATTCAGTTTGGTTAACTTTTTAATATGAACCTGCCTAACTGGTGCTTTCCAAAACACTCCATCCCCCCAAAAGTGCTAACATGTGCACAAAAATTAAATAGATTATTCATATTTATTTAATAAAAATTATAGATCACAGTCTCATACAAAATGTCAAGGTTGTATCAAGGAAACTATGCAAGTAGAATAAAACAAAAAATAGGGAAATATAATGAAACATAAACTAATCATAAAAATGGCTGGATAATCTAGAAAAAGTTTAAACAACTGAATAGATAGCCATCATAAAAAGGAATTCTAGAGATACCTGAAAATTACCAGTGAAGATACCTATCAAATCACTGCTGGAAGAATATTCCACAGCATGGGACCAGAGACACTGATAAGTCCACATCCATACCATACATTTAAATAGCTAAAGTGCTATTAAAATCAGTCATAGCTTCCCCCCCCCCAAAGAATTATGGGAGCTGCAGTTGCTTAAGGATACAAAGAGTTGCTAGGAGGTCCACATTTGATTGTCTCACATTCTGTAATTATTATTATTATTATTATTATTATTATTATTATTATATTTCTATATCACCCGCAAGTGTTTGCCTGAGAAGTGTGAGCTTTAATAATATGGAAAGGATGTGATAATCTCATTTGTTTGTTTTTTTGTCTTTTCACCATTAATGTATCTGAGAATCTCTATTGAGATCAATGAAAGTCTGGCAACTACGTAATTTTTACCTAAGTTCCACAGTTAACTAGCAATGTGATGTTCCTTCATCTCTTCATCTAGGCTCAAACACTCAATATAGTTATCAGTAGAGTCCAGAAGAATCTCCTTCCTAACCTACTTCCTACAAAAGGCCAAATCCAGTCACCTGAAGTAAAAAATAAAAGTAAAAAAGTAAAAGTAGCTGTGGTGTGCAATTGTGACGAGTGGTGCTGGGACAGGGGGAGGTTTAACTTGGGGTAGCATACAGAGTTCTGAGGGTGGAGGAGAATTTTTTCAGTTGTACCTCCCTTGGTTTATTCCCCTGGAGATCCGACAGTATAGTAGGGCTGGATGGAGTGTCAACCAATCAGGAGGAAGCGAAAAATTAATAAGTTAGAACCTGACAATGCAATGTCCGATAAGGCTTGGTTACAGCCTGGATAGAACTTGGATAGGGGTTTGATAGGCAGGGTAACCTAGATTATTTCCCAGAGGGGAAGGAAAACATCCTAGAAAGGACTGGAAGTGTTTTACTGACTTAGCAGAACAAATAGCCATTATAAGAGGAATCAATTTAATTAGAAACAGGTTTAAAGTGGAAGTTTTATGTAAACTTCTTAATCTCTTCTGTAAAGTGATTTTGACTGAAACAAAGTATTGTAGTCATTAAGCTTTAACCCTCATTGAATGTGTTTAAATAAAATTTCAGGGTTTTCTTTCCCCCCAGTGTTCCTCATCTTTACTTTCATCCTCTGGCTGAGGGATAAGTGGTCACAGGTTTTCCTGTCACGTTATTAAGGGTCCTTACTGTTGGATATTAGTAAATGCTACCATATACAGATAATCTGTGTTACAGATATAAAGTGTCTAAGTTTCAAAGCACCCAAAAGCTGGTCGTGTTACTTATATCTCATCTTTATTGAGGGAATTTTCCACATAGGGCAGTGGTCAGAATTTCCTGCACAGCAGCACACAAGATTTTTTGTTTCGTGGATAAACGTACTTTGCATGCTACTCTGATAACTTCTACTTCAGTTGTAAGGGCACGTGTTGACTTGAAGATGAGGTGGCTAGTTCTTGTTGAGATTGATAGGGCAGAAAGCAGGGAGACCAAGGTAGGCAGACAGAACCAATAACAGTTGGAGACAACTAGGTTTAGCCATAATCTCATCCCTGCTGAGTTCTACAAGGGAAAAACAGAGTGTAAGTAGTAGGAAGAGGTCAGCCAGAACCTCCCCTTTGGACTAGTTGTAGTGTCCAGTTCCACCTAATGGACCAGCCTCCACTGTGATGCATTCCACATCACAATAGACAGGTTCTAACAGCCATGACATCAATCCTCCCTCTGAGTAGGGAAGGTGGTGCTGTCAATTAGAGTCAAAGTTCAAGAAATAATCAGCGGCACCACAGTGGGAAATAATAATAAAAAGGCACATCACATTAGAAACAGACTTTAGAATGCAACTTCAGAACCACTGAGTTATGAATATGAGATCATACTCACAACTATGCTCTGAGTGGCATGCACTTCAAACATTGCTTTACATTTGTATACACATGATTGACACTAATGATTCTAGAAGAGATGCTGCTTTCTATCAGATGCATAATTTGTTTTTGGTTGCTTATAACACAGAAACACAGTGCCACCTCACTCAATAGGCCATGTGTTTTCCTTGGGAAGACAGTGATGGAAAACGACTAGTGAAGGAGGTTTGCATGGGGTGGCGGCAGCTAAACTCCATGCAGTAACTGTGTTTAATAAGTACGGAAAAGGACTAGTGAGCTATTTGTATGCAACATATCAAACTCTAGATGTAATTAGGAGATGAGAAATGATCAGCAATCCTACACTAGCCCTCATCCTTCCTGTTATCAACTTAAACGTTCTCTTGTTAGGGTTGATAGATGTCTTGGGACTCAGCAAAGCTACATATTACCGTATTTTTTCATCTATAAGACTCCCCCATGTATAAGACACCCCCTATTTTTGGGGACTCAGATTTAAGAAAATGGGGAAAATGTATCCGTGTATAAAATGCCCCCTAATTTTTGACATTATTTTTAAGAGGAAAAACCTAGTCTTATACGCGGAAAAATACAGTATGTTAGTGGCATAACTGTGCCATTAAATATGGGATTATTTTTAAACAAAATTACAAGCATGGGAGCCCAGATCCAAATTGAAGCCATAGCTCAGGGCTGGGGCAGGCTATACTTTCTTGTTCACACTGTGGCCTTGATCTGAATTTGTCTTCTTGCACCAGTGTTTTGCATGGGGCGGGGCTCTTAGTGCAGTGAATGGGAGTTCAAATAGTGTTTGGAGAGAGAGGTGGAAGCTTACAACTGTGGCAGGGAATGGCTTATCCTCCCCCCTTTTATTTTTGGCACGGGTTTTGGCAAAGCAGCAGCAGCTGTAGCAGACCTAGACCACCATCTTGATTGAGGGCAGAGTTATTGTGTGAGTGGACCTGCAGATATAGTGTGTAAGCTAGAGGAGATGCTTTGTTGTCTGGGGTAAACAACAAGATGGTGCAACCTCTTCATTCCACATACAGAAGCCAATTGGATGCTTAGCTGAATTTTACTTCAATGTGGGTGATGGGATAGAGTTCTCCAGTGCACCAGAGACAGCATGACAGATTGAGGGGGGAGGGCAGCAGAAGCTATGTGGCAACAGAGAGGGAAATTGATAGGGTACTCAGAATGAACAGCTGAGGGCTTCTGCTGTTGCACCCACAAATTCTGCCTCTTCAAGTGGTCATCTCACTTTGCCTAATGGTTGTAACAGCCCTGCTAGATTCCTTCCTTCCATTGAAAACATCAACATTTCTTCATACAGTGTTAGGTTTTATTGATTTTTGCCTCCCCTCCACATACACACTTTCTTTCTCCCAGGCCAGTTAGTAGGCAGATGGGAGTCTGATCCTTTAAAATCCACAAAACTGAATTAAGCCCATGCCGTATGAGGTTTCCATTCTTCTCTTTGCTGCAGTTAACCTTTTATGTAAATGACCCTAGTTCGTCAATAAGTGCTCAGACTCCTTAATCTGTTTGCATGGCAAACTGGGCTTTGACAGTAGGAGGCCAATTGCAGACAAGGAGAAAGTAATTCCACCGCAGAAGGTCAGAAATCAGTGCTTTCCCCACATTACTTTTAACTGTTCTCAAAGGTTTAGTTAATGAGGGAAGCCAAAAACATCATAATGGGTAAACAGGTGCTGATTTGATTCTCTACTGGCATTTTCAGATCACCATTATTATTTTAAATACTTACATTAACTTTGTTTTGACTGAGGTTGCCCACTTTCAGCAAAGCTTCTGAAGGGCAAAGGAGTTTTGAAATGCCAGATTTCTGAGCAAGGAAAGCTGATTGTATTTCATGCTCAAAATAATACTCCTCTCCTCTCCTGGCGCATTGTGAGTGGATTAAATTTCCTCCACTATTAAAGAAACCTTTCATCTGTATATGTAATATGAACTAAGAGTGCTGTTGACAAGCCTTTGTAAGTCTCCAGAATCGTTCAGCAGCCTGAAATACACTCCCCCCCAAAAGTAGCTTAGATTTTAGAGTAAAATAACTGTGACATCAGCATCCACAGTTGAAGGCCATAAATGTGAGCATTAGGGGTTCCAACAGGCATTCAACACTTCTGTTGAGGGGCTTTACTACATGCCTGGAAGTTGATGATGTTCTTCAGCTTGTCAAGAGAGGGAGGGACATCCAGCTCTTCGAAGACAGGCAGAGTCTGGATGCTGTCAACTGTTGTGTCAGTGATCATGTTTTATGAAATGTGCAGCTCTTGATAGGGCTCTACTCATTGCTTCATCTCCTTCCTGCAGTCTTGTGATCATCTCTCCAGACAAAGTTTTCAGCTATGCAGTTTTCCCCGACTGTTGGTTCAAAGGCTTTCTTTATGCCTTCACAAATTTTGCAAGTGTTGCTGGTGTCAGTAGCAAGTAGCTAATGCCACAGAAGGCAGAATTGGGATTCAAGATGACCTTAACAGTTGGGAGAACTGAACTAAAACTAACAATATGAATTATAATAGGGACAAACATGAGGTTCTTCGCTTATGCAGGAATAACCAGCTGCAACAGTACAAGATGGGGGACACCTGACTTACCAATAGTACACGTGAAAAGGATCTAGGGGTCCTAATTGAACACAAGCTTAACAAGAGTCAACAGTGTGATGCAGCAGCAAAAAAAAAAAAAAGCTAATGTTGTTCTAGGCTGCATCAACAGAAGTATAGTGTTCAGGTCAAGGGGAGTAATTGTTTGTTGTTGTTTAGTTGATTAGTCATGTCCGACTCTTCGTGACCCCATGGACCAGAGCACGCCAGGCACTCCTGTCTTCCACTGCCTCCCACAGTTTGGTCAGACTCATATTGGTAGCTTCGAGAACACAACCATCTTGTCCTCTGTCGTCTCCTTCTCCTTGTGCCCTCCATCTTTCCCAACATCAGGGTCTTTTCCAGGGAGTCTTCTCTTCTCATGAGGTGGCCAAAGTATTGGAGCCTCAGCTTCAGGATCTGTCCTTCCAGTGAGCACTCCGGGCTGATTTCCTTAAGAATGGATAGGTTTGATCTTCTTGCAGTCCATGGGACTCTCAAGAGTCTCCTCCAGCACCATAATTCAAAAGCATCAATTCTTCGGTGATCAGCCTTCTTTATGGTCCAGCTCTCACTTCCATAGTACCTCTCTATTCTGCCTTTGTCAGATCACACTTGGAGTACTGTGACTTTTTTGGGGTGCCACAATTTAAGAAGAATATTGACCTGCAACGTGTGCAGAAGAGATTATCAAGGGTCTGGCAACCAAGAGGAATGGTTGAGGGAGTTGAGTATATTTATCTTGGAAAAGAGTGAGAGGAGATATGATAACCATCTTCAAATATCTGAAGGGCTGTCCCATGGAAAATGGAGTAAGCTTGTTTTCTGCTGCTTCAGAGGGTAGGAATCAAACCAATGGATTCAAATGGCAAGGAAGATGATTCCAACTAACATGGTGAACTCTCCTTCATTGGAGGTTTTTAAACAAAAGTGGGATGACCTTCTGCCAGGGGTTCTTTAGCTATGATCCCTGCATTGCAGGGGAGTGGACTAGATGACTCTTGGGCCCCTTCCAACTTTACAATTCTATGACTTACACCAGGCATAAGCAAACTCAACCCTCCAGAGGTTTTGGGACTACAACTCCCATCATCCCTAGCTAACACGACCAGTGGTCAGGGATGATGGGAGTTGTAGTCCCAAAACATCTGGAGGGCCGAGTTTGCCTATGCCTGATTTGCACACTCATGTTGCCCCCCACCATCCGGATTTATGAAAGGTGCTACAAGACTGTTGTTTATGGACTTTTAGGAGACTCCATAAAGGACAGCGGCAAAGGACTTTTAGGAGACTCCATAAAGGACAGCTGCATGTTCAACCATAATCGACCATAATCTCAAGTGTGGAAAGGAAGGAGTATGCATATTAATTGGAGGGGCAGGGGAATGCAGTTCTTCATTTCGTTAGCAAGACTCCTTGAAAAGGCAAATTATTTTATACATCAGCCATGTGTTGGAACTGACAGATGAGATTAATATGCTTCTTAAATTACCATTACTAGGGGTCAATTAATAAGTGAACCAACCTTGTGAATGTCATTCCAAGAGACCAGTTACGGGTCCATAATGGTCCCTGTCAAATTACGTAAATCTGAGAAAATGAGAAAGCTGTCAAATAAATGGCAAGCCAGGATATACCTACTAATTGCATTCTACATAAGGTAAATGAGGTTTTTTTTGTGCTTGTTGGTAGGAGGTTCATGGAGGATAAATCCATTTAAAATGGATTTATACACTGAATTTGGCGGTTCCAAACCAATCAAGCTTTGCCCACATTAGTCCATTCCTTGCATCAAGCACCTACTCATGTCTGAGCTGTACATGCAATGTCTTAAAAAAAATGAAACACCAGCCTGACTAATAACATTGAAAATTATATGCAACCCAACCTCAAGCATTATATGCAAAATATGAATGAAAGAATCAAGCCTTATACATTCCTGAAGTTTGTAAACATATTTGCTGATAAAATCAATTATGTTATCTTTTCATGTGCTGGTTACTTTATGGAACAGAGTGTATATGGGTGTAATATACATACTAATACACACACACACACAACATGTTAGTAATGCATATAATATGTACTAATTGTTCATATTTTTAGGGGGTAATTAGCTTGCTTCTCATTGAGATCAAGGAGTGACATGGGAATGAGGGAAAAAATATGTGCGAATAAATTCTGCATCAAGATTTTTGGAAGGTTTAATCTCTAGGCATATTTACATATTTATTTATTTTATATATTTCATGAAATTGATTGTGTGTGTGTGTGTGTGTGTGTGTGTGTGTGTGTGCGTGTGTGTATCCCTCAGATTGAGGGTTTTGTTTGCAGGGGGCCCGGTGTGTGTTGGACGCCTGTGATGTCATGTGCAATGTGTGGTGCACATCACTATTTCTGCACCCAGTTCCACAGAATTGGCCTAAAGTGAAATTTTGAAGTCAATTTGGATGTTTCTGCTTGTTAATATCTGACAATTTTTCACTAGACTTATCAATATATATATATATATATATATATATATATATATATATATATATGCTTAATCTGTTTGTGTTTTGGGAGTATGGAAGAAGCTCAAAATTCTTCTTCAAATGAAACATTCATTCAGAGATGTTACTTATTCAGAACAATTCAGAGATGAGGAAGAAATTTGATTCAGTTCACATTTAAAAGTGAACTTCCCTGATTTGTACTTTCCAAAGCACAGCCAACCTTCAAAACCTGTGCTTCTCTGGATTTTACAACATAATCCTCCACGTATTTTTCTTTTGCACCCCAGCACTCATCAGCTGCAGCTCAGCTGAAGAACATCTGCTTTGAATGCAGAAGGTCCCTGACTCAGTTTCTCTCCATCTCCAGGGCTAGGAGAAAACCCTGTCTGAAATCCAGGAGAGCCACTGCCAGTCAGCATAAATGAAATTGAGCTAGAAGGACCAATGGTGTGACTCAGTGTAAGGCAGCTTCCGTGCTCATCTCATGGATAAGTAAAAACCATTGGACAAGAACGTTCAGCCTGACAGTACTTCAGAACCTTTGCACAAGTTTTTCTTTATAATCTCGTGCAGCTAGTTTTTTTACTCTCACTTGTTGCTTGAGCTGCAGACTCAAATATGAACTCTTCTCACTTCAAGTTAACTTATTTTCCTAGTTAACGTTTCTCCTCACAACCTGCCTTTGTGTTCATTCACACCTCAAATCACCTCTGATCCTGTGGCCAATTTTCTTCTCTTATTTTGGTGAGTTGCTTTGGAGGCCTCTGCCAATTTTCCCTCAAAAATTCACAGCCACAGGGATGAGTGTAATAACAAATATCCTGTTCTTTTTATTGTATGAACTGAAGACTAGTGATACTATCTCTTCGGTTCTCTTGCCAGCTCCCTCCTGAGAATAAACTGTCACCCTGAATTTCTCTTATGCTCACTCTCTTCAAAGCTAATTACATGGTTGCTCCAGACAGCCTCAAAGACCTAGCTTTGTCCCCCCACTTCCATTTTGTGTAAACGAGCTCAGTTCACCACTATGGCCAATTATTTTATCTTTGTACTTAAAAGAAGCATTGAAAGCAACACGTGATTTTTTTAATGTGTTCAATAGATGGAAAATTACAATGGCTATTTTAGCTGACCAAATGTGGCCTACCCAATTAATATGGGGAAGAGATCGATAAAGAGTTTGTTCAGTCTACTTTTTGTAGCAGACCAACTCAATTTGATGACCCCAAACTTGCTTTCATATCAGAGCACAAAGCCTGATAGGCTTTCACACTGCTACAGATTTGGCAAAGCACTTTTAGTGCACAAAGGTTTGCACAAAAATACCGGTATTTACTGTATGGTAAAAATATGCTTTGGAGAAGTTTTTTAAAATATGCATTTTAGAGAAGATGGGTGCAAAAATGCACACAACAAGGCATATGATACAATATAAATGCACACATTCCCTGCAATCTTTTGAAAGATCCAAGCAAAACTTTGACTTAAAAAATACTAAGACAATTACAGACAATACATTAAAACAAAGTTATATAAAACAATCCAAACTACATTGAGAGAAAAGAAACCATGGGTACTTATATTCTTCCTTAAGTATGTAATATCTGTACAAACAAAACTATGACTGAATGCCAGTGAGGCAGGATCTGGACAAACTTAGGCAGAGATTGATATCAGAATCCCTTATGTTATACCTGGATCTTTAATGATGCTGATTCACCACTTCAGTTATTCAGAAGTTTCACTCACCTTTGCACTTGTTTTGTGAGTGTGAGAATTCACTACACATAGAGCTTTTAATGAACCCAAACTTCCCTATTTAATAATGTTTAAATAGGTTTTAGGCACCCGTGCTTCCATAATTTTTGACTGCCAGCAATTCACTGAGAAAACTTCCTTTGAAAAGTGTGTGTAGTAGACAGGCATTAATTAATTACCTCCTGTACAGTGTTCTCAAGGTGATGTACAATCAAAACAATGAACACAAAACAATTAAAAACACAAATAACACCAAATACATGTAAAACAATAGTAACACAATGCTAAATTGAGACTCATATGAAATATCCATTTACCCAGGCAGGAAAGCCAGTTGGACCAATAATTCTTTCTGTCATTCCAGAAAGTGCAGATCATGGACATCTGTCATAGATTGATAGGAATGCTATTCCAGAGAACAGGGAATACATTTTTAAAAATGACGAATAGTAGTAGTAGTAGTAGTAGTAGAAGAAGAAGAAGGAGGAGGAGGAGGAGGAGGAGGAGGAGTTTGGACTTGATATCCCACTTTATCACTACCCAAAGGAGTCTCAAAGTGGCTAACATTCTCCTTTCCCTTCCTCCCCCACAACAAACACTCTGTGAGGTGAGTGGGGCTGAGAGACTTCAGAGAAGTGTGACTAGCCCAAGGTCACCCAGCAGCTGCATGTGGAGGAGCGGGGAATCGAACCCGGTTCACCAGATTACGAGCCCACCACTCTTAACCACTACACCACACTGGCTCAATCTGAATGTTTCATTCAATGAAATTTTGGGTAGTTTTGAATAAGTGAGAGATGTTGTGAGAGGACTGTTGTGGTTCTTAGCAAACTTTAAAGAATACAGGGTTATCTGCTTTCCATAGCAAGGCAATGCTCATATATCATTGTTTCCAGGGGCTAATTGGAGAGGGGAGGAAGAAATTATTTCCTTCAACAACTTTCAATATTAAATTGAGTAGTGAAAGCAAACAAACTATATTGAGCAAAGAAGGAGGAACTCTCAAAAAAGAAGAAACTTTTATTACCTAAGGGAGACAAGATTTGTACAGCCTTCAAAAACCGCTCCAGGGAACTCTGCTCTGCCCTTTTTTGCTCAGCCTTGGGCAAGGCATTAAGTGTGGTTGGATACAAGGCAAGGGAGGACTGAGCTGAAGGCTGTGTATGCCTTGTTTCCATCAGGAAATCTAAGCTCATTGCCTTGGGCTCAGGCAGTTGGGTGGAACTGAATAAGAGATAGCTGTGTCATCTAGGGCTGGGAGGTTGTATGCAGTGTTAGAAACTGAGATATGAAAGCTAGGAGCTAAATGGCACCTTAAACCTAGGTTATGGGTGCAACAACAGAATGTCTAGGCGTGCTTTTTATAACAAGAATTCAAAACTGAAAATGAATTAACTGTAGCTAAATATTATGTTCCTTTTTCACATGGTCTAGTCCTTCCCCTGCTCACCCCCGTAATATTCTTAAGAGAGTCTCTTCTCCAATCTTCAGAGAGTGGCTGGAGATGGGGAGGCAGAAAAAGGTCCCCCTTTCCTTCCACTGCAGTTTTAATCTGAAATCTTAGGTGCAGTATTGCACCCAGAGCTTAGAAACTGCTCGCACTAATGAAATTCCTGTTCACAAAATGTGCTTAGAGCAATGGGAGTTTTGAACACTGGTTGTATGGCTTCAAATGTTGTGTTGCAATGAACAGTGAATGGTTCTCCACCTTGAAGATCCTGTTTCCCACTCTAGATGGGTTTTGTTGTTGCTGTTGCATTTATTGCCTTAAATGAGCTTGCTCTGTTAAGTTAATTTCTTGCATTGTGCAGTTTACCTGCTGTCAAATCCCATTTGAAGGAGCATCATCTAGCAATGGGGTCACCAGGAATATGTCACAGTTTAAAGAGTTATGAATCTGTAGTCTTTAATGAAATTTGTAAAGGTTTCCTCATGTTTTCCTAGCGGCAGAACTAAATAGAGGTGACTGATTTCATGACAGTTTTTATTGTACACATGCAAACATTGCACTTCCAGTTTGGTTCTGTGGTTGTAGTTTCTGCAGGAATGTTAACATCATCTGTGACTGCTGGATACCAAAGAGATGAGTATACAATGGGTACATTTAAATTAATAGTTGTTTGAGGACCATGATTGTGTTGGTTACCACAGATCAAAGGTAGGGGACTCAGAATTCTGATAAAACAATAAAGGAATCAGAAATTGCCAAAGTTCACTTATTCATCCTACATCTGGAATTGAAATCACTCTAGTGAAAAATGAATACAATCTGTATTCACTATTGCTGTTGCTGTTTGCCATCCTACCCATAAAAAAGATTCAAGAATGGTGAAAAATGTTTTATTGATTCTAAATAGAACAACATAGAAGGTCTGCAATAAGCAAATTATATCTGATTAAACAGGAATAGCTGAATTAATGTATAGTCCAAGCATGGAAGGTCTCTAATGAGAAAGGGATCAGCTCCTGCCCATCTCCTGGGCATGTTTTCAGGCACCACTTATGGCCCTGCAGCAAAGGATTAGAAGGAATTTTTCCTCCTTGCTATGAGCGCGTTGGGTATGTGAACCTGACAACTGCACTATGACCCCACAGATTTCATTGTGCATGCCAAGCCTAAAAGGCATATTAAGGGAAATTCACAATAAACTGCTAGTGAAAATTCATGAGGATTTCTTTTTAAAAAAAATCACAAACTGATGTGGAAGTGTGGAGAACTGAACTTAAGATAACCGAGAATTGACAAACTCACCCAACCATAGTGGTAATTCCATGACCACTAAAAAGATTTCCAAGTATTATTTCCCAGTCTTTGCAACAAGACTCATGCTGTTACATATGCTGGCTATGCATAGGTTTTTTTTTTCACCTTCACAGTGTCCTCCTGCACTGTGTGCCAACCTTTTATCAGGAGCCTGGCCTCATTTTATCACTAAAAAGGCACTTGTTATTTGCAAATGAAGTACTGAAGAGCTCTAAACTATTGCGTTTGTCAAGGAAGTAATATAATGCACATACATTCCTTTGCTCAAATTACACTGAAATATGACTTGCTCAGTCTGCCTGTTTTATTTGTTACTACTGCACCTGTTTGGAATATAGATATTAGTATAGATATATATTTTAAAAATGAAGAGAGTATGTTGTGTATATATAAGATATATATTCACACACACATATATGGAATTTATTCCTAAACCATTTACCAGCTAGATGGTGAATCTGTTTACTGTCAACTGTAATGAGTGTTCATTTATATCAGGCTTTTACCCAAGTGGCATTTCTGTATGCAACTGGTCTTCTTTGTCAAATAATGGTTATAGAGCTGATGTGGTGGGGCTGATTTTGAAGCTTGGGGATTAAGATGTAGCTACCGACTTTCGCTAGTGGATTTCCCAACTTCAGTGGGTGTTGAAAATGAAATTGCTAGTTCAGGCTTCACCAGCCTGGTTAATGCCTTCCAGACGTTGCTGAACTGCAAGATGTTTCTGGATTGGGACAGCGATGCCCAAACCTGATTGACAGAAATGTTTGTGGGGGTTTTCTGGGTTCAATTAGAAATATAAAAATGGGGGTGGGCTGGAAAGAGTGTATGGTTTTGAGGGATTTTTCTTCAGGGGGTGGGTTTAAAAATTGTTTGGCATTCTTATTGGGAACACTGCATAAGTGGACCAGGCTCCATGGGATAGAAGTGTGTAAAATTATACATGGCATGGATAAAGTGGATAAAGGAAGGTCCCTCCCCCTCTTTCAAAGGGGGTACATTCTGGGATCAAATCAGAAATTGGGATGGCTTCTGTAAATTCTGGACTGTCCCTGGAATCAGACACTTGGAGGGTCTGATTCTGAACTCTACATTGTCTGTGTGCTGATATGAAAGGGAACTAACTCCTCTTAAAGTGGTAATTGTTCCATAGAGGTAGCTAGCTAAGGTTAAAGACATAACAGTCAGACTCAGTGTCTGCTGCATGGCAATCCCCCTCTGAACACAGCAGAATTGTGATTAGAACTCTAGAAAACTAGAACTCATTTGCTATGTCTGCCATTGTCTCCGGCTCCACCTACTGTTAGCCTCCCTGCCTATTGTTCTGCCAGCCCAATGGGCACCAGTCACCCCTACAATGCAGGTCACCAAAGCTGAATGTTTGAACCTGCACGTGGGCATACTGTGATGGCCAATACATTATGAAGAGCATTTCCAGGTGATCTGCTCATCTGAGCAGTGCATTTGGAAGCAAATGTGCCCTCTCTTTTCCCCTTGTGAAGAACATTGATCAAAGGAGGAGGGAGTAACAGCATCCTTTGATGCTTTACTACATAGGCATGCACTGAGAGCCTTCGGAGAACTCTGGGGTGAAAAAGTCCTTGAAATCTCCCAGGCAGCAACCACTTAGCCATCCATTCAGCTAATTTGGGGCTCATTGGCAAAAGCATTATTTCTTTGCCAATTAATGCAGAAAGGTGCCCTGTGTTTCCTAGATTATTTTTTTGAGACAGAAAACAGATAATGAGGAAAACAGGAGCCTGTTAACTGTCCTGCTTTGCTTTGAAACCATCTGCAAAGGCTACCCACCTTGAAATCTATGCACTTCTCTCCATGCCCCTGGCTCATCATTATCAAAAATCAAATCAACTGTAGGAATCAATGTACGACCTGCTCCGAATCCTAACTGCTAAAATACTATCCTCACCCCCATCATTCTCAAATTTGCCCCTATAAAGGGAAAGGAGAAAAGTTAAATTAACTATACTTAGTATTCTGCCTTAATCTGTTTAAAGATCCTGGTAACAATAAGTTCTGTGGATAGAATTATAAAAATATGTCGCTGAGCATTGTATTGGCAAAAGAGCTGAACATAATAGGGAATTCAATAGAGCTGACTGTAGACTGAATCAGTAGAAACTCATTTATTTGAAAGTAACAAGCAAAGGGAGCGGGGGATGGTCTGCTACCCAAACTTCCTTCACAAGCATCGAGACCAGGCAGAGAGGGCAAAGAGAAAAAATAGAATTGGCATTCTCTAGCCTTTTCATGATTATGTTGATAACAGCAAAGATTGAGTGTTGGGACAGAGTTGGCAACATTCCCAGTTTAAATGTGTCCATTTAGAACAAGTTTCTGGTTTCTGGTTGAACTGGGAGATAACAACTATAGCTGTAATGGATGCATTAGCAACAAAATATATGGCATATGGCCCCTTTAAGAGAAACAGCTATGACCCAGGAGAACAGCTCCTATATTGCTGACTCAAATGGCCAGGCTGAAGAAGTTGAGTCACATTCACACCATGTATTTAAAGCACCACTTTAAACCATCATGGCTTACTCCCAGAGAATTATGGGAGCTCTAGATTGTTAAGGGTGCCGAGAATTGTTAGGAGGACCCTATTTATTCTCTTCCCAGAGCTACAGTTCCCAGAATGGTTTAATATTGAATCCCTCTACACTACGGGAATTGTAGCTATGTGAGGGAAACAGGAGTTTCCTAACAACTCTCACCTTCCTACAGCTCCCGGAATTCTTTGAGGGATTAAACCTTATTGAACACATTGCAATTTATTACTGAGAAAGTGTGCAGAGGATTGTCCTTAATCAGTTAAAACTCATACAATTAATCACCCAATATTAATTTGTGTGATAGTCCAAGCATTGAGTCTCTGTGCTCTACCAACAGTGGGTGAATCTGTCAGTTTTGACTTCCCTCAGTTTCTCATTTTTGCAAACTTAAATTCAGTTCTCACTTTGAATATTCAAAGTCCTTTTGCATATTCATTATCTCTCATTTCCCATAACATACACAATGTTTACAAATATTTTCCTCAACATCTGTATTTTCTTGAACACATTTTTGTATGTTATTTTCACTAATACATGCATTTTTTGCACACATTACCCTAGTAAATGCATTTCTTACAAACATCAAATGGCTAGAAAATTCATAGAAGTGTGAATTTCAAAGCACGCCTGTGTTTCAGTTTACGCATTGTTTTGGAAAGTATGGAATTGGTAGGTTCTTCTTTAAATGGGAATGGGATCAAATATCACCCTATTATGCACAACAACTTTGTTTGGAGGAAAACAGACTGAAATAATTACCGTATATATTACATATATTGCTCTGTTTGTGTTATGCCACTGCACCCAAGAAAGCATTGTTATTGTTATTGTTGTTGTTTTTAATAAGCTGACTTTTCTTCCAGTTCTTCTTTGCTTCTTTTGTTAGTAGCGATCAAAACATTCTTGGTAGGGATGGAAAAGAGATAAGCAATAATATGGATAATGAATTTGGAACCCATTTTTACTTACAATGCCTTATGTAAAATCTTCATTTTGTAGATTGCAAGTTGAATTTGTAGCAGCTCCAAAACCAATAGCTAAGCCAGAGCCATCATTTACAGCTGATTCAATGTTTTGTTGTTTTAATGAGTTTTTCATAATTCTGTAAAATCGCTGAGGTTTTGAAACTCCCTGAAGGGTTTTCTTCCCAAAATAAATATAAAGATCTCTTAAACATTTGTACTGTAGATTGTAGAATGCAAATAACTTGTGTTTGTTTATTAATGGAAAAGCATAGTTAAGCCAAAGAAACAGAACAGACACAGTGCATAAAAGGTACATATTGTAACATTTTCAGCGAATATTTCTCTAGGAAACTATATTTCATCAGTCTGTAGCAGGATAGAGCAACTCCCCTATGAATAAAGGTTACAGAGTTTGAGACTTTTTTTTACTTTAGAGAAAAGACGAATAAGAGGCAACAATGGCAAAAATCATGCATGGCATCGAGAAAGTGAATACAGTGGTACCTCGGGTTAAGAACTTAATTTGTTCTGGAGGTCCGTTCTTAACCTGAAACTGTTCTTAACCTGAGGTACCACTTTCGCTAATGGGGCCTCCCGCCGCCACGCAATTTCTGTTCTCATCCTGAAGCAAAGTTCTTAACCAGAGGTACTATTTCTGGGTTAGCGGAGTCTGTAACCTGAAGCGTCTGTAACCCGAGGTACCACTGTAGAGAAATTTTCCTCCCTCTCTCATGACACTAGATATTGTGGACATCTGGTGAAGCTGAATGTTGGAAGAATCAGGACAGATGACAAAGTGTTTCTTTACACAGCAGAATTCATTCCCACAAGACGCAGTGATAGCCACCAGTTTAGATGACTTTAAAAGAGGATTAGCGAAATTCATGGATGAGGAGGTTATTGAAGGACTCTGGTGACCCATGGTGACTCTGCCCTGCCTGCACAGTCAGAGGCAGTGATGCTTCTGAACAACAGTTGCTGGGAATCACATATGGGGAGAGTGCTCTTCAGCATCTGTTTTGCTTGAGGGCTTGGCCACTGGGTGGCCACTGTGAGAACAGGATGCTGGAATAGATGGGCCACTGGCCTGATCCAGCAGGCTCTTATCATGTTCTTATGTTCATTTCTAGTTATATTAGGAAATGATACATCTTAACTTTCAGCATTGTTCATGAGGTCTAGAAAATCTCCCTTTAAAGGCCAAAATGAATGCTAAAAAATTTGGGATTCCCAAAGCACTGTGAGACTCTTAACCAGGTGGTATGTATGACAACAGCCACATGGATTTGGACCATATGATGTTCTTAGACATGAAGCCTGTTAATGGGTATGCTCTGTGTTTAGAGAACTATACAAGTTAAACAGCAAGAAGGTGCTGTTGCACTCAAGACCTGCTAATCGGCTTCTCAAAAGCATTTGACTGGCTGTTGCAGAGAACTGAGTGTTGGAGTGAACAGATCTGGTCCAGTAGGGCCCTTGTTGTGTTCATATGTTCATATTTCCATATGTTGTAGGGAGGGAGTATATATCAGTGGTGTGCACACATCAGGGGTGTGCATCAATTATATGGGTGGGCCATATAATGCAGCAAAATTAGGTCATCTTTATTGGCCAAATTATCCATGGTGTCAATAAAACACACCCCACACCTGTGCCAAGTCCAATCAGGGCCTGCACAAAGCATCCTTTATCTCCACCATTTCTTTACTTTTCTAATGATTATAGCTGTGCATTTTTATCGATTTTTATGTTTCTAGGTCCATGGGCTTTGCAAAAAGTGAGGCTATCCTAAATGTTGTCCATGAAGCACTGAAGAATTCTGGATTTTGTTTTTGTTGTTAAAACACAGTTGTGGAGGATTTTTTTTTAAAGAAAAAAGTTAAAAGCTTTCACCAAATGTGTTTTTTTTAAATAAATAAATAAATAAAATAAAATTAAAAATTAAAATCCTACATTGTTCTTCTTTAACAACAAAAGCAAATGCCATATCTCTTCAACATTTAAAAACAGCCTCACATTTTAGGGCCTATCAGAGGACAACAACAAGCTGTGACCCATCCATCCCTTTAATTCCCCCCCAAAAAAACCCCTGTACCTATTCGTCTACAATTTGCCATGTTCATCTAATCTTACTTCACATAGCAGGCAATTAGATGTCCACAACTGCACTCTCCCCACTTGTGTTCTCTGCAATGCGTCTGAAAATAGGAATGTGTCTTGTCAGCTCAGTACATTGTCATCTAGCTCAGTTTTGTCTGCACTGACTGGCAGAGGCTCTCCAGGCAAAAGTCTCTGCCACCCTTAGCTGGAGATGCTGCTGTCTGAATCTGGAGCTTTCTGGATGCAAAGCAGATGCTCTGCAACCGATATACCACTGCCCCATATCCCATCGCTGATCTCACCACTGATAGTTGAGGTAGTACACAGCCAGCATGGCTAGTCATCATCAATGGCTTTATTTTCTATGAATTAGTTTAAACTGGTAAGGGATGTCCTTTATAATATTGCCCTCATTCATCACTATGTAACAGATATTTGAATTTCTCCAGGCACAACATTATTGTAAATGGACAACGCCTGGTGCTCTGGGGGAACAGAGATCTTTCTGAAATACGGGTATCACATTCAAATACACAAATAAAATGTGTGATCATAGGAAACAAAAAAAAAGTATTCATTTTTATAATTCTCTAGTGTTTAACATTTGCTGGCAATAATATCTCCTCAGTCAAACATGCAAGAGATAAAACATGCATAATAAGAGGTTTCTATCTAAAAATAAGACACTTGTTCAGTCTCTTCTGCCTTTGTGTATTATGGAATAGAGGGAAAGGAAGGGGAATTTTTAATAGCCTCTTTAATCTCAGTGCAAGCACCTCACAGCACCAATTTACGAAATGCTAAGCTTTCTCTCCCTTTCTCGAATACACCCTCTCACACACAGGATTCAGCTAAATTAGTAAAGAAAATGAGTTTTAAATGTGTTATAACACTGTGACACCAGATGGTGCTGTGGAGTTCCATCTTTTAGCAATGTGATTTCCCATTATTAGGTTTACAACACGTTTTCCTGAAACACTTTTTT
This sequence comes from Darevskia mixta, assembly GCA_034641385.1. Classification (NCBI taxonomy): domain Eukaryota; kingdom Metazoa; phylum Chordata; class Lepidosauria; order Squamata; family Lacertidae; genus Darevskia; species Darevskia mixta. The sequence continues at coordinate 2,945,080 of JAWWNH010000024.1, read as the reverse complement.
TATCTGTCTAGATCCAGCCACAATCTGTTACATGTGCATTACTTGAAACACAGTTGATACAAACATAGGAAACTTCCTTATTCCCATTTTGACCGTTGGTCCATCTAGTTCAGTACTGTAAGCACTGACTGGTATCAGCTCTCCAGAGTTTCAGACAGGAAGCATTTCCAGCCCTACCTGGCGACACAAAGGGTTAAACCTGAGAGCTCCTGCATGCAAGCTACAGCCATTCCCCTCTGAAATCTGCAGATTCGTGTTTCTCAGTTCAGGACATGGGAAGCTACTTTATCCTGAGTTACGGTCATTGGCCCAGTTGACAGTGACTGTTAGCAACTTGCCAGGGTCTCAAGCAGAGCAAGGCCTTTCCCACCACCTCTAGCTAGACATCACGGCTTGTAGTCATTGATAGCCTTATCCTTAGAAGGAGGGGAGAGGATTCAAGTATCAGCAGCTACTAGTCATGATGGCTTTGCTTTAACACCAGCTGCTGAGGATCCACAGGTAGGTAGACTGCTGTTCCACTTAGGTCCTCTTTGCAGGCTTCCCATTGGGACATCTGGTTGGCCACTGTGAAAACAGTATGCTGGACTAGATGGACCATTGGCCTTATCTGGCATGCTTTTCTTACATTTTTTTTTTTTAATGAATACTGGGCACTAGGGGAGACGGTGAGCAAGATGAATAAACAAATGTTACTGGGGCCAGAAATATATCTCTCATACAAGGGGCTACCAGTCTCACCTGCGAGAGCAACCCAGGGCAATGAATATTTGGGAAATAGAGCTTGCTAGCCCATTGCATCCTTCCCAGGAGATGGAATAATCCACGGGGAGGGGGGGGTCTTGAAAGTGTTCCGACTCATTTGTTTATGCAATTAATCTATTCCTTTCTCAGTGTGCATGATATTTATGAGTTATTTATAGGTTCACAGTGAACCCAACGGGGAGAGAATTAGGTCAGAATTCTAATTCCTTTGTTAAGAGGAATGGCTTATTATCTCATTCCAGTCTGGTACATTGTGTCTGTGGGGGGCTTGGCTGTGCAAGGTTGGAGAGCTCAATATTTATTTTTTGGAAGGGACTATCTGATCCCATATTTTACTACCAGAGCACGATATATATATATATATATATATATATATATATATATATATATATATATATATATATATTGAATTGAATCCCTATCCTGCAGTGCAGGTCAGACGCCTATAAGTTAACTCAACACTGTACAGTTTTGTGTTTGGAACTGGTTCACTTCTAATTGGCTCAATACAGAGTTTTGCTTTTCTCCTTCTTTGTACTTGTTAGCTGCATTTTAGTGGGTTGGTATTGGCTTTGTAGTATTAAGGATGGGGGAAGAATTCAATTGAGTTCATGCTTAAAGGCAAACCTACCCAATTTGCACTTTCTGAAACAATACATGGACTAAAATCTGTACTTCTCAGAATTTTGCAATGCTGCTTTCCAGCCATGTGTAAAGGGTAACGTATGCATATAACTGCACATATTCCTGGAGAAATTCACACAAAAATATGGATGGATTTTCATGAAGACCTTTAAAAAAACATGCAAACTGATGGCAATGTGGAAAACAAAGGAGAAACAGAAATTGACAGATTCACCTATCACTATGTAGCACAGAGTGAGACATTGTTTTATATGATAACTCTAGTGGGCTGTAAAACATTGTGTTATGGCTTCTCAAAGAATTCTGGGAGTTGTGGTTTGTTAAGGATGCTAAGAATTGTTAGTGGGCCCCTATTCCCCCTCACAGAGCTACAATTTTCAGATTGGTTTCACAATAAATACCTCTTCACACGGAACTCTAGGAATTGTAGCTCTGGTTGGGGAATATGGGTCTCCTAACTACTCTCAGCACCCTTAACTAACTACAATTCCCAGGATTATGAAAAGGAACCCATGAATGACTGTCTCACTCTACCTAATAGTATTGCCACTACATAGCTATGACAATATCCAAACCCCAGTGTGGACACCTGCATACTGGCCATGCTCTATGTGCAGGGCTGGAGAAGTTGTGCAACATCAGTGGGGTGGGGACTTTGACTCAATGGGACATCTGTGTATGGTGAATGCATGAAGGGTGCTTTAGACTGTCTTGCTTCCAGGAAATCACGGAAGCTGATATTCTACTGCTGTATGTAGTATTTTCCCCACTGTTTTATTTGGCTCTCTGTGTGTACACAGCCAGGCAAATGTGTGCGTGAGAGTGCATTAGGAAGTCCACTGCAGGCCACTAGGCCCGTGCTTTTCATGTCATTAATCAGGTCCTCCCTGCAGGCTTTTTGTGGAACTCTGGGTACATTCAGATGCAGGGAGTATTACATTAGTTTTCCTGGTTATAATGCAAGTGCTTCCATCACATATTTGAATGTTCCTCTCAAATGGCAGTACTTGTTGCATCGTGGAATTGTGGCTTTTTGAGAGAAATACCATCTTCTCGCAATGAATTTCATTCACACCAGTGGGTGTGGGGCAAGCGTCATTGGTCAACATTGCTACTCCCTCACCCTTTCCACACATGCCTGCTTTTGCTCCCCCATGACCCCCCCATAAAGACAGCCACCCTTACAATTCATCACTTTATTCAATTTCTTTAACACAGAAAATCGTGGGAGTAATCTGCCATGTGAATGCAGCCTAAGTCTTGATGCAGTTGTGTGGAGTGGTTTGGAAGTCTTTGGCTGCAAAGAGACATGTGGCACTTTCTACCTTCTAAAGTAAAATCCTGGATACAACTAAGGAAAGGGGCTTTGAGTTCTTTCTGTCTAGAATAGGACAGAGCTGATAATGATAGCAGATGGAAGTGGCAAAGCTACACCTCTCTACTCTGTTGGTTGCTTTGGATTTGATCTGTGAGCCACTAGATTTGGTCTGTGAGCCACTATTTTTGTCCAAATACTTGTCTTCATATCACATCTATAGGAAAAGCAGTCTATTTGAACAATAGCTTCATGAGAGCAGGAAAGATATTTCCAAAAGCCCAGATACAGCAATTCTTTGCTTGCTTTTAAAGATTGCTGTAGCTGTGAAAGGTGGTCAAGGGTGTGGGGGGGGGGGTGGATCTGAACGTGCTTTTTGAATAGGAGATGCAATGAACAAGGGTGATTTTCTCAGGAATGTTTATTAGCCAAGAGTGAGACCTTTCGAGAGGGAGTGATTGATTGTCGTGCAGCATATAGCATGAGCTACATCAAATTCTCAGCAAGTGCAAGACATAAATTCTGGATGCCTGGTGAAAGGGAGCCATTAATGGGCATATATCTGAACCAATCATGTTATACCACTTGCACTGGGAGAACTTCATTGGCTCCCATTGTGCATCTGGGATCAATTCAAGGTGGCGGATACAGTCTAGGTATGAATGGGGTAGGGAATTGATGCAGTTTGTATTTAAAAGAGAACATATACAATCCACACTTTCTGAAGCAGTATGAAAATGGAAACTCATATTTCCGTTGAAACTCAGTATCCTCTGAATTTTTCAGTCTAGTTCTCCAGCCAAGTACAGTGTACCAAAAAAACCGCTTATAACTGAGCATATATTAGAGAGCATAACATACACAATTGCATTATATGAGAAATTATTTTGCAAAAAGTTGAATATTAGGCAAACATACATATCAAAACATGCATACTGTGAGAAATTCACACCAAAGTGTTCATGAATTTTCATAAGGATTTTTAAAAATGCATACTGATGTGGGAATGTGAACTTAAGAAAAAAGATACTGAACTTTTTCAGATTCACCCATCCCTAGCCCAATTCCCAAAGTCCTAAATGGCTTGGAACTTGGATATATGGAGGAGGACCTTCTCCTATATAAGACATGGGGAACTGTCATCCTATGTGTCCTGAACCCCTGACCTACCTGGCAGCAAGTCGGCATGTCAAATCCAAAGTTTCAAGTCTGAGGGATAATCCAGACAAGCAACATGCAAAGGTCAGGAAATACAATCCAGAGTCAATTGAAGTAGCCAAGTCTGAAGACCAGCAGTGAGGATACAGTCTAGAATCAAACCCAAAGCACAGTCCCATAGAGACTTCAAGGGCATCCAAGTCAAAGCCCATCAATGTTGGCAGTTGAGCATACACAGCACCTCAGCTCTGCTGCCCTTTTGTAATTTGCATGCTGATTGCAACACCTGGGTTTGATGAGGCTTGTGACCCCCACCTGTATCAAGCCTACTCCAGCTGAGGAATCACACGCTTCCTCTCAGAACTAGCGAGCTCCACCTGGCCAGCTAGGAAGCTGGGCTTTGGGCCCTTGCCTGCCTCAACCTCCTAGAGCGCCACTCCCACTGCTCCCTACACCTCAGCGACTGCCTTGTTTGTGGAGACAGGGTCCCATCTGGCTCCATTGATGGGTCCTGCTGCTCTGATTCCTGTGCACTGACCTCCATCCCATCACCAGCCTCCATTACCCTGTGAGTACTTTCTTCCCCATGCCCTGCTTGCCCAGTGTGCCCCAGTCCCTGGCTACACCTCTCACCAGAATCCTCTTTCTCCTCCCTGTCATCCTGCCAGTGCATGACACAATGAATTGGATGCAGCCTACGAGTTCTCCCCATCTGACCTACAACCTCCCCTTCTCACTCTTTGTCCCCTAACACCATAATTAGGCTTAAAGGGGGGAAACCTCCTTTTGAAGACAATCAATCATTGTTGTTTCCCCAAGCCTAGACACAGGGCCCAGAGCCATTAAGCATTGCAATGTGCGAGAGAGAACCCCTTTCACACCAAAACTGCTGCCTGTGACATTTAGGCTTGAGGTAAGGCTTTAGGCTGAATATGAAGCACTTTAAAAAGGAACAACAGTTAAATTATCACACAGGGTTAGAGAGATTGCTCTTTGATGTGTGGTCTTGTATTAAGCATATCTTTGTATTATGTAAGTAGATGTTTGTATTAAGCATGCATGTGCCTTTCCATCAATTTTTGTGTAGTAAGGATTTGTTTGTGTGTATCCATGTGTGTGTTTTGTTGTGTGAGTGTCTTAATGTGCCAACTTTTAGAATGCCACCCTCAACAGCTTTGTGGCAATGTAGGCTTCAGACAGATAAACATTCCTCACTCCTGTCCTGTATAAATGTACCTGAAATGTAACATCCAGCGCTTTTGTTTTCTAAAAAAATGTTTAGGGGTACTCTCATTGTGACTTAAGAAAATCACCATTTTATAGTTCAAATTGCAAAAAATAAATACAGTAAATGGACAATAGTATAAAGATTCACAAAATGTTTAGGGGTATGCATACCCTGCATACCCCCCAGAAAAAAGCACTGGTAACAGAGGAGGACTCATCTCTGGGACGCCCCATCTTGCAAGATAGGGTGGGTTGTGACTGGCAATAAGGCCTTTTCAGAGCCCTCTTTATGGAATCTGCCCTGCATCAAATTCAGCTGGAACAAAATCCCACAGGATTTTTCCTTGTTGCAGTGGGTGAGCTCCTTGGATTTACTTTGTTTTATACTAGAATAGAACCCCAAGATCTACCAACAAGAGCCGAAGATGAAAGACATGTAATTAGAATTAAAGAACTGGGTTTCTCTGAGCACAGACGCATACTTTGTTTTCAGTTTTATAACTGGTTTTGCTATTATTAAATAATTGGGCATCATCCACTGATGCTGATCTACTGTAAATGTTCCAGAGGTACAGTACGATCCCACTCTGCCCATCCCTAGCTTAGGAGCTTTATCCACTGTGTTAGATTGAGCCATACTTGGTGTGGTGACTTCTGAAATCATTACAAGGGACAGAACAGAATGCTCTGAATAGAGGCAGGGTATAGTTGCAACAATTCCCCCGTTCTTCTAAGAGTCTATTTGTGCATCTCCAGCTACAACCTATCTTTCAATTTATTTTGTAGTTCAGTATGTTCCCCTTAAGTGTAATTATGCTTGAAGGAGAGAGAGGAGGGGGAAAAAAGACTTATTCTAAGCAAATATTCACTTCATTAGCATCAAATTGTGTTCCCCCTTTTTCCTTCTTTCGTTGCTTCCTCCAGCAAATTTGGCAATTCAATTGTAAAGTGCCCAATGGGGATCTCAGTGTGAACTCTTTCATTTTTCTTTCGAATGCTTATGCTCACAATCATCCTGCCTTTAGCACAGAGCTCAGCCATCCCAAGTGCTAACCTTGCCTGCGGCCTTGTTATGGCGAAAATGCTGATGTCAACTTTTCCTTTTTATCTTCCTCCTCCTTTGATGCCCAATAACAATCTGATTCCTGTTAACTTTCTCTTTCCCTTTACTTATACAGTTCCAGGTGGAGATCACTGATGCCAGTGGCAAAACCATAGAAGGTCCAGTCCCTCTAGATATCATCATTATTGACCAGAATGACAACAGGCCTCTCTTCCGGGAAGGACCTTACATCGGGCATGTCATGGAGGGGTCTCCAACAGGTAAACTAACTGCAGACATACTGCAATTGCTTATAGGTTTTGTTTCTCTGCAAATTTTATGCATGTTTATCCACTTGAACTCAATGTGTGCTGGTTGACCATGATTGACAGGGTTCATTTAACACAGGGACTGTGAACTTGTGGCTCTCTGCAGATTGCTAGACCAATGACTCTCCACAGATGGCACAAGACCATTGGCCATGCTCACTGGGGCTGATGGGGGTTAAGAGTACAACAACACCTGGAGGGCCAGATGTTCCCCATCACTAATTTATATCATCCTAAGCACAAGGGACAACAGAAGGGAGGATAACAGATATAATATAAATAAAAGGAAAGGGCAGTATATAGAATGCAATCAGTAACATGCTAAAATGAGCCAAGTGTTGCCAGTGTCACATGGAAAACATTTTTGTCCCCTGAGCTCACTTATTCTAGAATTTTTTAAAAATGTGGTTGAGAAGGGTTTCTTGTGCAGACTTTATTTAAAAAAAAAAGAAAAAGAATCCAGATGCTCCATTTGAAAAGTGTGACTATTTGATTTTGAATTACGTATTTGATGGATATGTTGTGCGTTTGTTGTAAACTGACATAGTCATAGAAATGTAAAAACTAGCTCATTGCCATTTTTGCAACACATCTGGGCTCTCCCACTGAGACTGTGACCACTCCTGAATGAAAAATGTCTGCTGTATTATTATTTGGGGACTGGCTTGATGTAAGGTAGTGCGACAATATCCTAGAGATACAGGAAGTTGTTTTCAAAGATTGCTAATGCACTTCTTGCAAAGCAAGACAAAAGTTTGCACTGTAAGGAGGGACATAAAACAGTGAGATTGTGATGTTGACTACAAATGTAGTAGAAGTGGGAGAAATCTGAGGAAGCACAACAAGGCTACACCACTTCAGATTGTAAGTTGGAGTTGCCTTGTTCAAACGTTTTCCCAACTAACACATATACATATACGCACATGCACACAGTATTCCTGAAAATTTTGTTAGCGTATCAATCACAAACATAGTGGCCTAACTCATGTCTTGCTGGCATTTTTTATTTTGGTAAAGAATGGGTGCATAAAAAATGGCACCTGCTACCCCTAGGAAGCTTTCCTTTAGCACAAATGTGCCTTTGAATCCAAACTACTATTGTCAGGCATAGGAAACATCTGGCCTGCTGGCCATATTAGGCCCAGCAGAGTTCCTAATTTAGCCTGCAGGCCTGTTTTCCCCAAAACACTCCCACCTGCCCTACGCTAGATGTAATGTATGTCTGGCCAGGTAAAGATGCAAATGCAGAGTGCACTCCATATTGTTCCTTGGAAATCAGGCCTCACTGACAGCAGCATTCAGCACATCAATGATAACATTGCTGTGATCGACACCTTTGGCTAGTTTAGATAACAAAACTGTCTGTTTGCAGATGTGGCGCGCATCTGAACTGAGTCTGAAAAATGGACAAAATGGGGCTCACAGTGAGTCCATTTGAAGGCATTGTCAGCACCAATCAGCATTCAGAGGAGTATTACCTTCATGGCTAGTTGCTGTTGATAGCCTTGCCATCCAAGGATTTGTCCAGTTTTCTTTTGAAGCTATCTAAGTTGGTGGCCATCATTGCTTCCTGTGAGAGTGAGTTCCATAGTTCAACTATGTGCTGTATGAAGTACAGTGGAACCTCGGGTTGCGGACGTAATCTGTGACGGAGGCAACCCGCAGCGTTCGCATCCTGAAGCGCCACGTTGGTGCAGGTGCGATTTGGCACTTCTGCTCATGCACGAAGTGTGATTTAGCGCTTCTGCGCATGTGCGAGCGGCGAAACCCAGAAGTAACCCATTCTGGTACTTCCGGGTTTCCTGCAGTCCGCAACCCGAAAACACGTAACCTGAAGCGTCCGTAACATAAGGTATGACTGTACTTTCTTTTATTTGTCTTGAATCTTCCAACATTCAACTTCATTGGATGTCCATGAATTCTAGTCTTATGAGAGAGGGAGGGAAACATTCCTCTACCCTCTTTCTCCATGTCATGCATGGTTTTATAAACTTATTTCATGTCACCATTTACTTGCCTTTTCTCTAAGCGAAAAAAGTCTCAGTTGCTATAGGGAAGTTGCTCCATCCTTTTGAATCCCCTTCTCTGAACCTTTTCCCAACTTGGCATCACTATATAATTGTGGACGATCAACCATATTGCCATTTTAAAATCCCATTCTTCCCAACCACCCTGTTTCCCCTTTCTTTCTATTTTTCATAGCAAGAGGGTTTTATAGGAAATAAATTTCTTAGCAGGACAGATGTTTTAGCTCTTTTGTTGTGTTGCAAAATGACTCTGTGTCCCCAGTGATCAAATGTCTGGGTTCCTTAATTAGGGGAGAAACTATAAAAGCTGGAGTGATATTAAACTTTATCTTTAAGCAAAGATAAAAATTGCTGAAGCCTGCAATGGAAAGCAAAGCAAATTCCCATTAGTCAATGTGACACCAACATTATTTTTTTTGATGAATGCGCTAGTGCAGGGGAAGCCAATGTGGCACCCTGCAAATGTCAGTGGATGCAAGGGTGGCAGTAAATGCTAGTCCTACTCAAGAGTATACCTATTGAAGTTAATGGGCATGATTAACTTAGTTTCATTAATTTCAGTCAGTCTATTCTAAGTGAGATTTAGTTCATATACTTTACATGTTTGTCCCGTATTCCTGTCAATGAGTCAAAGGTGGCATATACGGTTCTCCCCACCTCTGTTTTATCCTCACAACAACCTGTGAGGTAGGTTAGGCTGAAAAACAGTGACTGATCCAAGGTCACCACAATGAGCTTTGTGACTGAGTGGGGAAGTAGTAATGGTCACCAACTTGGGTGGCTTTAAAAGAGGACTGGACAAATTCATGGATGATAAGACTATCAATGGCTACTAGCCTCAAAGGATGTGCTCTGCCTCCACAGCTGGAGGCAGTGATGCCTCTGAATAAGACCTGCTGGAAACCATAGAAACAGAGAGTGCTCTTGTGCTTGGTCCTGCTTGAAGGTCTTCTACAGCAGTGTTTCTCAACCAGTGTGCCTCCAGATGTTTTGGGACTACAACTCCCATCATCCCTCGCTAGCAATACCAGTGGTCAGGGATGATGGGAATTGTAGTCCCAAAACATCTGGAGGCACACTGGTTGGGAAACACTGTTCTACAGGCATCAGGGTGACTACTGTGAAAACAGGATGCTGGACTAGATGGCCCATTGGCCTCATCCAGCAGGCTTTTCTTGGTTGACATCCATCTTTCTCAGGAGACAATGAAAGACTGTGCCTTCAGGATTGAAGTCAAACTGTTAGAGAGTTACAGTGCCTGCTGTGGCTGTAGAGGATGGCATGGGAAAACATGTTTTGTTCCAGCAGGGGCAGATGAAGGTGTCCAGTTGTGCTGATGCAAGTGTACATTGGTGTTTCTTCTGGTGGTCATTCCTCCTTGATTGTCTTCAGGTGCTGTGGTCATCTGTAAGGGATTCCTACACAACAGGGTTAATGTTGCCAGCTTTCATGTCATGTTTGAAAGACATCTTTGCAATGCCGATTTCATCTGCTAATAGGGCTGGTGCCTGAAACCAGCTCCCCGTGGAGCATGTCACTGGCAATTCTGCCATCTTCCATTATATGGACATGACCCAGCGAGCGTAGATGTCGCTGAGACAGGAGCGCAAACATGCTGGGAATGTAGGTTTGGGAGAGCACATCTTTGTTTGAGACTGTCCTGCCATGTGTATCCCAAAATCTTCCTGATTCAGTTAATGCGGATTGAGGCATCACTCCTGGTGGGTGTACGTTGCCCACGACTCACTACCATAAAGCAGCATGTTCAACATGCAATCCTGGTAGACCTTCATCTTGGTATTGGTTGTCAGCATCACATTCTCCTATACCCTTTTGGAGAGGTGAGCCATTGTCATAGCTGTCTTGCCAATATGCTTGTCCAGCTCAGCCTCGATGGAAAAATTGCTGGTAATTGTGGAGCCCAGGTAAACAAAATTGTCTACCACCTCAAGCATGTGCTCACCAGTGCTAATGCTGGTGATGTCCTGACTCAGGATGTTGGTCTTTGCCAGGCTGATGATAAGGCTGAACTCCATGCAGGCTTGGACAAAATGGTTGATGAGTCCCTGTAGAGCTCATCATCTGCAAACGACGCATCTCAGATAAGGACCCACCACACTTTTGTCTTGACATGGAGACATGCCAGGTGGAACAGACTCCCGTCACTCCTTGAATGGATGTATACAGCATCTTCAGTCAAGTTGAAGGCTCTTCTTACATTCTTAGAATTTTTCACTGCTCTAGAAGATGCTTCGGACTGGATCTGTGGTGGTTGGCTATTCAAGACAGCTTCAGATGGAGCCAAGCATTTCTAGCTCTCCCCTCAGTGGTTCCTGATGCAAACTGATGCAATTTCTTTTATGTGAATGAGATCTCCATTGTAACCTGACTTCTTTGTGATTGCCACAGGTGTACATTTTCACTAATAGCACCATTAAAGAAACTCTGAATTCTGTCCATGAGCAAGGACAAACCCCCAATTTCCTTTCTTCTTTACCGGAGAAACAAAATTATAGATAGCTAACTCTCTAGAAGGACACTTTGTTGTGCCTGAGGACTGTATTCATAATGATCTAGTGAGGATGTTATCATATCACAGGTGAATGCGAGAGGCAATTACTGGCTGCAGTTCACAAGCAGAAGCCATCCACTGTCTACAAATGAGCTTAGCGAGGGGACAGCTAGCTAGACACTTAACAGGTGTGTTGGCCTTTTGGAAATTTCAAAGCTGACAAAAGCTGCTGTTTTCTCCCTCCCTCCCTTAGGATTGCTTAACAGTCATCACTGGGATCCTATTTCATTTGCTTGAGTCAGTTTGCACCAGTGATTCCTCATATGTTTTGACTTCTATCTGCAGCTTGGAGCAAATCCTCCTAAGCCCAAAATGTGGTGTGTGTGGTTTTTTTTAAAAAAAGAGTGGCTGGTTAAAATTGCTTTTGAATCACATTTAGAAAAGAAAAGAAACGTTGGCAACTTGTTTTTCCATTAAGCCATAATAACCCATGTATATTGCATTCCAGCTGAGGAACCCCCAAAGCAGAACTGATGGAAAGTGCCTGTAAAGAATTAGCAGGAACAAAGGGGCATTGAGAACAGCAAATGGCATGGAATTAAGAACAGTAGCCTTGAGGAACATTTAGTATCATAAAACCATCGTTTTCAGAACTGGATACGGAAACAGGGAAGGGGCTAGTCTAACGCAGGACATGCATTATGGATGACCACATGCTAGGAGGTTGTAAGCTGCTGTCATTCGTGGAATATGGTTTCACAGAAGCAGCCTCCTCATCAGTGGTGGCTGGTTTTCATCTGGACTGGTAAGGCAGAAGGAAGAGAGGCCATCAGCAGGTGGAGCCAATAATAGGCAAAACTAGAGCCAATGACAGGCAGAAGCAACCAGTTCTAGTTTTGCCCCCGTCTTCTTTCTCCCTGCTGAGTTCTACAAAGGGCAACACTGAGGCCAAGGAGGAGGAGCAATCTGACAGGCAGTGCTGCCACCACTGGACTAGATGCAAGTAAGAAGGCAGGCAGTCGGGGGCTGGCAGAGGGCAGACTGGGCACTGCCCATTGGCCCTAATGGACCACCTTGCACTGCTCCTCTAGTCACATGCAGCATAGAAGGCTGCCCTTTTTCAGTTAATCTGATGCTAACAACAGCAGCAGCCGCAATATCAAGGTTAGTGTGGAGATGCATAGAAATGAAATCTTCATCATCAGGGTGCAGAAATCAAAAGACATTAGGCAAAGTCATCAATACCAAAGTTCACCTGGGGAAATGGGCAAAGCTAGAGTTAATTCTTCCCCGATTGTCCATTCTGCAGCAATTATTGTTTGATGTTTATGTCTCCAGGATTATAATGAGAGTTGGTCTGCTGTTGTGCTGTTTGTGTGTGTGTGTTTGCATGCCCAATTCAGTTTTGCTTGTGATCGTGTTTGGTGCGTAGGCAGGGGAAAAATAGGGCCACTTAAGCTTTCAAATGACTAAAATTGCATTCAATTTGCTGAGCACGGCAGGATCTCTTCTTGGCTATGACCTGTGATTCTAACAACCTCGGGGAAACTACGGGGGGTTCTCTTAAGAGCTTTCTGTAGTCAGCAGATAGAATAGACAAGTTTTTTTCTTCCCTTTCATATACAAAGCACTTCTAGCAGAAGAACCCATTCACAGACAATTTTGTTTCCTTACTGCTAAGTACATCCATAAGTGTGTCCTTGAATAAAATCCAAGGTGTTCCAATTATTAATCCACTACAGCCAATACTGATCTTCTCCCACCTCCTGGGCTTTTGCATGCTTACTGTACATGCACAGACAATTGGCTTCCATACCTGGTTTTGTGTTTTAGGACAGAACATGAACATAAATCAGGAGCCAGCATGGTGTAGTGGTTAGAATCATAGAATCATAGAGTTGGAAGAGACCACAAGGGCCATCCAGTCCAACCCCCTGCCAAGCAGGAACGTGCTGCTTTGGGCAGCAACTACTGAGGGTATGGTGCCATTGTGAGCTGTTTGGAGGACAAGAGATGAGTATACCATGTGGCCTCCCCTGAGCACCTTAAACTAGTTAGCTACCCCCAGGTGCTTTGATGCTGTCCAATCACTGGTGCTGAAGTAAGATTCACATGTTGGGCTAGTTGATATCTGTATGTGGAATAGGATTTGTGTTTACTGTCAAAATGTATTGACCTGGAACACAGGAAGTTGCCTTATTCTGATTCAAATCATTGGTCCATCTAACTCGGTATAGTCAATACTGATTCTCTTTAAAGTTTCAGGCAGAGGACACTCCCAACCCCACTTGGAGGTGCTGGGGGTTGAACCTTGGCCCATCTGCATGCAAAACAGATGCTTCATACTTGGCCCTGGCACTGGCTGACCTACTTCTGCAAATACCTCCATGCTAAATGTTACATGTTCGACACTCAAAGCAATAGTATTATTTATAGCATTCTGCCTACAGAGTTTTGTGAAAATAAGCAACACCCTGATTGATCAGTGGAGAAAACCTTGTAATGATAGTTACAAGTAAATTACAGACATGCAATTAGACTATTGCTAGCTCTAATGATCTTAAATTAAAACTGTGAATAAAAACATTCAGGGCAACATCAAAAGCAATTTTGTGTATGTGTGTTACATACTTCACAGTGAGAAACAAATCAGTATAAACTCCTTTTGATCTTGCTTGCTTTTAAAGACTGGAGGGGGTGAACTTGCTGTGCAGTATGGGTATGAACTCAAGAATTACTTTTGATACTAAAGGTCCAAAGGGAAACCCCCAAAGTAAGTCCTGTCTGGTTCTTGACTTGCCACTAGAGTCAACTTGTACATGTAGTTCAGAGGTGGCCAACACGGTGCCTTCACAATCTTGTGGAATACAGTTTCCATCATCTCTGACCTTTGGTCAGATTAGTTGGGGCTGGTGGGTTGAAATCCAATAGCATTTGGAGGACACCATGATGGTTATTCTTGATATAGAATCATAGAATTATAGAATTGGAAGGTACCCCAAGGATCATCCACTCCAATTTCCTGCAGTGCAGGAATCCCAACTAAAGTATCCATGATAAGACATTCAACCTCTGCTTAAAAATCTCCAATGAAGGAGAAGTCACCAAGTTCTGAGGGCATCTGTTCCACTGTTGAATAGCTCTTACCATCAGAAAGTTCTTCCTGATGTTTAGTGGGAATCTCCTTTTTTTGTAACTTGGTTACAATGCCGTTGGTACGGGTCCTACCCTCTGGAGCAGAAGAAAACAAGCTTGCTCCATCTTCCATGTCACATAGCATTTCTCCTTCTTCTCCTTACAGAGGATTTACCGCTTGCTTGTTCTTCCTCTTGCTTCAAACATAGCCAAATAAACATTTTTTTATTATTTTTCACCTCTCTTGCAAGCCTCATTCTGAGCCCACAACTGTTGACTGCTCATGTATACTCTCCCTTCATGATTTCCCATTTTTATACATGCCTTCTTAAATCTCAACTCATCTGTGAGTTCCTTATGCAGATACACTGGTTTATTTAGATGCCTCTCGCTTTTCATTCACTTGTAGCTTTCATTTGTCCAGCTTTGTTTGTATATTGGGCATATTTCTTTTGAGATGTTGGTCCATCCAGCTGTGATTGGCACAAGCTCTCCCAGTACTAATTTCTTAGATCCTGTTACCCAGAGATATCAGGAATTGAACCCAGGACCTTCTGTGTGAAAAGCATGTGCTCTTCCACTGAAGTATGTCATCATCCCCTTATTTGAATCCATCTTATACAGCATCAGGGCATTGATCCATCTAGCCTATTCTGACTGGCAGCAGATCATCCATGCCTTGGTTTTCTATCTCCATTGTCCTTTTAATTGGACATTGCAGTGATTGAATTCAGAATTCTGTGTCCAGGGCAGCTGTCAACCAGCTCCATCTGGTACGCAGGCTGAGACCCTACCTGCCGGCGGACTGTCTCGCTAGGGTGGTGCATGCTCTAGTTATCTCCCGCTTGGACTACTGCAATGTGCTCTACGTGCAGCTACCTTTGAAGGTGACCCGGAAACTGCAACTAATCCAAAATGCAGCAGCTAGACTGGTGACTGGGAGTGGCCGCCGGGACCATATAACACAGGTCTTAAAAGACCTACATTGGCTCCCAGTATGTTTCCAAGCACAATTCAAAGTGTTGGTGCTTACCTTTAAAGCCCTAAACTGCCTCTGCCCAGTATACCTGAAGGAGCGTCTCCACCCCCATCGTCCAGCCCGGACACTGAGGTCCAGCACCAAGGGCTCCCTCACTGCGAGAAGTGAGGTTACAGGGAACCAGTCAGAGGGCCTTCTCGGTAGTGGCACCCGCCCTGTGGAATGCCCTCCCCTCAGACGTCAAGGAAATAAACAACTACCAGACTTTTAGAAGACATCTGTTTAGGGAAATTTTTAATGTTAGAAATTTTATTCTGTTTTTAATAGTCTGTTGAAAGCCGCCCAGAGTGGCTGGGGAAACCAAGCCAGAAGGGCGGGGTAGAAATAATAAATTATTATTAATTATTAATTATTATTATTTATTAAGCTCTGCATTCATTTTCTACTGTATTTCCTGCATTTCATGTACCTTTGACCTCACTTCTTACACTCCCCCCACCATACATTGCAACATATCTGTAACTCAGGACAATACTTGTGGCAATAGAGTGGAATGTACCACTTCAGGATGCAGGTGGTCCTTTTTTTATGTCCTGCTGCTGTTGGAGGAAGTATGCTTCTGAGTACCAGTTGGTGGGGATCACAAGTGGTGAAAGTGCTGTTGTGCTCAGGTCCTGCTTGTGGGCTTTTCAGAGGAATCTGATTGTCTGCTCTGAGGACTGGACGGACCTTTGGGCTGATCCAGCAGGGCTCTTATTATGTTCTTGTATTCTTTGTGCATTGGTGATATTATCTAGCAAGCCAACAAACCTCTCTGCATGGAAAACAACACCCACCCACACCAAGGAGAGAGGTTCTTTCCTAACTGTGTCTTTGCATAGTGTAATTTTCAGGGGATAATCTTTTGGGTGGGGGATGGAATGACAGGTGGTAGCCGTCAATACTTAGAAGGACCACTGGAGCACTAAAACTGATGGCAGAAATGGGGGGGGGGAGACCTAGTAGTGGTACTACTACTATGTTTTATCCCAACTTCTGAGGAGCTCAGTGTGACATGTATGGTTCCCCCCTCCTCTCCATTTCACCCTCACAACAACGAATGTGAGGTACGTTAGACTGAGAGATGATGAATAGCCTCAAGGGCACCCAGTGAGCTTCATGGCTGAGTAGGGATTTTAACTCTGGTCTCCAAAGCCCTAGACCCGACACTAACCACTATGCAACACTGGTTCTACACACACAGAGTACACACAAACATACTGGCACCTCAAAAATTCTAAATAAAACTTTAACCTTACCGTTAATCAAAATTGCAGTCTGTGAGTCCTGAACGGAAAAGATAACAATATCTCAACCATTTTTCATCCTTGCTTCTTCTGCATTAAAATGCTGCTTTTGCAACCTATTTCCCAGGCCCGGAACAATCAAAGCAACCATGTTTGGGGATCTATTTATATTAGACTGTTGGTTTGTTAATTAGGGAGGGAAAAAAGCATGTTCCTTAATTAAAGAACAAATGAATTTTTTAAGGAAGCATTGAGGATCCCCTCTGGGTACTAAAGATTGTGGGCTTCAACAAGCTAGCATAATTCTGCAATGCTTTGCTGGGAGAAACTCATTTGTGCCGCGGCATGCTGAAAGAGGCTTTATTGTCTCTCTTTAAGCATCTATTTGTGTGGCCTCCGAGGGACCAAAGGGAGGGGTATGTGCTTAGAAACAACAGGGGAAGGGTCAAGGAGATAAAATCAATTCATCTAAGCAGCTAATTGGTAGATAGTGCCACATGCTTTTGAGTCAAGGTGATGAACTGGAAAGTGAACAGATACTCCTTATGTGCTACACTTGCATGCAATGCTGGGTGCTTGCCCCACACTTAACTCAGAGTTTGTTGTCTCGGGGAAGGCATGCTTGTTTTCCAGCTGGTGTATTAATGTATTAATTCTGTCAGAAGTGCAACAGCAGGGATCTTTGTTTGTAACTGAAGGGCTAATTCTGTTATCAGTAAGTCAGCTAACCAAGAGGTAGGAGGTGTTACTTAGCAATCAGGCAGAATGGGCATGATGTTTGCTGAGGTAATACATGCCCTGATTACCTGCAGTTTTGAGGGAGTTTTCCCTCTGTATGTATGTTTGAATGTCTCACTGCTGTGTAAAAGGTCTGATGTGAGAAAGGCCTGTTCCTTTCTCCTTAAGTTGTACACTGTTTTCGTTCAGTTTCCACAGTAAAGTGTTACCAGGATTTATTTTCTGTCTGGACTCTGCCTGTGTTATATAAGTGACTTCATGTGGAGCTTTAAATGGAAAGTTCCAGGAAGCTGAGAAGTCTGCAGGGCCTGAGGAGCAGAACAAAACCGTTCAATTTAATTAGAATTTTGGATTGTCATGTGCTATAGGTTCCCATGTTCTGCTGTTGCATTTTTTGTACTGCTGTTTATTACTACTCTTTCTTGTGGTATTTCAAATGCTTTATGATTTATAATATTTTAAACTGAGATGCAGTGAAGACTCTCTGACTGGAAAAGACTCATGTATACAGTATTACGCCTGTGAACTAAATTTGAACCTCAAGCCAAATTGGGCCTATTTGGAGAGACTTGGGCACTGTATGAGTCTGGTTCAGAGAACCACAGATAGTTATGGGTTGGGCTGGATGGCCCAGGGTCTCCTGCCTGCCGGCATAATACTTCCCACTTCCAGATCATCTCTTCCATGCAACAGTGTATGTATGGGGAAAATACTGCAAAGTGTGAATGATGCAAGTGGCTTTTCCCTATCTGCTGAGCAGAGGGGTTGATTAGGCGTACGGAGGGGCAGGTCCAGTTTCAGTAGGTAGGTGGGAATGAGATGCAAGTTCTCCTTTCCCCTGCCCCTCTCCTGGCTATATGTTTAATCAGGGCATTTAAATGATAATTAAATAATAGCACATGGGTCAATTCATATAAACATTTGAATTTAGTTAGGGTCCTTTGCACAAGTAGTCTGAATGAAACGTTCCATTCAATCTAAAATTGCATGGCATCTTGGTACATAGGAGAGGTATTATGGTCCCTATTCACATAGAATTACTGATGGCAGGAGCCGAGTAGTGGGGTGCCTAGTCCCATTCCTGTTTTTAGATGTGAATCATCCATTTTAGACACCAGCCTTGTTTCTTCTCTGGCAGCCTCCATAGGTAGTTCAGGGGCTGGTACCTTAAAGTGGTGGCACTGTTTTGCCTTGGGCCCAATGCGTATTTCCTTTTTGAGCCCTTTAACATTCATGTAGGAGGTCATAAATTTCTCTCTCTCACACACACACACCTTGCAATCATGGACCATATATTTTAGGTGTCAGGTTTAGAGACTGGTGATCTCAGCTGCATTATTTCAAGTCCTGGCTTTCCTGCCTTCTTCCCACACAAGCGGACGTAAATCCCACTGCCCCAGCTACAAGGGTCTTATAACAATGGAGAGTCGTTTCAGATGACAGCTATACATCTGATGCAGCCTCATGCTGAATGTTCAGCAGAGGGCGACGTATAAATTATTGACGCAGGTGACATAATTCTGCTATCTGAAGAGCTGCCAGTATCAATCAATAGAGAGATTTGCTCCACCTTTGTCACCCCCAAAAAAGGGAAGGAAGGAAAATCTAGCTACCATACAGATTTCCTGCTGTTCTTTTATTTTTATTTTAAAGAGTGCTGCAGTTTAAAGTGATTTCTACCCTGTTTGAAAGAAAACCCCTGGTTTGGAACTACAGTCAATGACCGTTACACGTGGGGGTTCCATTCCTGGCCCCGTATGCATTGACAGAGCGCATATAAGTGCACCTCATCCTATTACGCCCCACTTAGATTCCACCCTTTTAGTGACGTGTTTAGTGACATTTTTGGGTCACTTCCAGATTTGGTGCCATGCGCATGTGCACGATCGCATGTCATTCAGACGCTTGTTAAGCAGTCATTGCCTGTACTTTATATTGAGAATCCTTTGTACTTGCTAGGAGTATGGTGGTGGTCTTGGATGCTTGAGGAATTTGATCTTTGATCGATGTTGCTTTAGCAATGGGTTTGGTATCTGGAATCTTCATTGCATTAGCCTTGAGGTCTCATGTCCGAGTCTGTGCACTAGTTCACTTCCTACTGCAACAGCACATCTGTAAGGTCATTCTGTTGGTCTCCAAAAGGATGTAAATTTGACTCAACCCTGAATACTGCTGTCTAAGCCATTTGGAGATCTAACTGTCAGATAGCTAAATTGCAGGACAAAAATGTGAGCACATATAAGATTACTTCCTAAAATAATAATACAAGGGCATTTATTTTCATAAAAGTCTGCATTAAAAGGAATGCTTGTTCAACAGAATTTTGAAACCTAATACTGCAAAATTCACAGTATTTTTTTTTTTTTAAATGACCTCCAGCAACTCTTCCGCAGCTTCTGGGAGATGTTTGGCATGATAGATGATAGATTACTTCTTGATGTAGTAAATCAATACATCTTTATTTGAGAGAAAAGTTTAAAAATGTAATCAAGAAGCTTTGGCAAATTGGATTTAATGTTTTCTCCGCTCTGTAAATATCAGCCTCTCTCCCTGCGGTTAAGCATTATCTGGCCTTCAAAAATCTAAATTGGTGAACCCACAAAAACACTCCTCACTGGTGTTTCTGATAGAGCATTATCCCCATGTATACCTTGGTAGATAATACATAATGTATGTCCAATGAAAGGGCAAACAGCAGACCCTATGGACAATCTGCTGGATCCGTTTAATTAGCTCATTTGTTATAATAGCTTGGTCTTTATAAAGATAGGGCTTCCTGCTTGAAAATCTCATAAATAACAAAAACGCCTTGAAAAATAGCTCTGGAAGAAACATCGCAATGTGACTCTCCCAATTTGAGGCAACGTTTGCATTCTAGACTCCCTTGGGTTTAGATGGAAGGCTGCAGTTTTTATTTTAAGTCAAGATACTGGAAAACCCCAGAGGGGTTAGACCTCTGTTTGGGCTAATGGTTCTTCAGATACTTCCTCATTATCAATAACACAATGTAACATCGCAAACATGTTAAGTCAGATTTGCTGCATCAGACAAATTGAACATCTTAGTCCAGGATCTTGTTTTCCATGGTGACCACCCAAATGCCTGACTTAAAGACAGTCTTCCACACTGCTGTTCCTCCACTTACTGTCTGGAGGCTTCATGCAGTCCTCCTTAGTAGCCATTGATAGACTTCTAATCCATAAAAGGCTGGGAACCATGATGGAAAAATATATTCCTTACCATCCTTCTTCCCTCACCACACATTCTTGCTTTTTGCACTGGCAGCTCCTGGCAGTTGTAGGTGCCTGCGCTGAAGTGTTCAGAACGAAGCCATTTACAGCTACCAGTGGTGGCTGGTTTTCATTGGAACTGGTAAGGCAGAAGGTAGGGAGGCAAGCAGCACAATGACGGCTCAGCCAATGACAGGCAGAGCCATGTTATTCAAGTTTTGTCGCCATCCTCCTCTTCCCTGCTCCTTTCTACAACGGACAACCTTGAGACTAAGGAGAAGAAGAAAGAGGCAGATAAGAAGGCAGGCAGGTGACAGCTGGCTGAGGGCAGGCTGAAGTTGGTGGGACAGTACACCATTCACTCTCATGGGCCATTCATCCTAATAGACCAACATCCACTGAGGATAAAAAAGCTAAAACCAAAAACTGGAATCACCCATCCACCCACACCAATCTCCAAGCTGTGAGGGGCTTCAAGGGCCCTTCTAGCATGTATCTTGGGTTTGGTTTCCTTGGAATGAAGGTCACTGGATACTTACAGCATTTCTGTGACATAGGTTTTATACATACATATAGGCTTGGCAGATTAACACTCTCAACAGATCTTTCTTCCCCATTGGCTTTCTAGGGTGGCTCCAAAGGAACAGCTTTGGATTGTTCACAGACAGCAAATCAGACCTCAGTGTCTCCTTCATCCCATGGTGCAGGACTGCAACCTGAATTGAAGGCTAGCTTGCAATCTCCCCTGACCAGGAAAATGGATGTATCAAACCAGCTCCTGTCTTTCTTGCCCATTCACTAATATGGCAGCTTTGCTTTGTCCTCAGGCACCTATCTGAATGTGCATGGGTCAAGCTCTTTCTATATTCTTGCTAATGCTGGGTCATTTTATGGTTAGGGTTACAGAGCTGGGGTGGATGGAAATTGCACCCAGAAGAAACACCCTTCCTTCTTGTGGTTTTCCACATATTGTAGAATGTGAATGATCACCTTGATCAGTTGCAGACAACATGGTGCCCTCCAGATACTGGTGAAGTCCAACTCCCATCAGCCCCAGCCCGTATGGCCAGTGGTCAATGATGACAGGAACTGTAGGAGTCTAGCAATATACGGAGGGCACCATGTTGGTTATCCTTGGTCTAGATTATTGGAATGTGATCAGTGAGCAGGGATCCTGATTTCTCCTATTCTGTGCACCTCACATCAGCAAGGATTGCCTCTTGGACAGTCAGTAGCCTGAGCTGTAAGCATATCTGGCTGCAACTGTACCAGCCGTGCCTGCAGATGAGCTCATTTCACGGTCTTTGCTCTCTGGCTTTGGCCCAGAGCATTTTCTGCCTGCAATTGGACTTCCTTAATTTGTCTTTTCCACACCCTGTAAAATAGCATGAAGATCACGGCAATGTTTCACATTGTTCTAATTGCGTTTTAATTGTCCTGCGTCCACCCTGTTTTTACAGGGGGAGGGTGGATTTACAAATGAAATGATTGCTGCGTTGCGTTACTCTTCCAATGATCGCACTACTCTAGCTGGAATGCACACTTTTCCTCTGGCCCTCTAGTCTTATGTACCATTGTTCTAAACAACAAATCCAGTTCAATATCAAAAGTCCAGCAAAACACTCCCATTTAATTGTCCCTGGGTCCAAATCTATCAGTGCTTTGCCTTTTAATCTGGTGGTTTACAGACTGCATCTTAGCTGTTGAGCACATAATGTTGCATTTATGAGATAACCTGCTGTTGTGATAACTGCACACTCTCAGATATAACTCCAAACCATGATTTGATTGGGTGTCCCAGGAACTTGGTTTCAAGGACACCATTCACACTTTCTCATCTCTGTGCATCACCAAAGAAAAGAGAAGGTAAATTCAAAAAAGAGGACCTGGATTTGCATAAAAATTACAGCTAACCTGAAGAAGTACCTCTTCTCCACCCAACCTGCCTGATTGCTAAGACTGTTGGATGAGGCTAGTTTTTATTTCTCTACCTTTCTTATTTTTTACAGTCTGAAATTCAGTTCTCCACATTCTCATATTAGTTTGTGAACTCTTTCTTTTAAAACCCTCATAAAAATTCACAAGCATTTTAGTACTAATTTCTCCACTTTTTTGTATGCAATTCTGCTCAATGTGCACATTTCTTCATGCAATTCCCCACATTTTTGTATGTTATTGTCACCAATGTATGCACTTAATGCACACTTTGCCCCCAGTTTATGTACCTTTTTGCACATTACTTGGCTGGAGAACCACATTGCAAAATTCGGAGAAGTGCATATTTTAGCTGTGTTTTGGTTAGCAAATTGCTATAGAAAAACAATTTCACCTTTAAATGGGAGCTGAATCAAAATTGTCCTCCATCTCTAGCTGATGCCTTCCTGGTCATGCTCCAACCTGCAGAGGTTTTCTCAGCAACAACCAGAAAGGGGCCTCCCCCCCAAAAAAAGCACCCTCTCCATGAGAACTGCACTGAGGCAAGCACCTCCATTAACCCAATCTCTGCAGTTTCTGAAAATGTATTTGTTTTTGCACACCTTTGTTGGCCAATTCATACCAGCTGTTTCCTTCTCACTGTCTGCCACAGCAACCATCACAGCTGCTGTTTTATTTCGAAATTTGTAATGTTTTCCTGATGTTTTTCTGAACCGCCACAAAAGGTGGTGTAGTGAACAAAATAAGCAAGTAAGAGAAATACAAAGATGCACATTTATAAGTTGCTTAATAGAATATTCTTAGTAGTAATTAAGGTATGTCAGGCATCTTCGCTGTTCGGCTTTTGGTGAATGCTGAACCTTCCTTATGCTGGCCTTTCTATTCCTATTCCCTATTCCGTTGTTTTTAATTCTGAATTTTAGATCTTTGCAACCCACCCTGGGATCTGCTGGTGAAGCATGGGTAATGCATTTAGTAGTCATAATTGTAATAATAATAAATTCAGTCAGTCTTCCAGGGGCCACATGTCAGTGGTGGCTATGCCCCCGTCCACACATATGCAATGTTCCTCCTTAACTAATCTTTACATATCAGCTGGTGAAGGGGATTATTTCTTCATCTTTACTCATCAAGTGACAGAATGGATAGTGATTTGCAGCTCCAGCAAACGGTCTACTTCATGCCCAATCCCTTTTGCCATTATCACTAAAATCAGTAGGGTGCTTGGGAGGGCATAAAAATCTGGGTGGTTGTGGGAGGAGAAAATCAGGCTCCCTGAACTAGGGGCTAGCCACTGCTGCTGTGGATGCTACAATAATGCAGATCTTGGTTGCGCCCCTTTGCTCTACAGCTCTGACAGCTACTTTACTGCTCAGTCCTTTCTTATTTATGATGGTTCTTATTCCCGTTGCTCTTAGTACATATTTGTGCCTCTCTCTCTCTCTCTCTCTCTCTCTCTCTCTCTCTCTCTCTCTCTCTCTGGGTTTCTCCCCTCCAGCTATGATGTGGCCTGTATTGGATGTGTGTGTGTGTGTTGGATGTGTGTTGGTTTAAGGTCTTCAGGATCAACAAGCGTGGCTGTTGTTTTTCTACAGTGACACTTTTTATTGAATGCCTTTTGATTTTAATAAGTTCCTGTTTAATTAATTGTATTGTTGGTTTTCTTATTGCATGCCAATGGTAGGGGCCTTCAGGCAGAGAGGTGGTGTGCATATTATAAATAAGTAACTGCTATTATTAATAAATAAGTGTGCTGTTGAATTGAATCTGGGCTGGGGCTTATGAGGTTCATGCACTAGAGCATAAGTCTACTTATTCTCTCCTTAGAATAGCAGCATGCAATCCCTGGAGCTGAATCTAGTTCTCACATAGCCCTCTTTGTAAATGTTCCAAGAACCGAAGAAGTCACAAAGGTTGTCAGCGATAAGGGCAGCTTTGTGTAGAGAGGGGGAATCATTCCCTGCTACCTTTGCAGGGCTATTTGCCCCCTGAGATAGTGGTGAGGAGGAATTGTTGACCTTTGTTGGGATAGCACACTTTTAGGTGAAGGGCTTGTATTCTGATGGCCAAAGATTTTCCTTAAAACACACACACACACACACACACACACACACACACGAACAAAGCTAAACTACCACTCCAAGAGGCAGGTCATTCCTTTGCCAATTTGGACCACAATGCCCCATTGGAATAATGCTGATGCAGTGCATTTGCAGGGTGTGTGTGGCCCAAAAGTGCTGTGACATCCCCACCTATTAAAATAAGATTAGTACCACCTTCAGAGAGGGCTTAGAATTATTGAAGGCTGGATGCAACTCAGATTGCAGAAGAGGAGTTTGCAAGGGATTCAGACAGACAGAGTGAAGGACAACCACATGCCCAGACTATCCTCATATCTTTAACCTCTCAGCTTTTATCTCTATTTCCTTGTTGTTCAGAGTAATACCTCTTAAGTTGCATCTTGTTTAGAACTTCCTCCTCCTCCTCCTCACACTTCTCTCTTGGATCTCAAAATGGAAGTTATCTGTAACCATCCTCTGAGAGAACTACCGGTAGTTAGATTACAAGTGGGCATTTTTCTGTTACGTATTTTCTGCAGTCAGTAAACAAGTTTATTACTTTCTTACCTACAAGCATCTCTCTGTGTGTGAATGAAACAGGTAAACTCTACTCTCTAACCAAGAACCATGAGCTAAATGCTGCATACTAAAGAGTTTCAGTAGTTAGTTCGCCCATGTGAACCTGTCTGGCCTCTGAGATCTTTGATGGAGGCCACCCTCACAGGCATGCTTGGCAGAAACACGGCAAGGGGCCTTCTCAACTACTGCTCCCAGACTCTGGAATTCCCTTCCTAGACTAGCCTTGTCCTTCCACCAACAAACTGTTTTGTTCCAGCAGGCTTTCGGGAACCAACTGTTTTAAGGAAGTGCAGTATTGTTGTTACAATCTGCTTTTAATGGAATTGTTTTTATATTGTTTTAATTCTGTTATACTTTAATCCCTTTTTAACTATTATCTTTTATATGGTTTTAGCTTTCTGTATTCCTTGTGTTGTTTTAATTTGTGTATACTACCTTGAGTCCCAGTCTGGGGAAAAGGTGGGATATTACTACTATTACTACTGCAACAACTGCATCGTGTTAAGAATAAGAATCCACTGAAAACAACTGGGCTAAATGATATGGCCCAGCACTATGCAAATATGGAGGAATATGTAAGAACATCAGACTAGATGGCTACTGTCTTGATCCAGCAGGCTCATCTTATGTTCTAACTATGGGGAATGAACTCCTTTATTTGGATCTGGAAACTACAGGAGGGGAGAGAGCTGCTGTGCTCATGCCTGACTTGTGACATCTGGATGGCCACTGTGAGAACAGGATGCTGGACTGGAGGAGCCATTCACCTTATCTAGCAGTCCCTTCTTAAGTTCTTATTTCCATACATTTGTATTGTTTTGCTATCCATAGCTACTATTGCACTAGACTCTAAGGGAATCACCATATAGGCATGTGAAATCATTAAATATTGCATGCTTGGCAGTGGAAATACTGGGGATACTGCCTAGAGTCTTCATTAAAGGATATTTAATCACTCAAAGTATATTTGTGAAGTAAAGGAGGGGGAAAGGAGATAATGCTACTGGCACATTATTAAGCTTCCATCGCAGACGCCAAAGGGTTGGAAAATGTATAAAAAGGGATTAATTAAAACAGGGAAAATTGGGTTGTTTTGTTTGTCTATTGTCCTATAGAGACCTGGTAATTCATAGCTTGTGGGCTTTCATTTTTTTACATCCTCACACAGGTTGTGTGGTCTATGGAATGTTAAATTGACTGACCTGACCTGGGTCATGAAGTTCTGCTAGGAGTTCTCCTCATCCTCATTGGAACACAGGGAAGGAGAAAAAAAGAACACATCAGATGCTCTTGCTTTGCCCAGGGACTCTGCAAAATTTGCATATAGCCTAAAACTGCTGATCAGAGCTGATTTCCACATTATAGCTTAAAGAAAAGTCTGAATATTCAAGACTCTTTCCCCTCATACTTCTCTCCCCACCCTCCCAAACTTTAATAGTCTGAAGGGGAAGAGGATGTAAGAACGAAAGTGGGTCACTGATGAGCCATTTGCTGTGTCTGGTGCCAAGAGTTTCAATGGACTGGTTCTACAGCAATAGGCCACCATGGACCAAGCTGTACTCTTGCCTTGGCTCTGATCGTCTCCTCCTTTTGTCTTTGCTGTCTGCAATTTACAATTTTCTATAGAAAAAAATGTGCTATTGTGCAATCATTCCTAAAAGACACAGGGCACTCATACATATTCAACTATCTATTGAGTGGCTATGTGTCCTTCTTCACACTGGACATTCCTCTGTTTGAAGAACTGTATCTAGATCAAGTGTGATTTAAAGATGGAGTACCCTAAGGAGGAAGGACTACAGAAGCCTTGAAGTTGCCTATCAATCTTTAGCATCCAGGCAATAGACTGAAGTGGCATACTGGTCACCTGGGCTGCCTTCTGTCCCACTCTGGTGCTATATAGTGTATTTCTTTTTTAATTTATACTCACCATTAATATGCATCTGTGCATCTCAATTAGCATATGCAAACCTATACAGAGTTCATCCTCTTTTTGATGCATTTCATCTTTTTAAAGTGATGTGTCAGTGGCTGCTCCTACTCTGTAGGATGGGCATGAGAGTATGGCAGCATAATAGCCCATGATGCTGTGCTCAGACTGAATTCTACCAGATGCCAAAATTATTTTGTCATTGGGATGTCTGTCTCCTTCTTTCATTTAAAAAAATTAGCAGAGGTAACTGTTCAGGCTCTGTCCTTTCCGACTTTACAAACACTGTTATGTTTTTGGAATTAGGCTGTTAATATTATTGGCCCCATAAAAGTTATTGCTCTGCATTGCCGGGGATTTTGAAGGTCACTTGTTATGCGTTTGCCACTCAAGATGATAATGTGAATGAAAGATAAACGGAAGGAAAATGGTGAAGTGTGTAAGCTAAATGGGAAGCAGGCAGGGGGTGCTCAGGCCCCATATAAATTAGAGGTTGCATCCTGTCAACGAGCATTTTAAATCTGCTGTACTCTTTTGGTGTTTATGCATACATACTCCTGGGCTCTTGCTGAGCCAGAGGTTAGGTTCATTATTCACTTCATGTCTGCCTTCAGGTAAACTGAATTTCTGATATTATCGCTAAATAAAGAGCAGAGCACAGAATGGAAGGTGAAAAGACCAGTGCTTTGGTGCTTATGATGTATGAACATAAGAAGAGCCTGCTGGATCAGGCCCATCTAGCCCAGCATCCTGTTCTCAAAATGGCCACCAAGATGCCTGTGGGAAACCTGAAAGCAGAACCTAAGCACAAGAACATTTCGTCCTCCTGTGGCTTCCAGCGACTGGTATGCAGAAACATTGCAGAAGGATAATGCAGCAGTGAGCATTGGATTGGCTCCACTTCTGCACCCCACCATCTTGCCCCCGAGCCTCTCAGTGACCAGCAGCAAGACACAGCATTGGAAAGACCAGAGAGTAATGCAGCCCCACTTATCACTCCAATGGCTGCTACTTCCCATTTATTGCTCCCTCTTGATATGCCTTGGTTCCCCCAGTTTCAGAAAGCTCTCACTATGCCCTGAGCTGGTTTGGAGGCTGGTATGTAAGTGATTGCCCAGGTAAGGCAATGGATCTCTCTGGTGCCTGAGCATTTTCCGTGCCCCATTTCTGTTGAATAACACAGCTGCTCCTCTGGAGAATGTAAACATTGCACCATGGCTGTTGAAAGGGGATTTTTCGAGAATGCAGACTAAAGCCGGTGTGAAATAGAATAAAGTTACTCCCCCTGAAGCACAGCAAGGAAGACAAATGTGATGAGGAATTTGGAATGTGATAACAAAAAAAATCTACTGTTAATCCCTCACAAGGGATTAAAGTTCCTTATCAAATTTCCCTTGAAAAGGCTAGCAGAGCTGGTTACCAATTAAGGAAGAGAAGAAAATATCTAGGATTTCTGCCTTTGTCTTTGGAAGCATTGAATCTGTGGCCTTACACTTCCCATCAATCCCTAATCATTGGGGGTGATGGCAATTGATCAATATTTAGAGGGCCACAGGTTCCTCATCAAAGTTCTAAAGGGTGGTGCTTCTATCTCAGTTTGAGTGCCCTCATTTAACTGCAGTTTCCTCCTCAAACAGTATTCAGAACACAAACACTACACCAAGCCTTTTTCAGATGTGCCTGTTGGTTTCCAGGCAAAATTCAGGACACTCACATTAACGTTTGAAGCCCTAAACTACCCGGGCCCCAAATATCTGATGGACAGCTCTTTCCCTACAGACCCCCCTTGGGTGTTAAGATTAGCAGAGGTAGCCCTCTTGACCATTTCACTGCCCAGTGCCCTCAGACATTCAAGGGGTGGCAGCCCGGGAGAGAGCATTATCTGTGGCAGCTCCCAAGTTGTACAGCAACCTCCCTTCAGACCCAGAGTTGTGCCTGACACCTGCCTTCATTGTGCAGTTTCCATCATATGCTGAAGACACAACTCTTTACTCTGGCCTTTGACACCATAGACAGACAGATGGATGAATACACATCATCCTTGTAACTCTAATTTGTTTTTAACCATTTTCAGCATTGCATTTTAAATTGCCACAATCTACCCTGAAACATAATGGTGAAGGATGAGTAATGAACTGAAATAATGATGATGATGATGACAAGGTCCAACTCAAATTGACTGAAGTGGTGGAATGTAACTGGAGGCAATGGTTAGTGAGGCACCTGATCAAAAGTCTGAAACCATGCAGTGGCTCCCTGTAGGAGATGCCTCCATCATTATTAACTCTCAGGAGGAACTTTAAAACATTCCTGTATTGTTCACCCAAACATTTGATGCCTGAAAGCGACTGTTCCTTGCAACCCTGAAAGTGTCAGCTGTGGCAGTTTTACATGTTTTTAGGTGTGTTCAATTGCTTTAAAACGTTGTTAGGTGTTTTTAATTGGTTTACTTAGATTTTTACATACTATTTAATTTTATTGCTCTATGGCAACAAAGATCATGATGGAAGAGATAGCTAGATTTCTCCCAAAGGCTACCAATTTCTGACCCCTGTCCATTATTTCCCATAACTCATCACTTATATATCAGGAATGCCATTACAAATTTTCTGACTGGCCAATTCAAGACAGATTGCAGCTTTTCACATTTTCATATTGCAAATGAATGAGTGAATTATTCAGAGTAATAAACTGCTGAACGCTCAAACTCCTCTCCTAATAAAAAGTGAAGGGCCTAATGGCTATTTACCGTATATAATTTATATTTATATTGTTAAATGCTGAATATCCTTGAGCTAAATCCTCCCTCCGAAATTCTTGCTAGAATAATTCATGCTGCATTCTGCAAGCAAAGACAAAGCAACAACAGCACACACACACACACACACACACACACACACACACACACACACTGTAACCCCCCCCCAAAAGTTATTGAAGATTGCTGGGTTTGCCTAAAGATTTTGGCAGTGACATTTGTTGTGTGTGTGCATTGCAGGGATGGGAAAGAGAGATCAAGTAACACAAGAGTGGAATCCAAAATTATGTGAAGGGAACTAGTATAGGGAGGGGGGCATTGTGCTCACAAACTGCTTGTAGTCTTCCCATAGGGGTCTGGCTGGGCACTATGAGAACAGAATACTGGACAGAGAATTGTAGCTCTGGGAGGGGAATAGGTAGTCTCCAAACAACTCTTGCACCCTTAAGAAATTCCATCATCCTTGATGTTGAGTGGGACTGGTGGGAGTTGGAACCCAACAACAACTGAAGGGCACCGTGTTAACTACCCTTGGCGTTGTTGTTGTTGTTGTTGTCTCGTTGGTATCTCCGGTCTAATAGATTTCTAGACAGAGTGTGGGCAGGGTCCCATGCATCCCATGGCCCCACGATTGTAGTGTGTGAATGCAGTTACTGGGGTTTGGCATTCACTGCCTGAAGAACCTTGCTTTTCACTTTTCGACCCAACCTGTTGATCCTGAATCCTGCAAAGGCAGATCTGGGAATGTTTGGCTGCTGCTGGGAGAAATTTCAGAGGTGATAAAGAAAATTGATCTGACTTTCCTGTTTTAGGATAAAGTTCAAAGTTGCATTTTATTCCACATCTGAGAATATATATGAATCTTGCATCCTGTTTCTGTCAGTGGACAGCCAGTTGCCTCCAGAAAGCCTACAAGCAGACTGTGAAATCTGTGTAGTATGGTGAGACTCAAATGTGGATATAGACAAGCAAATGATTAATTTATTATTATTTTTCATTAGCATAATTTTCATTAATTAAATGGTACTTCCCCAAATCAGAAATAGAATTCCAAGTAGCAACTATATTTTACACCTGGCTTTTTATCTTAACCAATAATTCTTTGGGAGTATGAAACGTGGAACGTAAGCATAACCGAATATATTTCACTGGCTTCATCCCTGAACATTAAAGTTACATAAAAAAGTCCCAATGATGTGGAACTCTTTTCCTAGAGATGTCTGTTAACAAGCCCATTGCGGAGCTCATATTGGGAGAGTTATGAGTTAGTGTGTTTTATGGAGTAGAATTATTTAATGCCTGGATTGTAATTGTCCAGGTATCGCTACTTTGCTTGTTGTGTTTCATGGAGGAGCTCTGAAACAAAATTACCGTTCAAAGGAAAATTAAATCATTGGAGTCATATACCCCCGCTGAAAGTAATATTCTCAATTTTGGAAACAGAAGCAGTGCTTTGATTCTTGGATCACAATGTAGCAGCGTTTGAGACTTCAGTAGAGAGAAAAGGCGCGTAAGAGGTGACATTACATGAGAGAGGCTTATAAAATTATGCATGGCAAAGAGAAAGCAGATAAACGTATTTCTCCCCTCTTATATGAACATGCAATGAAGCCTGAATATGCATAGCTGAATATGCAGCACATACTTAAACTATGGAACTCGCTCCCACAGGATTCAGTGAACTTGAATGCCTTTAAAAGAGAAGTAGACAAATTCATGGAGGAGAAAGCTATCAGTGGCTACTAGTCATGATGGCTATACTCTGCCTCCATGGTTGGAGGCAGTGATGCTTCTGAATACCAGTTGCAGGAAACTGCAGGAAGGCAGGGTGCTCTTGTGTTCGGGTCTTGTTTGCATGTTTCCACAGGCATCTGATTGGCCACTGTGAGAAGAGGATGCTGGACTAGGTGGGCCATTGTCCTGATCAAGTAGGCTCTTATGTTGTTATGTACTGAATATACTGTACAAGTCTTTGTTGAATGACTAAGGAGTACCTTGTCTTATTCAGTACAACTGGACTTACTTTTATTAGGCAGTTGTCACTTAGATGTGTCCCTCTACTAGTCATTAATTTCATATTAAGGGTAGGCAACCTGTCACTGTCCAGATGTTATAGAATGAGAAATGGAACAATGGGAGTTGTAATCCAACAGCATTCAAAAGGCCTTATGCTATTTTTAGCAGCGTACATGGAGGCAAAAGCTTTCATTCTCTCCTCTCAGCCTAGCACTATGTTGGGGGTGAGTATAGTGTGTCCCTGATTGGGGTGGGAGAGAAAGGACGTGTTGTGCTTGTCTACATATACACTATGTCATGTGCATGTGAGCTGATGTGTGGTGCATGCATGGGGAGTGTGTATGAGTGGTTTCTGCAGATATATGTGGCAAGTGCAGTGGCAAATGTGACCACCCCTGGCACCACAGACCTCAGTGGATTGCCCAGCTTTGAGAATGTTAGCCATCCCACACTACTTTGAGAGGCTGTGAATACATTTCTGAAATAGAGTCTCGGCACAGGGAGGTAGGGGTCAATGAGACAGCATTGTCCCTTAGCTTTGGAATAATCAGGCTTGAGCCCATAGCTAACAATTGCAATTGGCTCCTTTTGAATGGGAAAGCACACTTTAAAGAAATATACCAATGGCCATTCTGTAGAACACTCCAATTTAAAATGCTCCTTTAACTCTTGCTTTAATTGAATTTTAGGCACTATTATTTAGCAGCTTTTCCTATTTATTGTATCTTCCTTTTAACACAGTTTTTTTAAAAAAAAAAAACAAAAAAACCAACACCAAACAGACCTACAGATGGTCCACTTTTTTACAGTCACAAACACATTGTATGTGAACTTTCAGACACCATACAAATGGATCTCTTTTATTTCTTCTACTGGCTTTTCATTGCTTTGAAGTGCTAATTCCTTTTAAAAAGAATGGTTTAGAATGATTAAAACATCTTGTTGCAACCTATTTCTCCAGCTGGAAGGAGAAGGAAGAAACCTAGGAGTGATATTGAGAAACTACTGAAGGTGAGATCTTGCTGATACCAATACTCAGGGTGGGGAGCAAAAACGGGAATGTGAGATTACAAAATTGGAGAGAGACATTATAGTTTTAGAATAGTTGGACTGCTTAGCTTATAAAATGAGGAAAAGAAGTGGTGAGCCCTAAGTTTGTTTGAAATCTGGGAGTGAACATAGAAGCCATTCATTTTTCATCTTTTGATTTGTATACTCAGTTAATACTGTCCTAACATTGCATGCCGAGCATATTGTCTGGCTTGCTCTGACTGGCAGTAGCTCAGGCAGAGATTAACCATCCCCACCATGTCAACTGAGAAGCTTTTAAGATGCCAGAAATTGAACCTGGGACCTTCTCCCATGCAAACCATCCTCTGTGTCACAAAGGCCCATTATTCACCTGTTCATCATATGGACGCCTCATATGAATGCATTATACTGATCTCAAACCTAGACAGCATCTTATAAAGCAGAGACATCACCTTGCCGACAAAGGTCTGTATAGTTAAAGCTATGGTTTCCCCAGTAGTGATGTATGGAAGTGAGAGCTAGAACATAAAGAAGGCTGATCGCCGAAGAATTGATGCTTTTGAATTATGATGCTGGAGGAGACTCTTGAGAGTCCCATGGACTGCAAGAAGATCAAACCTATCCATTCTGAAGGAAATCAGCCCTGAGTGCTCACTGGAAGGACAGATCCTGAAGCTGAGGCTCTAATACGTTGGCCACCTCATGAGAAGAGAAGACTCCCTGGAAAAGACCCTGATGTTGGGAAAGATGGAGGGCACAAGGAGAAGGGGATGACAGAGGACAAGATGGTTGGACAGTGTTCTCGAAGCTATCAACAAGAGTCTGACCAAACTGCGGGAGGCAGTGGAAGACAGGAGTGCCTGGCGTGCTCTGGTCCATGGGGTCACAAAGAGACACGACTAAACGACTAAAAAACAACAAGCATTAATTTGTATACTGTTGACTTCAAATGGAGGTGGTGTAGCTAGGTGGTGGTTGTTTTTAGACTCTGGCTTTAATGGTCTTTTGGCTTGGGGAACTCTTTAGATCTCCATGGTTTATGACTTCACTTTTCCCCTCTGCTGTTCTTGGCTTAAAAATGCTCTGATTTTCAGCCAACGGTGGGAAACCTCAGGTCCTGGGACTGAATGTGGCCCTGAGCACCTCATCTCTAGGATGCACCTCCTCCCTAATTACACACGCTCTGTCTAAGAGGCCACATTCCTCACCAGCCCTGCTTCGCACCCTCCTTGAGTGCTTTCGGCCTGTCAAGAATGTATGCTTGAACTCTGATGGTGTCTTTGCTTTCCTTGCTAGAAGACAGAGAAGGTGTGGGTGTAGAAACTCACCTACTGTAGAAATACAGCATTTCCATTTGTTGTTCCATCCATTTTTGCCTCTGGTCCCGTCTCCCAGTGGCATGTGCCCCCCCAAGGGCATATGGTGCATGAGCTGGGAAGGGCTATATCGGGGTCAGCAAACTTTTTCAGCAGGGGGCCAGTCCACTGTCCCTCAGACCTTGTGGGGGGCCAGACTATATATATTTTTTGGGAATGAATGAATTCCTGTGTCCCATAAATAACCCAGAGATGCATTTTAAATAAAAGCACACCTTCTACTCATGTAAAAATACGCTGATTCCCAGACCGTCCACGGGCCGGATTTAGAAGGTGATTGGGCCGGATCAGGCCCTCGGGCCTTAGTTTGCATACCCATGGACTATATACCACTATGTTTTATAGACCTTTGTTCCATCATCACTTTAGCCATTTATGGCCACCTGAAATCATGTAAAAATACGCTGATTCCCAGACCGTCCACGGGCCGGATTTAGAAGGTGATTGGGCCGGATCAGGCCCTCGGGCCTTAGTTTGCATACCCATGGACTATATACCACTATGTTTTATAGACCTTTGTTCCATCATCACTTTAGCCATTTATGGCCACCTGAAATCAACCTCAGGTATTTGGAAATTCTGAAGAAAACAGGCTAACCCCAACTGAAACAGAATAAATAGACATCTACAACAATTGCACTTACGGGCTCCACTATTTACTTATCTGAACACTTTCTGTACTATCAAATATATACATATGTAGGGGTGATAGCTAAGCAGATTTTGTCCAGTGGGTCATTGGTTTCAGATAGCCATTGAAGTTTACTTCAGAGTCACCAATAAAGATGGTTGTGCATGCTGATCCAAGCCTAATGCTACACTTAGATCTAATTATGTAAGAACTGTATTCTGAATGAGTTTGATAGTTGATTCCCAAAATGCTTTTGTCCCCTTCAGGCAATTTTGGTTTCCATTGGTTCATGATGCTTGGGCCAAACCAGGTCGCGTGGGTGTTCTCATTGACTCAATTTTCAAAAGACATTTTCTGAAGCCCATCCCAAAAAACAAAGAGCTCTGCTTAATAACTCCGGTTTTCTTTTGGGAATCAGTCGCATGGAAAATAATTGGAAAGCATCTCAAAAGAAGTGACAAATCATGCTCATTACAGCTACATTTTAATGAAGTCCTTAATGACACTTTGAATGTACACTGTGCAGGCTTTGAAAGTAGCAGTCATGAATTAATTGCAAAGCATTATGTGGTCCACAATATGTAGGGCTGAGCAAATTTCATCTTCCAAAGAAACACACTCCCAGTCTTCAGCAGTTGTTGGTGGGCGTGCAAAATGGGGAGATGCTCACCCACTTAGAGCAAGAACAGGAAGAAATCCCTACTCCTCTGGCTAGCTGGGTGACATTTCTAAGAGCCTGTTCTGAGTGAAGGCGATGGTTACTGACTTCTATCGGATTTGAGTTTATAATCTCATCACATAGCCAAATCTAGCTGGCCATGTGAGAGTGTGAAGACAGCATACTGCCTATGGGTGATCCCTGATTGGCTGTGATCGTTTCGTGAGGAAGCCCGTTTGTAGAAGATAAATTATAGATGTTGATTTGCTCAGGCTTTCGAAGAGGGATAAAGTTTAATCTTCTAACAAGAGAGATATGGCAGGCATTTCCATATCCACCTCTATATATGTGAGGTTTTTGAGCTTTAACAAAGCTTGGTCTGTCGCCCTTCCCCACAGGGATGACATCACGTCCGGGGCTTATCTATGTTCCCGTCATGTGATGTTTGTATCAGTGTATAAATATGATGCTTGTATCGGACTACGTAGGTTGAGCGGTTCGTCCTTCAGCTGCCCAGTGGATGGGTCACATCTTTCTGGGCACGAAGCCCTTAAACATAATAAATCTTAATAATCAGCTGGACTTTGCTGTTTGATTTATTAGCCAGGCTCATTAAACTTCTTCCGTTTGCAAAATGCTCTGCAATCCTTTGATGAAGAGGTGAAGAAAGTTTGGAAAGCAGTGTCCATCGCAGAGAAGCGTGTGGGCGAGGAACAACGCAACGAAAGATACCAGCTGTGGGTGCCGGGGGTTCGTTAACCCCACACTTCAGCCCGTTGCGTTTGATTTTGGTCGGAAAAAGACCGTTATTCAGAACAGGTTATGGCAACAGTTAATTAGTGAATTAATGAGCCCTGGAGACGTTCCGAGAAGGAGTATCGGTCATGGCTGGCAGGAGTTCAGATGCCCCTCCGGAAAGAGAAGCCTCTCTTGAATGCTGACAGAGGCTTGCAAAGTCAGTGGACTAAATGGCTTGGCTTGGCTGTTTGGGAGTTCCAAGCTGCAGCTGGGAGGCTGCAAGGAGCCCAGATTGAGGTCTTGCAAAAGCAATTGCACCTCTCTGGTGAATTCCAGGTTGGAAAGCTACACAACAGTGAGTAATCTGGACCCACAGCCCCCATCACGGGACATTGAGGGAGATGGCTATGGGAGTTTTAGTATCCCCTCACAGCCAGAAGGCTTGCAAGCACCCCAGTGCCTCCATGAAGGGTGGAATGCCACAGCTCAAGGAGAAGGGGGGTGTTGCATCAAAAGGCCTGTGCAAAAGGAGGGAGGCTTGGGAGACTGTGTAATTTCAGTACAGTTCCAAGAGGGATTAGCTCTTGCAGAGTCTGGAGAAATGCCCCCAGATCAGCTCATTTTCCTGTCAGGCCGTTTTGCTGGTGTAAAGCTACGGAGACAGAGCCTGGAGCAGGGGGGTCACGCCCAGTGTTTTGCACACAGAAGCGGAGTAGCTTCAGAGGCTTGTTTTCGTTCCTCTGACCAGCTGGTGTTGACATGGCCAGTGAAAGTGGTCAAGGCCAGTGTGCAGCTGATGACGCAGTCAGCGAAAGTCAAGGCTGAGAAAGACAACAGTTCCATTTTCCGGAAGAAAGATTGTGTCAAGGTCATTTCTCAGATGCTTGGGAACCCCACTAGCCAGCAAGAAGAAGATGACAACAACTGTGGTTTGCCAGCTGCTATGGCAACGGGGAGCGACAGAGCGACGTCACTCCACAGCGTGCCACCTGGTGGACATGTGGGGATCTGCAGGTCCATTTCCACAGAGTTGACTGTTGGAAGATGCATGAAGTCAAGGCTTGACTTTGGGACAGTTGCTAACAGCTTCTCAGAGACAGTACGGGACTCTTATGGGGTTCAAGACATGGAAATGTATTCATTGTCTGTATCAAACATTCTGTATGATGCTGTTACAGTATTTTGTTTGCATGATACCTGTTGCATTTCTAGGGGCGAAAGGCTGCAAATTCGCATGGAATGCAGTGAAGACAGGGTGTTTGCTGTTGAGACATCTCAAGCAGGTTCAGGTGAAAGTAGCACTGATGCAGTACAAGTTACTGTGCCCACACCCCAGGGGTGCGTGCTTTTGAAGCACAATAGGCTGGCATTTTGCCACTGGGCCAGTGTACTGAAGCAACCTGAGGGGTCTACAGGGTGCAGGTTTAGAGCATGTGATGAAAGTTTTGTTTGCAGGGGCTGCAACGTCAATGCTGAGACACCCAGTGATCCAAGGTTCGAAAGGGTTACCACTCGACCCTTTGCCCAGGTGCAAGTAGAGTACTCTGAGCTGAGGCCAGAGGCCAACCTGGGGGGTGCGTGTTCACACATTGGGTGGAGTCTGGTGCTCAAGGAGCACAGTGCAGCAGCTTCACTGCCAGAAGAGTGGGCGGTGGAGATGGGAAACAGGTTCTCTACCACAGTGGGCTGGTTTCAAGACA
The DNA here is from genome assembly GCA_034641385.1 of Darevskia mixta. Taxonomy (NCBI): domain Eukaryota; kingdom Metazoa; phylum Chordata; class Lepidosauria; order Squamata; family Lacertidae; genus Darevskia; species Darevskia mixta. The sequence goes on along the minus strand of JAWWNH010000024.1, from coordinate 2,907,279 downwards.
CAAGTGGCAAGGAGTTCCGCATGTCCATGCTGACAGTTTTCTTCCAGGAGGGGGAAGAAGAGCACAGAGTGACTAACTCAGTTACTTCACAGGTACTCAGTCTTGGTGAAGCTACTGAGACTGTGTTCTCTGTTGCATGTATCCCCAGTCAGGTTTGTGGGGAGTCACAAAGAGCAGATGTTCTGTTGCATGACAAGGAGCCCAAGGTACAGTTCTTGTGCGGTTCTGGTTCTCAAGCGGTGGTCTGCGCACCACGCACCGAACGCAAAGAAGGTGGGTTTGAATCCAGGTTGACTGGGTTTGCCACTGCCAAGGGGGGTCAATCCCAGGTTCCAGTCAGCAGGAGTACTGAGTTCTGTGAGCAGAATGCATGGGAACGCATTCCTGGAAACACTGCTGTTCTTTCAGGTGTTCAGAGTGGCTCTAACACTGAAAGACAGGCAGGTACACCGTCTGCGGATGGTGAGGGTCCAGTTAGTGGATCAGCCCCGGGTGGGGGTATTGCTGTGGTTTTTGCACCTGCTAGTGGCACGGACAGAGTTTCCGGCCATGGTCAGGGAGCAACGCAGTTAGGGGCAACTCTGAGGAGTGCACCCAAATCTCTTATGCCAAGGGCTAAGAGGCAGGCCATGCGTGGCAACTCTTCTCTGGTAGAGCCTGTTCAAGGTCTCGATCTGGAGCAAGAGGGGGGTTCTCTAGCGATGGGGCTGGAGGAATCTCGAAGTGCGCCAACGTCATCCTTAGGTACGTTAGCTAGGGTGCAAGGGCACAGCAGGTCACTAGGTGACATGCCTGACGTCAAGGACGGGCAGGCGGGTTCCAGCAGAGCTGGAACAGCGGGGGAACAGACAGTGGGGTCAGAGCGGTTTCCGCGAGCCACTGAAGAGTTTCTGCCCGAAGGGTCCACAGTCACAAGCGTGCGTGTTTGTTTGACGCAGTGTGAACCAGAGAGCCTTGTGGAGGTTCGAAGGGTACCTCAAGGAGGATCCCAGGAATGGCAGCATGCCATGGTGGAGCAGGTAAGCTCAGTAGAGCAGGTCAGCTCAGTAAGGTCTTTGGATGTGTCCACGACGCTACCAATAGGTAGCATAGCGTTAAGCAGTCGGAGGATGTACAAACCCAAGACGGCAGCAACTGATGAGTTGCGGTGCAGGGCTAGGTCAGTAGCCACAGGGTTCGCTCAGGTGAAGGTGGTCCATTGCTTTGAGGCAAAGGACGGACTCATTCTTGGATGCAGAACCACGCACATGCTGTTAGCTGTCACGGCTCGAAGGAGTTTCGAGGTGAACCATTTTGGTTTGCATAGCTGTTTGGTTTTCGACCTGGAGCAGGAGTTGTACGAGGTACCTCCGCCAGGGTTCGAGAACAACAGGCAAGGTCAAGTGAGGAAGTTGCACAAGTCAGTCTGTGATTTGAAGGAGTCAGTCACAGATTGGACCTCATGTGTGCAGGGTGCTTTACAGCAAGTTTTCAGCCGGAGGTATGCTGATAGCTGCTTGTTTCTGACAGAAATAGGTCAAGAGCAGGAGCTAGTTCTCCTTTCAGGAGAGAACCTGGCAGAGACCAGGGAACAGGAGCAACGGTTCACAGAGGAGCTTGGTAAGTGTTTGAAGCTCAAGAACGTAGGCCCTGTTCGTGTTCATCTAAAACTGCAGGTAGACAGAGCTGAAGAAGACAGTAGTTTCTTGCTCAGTCAGACAGGTGAGATAGTGCAGGTGTTGAAGATGTTCAAGATGTCTGAATGTGCTAGTGACAGAACATTCAGGGAGACTGGTCTAGTTAAAGACAGTAAAACCGGAGAAAACTCTGGGTTTCAGAGCTCCGAAGTGTTTCAGTCAGGGAAGCGATTGTTTCTTTCCCAGTCGAGCAGAACTGACACAGAGGCTGCTGTGCATTTGCTCGGCAAGAAGGCTGTAGAGCCTAGTAGTGGATGTGCCGGGAATGGCATTCAGGAAGTGCAGAAGACACAGGAGTTTAGCCTGAGGTTGTCGGATGCCGGTGAGCCCCAGCTCACGTGCTGGTGCGACAACAGTTGGCCGCATGCCAAGGACAGGGAATCTGTGTCTGGAATAGTTGTGTGGATGTTTGGAGCAGCTCTGTTCAGTGGACTGGAGTCCCAGAACCAGAGCCTCATTGCTCGTTCCTCTGCAAAAGCCAGGTACATTGCGTTGTCAGGGCTTTGTAGGGAACTGGAGTGCTATAGGTGTTTGGTCCAAGAGAGCTGCCATAAGTGGAACCTACCCATCGCTGTTTGGGAGGACAACCAACTTTGTTTGGTGTTGGCAGAGTCTGGACATGCCAAAGTCAGACTCAAATGCCTAGACGTTCTGTTTCAAGACGTGTGTCATGGGATTCAGGCAGGCTTGGTAAAACTGGGGTACAGTTCAAGCCAGCAGAATCTGGCAGGAAAATTCCATCAGTATGGGGAATTTTGCAGTGGTATGTATGTGACGTAAGGAGTTATTTACGTTTCCCCTGTGGTGCAGGACGAGAGGGGGTGTGAGGTTTTTGAGCTTTAACAAAGCTTGGTCTGTCGCCCTTCCCCACAGGGATGACATCACGTCCGGGGCTTATCTATGTTCCCGTCATGTGATGTTTGTATCAGTGTATAAATATGATGCTTGTATCGGACTACGTAGGTTGAGCGGTTCGTCCTTCAGCTGCCCAGTGGATGGGTCACATCTTTCTGGGCACGAAGCCCTTAAACATAATAAATCTTAATAATCAGCTGGACTTTGCTGTTTGATTTATTAGCCAGGCTCATTAAACTTCTTCCGTTTGCAAAATGCTCTGCAATCCTTTGATGAAGAGGTGAAGAAAGTTTGGAAAGCAGTGTCCATCGCAGAGAAGCGTGTGGGCGAGGAACAACGCAACGAAAGATACCAGCTGTGGGTGCCGGGGGTTCGTTAACCCCACACTTCAGCCCGTTGCGTTTGATTTTGGTCGGAAAAAGACCGTTATTCAGAACAATATAGATAGGCGCCTTTGATGTATGTGTGTGTGTAGTCAGGCAAAGCTGTTAGTTTCTACCGCTGTTTTCACCTCAATGGATATTTGCTAGAATGCCCAAGTTTCACCTTTGTTGTTTACACAGAGACAGAAGACTTTCATTTATTTCCTTCTGCACTCCTGCGCAACATGCAGCAGTGCTCACACTGAGACTTTGGGTAGGGGGGGGTTGCTGCATAAATTTAAATATCAGGTCATTGCTTTTGCAAACCTCTAGGGTCTTTTTGATGCATCTAAATGATTTGGCAGAGGCACAATAGTGGGGAGAATATTTGTTTATATTATTTTAGAAACAGGGGAGGGTCCTTTTTATTTTCCTTGATGGAAATAAGCTTATACCCCCCCCCCTGCTAGCGCACACACACAACCCCCCTTGCATGAGTCACAACTTCTCCCTTTGCAAATGATTCCTGTGGAAATCTCCGAACAAAAACTTGTTAACGCCAAATGGGATTTGTGGACTTAATTCCAGCATGCATGAATGTTTTGCTTCCTGCCCCCTCCCTCCCTCCACCCTGGGGCTGAAAGGAAACCTCAAACTGCCAAGTTGTTAATGGAATTTAGTATGTCTGTCTTTCAGGGATTTATAAACACACAAAGTTCACCAATATCCAAATTATCATCAAAGTCTAAAGCTGAGTGACATTTCATTCCTTGGTTTTACTACTGAGAAGCCTTGATGGCTCCTAAATCTATTGGAATGCCTTTCACGATGTTCCTCTCCCCCACCTCCTGCCTTTTACAAGCAGGTGGGAATCTGTGTGGGACTGACACAGCATTGAAACAAACAAATAGCAGTAAAAATCTTCAAGTTATTTCAAAGTATTGAAATGGAGAGGATGGAGAGTGCTTCGCTTTGTAGAGTAGGGGACAAGTATAAAGGTCATATAGGTTTATCACTGTCTGAAATATCTGGCCTCAGGTATCATACTTCTCTGACTGTCTAGGGTCATGCCCACACCATGCTTTTCAGGTGCATTTCAAGTGCATGGCTTCCCCTGAAAAATCCTGGAAACTGTAGTTCACCCTTAGTTCAACTCTTAAGAACCCTAAACAAAACCAGTTTCCAGGATTCCTTGCCGGGCGGTGGGAGTGGGGATTTAAATACTTTTAATGTTCTTTAAATGAATGGTGTGGAGGTGAGCTAGCTCTTAAGCTATTAGTGTAGTGCACTCAACTTTTCTTTTTGCAAAATGTAGGTTTGGAGATTAAGTAGGTGCATTGCTTGGGGTCTGATTGAAAGTAGCTGGAGGTTGGTGAGCTTTTTTTGTTTTTCCCTTCCCAGGATGTAGGATCAGGTCCCTAATTGTATCTGAAGTTCATTTGAGAAAACCACAGGACTGAAAATGGATGTTTCATTTCATGCTGTTTCCAAACAATTTCTCTCTATCACTTCAAAAGATGTTTTACAGCTGAGTAAAGCTAAGCAAGATTCCCTGTGTTTATGGTCTTAAAGGAAAATAACAGTCATTATTTTTTGCTGACTAAGTGATCTTCCTTCATTAATAAGCCCTGATAACAAAATTAGTTCATCATAGGAACATAGGAATCAAGTCTGACTATTGGTCCATCTAGAGCAGCATTGCCTGCACTGACTGGCAGCAGCTCTCCATGATTTCTCTGTGGGGAAATTCCCACCTAGTGTTGTTGACATTAAGCAATTTCATATTTCCAAAGGGCAGATTAACATCCTAGTGTGATAAAATGCTGAAAACCCTATAAGGACATCAAATAGGTAAGAGAGTGTGTAAGGGTGTCAGATCAGCATCCAACAAACCTGTTCAGATTGTGGACAGCAGAGGAGGGAGAGATGGAACCGGGAGGTCTATCCTGACAATGGAGTAGTAAGTCTGAACCACTTTCTGACAGATTTTGCAGCCTGTTCAGAAAGTGCAAGCAGTTTAACTGCTTACTTGCTTGCAAAAGGAACACAGTGTGTGTGTGTGTGTGTGTGTGTGTGTGATAGAGAGAGAGAGAGAGAGAGAGAGAGAGAGAGAATACAGTGGTACCTCGGGTTAAGAACTTAATTCGTTCTGGAGATCTGTTCTTAACCTGAAACTGTTCTTAACCTGAAGCACCACTTTAGCTAATGGGGCCTCCCGCTGCCGCTGGGTTAGCAGAGTTCTTAACCTGAAGCATATGTAACCTGAAGCATATGTAACCTGAGGTACCACTGTATATATAAATAATTATGTATCATTTGCAAACTGAAAGCAATGACAGTGAATACCAATTACATACACACTGGATCAATTTCTGTCCCAGATATGGATCATTTTCCCACTCCTGTTTCTATTTATGAAAAAAATTCTCTGACATGCCTAGCTGCAGTATAGCCTTTTGTCTGTAAAACTCATCCATTGATCCACCCACGTTGTCCCACAGCCTCCAGAAGGCTGCCTTTGAGAGAATACCTGGTGTAGGACAACAGAGTCAGCAGGAACAATCAACAAAGTGTGTGAAGATTTACTGATGGAGACTGGGTAGACTGCAAAATATCTGTGAACTTACCCCTACTCTTTTGGCCAAACCTGCCCCCACCACTGTATTTTCCATAGTTATCCACGCCAGATGTGATGTTGTATGATTCCATCAGCAGCACCGTTTAGAAACTTTTAATATCCTCTTCCCTCCCCTCTACCCCTCCCCTGCAACAGTAATTTGTTTCATCAAGGTTTTTATGACAAAGGAGATGGTTTTTCTTATTACTCTGTATGATGAAAATGTGTCTCCAGGAGCTCAATAGCCTTTCCCCCACTAAATAAATAAAGCAGGTGGATACGAATGCCAGCTCTAAATAATTGGGTAGTTTATATTCTAATTCTATTGTTTGTTTCTGAAAAAGGTTTGAGAATTATGATTCACAAGGGACGGGTACGTGTTAGCTTTCTTTCTGTTTTTTAAGCTCACTTTACAATGTGGGCTGTTGTTTTTTTGTGTGTGCTTCCTCCCCCCCAGACAACTACTAGTGTGCTATTAGTTATTCCATTAAGCCACATCCAATTTGTTCCCTTTTGTTTATTCAAGGTTTTTAAATACTCTGACATTTTCAGGGTAGCTTTTTATTGAAGAAAAATGTTTTGTGGAGCTCACCCCCTTTTTGTGTTTGGGTAAGTGTGGGGGAGCATATTAATGATTGCTGAGGTCTTTGTGCAAAGTGGAGCTGGTTAAATTCTATGGTTTGGACTGTTTATTTTTCCAGATTAACTGGAAAACTTGATGCCATCTAGCAATAGGACTGAGGTGGAAAGAATTGGTTCAGGCAAGGGGTGACATAACTGGGGTCCTGAACCCCACAGGGGCGCCAGAGAAAGAAGGTAGTTGGTCAAGGGAGCCGTGAACTCAAAAAGTTCGCAAGTTTGCAAATAAAACGTGTAGTTCATTTCTGAGCTTGGCTTGGATCAACTTTGCTGACAGCTCTGTTTTTAACAGGTGTGCATGGTTATTCCTAGTGACTTCAGAACTCCCAGGTTTTGCAGCTCCGTAGATCAACCTTCCCCAGTCTGGTGTCCACCAATGTGTTGAATTGCAACATGCTGGCTGGGGCTGATGGAACTTGTAGGGCAGAACATCTGAGGAACAGCTGGTTGGGGTGGCTACTCTTGATCCTTGCACAATGGCTCTAAATACCAGTCAGAGAAAAGGTTGTTAGCATGTGTTTGTATGTAATTTCACTTGAGTTTTCTTGCTGCCCCACTCTTTACCTTGGGGGTCAGACTACATGTGACATTAGTAAAACAACTGCACCCTTCTGTGCAGGGTTTTTTGGTTGGTGGTTTTTCTTTAAAAAATAATAATATATCACTGGATTTGGATGCTAATGCGGAATTTAGAGAGAATACAACCCTTGAACTCTTAACTGTGTGTCTGATCCAGATTTCCACTGCCAAGAAACAAAATAAATAAATAAATGGATGGCATCTTTTTTTGCCAAGCAAACTTTATGAGTGCAGACCCGATGTGGATTGGATTTAAAGCAAGTGGGTAAAGGGTTAACCCCAACGCACCCACACACCAAATGCTAGGGCCCCTGTCTGGATTTAGGGACACCCTGGCTCTTTGGGAGAAAAACTGTGTTAAGGCTGGAGCTTTGTGATTAACGTAACATGGTTTGACCCTCAGCTGCAACCAGGCTCTCCTGTTCACTTCCTTCCTCACCTTTTTGATCTGCAGCTTACATGTTTTCCCCATCCCACCTGCATTTGATAGTCCCGCCCTGCTTTGCTGTCTCTCCATAGCTCCTGGCCTTCACTTTGCAACTACTACCTTTCTCCTTTGCTGCTCCTCTCCGAATTTATTGTCAATGTCCTCAGTTCAAGGGAGCAGAGCTTCTTAGGGCTGCTGGCGTTACCCTCCCTTGCTCCCAAATCTTCAGATGTTGCAATTGAAACTTGTGCTATACATTCACAAAAACACCACTCGGAGCCTTCAGCCTGTATTGCAAAAAGAGCTCTCCCTTTTTGCTGGCTAGCCAGCTACATCATTCACAGTTGTCATGGAAATCACCCTCTCCATGACAGTATCTGTTCTCTCCAAGATCCTCAGAGGACAAAGCAGGAATGATGGTGGCGGTGGCAGCAGCAGCAGCAGCAGCAGCAGCAGCACAAAAGGCATACATTGTGCTGGTTTCTCTGGCTTCTTTCTCTTGTTTGGAACCCAGCTCTCCATTGCAGGAGCTCATTTGGGAAGTAACTAGATCTGACTTCTTAGAATCTAGCAGGCCTCTTTCCCACAACTGGGAGAGGCTGTAGTCCAGTGATAGAGCTCAACCTTCAGAGCTGGTAGGCAGGTGAGGCCACTGCTTCAGGCAGCAGAAGCCCCCCAAGGCAGCATGCCCACAGGTGCCCCAGCTGTCCCATCACCTCTGCCAGTGGGGAAATGCAGCTAACATTGGTGATGATTTTGGGCAAGATTGTGGCCAATTTGGGTGAGATCTCACCCAAAATGGCCACAATTTGTTCACAATTGATGCTGCTTCTCCACCAGTGGTGGATGTGACAGGGCGTGTTTCAGAAGCAACAAGATGGTGGCAGCGACGACAGCAGAGCAAAGTGGCACTTCCTATTTCACCCCAAGCATTAAAATGGGACATGCTGTCCCTGCCAACCTTTTCATGTCAAAAGTCCCCCATTCAATCCCTAGTATATTCCAGGTAAAGCTGTGGAAATCCCTGTTTGCAACACTGGAGAACAGCTAGATGAATCAGTGGTCTGACTCAGTATGAAGCAGGTTCCTATGTTTCACAGTAAACACTAGTGGATTAGCTGGATGACAGATAGATAGGTATACAAGGGATTGGTACATACACCATGGGCTCTGCTCAGTAGATGGCCCACACATCTCCCGAGCAGCCAGAAGAAGGCTGCTTATGAAGATACTTTTTGTTAGAATGTACCCCTTGTAACACCATAAATGGGAAAAGGTTGGGATGAAACATCTCTGTGTTGTCGCTCCTGTGCTGAGAGTCAAGGCTGAGCCAGACACTTATATCAGAGGTGATGGGAATAGAGCACCACAGACAGCACAAGGGCAGAGGCATATCTAGGCTTAAAAGAGAGCCAGTGTGGTGTAGTGGTTAAGAGCGGTGGACTCGTAATCTGGGGAGCCGGGTTCGGGTCTCTGCTCCTCCACATGCAGCTGCTGGGTGACCTTGGGCTAGTCACACTTCTCTGAAGTCTCTCAGCCCCACTCACCTCACAGAGTGTTTGTTGTGGGGGAGGAAGGGAAAGGAGAATGTTAGCCGCTTTGAAACTCCTTCGGGTAGTGATAAAGCGGGATATCAAATCCAAACTCTTCTTCTTCTAAACCCAGCTGGAAGTCTAAGATCATGTTTGGTAAAGCCATGAATTTATTCTCAGAGAGGGTTGAAGGGTTGGCTTTTTGCTCTGCATAAATTGCAAGAGATAGGCTGGCGGCACAAGGCATGCTGGTCCAGGATCCCAGAATTTAACAATTAATCATATACTCCCAGCCCCCGCCCCCCGCTTGTTTCTGGTGATGTAGGTGACCAAAAAGGGGTGGTGGCAGCAGCAACTACTGTAGAATAAGACTCCACTTGCAGCAGTTGGGAAAAGAAGGGCGGTGAGAGGCTCTCCTAAGCATCCCCAATTCTTCACAGGAAATAGTCCTTTCTGAGCAGCAGTAACACATAGATGTAAATCAGCCTTCCCCAACCTCTCCAGATGTTACTGAACTACAACTCCCATCATCCAAATCCAGCTGTTGTCCAAAAACATCTGCCAGGTTGAGGAAGGCTGCTTTAGAATCTTCATACCTGACTGCCAAACCAACCTCCTTTAATCTGTTCGTGAATGATTGTGACATTGTTCCATCATGCCTTCTCACAAGATCATTATTTACTCCAGTACTGGAGAATGGAAAGCATTGACACTGAAGAGTAGCAGACCTTGAGCTTTGAATTCATGTTTCTAAAATGCATCGCATGATGGTTTCTGGTCCCCAAAGAGGTGCTTAGAATTCCAGTGTGTTGTGCCACAGGGAAGCTGAAGGCATCAGTAAGAAACTGAGAAGGAAGGTTTGGAAGGACACAGCAATCATCAAGTTGTTTTTTTCCATGAGTAGAATCCCAAAGGAAACCTAAGAATCTGCTTTATATTGACCATCTGTGCATCCAAATTAATACTGCCTATGCTGACAAAAACAAAACACCTCTCCTAAGTTAATGTGGGGCAGCTGTGATGCCCAATAAACCGATCCAGTGTCCAACATACCGGTAAGCACATACAGCATCCATTCTAGGAATGGGGCAGGGGTGAAATGATTCACTTTGCATTTAAATGTGAATCCACACTTTCTGAAACAATATGCAAACTGAAACAGTCATACTTCAAAATTTTCACATGTCTGAATTTTGCATTCCAGTTCTCTAACCAAACAATGTGTGAAAAAATCCCAATACTGGTGAAAGTATGGATGAAAATGCCTAGATTAATGAAAATGGCATACAAATGTGCATAATATTAGGGGAAATGGCTTGCAAAAGAAGGTCAAAACTTCATACAAAAATGTGCATATGCTAAAATGCTTAGGAAATCTCATGAGGCTCTTTTTATTTTTATTCAAATGCAAATTGCTACAGAAATGTGGATAACTGGATTTAGGACTGTAAAAATGAGAAACTGAGTAAAAACTAAAGTGACAAAATCATCCATTCCTACCCCTGCACTAAGCTTTACTGATTGGAACAATCAAGACTCAGTGGAGGGGCACAAAAGTGCCAAGATAAACTAAGGATTTACAATATCCCAATAGGGAAACATCTGTCTCTCAGTCCACATGCTCCCAGGAACTGGATTTTTTAACACAGAGCTAATTAGGTGGCGCTGTGGGTTAAACCACAGAGCCTAGGGCTTGCTGATCAGAAGGTCGGCAGTTTGAATCCCTGCGATGGGGTGAGCTCCCGTTGCTTGGTCCCAGCTCTTGCCCACCTAGCAGTTCGAAAGCATGTCAAAGTGCAAGTAGATAAATAGGAACCGCTCCGGCGGGAAGGTAAACGGCGTTTCCATGCACTGCTCTGGTTCGCCAGAAGCGGCTTTGTCATGCTGGCCACATGACCTGGAAGCTGTACGCCGGCTCTCGGCCAATAAAGTGAGATGAGCGCCGCAACCCCAGAGTCGGACACGACTGGACCAAATGGTCAGGGGTCCCTTTACCTTTACCTTTAATCAAGATAAGAGTATCCAATGTTGATGCTTGTTTTTCCACTTGCTGCCCCCAAATCATGATAAATTCAAGGCCCCTAAAATTTGAGATACTAAACTGTTGTAGCTTCACAAGGCTTTCACAGAACTTAGGTTTCAGCAGATTTTGTTTTATTTTTCATTTAATGCATTTTAACCATTTTTATCCAAGGAGCTCAAGGCGTAGTACATATTTATTCCCCTCTTCATTCAATCCCGGCAACAGCCCTGTGAAGTAGGTTAGGCTGAGAGAGGCCATGGCTGGCTGAAAGTCATCAGTGAGCTTTATGGCTGAGTGAGGATTTGAACCCTGGTCTCACAGGTTCTAGTCCAGCACTCTTAACCACAGTGGCTCTCTAGTGTGCCCTCTGGATGGGAGATACCTTGGAATCTCAGTTGTAGATCGGAAATGTCCATTCGTTTCCCATCAGATTGAACATGTTATGCACTGTTTGTTGTTCTGTCCTTTGCATTTGGGGCTCGGGGCAGGGGACAGGGTTTAGTCACCTGTTTCTCGGTTGTAATCAGATCAGCTGCCTCAGGAAGTGGTGATCAAACTTCTAGCTGATCAGCAATTGTGTATAACACATTTGGTAGATAAATTTGCACTGGAGGCTAAAAAAAAGCTGTGTTCTAGTCATAGCAAGAATTATAATGTATTATAAACTTCATTCCATGCTTTGTTACCCCCTAAAGAATGGCCCACGTGGCTATTTCTGTGCCCTTCCATAACATGGTTCTCCTTTAATTCCTGTATTGCTTTGGAAATTTTATAGTGTAAAGGCCTTTGGCTGTGAATCATAAAGTTGACTAACCACCTGACAGATTTGAACATGCCTAATTCTTGCACAAGGACCCCACAGTAGAGATGTAGACAAGGGCCATGGTAGACAAGTGAACACATGCAAAGGTTCTCTAAAGTTAGGGTAAGCATAAGAAGCATCAGAAGAGTCCTGCTGGCTAGGTCCATCTACCCCACTGTTTCCAACCAGATGTGTAGGAATTTAGGAACCTGCCTTATATAGAGTCAGATGTTTGGTCCACCTAACTCAGTATTGTCTACTGCAGTGTTTCCCAACCTTGGGTCTCCAGCTGTTTTTGGACTACAATTCCCATCATCCCTGACCACTGGTCTTGCTAGCTAGGGATGATGGGAGTTGTAGTCCAAAAACAGCTGGAGACCCAAGGTTGGGAAACACTGGTCTCCTGTATTATTTCAGATGGGGGGGATTCCCAGCCATACCAGATGATTCCAGGGATCAAACCTGGGACTTTCAGTATGTAAAACACATGTTCTACCACTGAGATATGAGATAATGTTTTAATCCTGTGTCTACTTATCTGAAAGCAAGTCCCAATTGACACAGTGGGACTTGTTTGTGAATAAACATAGCATATTACTGAGATGCACATCACTCTGCTAAATCTGAAGGGTCAAACACAAATCTTTGGGGACATAAATGCACGAGAACCGTATGATTCAAAAACTTCCAGATTATTCTTATTTTTTATATGATCTCAATGAAAAGAGATGTCTGTCTGATCTATATCAGGAAGTTTTTTTTAAAGGATTTTTGTTTAAATGATTTTTAATGCATCTATCATATCTTTTTTACATGAGGCATTTCTAAGAAATACATTATAAATCGGCTGACTTTATGCTGATTCGTGTCAGTAGAAGATCTGAGTGTCAAACAACACTTGTGAATGCCGGTCTGAAATTTCAAAAAGCATAACATATCAGGGGAATTAATAATAATAATCACTCATTTGCTTTTGAAGCTTTGAAGCTTTAAGGTCTCCCCCTATATAGCAGACAGTTTCAACATTTTTAATAATTTGATTTTTCAAGCTCAAGCAGAGAATCTTGTAGTTGGTTTGGTTTTTTTTAATTAGGCAAATTGTCTGGCAAATGTCTGTCAGGAGCTAACGGGCACTATGTATCTATGAATACTATCAACAAACTTCCTGGGTGGTTTCTTGTCTGCTGTAGCATGTTTCTGAATACAAGTTGTTGAAAACCACAGGAGGGGACAGTGCTGTTGTACTCAGGTCCTGCTTGCAGGCTTCCCATTGGGGCATCTGGTTGGCCACTGTGAGAACAGGATGCTTGACTAGGTGGGCCATTAGCCTGATCCAACAGGCTCTGCATATGTTATTATGGGTAAAAATATCTCACCTCACATTTGTGGTGTAAAGGTACCTGGGTAACATGACAAAAGGAGGTTCCAAAAGGAAGGGTGGTGGAAGCAAATGCCTTAAGAAAGGCATCACCAATGCCCACAAAACATCTCAGCAAATGTCCCCTTAAAAATCTGCCGTATGTGGAAAACTGCTTATTCTTCCTTCTCAGTTCAGTTCCCACGGGGTCAGCCTCCCCTACACCAAGCATTCCCACATTTCATTAGTTTCCCTGTACACTCCTCCTCCCATTTCGAACAGCGAGGAAAATGCAAAGAGGTTTTCTTTGTTAGCCAGCACAGCAATGGATGATAGAGGCACCTTTTCTCCCATTGATTGGGAAGGGAAAACACGTTCACACCATTTTGTGGCTCTGAATCTTTTTCTGCTTTTTTAGATGTGAAGCAGCTATTTTGAGTTATTCTATGACCTCATGGTATCCCTTTTGTGTTGCACCATAGCTTCATGGCAGCTGTTGCGTGAGTGGTGCCCACAACAACACATCAAAATTCCAAAGATACCCATTAGTCCAGAAAGGTTGGTAACCCCTGCTATAAGGGGAAGTCAGGATTCATTGGAATAGCTGAGGGACTGGACTTTAATAGCAACCCAAGAAAATAAACACTAGAGACCCATGTCACAACCATGGGCACATTTTGATAAACTATCCTGCCCTCCCTGGGGGTGTCTGAGTGTCTGACACATGCTATGCAAACCAAGGACTCCAGAGCAGTTGCCCTTAAATGCTCACTGGGTTTATTGCAATTTAACAATTACAATTTTGAAAATGAGTCTCTACAGGACCTCTGTAGAGCCATGCTAGTTTGAGCTCATTGTAATCAACCGAGTTTTGGCTTGGTATGAACTTACAGCAACAGCAATAAATCAGTCCCTGTTCCTTTGGCATTCAGACTGCCCCTTGGAGATTCTCTCTGCAAAGTTTAAGAGAATTTAGAAGCATTGCCTCTAGCACGGTTGCATTTTTTAAACACAATCACACTTCTGGGTCCATAGAATATTGATTCTCCCCCCCCCCACTTTTTCTGCAAGTTATTAGTGATTTTATTTTTATTCTTTTTAGGGAGAGAAAGGAACTATGCGGATCCGTGATCAGAATGCTTTAGCAGGCTGTTTTCCTCTTCAGGATTTAGGGTGCGTCTATGATTGGAGGCAGTAATGCTCTTGCAGAGAGCTCTTGCATTCAGGTCTTGTTTGTTGCCGAAGCATGTGGCTGGCCGTTGTGGGAACAGGATCCTAGACTAGATTTGCCACTGGCCTGATCCAGCAGGCCTTTGTGCATCCAAAAGTTGCTTCTGACGTTTTTTTAAAAAGAGGAACCAGAAATTTAGCTTCTTTCTGTAAAGAGACAGAAAGGTGCCTGCTTTTGCAAAATACCCTTCCATCCACCTGCGGCCAAGGACAAAGCATCTCCCATCTTGCATTAGATACAAATTGAAAAGGCCTTCCAGCAAGTGCTCAAAAGTACCAGAGACAGAACTGCTGTGACAAGAGATGTGTGGCAGCATCTGAAGCAAGCCAAAGCCTTTATTTACTTTATAGGGAAGTAAGGAGGCGACCACCAGAGAGGATGCCCAGAATAAAGAATGATCTGTCTGAAGCGGCAGCGGTTGTCATATGTGAAGGACTGGTGTTCTTTTCCACCTGCCACACTAAGTGTTTGAGGGCTGATTAAATGCACCTTTTGCTATCGCTTTGCTGCTGTAGCATCCTTTTAAGCCACTTGGCTTGCTCAAGGGGATGACACAATATTGAACTCAGTGCACAGATTCATTCTTCTTCCTCCTCCTCCTCAGTACATTTCTGTAGCACTTTGAAGTTTGCGAAAAACAGCTTCCATCTATTATAATGGCCTGGCCTCCTAATTGCCTGCCCTTGTGCCCATTTTAAGGAAAACGAACTGAGACTGATAAAGAGAAATATAATGTAATATATCTCTAGGCCAAGGGTGAAGAACCTTCCCCAGTCTGAGGGCAACGTTCTCAGTTTGGCTTGATTTGGGCCTCGGGCAAATTTGGTGCACATTTGTGGTACCATGTAGTTTATTTGAATATTTGGATGGATTGAAGAATAGATGTTATGGTGTATGTGTTCTTGCACATTTAGTCCACTTCTTTTATAAGCACAATCTAGGTGAATTGGCAAACCAATAAGCAGAAAACAATAGTAAAGTAACTGCTTTTCTTGTCTCAAAGGAGCTGAGCACTGGTACACATTTAAAATCCTTAACATGTCTGAATGGAAGGTGGCAAAGCCTAATGCATCTCCAGTTTGGACTCCAGGTAGCAAAGATGTTTGCATGCCTCCCCTAGTCCTCAAATGTCCCACCTTCTACTCTGCTTCTGAATCCAGATTGGACAACACTGGACTAAATGGATCAGTGACCTGATTCAGCATAAGGCTGTTTAATATGAGTGTGCCCCATGCTTCTCTTTTTTGGGAAAATAACCCTTATTAAGTCCTAAAGAGCTGCTGTGGCTCCCTCAATGGACACCTGAAGCGTTCTTCATGAGATACCTCCAGCCTTCCTTTCTGAGTGCCAGGATGCAAGAAGTGACCTTGAGGAAGCAGGTATTCCTCCAGCACAGAGTGAGCATCATGAAGTTATTTATAGGAGCCTGCCTGGGCAGTGTAATCAAGGCCTTGGTATGAGAAAGTGAATTGCCATTTTAAGAGAGAAGGAGAGACAAATTAAATTAGGCATTTGAGGGAGGGACCCCTAACATCTTTAGTGCAGCTCAAGTACTCTTAGCACATTATTAAGTAATTTCTTTGTGGTTTCCCCTTCAATTATAGCTATTTCATGCCTGTGTTAGATGGGGCCATTGTAGCAGTCAGAGACCAATTTTCATCATAAGGCTGATTAGACATTTAGCTTCATTCTGCTTCTGAAATGTCATCATTTTCTCTCTCTCTTTGGCTTTGTTTTTGCCACTCTCTTTATCCCCTTTATTGATTCATGCACATCAGTCTCTCTTCCCCCCTCAAGTCATCAACTTATTGTCTTAATGAAAACTTGTTTGCGTTTAACCTCCTGGTGCAAAAGAGAAACCCTGTTTGCTGTTGCAATGCTTTGCCTGAACATTTCCCTCTTGATTTCTGCCGACCCAGTACATCACACACTGCAGAAACTATTGGGGCTCAATATTGCTGCTACAAACAGCTCTGAAAAAAATATATTGCTGCTACAAACAGCTCCGACAACCTTCTTCCTTGCCCACCCCTGACCACCAGCAATTGAGGTGGGGCACTGATGAGAGCCCCGGGCCATGCGTCCTTCACTTCACAAATTAAAAATTGCACAGAACAATCAGGGATGGGAGAGAAATTTTATTTAGTTTGACTTTAAAGGTGAAACTACCCAATACACAGTACATGAACCAATACATAGAGAGTCTTCGAAATGGTGACTTCCCCAAATTTTGAAATGCAGTTCCCAATCCAAGTAATGTAGCTTTTAAAAAAGCATATACTGGGATAAAGTGTATATAATAATGCACATATAACATGAATAAAGCATGCTACATTATGAAAATGGCTTTGCAAAAAAGAAGTGCATTTTAGGCAAAACTGCATGCAAAAAAGACTATTAGGAGAGACTTGCATTCAGAAGCTGAATATTTTTCATGAGGACTTTTGAACACTGATGCAGAAATGTAGGGGTCTGAACTTGATATTGAAAGAACAAGAAACAGAGATGAACTTAAAATGGACAGATTTGGCCATCCTTTATGATAACCAGCTGCCTAGTGGCAAATCTATGACAGTGGACCCACAAAGCTTTTAGGGATGTTAGCATAGTAGTAGAAGAAAGCTTGAAGCATTGCCTCTCTATGCATACCATGATGGTTTCCTGCCGGTGAATGCATAATCACAGCCTTCCATTTCCTGCCTCTCTTCGCTTCCTTAAACTCCAAAGTGTGTTCTTAATGAAGTGGCCACCTTTTCATTTTGTGCAACTCTAGTAGTTCTAGACAATAACCATTTGCGGAGCACATTTGAGGGCAGTGATTCATGGTGCTCTGTGATGCCCACATGCCTCCTGGATTGATCACGTCAACAAAGCTTCAGTTCATTCATTCCGATTTGATTTTATTTTTTTAATGAGAGAAAGCGGCCCATAAAAACTAACTGAGGGGAAATAAGCTCTGCTTTCAGAATTGGCATGACCATTTTGGATCAGCTTCAGTGGCTCCAGAGCTAAGTCCATTCAACTTGCATGTGGCTTTCCAGTCATTCTGTTCTCCAAGCCTGACTCCTATAGACTTCTGGAGCTTCTCCCTTGGTAGTTTCATACCTGCCACCCCTTCCTGTTGCCTCAGTAAGGTGTGTGTTTTTAGTCACCCAAAGCAGAGATAATGAAAGGTAGCCCATCTAGGAGAATTAAAACTCTGATCCTAAACCTCTGCTGCCTTTTGGGATATATTTAGGAGAAGGAAAGGCTAAGGAGTAAACCTTACACAAATCTGGAGTGGATGGTTGGATGGCAATTTGTATGCCTCCTTCTAGTATTTCCTGCAGCAAAGCTGGTGCCAGACGTATGACTTTGCTTTCTTTGGACCCATATCAGCAAGGTCGAGAGGGGGTCTTGTTGTCTGAGCAGCCCAGAACCTCCATGCACACTGCTGAGGCTTGCACCCCAGAGAGGTCACTTTGGTGTTGCTGATGCAGTGGTTTGACTTCACTCCTGAAGGCACACTCATTCAGTCAGCCATTATTGGCATAATTTATACAATAAAATCATAAGGGGGGCATCCAGAAAACACTGGTAATCCAGGCATATTGAACACATAAAACATATAAAAGTCTCAGTAGCTACCATTGAATAAAATCAAGTACTTTTAAATTTGAGTTTAAAAATCTCGCCTGAATATCCTGAAACAATTTCAGAGATTGGGAGGCACACTTCATTGTCTCTCGAGACAGACAGATGCCAACAACCCTAGCATTTCCTGTGAAGTTTGCTGCTTGCGCAAAATGGTTGGAGGAGACTCTCTGGAGACATGCTGTGTTGGAGCATGACATTGAGCATTCCGTGCAAAAGAGCAAACAGCAGGGTGGTCATCTCTGGCACTTTTGGGGTGTGTGTGTCTTTAAAGTAGCAGTAAGAATGGGTAGATCTGTCAGTTTCTCTCAGTTTCTCCTTTTTCACAATCTTAAATTCAGTTCTCCACATTTCCACATCTGTTTGCAGTTAATTCCTCATGAAACTTTGTGAGAAAACTATCTGATTGATAAAAAGCCAAGGAGACACCAGTGGGGTAGACAAGCCCTGGAGGGTAGGCTGATATGATTTGCAGTACCCGATCATGTCTTTAGTTCCTGGAAACCTCTTTTGTCTTGCTTATCAAGCTGCCTGTGGGTCCAGTTATGGGGAACTTGGTGTTATGGCTCAGATTGTGATTAGGTCTTCAGTAGTATATGTGTGAGAGATAAGAAAAGAGAGGGGGGAGGGGGGAAACCAATTCATGGGGCAGCAGCTGACGTTCATGTAAAATTTCAAGCAGGTTGCCTCTCTAGCTATTTTTAGTTCAATGTTTCAACCAGCCAGCATAAACAGCATCTTAAGGTGCTAAAGAGTGTCACAGTCATAAATCTTTCCCTCTTAGGAGTTTGCACTTGTGCTATTACAGAAGCATAAACCTATTACTTATGGACTGAGTGACACGAATCCGGGGCTGAAGCTCTCGGAAGCACAGACAAAGCAGATTAACCCACAGAACGCAGCACCAGACCAATGTAGAACCCATCCTTCCTGATCTGCTGAAAGGGCCGTTTCATCACTGAGACTTATCCAATTATTATCTCCCCCCCCCACACCCCGATTGTATAGCCACAAGAGAGGAGTGTAAGAAGGCATTGTTTTCCATTCTGCCCTGTATTCCTTGCATGCAGCACCATTACAGGTTCAAGGGGGACAGCAGAGCTCTAAAATACATGGCTAGGTACAAGCTCAGAAGTTGTTCCAACACTTGACATGCCCCCTAAGTTCCTCTTTTGAAGAGTGGGATGGGCACAGTCATTCATGTGGGTGTTTTCCTGAGTCTTGGGATTGGACAAGAAAGAAGGCACTCCTCCAAGTGGGCAGAATGTATATATAGAACGAGAGGAACAGGAGACAGTTCCAAGTGTTACCAAACAAGCTTATGTTGCAGAGGCAGGTGCCATCTTCCATAGCAGGTTTGGGAGTCACAGGTGCAAGCTGAAAGAATGTATTGAAAGGGCAGGTCTTCCTGAGACACACCCAGCCCCAGCCTTGTAGTCTCCCACAAAGCAGCCTTCCATAGCTAGAGGGAAAGCTATGTTTTCCTCAGTATAATTTTTGCAAGGGTCTTTCCAAATGACTGTGCATGACTCTGACTTTGATGTTCAGTCCTCCAGGTCTTTAAGTCCTCACATAGTTGTGGTAGTAGTGACCCTTTGCTGCAAAGTCCATGAAGGTGATATTCAATGCTACTCTTATTCATAACAGACCTACTGAAGTTAGTTGGCATAACAAACTTACCTGACACCTGCAATTTCCCCAAATGCCGGAAACTCAACTGCATAATTTGTGGCAGCAATACCTCAAGGAGTACCTCTCCCCATATGAACTGACCCAGACCCTGTAATCATAATCGGAGGCCCTTCTTCATGTGCCTCCTCCATGAGAGGTCTGGAGGATGGCAGCATGAGAACGGGCCTTTTTTGGGGGTGGCCCCCTATTTGTGGAATGCTCTCCCCAGGGAGGCTCACTGGCTCCTTCACTACATATCTTTAGATGCCGGGTGAAAATGTTTCTGTTTAACCAGGCTTTGGGCTGATTAACATTCTATGTCCTTTTAAATGTGTTCGTGGGAAGATGGTTATTGGTTTATTCTTTTCATGTCTTTATTATGTATTTTGTGTTCTCATTTTGTATTTTAATGTTGCGAACCACCCTGTTACCTTTGTATGAAGGGCGGGATACAAATTTAATAATCCCAAGGGTTCCCATCTTGCCACCAAAAGTTGGGGGAATGACCCTTTTGTGCTTTCCAAACCAAACAGCATATTATCTCAGCTCAAATTAAGCCATGTCTTGGAGATTATGCAAATTATTTTTCTTTAAATTACCAACAATATTTCCCATTAGGAAGAAGGGGAAGTGGGGGAACCGTGCCTTTTGGTATTCTTGTTGTGCTTGATGCAATATGAATCTTGTTTGCTGAACCTGTAAATAGTTGTGAATCCCAGCCTTTGTTTTCTGTAAATATAAATTTCGATGTTAGCAGGTTTGAAAATGGAAAGCATTTGTGAAACCACTGCTTTGAATCACAGCAACGCAGAGATATCAGATGTCTTAACTGTGGTTGCTATGGGCATTAGTGGTATGAATTTGGATGCCTGTGTGCAGTAACACACACACACACACACACACACATCCCTTTCTGATAGCACACACACACACACACATCCACACATCTGGGAAATTGCTCCAATTTAGCTTAACAATCTTCAGTCTTTGTGACAATCATATATATCATCTGCCAATATTTTGCAATTCTGTTTGTTTTATGTTATCACAACGGCAGTAGAAAGAATGATATTTTCCTCTCTTTCCTTTATTTCGTTTAGTAATTATGGTGCAGCTTTCAAGAGGATCAGTTACACCACCCTCACATTCCTAATTGCTTTTCAGTGCAATATAACAGGAACAATGCAGTTGCTGAATCTGCACTGAATATTGCTTAGAATGGTTAATGGTTGTTTCTCTCACCCACTTTCTCTTCTGTGCTGTTAACACCAAGGTTCCATGGATGAGAATGCAGGAAGCATGTAACATAGAGAATTTCCAGCTGGAGTCAGATTTTAAGGACAACATTAAAGGTCAGCTTAGGGACATATAACAGGGGAAGTCCATAGCATTTATGATCTGCTTGTGGTATCCCAGATCCATTATCCATCTGCTGCTGAAAGCAAAACACAAGACTAGATGGATCTTCAAGTCATTCTTTCATTCTTCATGAACAATATTCCTTCTACTCATGGCCTACACATGGTAGCACATAGATAAACTATGGAACCTGTTCCCACAAGAGGCAGGGATGGCCACCAACTTGGAGAGAATTTGACAAATCCTTGGATGATAAGGCGATCAATGGCTACTAGTTATGATTAAAAGACGCCTGCTTCTTGGGAGAAAAGCAATGGCAAACCTAGACAGCATCTTAAAAAGCAGAGACATCACCTTGCCAACAAAGGTCCGTATAGTTAAAGCTATGGTTTTCCCAGTAGTGATGTATGGAAGTGAGAGCTGGACCATAAAGAAGGCTGATCACCGAAGAATTGATGCTTTTGAATTATGGTGCTGGAGGAGACTCTTGGGAGTCCCATGGACTGCAAGAAGATCAAACCTATCCATTCTGAAGGAAATCAGCCCTGAGTGCTCACTGGAAGGACAGATCCTGAAGCTGAGGCTCCAATACTTTGGCCACCTCATGAGAAGAGAAGACTCCCTGGAAAAGACCCTGATGTTGGGAAAGAATGAGGGCACAAGGAGAAGGGGACGACAGAGGACAAGATGGTTGGACAGTGTTCTCGAAGCTACCAACATGAGTCTGACCAAACTGCGGGGGGCAGTGGAAGACAGGAGTGCCTGGCGTGCTCTGGTCCATAGGGTCACTAAGAGTCGGACACGACTAAACGACTAAACAACAAGAAGCAAAGCAGCGAGTGAGGAAGCGAGAGAGTTAGGCCAAAGTTTGATTTCTCTTTGAAACCAGGGCTGTAGCTACGGGGGAAGCAAGACCCTCTTAGGCTGTTAATGCTGTGAACCCCTGCATTGTAGGCTCAGGTTGCATATAATGTGGAAATAAACCATATAAAAACCCACAGTATCTACTGTGCCTTATTCCAAATGGAACATGAATCCTGGGTAAGCACCAGGAACCCCTGGATTCTCTCACTACTCAGAGATTGTGGTAGCATGCAGCAATAATATCTGTATCTGTATGTTTGTATGTATCAGCACAGAACAATGGAATTCCTAATGGATCAGTTGCACTTCCAACACTCCAAAATCCAGGAAGATGTTTGGATAAAGAGAATTTTGGAAGATTCTCCCAAGTATATAATAGGGAAAATGCTTTAAAATGTACAAACAACTTCATTTGACTTTGACTCATATAGCTAGAATGTGCCCTAGTTGGTTTTCCAAGGGCTGAAAGATTTAAACCATAATTTTTCAAATCTGACACATAATCCATAGGTATAAATCATGTGGCTCAGTATTAGATCATCAGCTGTCATTGGCATTTCTTTGTGGATAAACAGACATAAAATAATAATGTTTAAAAGTCTATCAAAGTCAGTAAGTTATTTATTGTATACTCATTCCCTCCCCCCTCTTCCTGTAAAAAAAAAAATCCTATAGGAAGCAAGAGGAAAGTTTGAAGGGTAATGAATTCTCTATCTCCTCTTGAGATATAGGATCTAAGCCGGGCGGGGGGGGGGGAGTGGAATTATAAATGCAATTCCTGCAATTCTGAAGAGCATTGTTAATGCCTTCGAAAGAAGCAACAACTGAGCAGTTGCCTTAAAGAGAACCTTGCACAGTGACTTTCAGCTGTTCGGGTGACTAATCTGAAGGTTTACAGTTCAAATTCACAGAGAGTAAGATTTCAAATAAGCCAGTGGAAAAGGATACTAATAAATCTCAGAAGTGAATAAGGCCCCAAGCAAGAGATCTATCTACTTGTTGTTCTTGTTTTTAATCACTCTGAGGGTTTTTTGGGTGAAGAAATCCCTTTATGCAGTTACGGATTTGATCCTGTAATATGAAATATCTTATAAAACCAGATGAGAGTATTTTGTGTGGTTGTTTTTGACATAGAGAAGCATTGCAAGCCAATGTGGTGTATTGACCAGAGTGTTGGATGCCCAGAATTTCAGCTCTGTGAGATGATCCTCTCACCATCCTGATCAAACTACAGCTCCCAGAATTCTTTGAGAGAAGCCAGGTGTCTTTAAAGTGGGATCATAGTGCTTTAAATGTGTGGTGTGAATATGGCCTGTGTTGGTGACATTCTGTAGAAATACACACTTTTTTTTTTCTTAAAGGCTCAGCTTGGAGTAGACACAAGAATGAATGTTAAATAAACAAAATCGTATTTCTATTTGTCATACACTGAAGGCTTACAAAGTTGCCCATAGACTAACAGCATGATTCTAACCATGTCTACCTTAGAAGTAAGTCCTGTTGTATTCACTGGGACTTATTTCCAGGTAAGTAGGGTCAAGTTTGCAACTTCATGCACTCTCATTATCATTGGTGTCAACCTAAGCTGAATGGCAGCAACAAACACTGAAAGGCTGGAAGGTGCGCTAAAAACCAGTCCGATGGCCGAAAGGAAAGGAATAAGAAAAATGCAGATTAATCACTTATAATGGAATTGCCTATGAAAAAAAATCAGTGCTGTAGGAGGAAGAAAATATGGAAAGGGCAACATGTTGTTTTTAATCATTTGTATTAATTTGAAGAGGATTACTTTTGGGGAAATCAATAAACAAGTATATAATACTTCACCCATATAAAAAGAGTCATGTCAAGCCTTAATTATCAGTTGTGCTTGGACTTTGAGATCTTTAGTGGATCAATTTAACAAGAGCTGACTCTGAAATCAATATTGGGATGAAATGATAAATTGCAATACTGTGGTGCACTGATGCTCTAGATCAGTGATGGCTAACCTTGACACCCCAGATGTTTTGGAACTACAACTCCCATCATCCCTAGCTAACAGGATCAGTGGTCAGGGATGATGGGAGTTGTAGTCCCAAAACATCTGGAGTGTCAAGGTTAGCCATCACTGCTCTAGATCATCAGTGGTGAATGAGGAGACCTGTGTGCCCAACCTCCAAATGTTCAGCAGCAGCCAACATAATGCACATGTATGACTGGAATCATATTCTCCATTCAGAGTTTCCAATTCAAATGCGGAGTTTGGGAGCAAAGCAAGACCCCTGTCCACATCCCTCCTCACCCTTTGGGTTGCGTCCAGACATTGCAAACAGAAGCATTCCTTCCACCTGGAGAAGTACCCCACAGATTTAGCTGGTGGGAGGGCTGCTGTAGAGAGGGAAATTTGGCAAACAAATGTCTCAACCCTATCTACTGTGGAAGTGTCATACAAACATTATAACAAAATACAATCCTGCTGGCTCAGACCAGTGCCAATCTGCTCCAGCATCCTCTTCTCATGCTGGCCAGTGAGATGCCTGTGAGAAGTCCAAAGCAGGATCCAAGCACATGAGCATTCTCATCCCTGTAAGTTTCCAGCAACGGATATTCAGGAGCATTACTGCCTCCAACTCTGGAGGCAGAACATAGCCTTCATGGCTAGTAGCCATTGATAGCCTTCTCCTCCATGAATTTGTCTCATCCTTACTTAAAGCCATCTAAGTTGGTGGCAATCAGTGCCTTCTGTGGGAGCAATTTCTATGAAGTACATGAAGTACATTCTTTTTATCTTTTTGTCCTAGCATTGGGACCTCAGAACCTGCTAACAAAGTCCAGACCAATGAAAAATCATCAACATTCACTAAGGGTTCATTCACAATAATTTCCCTTTGTGCTTTCTAGGCACAGGCCCATGCTTTTCAAGTTCGTGCCTGAGCATCTGGCATGTGGTCCTCAGGTGGGTAA
Source organism: Darevskia mixta (assembly GCA_034641385.1). Taxonomy (NCBI): domain Eukaryota; kingdom Metazoa; phylum Chordata; class Lepidosauria; order Squamata; family Lacertidae; genus Darevskia; species Darevskia mixta. Next base: position 2,882,706 of record JAWWNH010000024.1, on the reverse strand, counting down.
GTGGCCCTCAGGCTGAAAAAAAAAATTCTGCCCTAGAGAGCCACTGCCAGTCAGAGCTAACAGTACCTAGATTGACCTAGAATCAGCTTTGCACCAGGCATTTGATCTCCTCTCATGGTTGAGTGTCCTACATTCTGGGACCCACAGTGGAGAAAGTTCATTTTCCTACTTACCCGACAGCTATACTACTCCTATTGGTGGAACATGACTATGTGTGTTTACATATTATATCCAAGTAATTAAGCTGTACACTCAAACATGCAGTGTTCAATGGGTGTACAATCTGTGTGCCTGTGTACACAATAGTTGAGCAGTACAAATCAACAAGTGGGCACTCTTTCACCTTTACCTGTGTAAAGATAGCTTCTACCTGTGTTCAGTGTAACATATCAATAAGCGTAGAACAACACCTCATTTACGTTCATTCAGGATTTCAGTGAGCGGTTACGACCCTGTGTTGCACGAATAGGGTTGTTGTGTCCCCCCCTGCCCCGCCCCCCCAATCATATGAATATGTCTCTTGATTGGCTGTTCTGTAAGCATTGGCTCACATGCAGACTGGAGTTAGAATGTGAGCAAATGTGTGAAGAAGGCCATCCTTCGCTTTGATGCCAAACTTAATAGCAGAGGATTAGCACGCAGCCAATTAAACTTGCCACTCAAAAGAGGAGCCACAGAGTGCAAAAAAGAAGAAGAGATGAAGTCATGAAAGATTTAAGAGTTCATCAATTCATCACCCCCAAAATATAATGCATGATGTGCAGTTGGAAATGGATGATGATAAATAATAGCATCGGGCAGAGAGTGATTAGTCTTTTTCAGCACAGAATTTAAGAGCCAGGAATTAAAAGGCAGTGCTGATGACCTCATGTTTTAGAAAACTGGAACATGACATTATGCTGGAAGTGAAAAATACAGCACTTCAGCAAAAGTGATTATTGCCTGAGAGGGACAGAGATTTCTTTGGTGTCTGGAGGTGATTCTCTAACTTTTGAAAACAAAACAAAACAAAAAACTTATTTCAAGCCTAACTTCATGCACAGCCACAACTGCATAGAAAGTAGCCACAGGCAAGCTTCCTTCTACTCCTGGTTCAGAAAGAAGCTGAACTATCACATCACCATCAAACTGCAAAGTGGTTGGCTTAATTTCTGCATGGTTTTGTTTGCAGGAGGAGTGTGATTAAAAACTATCACCTTGTTTTTGTTTACTTTTGAAAACTTGGAGGTTCCACTGAGTCTGCTGATACCTCCCATTTGAACACTTATGGTGTTGTTTTGGTGGTACTCAAGAGTCTGGATTTGCTCTTAGCATACAGCATGTTAGCCTTCATTGAGATGGCACTTTATTCCATCGTCCCGATATTTCCTTGCCTGTTACTTTTCATGTTTTATATGATCCTACGCATGACATAAAAGCCAGAAGTCTAGGAGAATCTAGTGGAAATTTATGTTTGTGTTAATTGTTACCAGGGGATGGGGTGGGATGGAGTTTGCAAACCAGTTAACTTCAAAAATTGTTCGCGTTTTGCGTTGCAATTGGCTCACAGTTGTTATGATCATGCCACTTCCACTCACATGATGAAGGCTAAAATATAATGGAATAACTGATTTTGTGCTATGTTGTGAAGAAGCATTCTGAGGGTGGCACGGTTGCATACATGGTTGGGGGTGTATTTTGTTCCCATTATAGAAGCAAATAAAGACTATGTGACATTTTCTGTCAAAGCTGGAACAGAAAAGAGACTGGTGGCTCTGATAAAGTAATGCAGTTATCAGCAAGGAGAGAGAGAGAGAAAGGAATATATCTCGCTGTAATACAAATTGAGCCTTCTCCAAAGTAATTCTTTAACATTGTTATTTTTCTTTTCTCCATTGCCTTTAATTAAGATAGCTCCTGGCTTAGAAAATTAGTGGAAGTGGAGGACGTTTACATATATCTATTTACAGCAAATTAACTAATCAATTTCATTTTGCTCAGTTTATTCTCTTCCCTCTAATATGTTACCAAGGGTGCGTGGGTAGAAGAATAGTACAGAATCTGGGCTGCCCCTGTTCTGTGGAGTAGCATTCCTGTCAAGGTATGACAGGTGCCCACTATCTGCACTTTCTGGAAACAATTGAAAACATTTTTGTTCTGACAGGCTTTCCCAGATCGAGAAATGAGCCTTTGCCAGGAGTGTCTAGTCTGTCTTGTTTAAGTTTTGTTTTAAATGTACCAGCAGGTTTTTGATGTGTGTTTTTCACTGCTTTTTGCTGTTTTTATTGTACATTGCCTTGAGATGATTGCGAATAACAACAACTCATGTGATAACAACCCTTTGTGCTCAGTTTCTGTGCACCAAAACTGCTTTGCACAATCTGGAGAAGTGCATAATATGCCTGGGACTTGCATTTCCATCCTTAAGCAAGTTTAGGTAAAGTTAAAGGGACCCCTGACCATTAGGTCCAGTTGTGACCGACTCTGGGATTGCGGCGCTCATCTCGCTTTATTGGCCGAGGGAGCCGGCATACAGCTTCCAGGTCATGTGGCCAGCATGACAAAGCCGCTTCTGGAGAACCAGAGCAGCGCACGGAAACACCGTTTACCTTCCCGCTGGAGCAGTACCTATTTATCTACTTACAGTGCATGCTTTCGAACTGCTAGGTTGGCAGGAGCAGGAACAGAGCAACGGGAGCTCACCCCATTGCAGGGATTCAAACCGCCGACCTTCCGATCAGCAAGCCCTAGGCTCTGTGGTTTAACCTACAGTGCCACCCGCGTCCCATCAAGCAAGTTTAGTTGCCATCAAATTGGGTTGGCCCACTTCAAAAAGCGGACCGAACTGATTCTTTCTCCATCCCTAGTCCTAGGCTGACTCTCTAACTACTATTCTTTACTTCAGCAAATGGGGAAATGCTAGGAGAGAATAAGAAAGAAAGCAGAGAAGCTATAGTGGGGAGGGGCAACCCCCCCCCAACATTTGGATATGGAAAGCAAGATAAGGTAAAAGTCTTGCAGGATTTATTTCTATTCGTAAGCTCTGTGCTTAGCCGTTCTAGACTATAAAGTTCGCATCTGCATTTAAACAGCCTGTAAATGTCTGGAATCAAATTTGAATTATGGCAAGCAATCCCGGCTCGCTTTGGGGGGAAACGAGGAAACTGGCATGGCAAATCCAGCAATAAGTGCCCATCTATGATGGTGTACGGTAACAATAAAAATGGCTTGGATTGAAAGCTGACAAGTGAAGTGCTGAGGCCAGGAGGAGATGGGTGAGAGATCAGCATCTAGCCGTGAGACAGATCCTGCCTGCTCAGCCTGTGAAGGTGCTAAAGGACAGAAAGCTTAAAGGGCTTGCTCTGAGGGCTTTCCCAGCCCTCCAACCAAAGTTCCTATAATTAAGGATCAAGCTTGCATTTCCCAAGCTGATACACAAATAGGATTGCACATTCCCCGCTCCAGTTTGTAATGCAGTTTTGGGTTTGTTAGTTTGCAATGCATACACAAACGTGTGTTTTATGGAGGAAATGTGTATAAAATGAGAATTTTAGGAAGAGAATGCATACAAGATGCACATTTAAGGGATAGGTAAAGGTGTGGCTCTCTGCCAAAATCAGGCACCCTTGATGGGCAGCACCTGCAAAACCCTGTGCCCTTGCCCACATGGTGTGATTTGAAACCGTGAGGGCAAAGTAAAATGTGTCACTTGACAACATTGGGACATAAGACTCTTAACTGGTGGACAAGCCCTGCTCAGCTGTCGAAATTGTCTGTGAGGATTGGAGGAGCCCCCTAGATGGAAATAGTTTCCGACTTGGGATGTCAGAGAATTCCAAAGGATACAGAAATGGGCAATGAAGTTGCCAGTGTTTGCTCATTCATTCCATTCAGTCCAGAATGGAATTCAATCCAGCCAATACAATCAGTATTTGTTGCTGCTCTTCCCCCCCCCATTCCACAAACAACAACAACAACAACAACAACAACAATTTTTATTTGTACCCCGCCCTCCCCGGCTAAGCCGGGCTCAGGGCGGCTCACACCACCAAAATCACAATAAAACATGAAACACAAAAGAAAGAACAATTAATTAAAATACAGATTAAAAGATTTAAAAAGCCGCCTTAATGCAACAGCCCATGAATTTATAACAATAGGGGAGGATCTTATATTACAATGTTATATGATAACACAAGGGTCAGGCTGAATCGGACTCAAAGGCTAGGCGGAACAGCTCCGTCTTGCAGGCCCTGTGGAAAGCTGTCAGATCCCGCAGGGCCCTGGTCTCTTGAGACAGTGCATTCCACCAAATTGGGGCCAAAACTGAAAAGGCCCCGGCCCTGGTTGAGGCCAGTCTAGCCACCTTATGGGTTGGGACCTCCAACGTGTTATTATTTGTGGACCTTAAGGTCCTCCGCGGGGCATACCAGGAGAGGCGGTCCCATAGGTACGAGGGTCCTAGGCCGTGTAGGGCTTTAAAGGTCAAAACCAGCACCTTAAACCTGATCCTGTACTCCACCGGGAGCCAGTGCAGCTGGTAAAGTACTGGATGAATATGATCCCATGGCAAAGACCCCGTAAGGAGCCTCGCCGCGATATTCTGCACCCGTTGGAGTTTCAGGGTCAGTTTCAAGGGCAGCCCTGCGTAGAGCGAGTTACAATAATCAAGCCTGGAGGTGACCATTGCATGGATCACTGTGGCCAGATCAGGGCGAGAAAGGTAAGGGACCAACTGCTTAATGCAGTGGAGATGGAAAAATGCCGCCTTTACTGTGGCTGCAACCCGCGCCTCCATGGAAAGGGAGGCGTCGAGGGTTACACCCAAACTCTTGACAGAAGGCGCTGGCACTAATTGAGCCCCTGCAAGAGATTGGAGTTGGCCCCCCAACCCCATGTCGTCCCGGCCCAGCCAGAGGACCTCTGTCTTCGAAGGATTTAGCTTCAACCGGCTCCCCCTCAGCCATCCAGCCACAGCCTCCAGGCATCTAGTCAGTGTGTCTGGGGCCGAGTCAAGACGGCCGTCCATCAACAGATAGAGCTGTTAGATATAACAGATAGAACAATACATAATTGATGGCTCCCCTGCTGTTGCACTGTGTTTCACAGAATCATAGAATTGAACAGTTGGAAGGTACCCCAGGGGTCATCTAAACCAACCCCCTGTAGTGCAGGAATCGCAGCTAAAGAATCCCTGATTTTCAAAACCTTAAGTGAAGGAGACGCCACCACTTTCCAAGGTAGTCCATTCCATTGTCAAATAGCTATTACCACCAGAAAGTTCCTCCTCCTGCTTAATCAGAATCTCCTTTCTTGTACTTTCTGCCACTTACCCGAGGGTTCGGTTTCAGGGGTCTGTGCACAAAGGCAAAATTGTGCGGCCAGGAACCCCTGGAATCACTCCCATGTGAGGCAGAGGGCTGCTTACTAAGGGCATGAGAGGGCCCTGAGAGCTTCCCAGAGCCCTCCTGTGACCCTTCCAGACCCTGCTAAGTAAGGTGGCACCTTCCTTACTGGCCTCTGGGATACCCCCAGAGACTGGTAAGGAAGGCAGTGTGAGGGCTCCGGGATGCTGCTGGAGTTTTCATACCACCTTCTTAAAGCCCAGTAAGAAAGCAAGGGCTCTCCATTTATTTGTTCCCCCACCACCCGCGTAAGATTGTGATCATGGAAGTAAAGCGTGTGCAAGTTGTGGGGTTCCTGCATTTTGAATCCATTCGATTGTATGCTGCTCCATCTTCCAAGTGGCAGCCCTTTAGATATTTGGAGATGGCTATCATGTCACTTCTCAGTTTTCTCTTCTCCTGGCTAAACATCGCCAACACCCTCAATTATTTCTCATAAGGCTTGGTTTCCACACCTTTTACCATCTCGGTTGCCCTTTGCACATGCTGCTGATTCACACAGTTGACTGATGTTAAGCTTGTGGTCTACTAGGACGCCCTAGATCCTTTTTGCATGCACTGCTGCCAAGCCAGATGCCCCCATCTGATTTTCTTTACATTGAAATGAATGGTGCGGAATAATAGATAGATAGCATAATTAGTTACACAATTAAGTAAGTAAGTAATATTCCACCACAGAGGACAGTGAGATGAATAACCCTATCCCCCATCTCTGCTATATGGGGAACATAACATATAACATTTTCTTACCCTTCCTTCCTCTCTCAAGCTATCTTTGGATTTAGTAGTTTGGTTCCATCTCTATAAGGGAGCTCAACAGCAGCACATCAGTATCAGAAATGGTTCCTTCTCGACAATGCACCTTCACATCCTTATTCCTGAATGCGCCATATTTCACAGTCTCTCCAAGAGCGCCAGACTCTTAATGAATGCTTTTTAACATATGCTGGCGTTCAACAACGAGGTATATTTCTACCAACAAGAGTGGACATAACTCATTTCCAAGTAACCTTAGCACATGAATAATTTCTCCTACCCAAACACCTATAAAGTTCCCTGGGGTGAGGGAGAGGGTGGAGGGAGTAGGAGAGGTTAAGCGCTGGAATTACTAAAGTCTGACCTGGCCGTAAATCTCCACTTGGCTGATGTTTTATGAGAGCATTCAATGGAAAAGTAATTCCCACTTACTACTGTTGCCTTGCCTTTATAAGTCATTTCTGACTGATTGCTGTCATACTGGAGGTTTTAGCACCAATCCCCTTCCCCAAGGGCTTCGGTGGTATTTTAATTCTCATCCAGTTACAACAAAAATACTGAGTGGGAATAAAAAAAACCTTAATGGAATAGCATTGTTGGGTATATACAGTGGAGACAATCAAGGGTTATTGTATAAACATTTAATTGGTTACTTCTTAATAGCTGCAAGAATATAGATAGATAGAAATTGGAAAGCAGCAAAGGGTTTAAATGTGCAAAAACAGTATAATGTAATGTAGCTTGCACTTTCTGAATAACTGATGCAAAACAGTTGTGTGTCTGGGGGGCAAAAAGAGAGATACTTTGATGACAGATGGTTGGCCATTTATCCAGCACATGAACAAAGACTCTACGGGGCATACTGTACCTGCCACATTCCATAATATATGGTTGCGTTAACATTTTTCCTTCATGTTCATATTAGCAACTTTCAGTCTCTCTCCACTTCATTGCTTGTATGAACTTTGCTACTATTGTTTACGCCTGAACTATGCTTTCGGGTTAGGGAAAATCAAGGAATGGGATGTTCAGTTTGCTTTCCCCCCCCCAGTAGAAAATTAAATGAAGTATAAGACTGATTGCTGTCATATTGGAGGTTTTAGTGGCTCCCCCGTCCCCCAAGTGTTCCTGTGGTGATTTAAATCTCATCCAGTAATTGATTTGAAAGAGGAAGTGGCAGTCGCACAGAGTTTATTTTACATTGAAAATGTCCAGTGCTCCAAAAGTCTGTATCTGTCAGCTCCTTCTGTTCAACTTCACATGGAAAAAGAACGTTTTGCAACAGACAGGGTATAATATGAATAAAATAGATCATGGATAGAGATAGTATCCATATAAGACTGTATGTATGTGATGCTTGGGTTTGCCTGAGCTTGGATTGGAAACACTTGCGTGTGGCTGCCTCATGTGGTGAACATGCAGAACTTCATCTTGGAACATCTTCCTGATTCAGAACTATTTTTAGCCTCCACAAAAACACGAGAGCTTTCTGGATCGGGCCAGTGGCCCATCGGGTCTTCTCACAATGGCCAACCAGATGCCTATGGGAAGCCCAAAAGCAGGACTTGGGGGTAACAGCACTATGCCTACTTGTGATTCCCAGCAACTGGTATTCAGAGGCATACTGCCTTCAACAGTGGATGCAGATCATAGCCAACAGGGTTCACAGCCACAGATAGCTCTCTTCACCATGCATTTGTCCAATCCTCTTTTAAAGCCATCCAAGTTTGTGGCCATCACTGCCTCTTGTGGGAGCATGAAGGGGGGCTGTCTGTGCAGCAGGGAGTTTCCTATACTTATGGAAGTTACTCATGAAAAGTAGAAATCTGATTTTTCTACATTGCATGGAAAGTCTACACAAGCAGAGCAGGCTTCTTACTGTAGTAGACACTCAGCCTCCAATTCATGGATCACAGCAGGGATGACAACAGGCACAGAACTTGCATGCTTGTTACCAACATCTTTGCTTGCACGTGCTACTTCTTCATGAGCATAAATGGACACAGCCTTCCTGGTTCTGGTACAGTTCTGTGCATCCATCAACTTGCAACTCCTGATTCAACTCCTGGCTTCTGAATGGTGGTGTCTGGTGCTCTTTGGAGACCAGTGAGGTGGAAGGCGGGGAGACCAACAGTAGGTGAAGGCACAGTCAAGAATAGTCAGCGCTACTTCTGGTTTTGTTCCCATCCTCCTCCCTGTTGAATTCTGCAAGGGGCAACACTGAGACCAAGGAGGAGGAGGTTGCCAGGCAATGCAGTCCCCTGGACTAGTTGTAAGTAGCAAGGCAGGCAGGTAGGGACCACTTGAGTGTAGACTGGGGCTGGTGGGGCAGTGTCTGACAGCTGCCTACAGCTCACCTTTGATTGTGACGATGGGTCTTCACCTCATGGACCCATTGGGTGAGGGGTGTCCTTGCACCCATTGCCCCAGTGAATTTATGTCAGGACAATCCCAGCCAACTAGTGTTAAGCTTGTTACACTGACTTTTCCTTCACAACAACAGTGGCCTGCATGTGTAGAATATGGAATATCTATCTATCTGCATTCTGCACATATGAAACTGTCTGATACCAGGTCAGACAAATGCAAACTTACCTGATCTGCACTGCCTGGACCAATCAGTTTGTGAACTGTGACGTTGTCCCTTGAACTCTGCTGTGACATCCTTCTCATTTATTTATTTTTTAAAAAGAGAAATGTGTTTGAGAATGCATTATTTTGAGAGAAACTACTTTTAGATATGCATATTTTGAAAGAAATGAAGTTTGGAAATGTGTATTTTGAAAAGTGAAAAAAGTTAATATTTTAACACCCCTAAATTGTGGATTTTTTGTGGATAAATGGGACAGGATAGATTTAACGAGTGAACACATGAGACACAGAGAGATCAAACATCTCTTGTACACTTCTTGGGGCTGTCAATATGGAGGCTCCATTAGTAAGCAGGGCTCTCCTGACCTCTCCATATTAGCCAGGTGAGATGCTTACTGTGATGAATGCTGAAAAGGCGACTTGAATCTTTAAAGTAACTTGCATTAGGCAGCCATGTAAATATGCATTAGACAAAACAAGAGTTCCTGAGGTTAGGAAATTTTTGGCTCTGCAAAATGCTCAGCTATTCTAAGAGACTGAACTCATTAATTCTCGCTAAACATCCTTCTATTGAGCGAGGCCTCCCAAGTTTAATAACAGCCATAAGTTAATATTTGAGGCTGCAATTCAAATGTACTTGATTGGAGACATAATAGATCGTTCTTCTTATATTTGTTTTTGCTTCCCCGGGGCTTGTTTTTCTTTAAAGTACAAATTGACAGTCAAACATGTAATTAGTTATGATGAGCGTCGCAGCGTCTACCCTCCACCATTCCACTTTCCAAAAAAGTTGATTTATTTCGATCACAATGAATTAGGCAGGCCTTGCTTGCTTCCCTCACAGCCCCTTCTCAAATGAAAGAGGCAACCATTATGTGTAACTACCCTGCTCTAAAGGTGAAATGGGATATAGGACTGACATGAGAGGATGGGCTCTCACCAGCAGGTTTCGCTCTTATTTATTATTATTTATTCATCACATTTATATACCACCTTTTCCTCTAGGAAGCTCAAGGTTGTGTAGATGGTTTCTCCTTCCCCATTTTCTTCTCAGAACAACCCTGCGAGGTAGGTTAGGCTGAGAGTGAGTGACTGGCCCAAGGTCACTTTGTGAGCTTCATGACTGAATGGAGATTTGAACCCGGGTCTCCCATATCATAGTTCAACAGTCCACACATTACACCACACTGGTTCTATTGACCAGGCATTGCCAAGTCTGTCAATGTTGGTTTCTCTCAGTTCCTCATTTTTCCAGTCTCCAGTACCATTTTCTACATTTCCACATCAGTTTGAGATCATCATTATTTTTTTAAAAAAGAATTCCTTAGGGGAATTCATCAACATTTGAGTTTGAATTTCTCTGAATATACATATTTTTATAAAGCCACCCCCCAATATAATGCATTTGGTATGTTATTTTCATGAATATATACATTCACATGGACACTTTACCTTTGTATCTGCCTTTTTTAAATTTTATTTTTTGGTGCCTGTTATTTGGCTAGACTGCACTACAAAATTCAAAAGAAGTAGAATTTTCTGAAAGATTAGTGTGTTTTGGTTTCTGTTTTATTTATTCATTTATTATTCTAGAAAGTGTGAATTGTGTAAGATTTCCTTTAAACACAAACTGGGTGGGAAACTTTGCAAAATGAATGGGGCTACTTCCTCAGATGCCTAACTGTGTGCATGAAAAAACTGATTTTTCCCTAACAGTGAGCACAAAAGCATTGTTTGCAAGAACGTGGAAGAACTTTGACGATTCTGCTGATTGTACATATGTTAATTAACTTGTTCCACATTTTGATTATATAATGCACACAAGCACAAGTACACGTATGCAATGCAACAGACATATTGTTTTAACACAATAATTTTGCAAGCTGTTGTTTGGGGCTGCAGAACCCAGCTGCATTTATGATTGATGCCCAGAATGGAAGCATTTATAAAATGACACCAAATTAGAAATAGTCAGTTTATGAGTCTTGGGAAATGAATCTTTTATGAAGAATAAAACTTTATGATGGAGTAATGCCAGGGAGGTATGCATCTTCAATTTAATACATTTGGGTGATTACTGAGCTATAGATCCTTTTGAAATATGAACCCAGCTGCATGAGCACAGACCAAAACCAATTGATCTTCATGCTATTACCTTTTAAAGAAATGCACAGTGCTTTTTTTAAAAAATAGAAAAATCTTGTTACAAGAATAGTGAAGAAAACACACACACACACACACACACACACACACACACACACACAAATTAATGCATTAGTATTAGTTCAAAAATGTGTATCATTTGAATGGGTGGGGATATGTTTGTGGAGGGAAACAGCAGTATCAGTGAGGTGTTGAGGAGCAAAATTGTGTGCCGCATGGTCTGTCTTACACCCCCTAAATAAAACTTCAGCCCCCTGGATATGGTGGGTTGAAAGATATTGCCCTTAAAGGAGGCATAAACATCAAGGGGTATGCTGTCCCATCACTAGTGCTGAAGTAAGATTTAACTAGGAGTCTATGTAGCTTTAGCGGGTGGAATTGGGGGTGAAGGGATCTCTTCCTTCTCCTCAGGCAGAAAGGTGTATTGAACAGACCCTAAGCAAGACCCTACCTTTCCTCAAATGAGTGAAGAGCAACACTCATTCTTACAGGGTGTGGGTGAGGGAAGGGATGTTACTCACATACAATGTTATACAATGTTATGTCACATACAATGTTAAGTAATTTCGTTGTCCCCGAAGGGGACAATGACAATAAAATATATTCTGTTCTATTCTATTCTATTCTATGTTAGCGTAGCCGCCTGCTCTCTCTGTCCTTGGTGACTCCAGCTATTAAGACTCACTCTCCTCTCAACTGAAGTCTCTTGGGATCTCTATGACTGAGCCATGTTAGGTTTGTGCCACTGATCTACTAAAAAGGTGCTCCTCTTTTACACACCACAGAGGATGCCTCTTCCCACATGATACTTGCTATGGCACATTAGTCTTTCCTCTAGAAACAAACTATATTTCTTGTTTCAGAACACTTGTCTCACTCGTATGCAAATTTAATTAACAAATTGATTGGCTAATTGACTAAAACTCACCTCACTAATCAACAAAGATTCCTTGAATTAGGTGGCAGCCAGAATCGCAATTATGTGACAGACCTAATCATTATTATTCATTATTACTATTTCTCCTGCAACAACAGGATGAATGAATACGCATATATGCCTTTGCCGTGGGATATTTCCCAAGTTCAACCTCCAAGATGCCAGGGAAGTGAAGCCAATGTGGTAGCCATAGCTGTAACCCAATCTACCATAATGCTCTTGAGCAACTCCTAATTCATTTTGGTGCAACAGAGGAGAACCTCATGGTAGATTATGGCCAATCTCTCTAGGAAAGATTCCCTGTCTGAAATCCTGGGGAGCCATGGCCAGTCAGTGTTGAACATGTTGAGGTAGATGGACCACTGGCACGATTCTGGAACTTGAATTAGACTTTTTCACTCAAAATCATTTCAGCACTATTTGGAACTGAGTGTAAAGGGGGATTTTGTGGGTAAAACAAGGTTGTTTCCCCCTCACTTCAAAATAAATACCCATTGTTTCTGCTCTTTCTGCAGTGGTGGCGAACCAAAGGGGTGAAAGATATGGCCTATAATGTTCTGGGGGACTGCTGCAGGGTGTGTGTACTAAGTGGGGTGGCACATCAAATTGCACTCCACAAGTACTGCTCTCCATTTCGAGCTGCCTGACTTTTAATCACTCATGTACAAGCCCTGGATGCTGTCAGTTCTCAGTTACATTTCTCAAGGGTGTAACTGTGCCTGAGGTGGCAATGAAGCAAAGCCTTAGAAATCTTCTTTTCAAGGTCGCTATAACAAGAAGAAAGAACCTGGAAGGGGTGGGTGGCACTGAACAAAAACAATGTTCCTGGGTGAGGGAGGAAGCAGCAGCAGCAATATATTGGCTTCTTTGAAGTTCATGAGCTTGTACAATGAGGAAGAGGTGGAAAAAAATTGATGCCCCTAATTACGAGAGCCAGTGTGGTGTAGTGGTTAAGAGCGGTAGACTCATAATCTGATGAACCGGGTTCGCGTCTCCGCTCCTCCACATGCAGCTGCTGAGTGACCTTGGGCTAGTCACACTTCTTTGAAGTCTCTCAGCCCCACTCACCCCACAGATGGTTTGTTGTGGGGGAGGAAGGGAAAGGAGAATGTTGGCCGCTTTGAGACTCCTTCGGGTAGTGATGAAGTGGGATATCAAATCCAAACTCTTTTTCTTCTTCTTCTACCCTAAGAGTTAGGATGTCCTAAGAGTGCTTCTTTCTTTTTTTAAGCAAACCATTTCTTTGTACCATATCTGTGATTTAAGGAGAGAGGCGGAAGGAACGCTTGATTCCAATGAACCTATCAGATTGGTGCAAGAAAGCCCAGGAAACCCTTCTTTGCAGATCTCTAGTCAGAACTTGGTTTGGGGGGTTTTGCTGTGTATTTAGGAGACAGGCGTTGAAGTGATTGAAAAGGCAAATGAGAAGAGCCAGCTCATGTAAATTGGGATGGTAGATTTGGAGAGGAAGGAGCGGTCTTAGGCCTCCGGGGTTAATAATCCCCTGCCTTCTTTTAATTACAACTTGATCACAGCAGGGGATTCTTTAGGCTGCTGAACAATATGCCTAATGAGGTGGGTATGGAAAAATTCATTAAGGACTTTTAATTGAGTTTGCAGCATCCCCTGGTTGATTGAGGATGAAGTTCTCCATCAGAGTACTTTGGGCGTTAAGTCCTGTTTGGAAATGAACCACACACTGCAGGGAGTGAACACCAATAATGCCTCTTTGTATGCATTCTTTGACACATAGATGGGATCCTTTGAGCACATCTTTGGTTGGTTTTGGAGTTTGTAATGAAGCACATGGATAGACAGTAATCTCTTTGGCATGTAGGGCCCATATCATTGGCATGTTTATTTTGTTGTGTATTTGCTTAAAATGTTGGTGCGGGTAGCCTGCTATTCAACTGAAAAAGGCTCCAAAATTGGCTTGCAAGTCCACTTAGCTTATTGGGTGGGCAGCATTGTGGCCAGGTCTCAGGGCCTTCGGTGATCCAGCCAGGGGCCTGAGATGGGTGCCCTCTCACCGGGGCTTGGGCTTGACCATGATGACAGCACTGGGCGGGCCCCGCTGACCAATCAGCGCCGGCGGGGTGTGTCTCTGCGGTAGATTTAAACCATGGCATGGTCAGGAGACCACCCTTTGCTGGCTCTCCCACCCACTCACCTTCTTTTTCATTTTTACTATGATATGACCTTGCTATAGAATAATGTTGACCGCCATATTTATGGGACTGGGAGGGAATTTTTCCACTTGGCAAATTGGCTCCAGCCATTTGGTTTTTGCTTACCTCGTAGCAATTGTCACAACTTTGTGAGGTTAAGCATTGGGTAAGGCTTTGTTTGGATGGAGGGGAGGTTGTAGCCTCTGCCTGCCCCTCCTCATTAAAGGTATCCTGTTAATGGGATCTGCGGATGTGGATTCTGTCCTAGGCCCAGACATGGGTTAGGACCATACCACTTCCCCAACAGAGACCCCTTGGGGTGCCCCTATTTGATGTAAGTTATAGGTCTACCTCTATTGGTGGTTTACCCTTAGTTGGACTCCCTGCAGACAGAGATATAGTTGGGATATAGTCCAGCTTCACCCAATGCCTAAGCCGAACCACTCACATTTGTAACCAATAAAGTTGTGGCCTATTTGAAACCATAAACCAAAATCTGCTTGTTTGTGTGTTTATTTATCCACCAGGGAACTGCAGGTCATGGGGCCTTGCCACGCAATGAACATCAGAACGTAAGAGCCCAGATAGATCAGTGGCCCATCTAATATATCATGATATTCTCACAGTGGCCAACCAGATGCCTCTGGGAAGGCCACAAGCAAGGAGCACAAGAGCACTTTCTTCCCACTTCTCCACTATTCTTATGTTTATATTATCTGTATTGCTACATGCAAAATATGAAGTTTTCATATTGGTGTTATTATTGTTCTTTTCAGGAAGTACTGTGATGCGTGTGACTGCCTTTGATGCTGATGATCCAGCTACAGACAATGCTCTGCTGAGGTATAATATCCTTAAGCAGACCCCAGACAAGCCATCCCCAAACATGTTCTATATTGACCCGGAGAAAGGAGACATTGTCACTGTTGTGTCGCCAGTGCTGTTGGACCGTGAAGTAAGTTGCAATTTTGTCAGTTGTTTATGGGTAGATGCAATACGCAAAAAGAGGTGCAGGTGGTGTACTTGTTGTTTGTTTTCTGACTCTGCATTCTCATATGGAATATAGTAGGCCATGGTTGGGGAAACTCTGTCATGGGGGGAATATGGAATATGGTGCTCCAGGACACATACACACTCTCTCTCTCTGGCCCTCAGAACTCTGTCCAGGCCACAACCCTCTCCCTAGGCCACACCTTCCACAAGTCCTCACCCACAGTCTCATTGAGCGCTTTTGTGTGGCTGAAATATGAAATTGAACTGTGATAATGCCTCTTTGTGTTCGTAGATAACTTTGACTTCTATATAGAATGCAGCTCAGAGTTATGAGTTGCATCCATTGCTCTGTATTGTGCTCCACCAACCACTGGCACGTGGCCCCCTAGGGGTTTCCCAAGAGGGAATGCAGTCCTTAGGCTGAATACGTTCCCCCGCCTGTGCTGCCAGCCATTCATTGAACATATTCTCTGGAATACTTTAGGAAAGTATGGGGCAGGGAAATATCTATACTGTTGAAGGCCTTCTTGGTGATCAGCTGAGGCTGTGGAATCCCAGCTTTGTTCTTCCTTTTCAGCACCTGCTGAAGGTCTCTTCAATGTTCAGCCAGGATTTTGACTAGTGAATATATCTTTGTACTCTCTGTTATTTTCTGAAGTCTTAACTGCCATCCCTCTCTTTCATAAGTTGCAAATTTCAGTATGTTTTGCCATTGGTGGTTTATGATTGTTAGCAGGAGCTCAGGAAAAATATCATGTAGTAGAAAAAGAATTCAGTGGCAATCCAGACTTCCAAAAACCTATCTGCCTGTTTACTTTTCTAACTATTCTTTATTTTGCTGTGTTCTTCAGGCAGTGAGATAAGTTTGGTAGTGAAGATGTTTCTGAGAATCTTAGGAAGCAAAGATCCAAATGGAAGGGCTTCATTTGGGGAATGGCTGTAGCTCATTGACAAAGCATGTGTTTTTCCTGCAGACGGTCCCAGGTTCATTACCTGGCATTTCCATGTAGGGCTAGGAAAATCCCTACCTGAAACCCTTCAGAACTGCTGCCAGTCAGTAGAGACAATACTGAACCTGATAGCTCAGTGTAAGGCAGCTTCCTTTGTTTCAGGTTCTTAGAACATAGGAAGCTGCCTTATACTGTCTCGTCACCAGTCCATCTAGCTCAATGTTGTCTGTACTGACTGGCAGGAAGTTTCCAGGGTTTCAGACAAGGAGTCTCTCCCAGCCCTGCCTGCAGATGCTGGGGATTGAGCCTGGGACCTTTTTCATGCAATGCAGATGTTTTGCTCCTGAGCTATGGCTCTTCTCCTGGTTCAAGACATGTCAAAGTTGCTACGCCTGGCAACTGTAAAGTTCAACAATGCTGAGAGATGAAATCAGAGAATTTACTAATATGATTTAGGAGCTTTAATCTGCCATCTGTTTGTTTGCTGCATTCAAACCAAGGCATTGCTGATACGGAATTTCATAAAACAGATAAAGGTCTTACATGCAGGATAAGCTTTGTAAATTCCTCCAGTTCTTTTGAGGGTTCCTCCTTTGCATAAGGGAAGGGGGGGGAGGGCAGAAATCATCAGGAGATCTCTGTGCAAAAACAAAACAAAGGAACAGCCTTTTGAGAGTCTGAGGCATTATGAAGGACCACGATGTGATGTATGTAACAGGGCTGGCCCAGTATGATGCTGAGACAAGGTGGAAATTGATAGCTCTCCCATACTGCCACTGATTCACCTCCTCCCGCTGATGATGACCACTCTGCTGCTCCCCTCACCAATGACACTGATGCCACCAAAGGAAAGGGAGAAACAGAAGGCCCAAAATTAGGCCAGTGGGGGGAAGGAGGAGAAGTTGGTGAAGGGTGCAGTGGACGAGGCACAGGTGGTGAGACTGGGAGAAGACGCTGTGGTGAGGAGAAGGAAGCAGTGGCAGCGGCTTACTGGGTAATCATGTGTGACAGTTCTCCTTGGTCTGAGGAAGGATTAGGTGAGGGTTGAAAATTTCTTTGGGTGCCTTAGTTGGTTTGGAAACTCTAGTAATAAATTAAAGTTTAATTTAGAGCATCTTGACTCTCACTCTTGTTATGGGACTGTCACTGAGAATAGTGATGGGGTAAACTTCCTCAGTCCGACATGGAATTGGGATCTTTCTCTCCCGCCTCCTCCCCCCTCCCCCCGCTGAATTTAAGGAAAAAGCCCACCCACCTCCCTGCAAATTCCTTCAGACTAAAATCTGACCTGTAGAAGAATGTTCAGGGACATTAAAGTCACCAAGAATTGTATCTCTGTGCCAGGAAATGCGAAACCTGCTAACATCACTACTGAAAACAGTTTATCCGTGACCCATTTTGTAGCTTAGTTTAGGGACACTTAATTCTGCAATGTGAATGCTTGAGGAATTGCATGTTTGTGAGCTGCTAAATAAAACAACATGATCTGTAATTCGTTGACAAATGTACACATCAAAACTGGTGCTACCCATTTCCAGGCAGCCCTGGTTGTAACTGTGCATAGGGGATTGCAGCCTAACTGTGATGACTCATTTGCCATGTAGTGTGCCATCAAAATAAGGGCAAGGCAAACGACTTGGAAGATTTCCAAGGGTGGCATCTGCGAAACTCACAACTTGTGAAAGGATTTAAGAAGAGGGGCCATGCCCGTTCAGCTGGCACTACTATACTATGTTCTGTTATGAAAACGACTTACATACGTAAAATTGTAAGTAGCTGGCAGTGCACTCCCCCCCCCCCCCGGGTATCTAATGTTATTCATTTCCTATAAGTTTGAATACAAATTTAAGATTTGTAGAGTCATAATAACTGGCTGCCACATTCGACAGGCTGTCTATGATTTTTCAAGTCAGGCTGGACATTCCCCCCCCCCCTCTAAAATATAAACAATCTTAGGATAAAACCAATTTTCTGAAAATTGAAAAATCAATAGGAGGGAATGAACAAGACTAGCTTCTCAGCTGTGTTGTAAAGATCACGAGTGATAGATGAAATAATGATGCTATATTTACATAGAAAGAATGTCTCGAAGACTGAACAGGTATTACTACTGGAGTGATTGTGACAGTGAAAGAACTGAGCCACTTGTGATTTCCTTTTAATAGCTCATATCCCCCCCCCCCATTTCTTTATCAGGGTGACCTTAGGGTGAAGGGTGGGTAAAAACAAACAAACAAACACATAAATAAATAAATATTAAAAATAATAGCTTAAAGAAAATAAGAAATACAGAATGATTGGTAGGTGAGGTTGTTACCTATCATAAACTTCCAATCGAGATACTACTTAAAGTTATGGTGGGAAAAACAAAATAAATTTAGAAATTGACATGATCCAGCTTAGGAACTGGGATTCAATCTGTGAAATATCCAGAAACATTGAAGCTATGTGGGGAGAATGTGGGATTCAGTCTATTTTTCCAGAAGGGAATTAAAATTTGGACAAAGACTGATAATGCATGCAATATTAATTTGCTTGTCAATTATTAACTCACTTTACTACTTTGAGGACATAAAATATCTTGCTTGTAAGTTGGGCTACAATTCTTCTTCCCTGAGAAGCAGCTCCTTTTAACTCAGTGGGACTACTTCAGAGTGTATATTGCAGTATATAAATGGTGGTATATACACACACACAGAGAGAGAGAGAGAGAGAGAGAGAGAGAGAGAGAGAGTTTTGAAATAGCCAGGAAAACAAGGGGGGAGAAAAACCCCTTAACAACAACAACAAAAATACCCTTAAAGTATCACATACTGTGTGTGTGTGTGTGTGTGTGTGTGTGTGTGTGTGTGTGTGTGTGTGTGTGTATCTTAAGAGTTTTAACATGGGTAGACAAATAGTTAGATAAAATGTGTCTTTTTGGATGGGCTAAGGAAGGTTTATTATTAAGCTCATTCCAATCCCCCAGGGGGGTTGGAAACTCAAGGGTGCTATGTGCACCCAAGGTCTGTTCCCTGGAATGAAGTCAGTGTATTTGTTGCATGTTTGTAACACACACACACACACACACACACACACACACACACACACACACACACAACTTATCATTGTCATGCTGTAGTTTGCCTGGCTGCCAGCAGATGGCACTGAGAACTGCCATCCCTGAGCTCGGCTCACTCATCTACCTGCCAACCATGGGTCCACTGTCCCTGGGATCCAGGTCCCCAGGCTAGTGGGGTTACTCTCTTCCATCTTCTGGTGTCAGCTGTGTGTGGCCTGGCCTAAATGACCTCATGGGCCAAATGTGGAGGTCTAGTGGGCCAGACTAGGCCCAAAGGCCAGACGTTCCCCACCTCTGCTTTAAATGAGTTTGCCCAGTTGTCATGCACTGGGCAATAGGTGTTAGGGCTTTGATTTTACATCCATGTCACTTTCCATTCCAAATAGAGAGATTTGTGTGCTGATTTATTTATTTTTTAATCATTGCATCAAGCATAAATGCCAGAGCCACTATAATACAAGCCAAACCTGATGAAACTTACCTTAGTGATTTTTATCTGTGGTTGTGATGGCTCAAATGTGGTGCTTTTATTATTCTTATTTGTGGCTTCCATCAAAGAAACTGGCTGAGCTGAAAGATAAAAAATAGTGTAAGTTGAGCAAGTGCAAGTGCTCTTGTTCTCCAAGCGTAAGCACAGCTATAAACTGTTTTTAATGTAACTGCATTCATTCAGTGATCAAAGCTATTCATGTTTTCATGTTCCTTTTATTAATTTTTGGCCATTGCTTAGATGAAGATGCTTACGGGTAATGTTCCACTTAATTTAAGCCAAATTGTCAAGGATGCAAAATTCTACTTTATATATATAAATATAGTTCAAGTTCTTTCATGTTTGCGTGTTGTACAGAACAGGAACCTGGAGATAAGTGCTGGAGGTAGAATATTGAAATGGAGATTGCATCGTATCTGGGGCTTTTTGATTTCCGTTTTGAACAAGCTATAACCAAGTTACTATTAAAGAAGAAGAAGTTTTCCACTTATTAAGAGGAGCTCTTGTAAGACAGCGCTGAGATTTATTTCTCAGCAGCAATTTGAGAAGCACCTTCTATCAAGCTTTCATCATCAAGTCATATTTCAATGCCAACAGGCCTTTGCAGTTGATTGAAGCTTTTCTGACTGGCCAGTTCTTTTAATTATTGTTTTGCACTTTTAAAATTATGTTTGATGTTTTATTGTTGTACACCACCTTGATATTACAGTATTTAAATTGTGTCATATCTCTCGCTCTGTGTGTGATCGTTTTAAAATAGCCAGGAAGACACAAAAGAGGGAGGAGAAAACTCCACCCCTTAACAAAAAAAACCCCTTAAAGTATAACAGTGTTTCACATACAGTTTAAGTCTCTCTCCCTCCTTCCTTCTCTCTCTCTCTCTCTCTCTCTCTCTCTCTCTCTCTCTCTCTCTGTGTGTGTGTGTGTGTGTGTGTGTGTGATGAACATAAAAGTTTAAAAATGGATAAAACAGATAAAAGATGGCATTTTGGATGGGCTGCTATTTGAATTATTTCTCTGCCCACCCCCCGAAAACAAGAAGGAAACAAAATGAAGTTTTATTATTTAGCTCATTCAAACTCTCCAGGTGTTGAAGACTAAAGAATATTGAGTGCACCGAGGGTCTTTCCTTGAACAAGGTCACCATACGTGCTGCATTTTTGTGAAACATTGTATACATACAGTATATCTATATTTATATCAGCCTGGATAGCTCAGTTGGCTAGAGCATGGTGCTGATAATGCTCAAGGTTGCAAGTTTGATTCCCATTTGCGAGAGCTGCATATTCCTGCATTGCAGGGGGTGCAACTAGGTGATCCTCAGCACCCCTTCCAACTCTACAATTCTATAAATCTATATCTGTATAGATATGCACACTTACACACTGCCATGCTGTTTGTCTGGCTATCCACAGATTGCACTGGAAACTACAGGGTGATAAGAGGCAGTGGGGGGGGGGGTCACATGAGGGGCAGCCAGAACATGCTGTGGGAGCCTCTGAGCTCTGCTTACTCTTTTTTCTTCCAACTGTGGGCCCACTGTCCCTGGGATTCAGGCCAATCAAATGCTCCCCCCCCAAAAAAAGGTCCTATTCAGCCCCACAACAGGTACACAGTGAAGCCCAAACTTCAAATGGAGGGAGGGAGGGATGTGGGGTGCTCCTATGGTGAAGAGTTGAGTTTGGGGTGGAGCAGGCTTATAAAGCCTGACTGCCCACCACTTCCTGATTGGCCATTCAACCTCCACATGCCTCCCCCAGCTTCTCCCACGGGAAAGACTTTGAAAGTTTTATTTCCTATGAGAGGGAGGGTGTGGCAAATTCATTCCCTGCTTGAGGGTGGGAGCAGTGTTGCCACTTCTGGACTGTATAGTACTTTCGGAAGACCAGTTCTTCACTGTAGGATTTCTGCAGTTGGTGGTTTTTACTGCTTTTGCAATTCACACCTCGTTGCAGGTGTTTGCTCCTGACCTGCATTGCGTTCTCTCCAGCCTATCAAAGTTCTGTTTTATTTATGGATTTTCTGCTGGAATATTATTTTGAAAAGTGCACGCTCTTCAGAGTTTGTGGCACACTCCAGTAATTGCAGAACAACATCCATTTTCATTTTAACAAGGCACATAAGGATATATTTTGTGAAGCTTTATGTGCATTTCTCCTATGCCTTGGGAAATCTCAGCATCTTTGAATGTGTCAGAAATAAAGATTGAGGAGAAATGGGGGCAAATCATACCTGCAAACTTCCATTGGCAAAACTCCCCCCTCTTTTTGTGATTCACAGATTTTAAGCACAAAGGCATTTCTTGCAAAAGTATGTGATGTATAGGCCTGCAGGTTAGAAATAGTAAATCCACAGTGAAAGGTTGAAAAGTCCCCACCACCCTGGGTGGGTGAGTGGGTTTGCTTTGTTTCATTTGTTAAGATAAAAATGACGTTTGTTTAAAAGCATTTATAAACCACTTAATATTTTGAAGATCTCTAAGTGGTCAATTGAAGTAAATAGGAAATTATGCAAGTCTTGCATTTAGAATGGCTTCCCCTAACATTCCAGACGTTTGTTGGACTACTACACCCATCAGCCCTGACCATTGGCCATGCTGCCAGGGGATGATGGGAATCGGAGTCCAGCAAGATCTGGAGGGCACCAGGTTTGGGAAGGCTGGCATTCAAGTGGATGCAAAATACTCTCGAGCTCAGATATTCCATTATCTTACCTGCCCCTCTAGAAGAGCACTAATTGGGAGAACAGACTCTTTTTATGTCAATGATATCTCTTCTAGTGGTTTGCTGGAGGGCTCTCCAGCATCTGCTTTTGAGGACCGCTGCATGGGGACAAAGCCAGGCACTCTGACCAGGTGGTATTGTGAAGTGGGAGCATGGGGGAAGCTACTTTAGTGAAATGCAAATGCATGGTGGGTATCCAGGTTAAAGGTGTTGTCATCAGCCACTTCAACCTTTGTGGTGCCTTAAGTGTCACCCAAGGGACCCAGGTGGCGCTGTGGGTTAAACCACTGAGCCTAGGGCTTGCTGATCAGAAGGTCGGCGGTTCGAATCCCTGCGACGGGGTGAGCTCCCGTTGCTCGGTCCCGGCTCCTGCCAACCTAGCAGTTCGAAAGCACG
The DNA here is from genome assembly GCA_034641385.1 of Darevskia mixta. Classification (NCBI taxonomy): domain Eukaryota; kingdom Metazoa; phylum Chordata; class Lepidosauria; order Squamata; family Lacertidae; genus Darevskia; species Darevskia mixta. The sequence goes on along the minus strand of JAWWNH010000024.1, from coordinate 2,860,093 downwards.
TCAAAGTGCAAGTAGATAAATAGGAACCACTCTGGCGGGAAGGTCTGGCGTTTCCGTGCGCTGCTCTGGTTCGCCAGAAGCGGCTTTGTCATGCTGGCCACATGACCCGGAAGCTGTACGCTGGCTCTCGGCCAATAAAGCGAGATGAGCGCCGCAATCCCAGAGTCGGACACGACTGGACCTAATGGTCAGGGGTCCCTTTACCTAAGTGTCACCCCTACACTTTCCAGTGCATTTACCCATCACTTTCCTGATCACAAGAAGTCCAGTCTTTTGGGGAAGCAGGCTTGTTGTTGAAGACCTCCCAATCAACTATAATCGTGCAACCTGAATTTGCCAGTCTGTGATTGTACTTACAGGCAAAATTAGCAATAGACTTAAAGTGCCTGTCACAGTGCTGGTGGGATCACTGTGTGAACCCTCCAGATTTTCCTCAGTGGAGAATCTGCATGATTCAGAAAGTGGGTACTCCTTTCTGGAGACTGTTTTCTAGCTCTGAACTTGACACCACATCAAATTACCTGCAGAAGTCGTACACCAGCGCTGTAAGTGGCAACGACACTGGACATCATAAAATTCACACAAATTCCTCAGCTTACTATCACTACATCTGTGAGAGGACAGGGACATCTTTTTCTGCATCCTTCCTCCCCCTGTTTTTGGTAACATGAATCTGTAAGCAGTCAATACACTTGCCACCTACTCGATCTAAATGCAAATTTTGAGCCCACCGTTGCTCTCTTCTCTTTTTAATGAAAAGATATTAATCTTTTGGGCGAATGCATTTTGGTGTGATCTCTGCATTACCTTCCCAGATACCTGTGTTTACATTTGCTTTTACCAACAAACTCTTTTCTCTCTTAAAGTTTTGTCCTCTGTAAATTAGAACGCTAACCCTGTTTAGGGCTGCTGTTTCGAAGCTATCTGCTTTGTCTTTCAGATGCTAAAACATAAAGGGTATAATCTAGGGGGAAAGGCAAGTTACAGGCTTCACAATCCTTCCTTCACGGGAGGAAATAGTTCCTTCCAAATAAAGTAGGGGAAATAAAATACACTTTCACTTCAATGGCTGTCTGTTGGTATTAATTTGTTAGAGGAAAGGAACAAGGCTGGCTCAAACTAGTTCATTGCCTTAGGCAAAAAATAATTTTGTCCTCTCTTTGAATATGGTTGCACGTAGCAGGAGAGTTTGGATGTCATACTAAACCGTGGTTTAGCATAATGAATATGAGATCTAGTGAACCTTAGGCTTATGAGCTTTCCTCCCAGCCATCCCTTCGCCTCCTCTGGCACAGCCTTGAAGAACTCAGAAGCATCCTCTTCCATTTTTGTTTAATTACCAGCAACTGTTGTTAGCATTAGCTGTAGTTTGCATGAATCAAAATGGCTTCCCACCAAAGTTTATGGAGCTGCTATGCTTAAGCAGAGGGACGTGGGTGGCGCTGTGGTCTAAACCACAGAGCCTAGGGCTTGCCGATCAGAAGGTTGGCGGTTCGAATCCCTGCGATGGGGTGAGCTCCCGTTGCTCGGTCCCAGCTCCTGCCAACCTAGCAGTTCGAAAGCACGTCAAAATGCAAGTAGATAAATAGGTACCGCTCCAGCGGGAAGGTAAACGGCGTTTCTGTGCGCTGCTCTGGTTTGCTAGAAGCGGCTTAATCATGCTGGCCACATGACCCAGAAGCTGTCTGCGGACAAACGACGGCTCCCTCGGCCTATAGAGTGAGATGAGCACCGCAACCCCAGAGTAGTCCACGACTGGACCTAACGGTCAGGGGTCCCTTTACCTTTATGCTTAAGCAAGCCACTGTTAATATTAACCACAGTTTAGGTTTTGGTATAAACGAGAAGCCACAGTTGTGGGAAATGGAAGTGGCAACATCTGAACTCTTCCTTTGGATAAAGGATAGAGGGAATCTGCATGTCTTAGGTTCACTGGGGTCTTGTTCTCATCATATTAAACAAGGGATAGCCAGCAGTGCCCCCTGTATGCCATTTGGACTCCAGCTTCCATCATCCCCAGCCAACATGGCCAATGGTTAGGAGAAATTGGATTTTAAGTCCCCACATCATCCAGAGAGCACAATATGGGCTACCTCTGCACTAAACTGTGGTTTGGCTTAGAAGTGCCTTAGGATCTGACCTGTGTCATCCCTTCCTTAACCCCTTTCCCCTTGTGCAGCCGTTAGGCTTAGGAAAAATCTCCCATTTGCATGAATTGTAATCTTTTTTATTCTGTCTGTTTGCTGTGTAAGGGGCAGCAGGGAGGAGAGGAGAGAAAAAGAGAAGGAAGGAGAAAGGAGGGCAGAAATAAATGGAGATAAATGCATACAGAGAGAGAGAGAGATGGGATGTGGCACAAACAAACTGAGTGAACCACCACTAGCTCTGAACTTTGCATCTGTCACAGTTCAAGAGTGGGAGTTGAAACCCAGGAGCTAAATGCTTTCAAGACTTTCTCAAGGTCACACATCTCCACATACCTCACCTTCTCCCCCCGGACCACACCTACTTACCCTAGGCCATCCATTACATCACCTTCTTTCCCCAACTACACTTTTCTTTCACCTCCTCACCAGTCTTGCTTCACGCACCCTTTAGTGTTCTTGCCTTGTCAAAATGTGTCCTAGAACTCTGATAAATTCCTCTTCCTTGAGTGGATGGAGGATAGAGGTGTGTGCGCACAGATATGTAGGAAAAAGATTGGCTACCCATTATGGTTAAGAAGGAGAGAGCTTAAGTACTATTTTGCGTTTGTACGACACGCTAAACCAAATAATTGGTTTAGCTGCTGCTCCATGCTGACCTAAAAAGTCTAGGGAGGGACAAAATAACTGTGTTCTTCTCCTCGGGAACCAGAATTTCCACACATTTGTGCTAAGCTTAGTGTGCCATGTGAACATGACCATAGGCCAGGATCTATAAAATGGGATTGGAAGCCCCAATTTTTCAGCTTGAAGGTAGCTCAAAGCCTAAAGACATTTAGTCTAGTATGCCTTTTATTGGTGGTGGCAGTTGTGTACCATTGAAACAGGAAACAAAGGAACGGAGGGAGGGAGGGAGGGAGGGAGGGGATGGCGGGGATGGCTAGATAGGAGAGCAGAAGGAGTAGTATTCCTCTCCAGTTCAGATTAATATCCAAGATGGATAATAATTGGGAGGTTGTAATACTCTGGGATTAAGGCAGGCATTACAAGACCCCCAAGTTTGTATTCCCAAATCCAGAAGTAAGAGCTTCAGAAAATCTCTACATAATCCAGCATGGGAAACACAAACAAAACAAAATCCCTTTGCAAGTATCTTCATGCCAACACTCCTAATTTACATAAATATTACCTGGCAAAACTCCTCCAAACCTTTCATTATGTTATTATCATTCCCTTTTCACTTTCACATACTTCAACAGGTAGTTTAATAGTCAGATTGTATTTTTTTAAAAAAAAGAAGACTGACATTAATAAAGAGTGCATTTTCTTTTCCATTACAATCTTTGATGGATGAACAATATAACACATCAGGAGCATCATAAATGAGTGTTAAATCTGAAGGACACCTCATGGTTTTGGATGTGGAATAAAGCATCTTGCAGAACAGGCCAGCATGTAGGGTTTATTCACACTTTGAATAGCAGATGACTTTACTGCTTGTCTCTTGCTTGTATCCCTGTCAGAGCCCAAGCATAATTTCTCTGGGATTGATACCAACTTTTTCCCACAGGTCTAAGATAAGATAAGATAATTTATTTATTGTCATTGCACAAGTACAAGCACAATGTTATACAAGTGCAACGAAATTGCATGCCATCCCATAAAAACCAGAAAGAAAAAGAAAAAAACAGCACAAAACACACACACACGCACACCAAAAAAAGCCACACATGCGCGCGTGCACACACACACACACACACACACACACACTCATCCCTACTCCTAGGGATGGAGGATCATTTTGTTCAGTCTGTTTTAAATAGAACTTATCTTATTTGTACTTCACACAGTGAAGGCTAGGCTGAGAGACAGTAACTGGTCCAAGGTCACCCAGTGAGCTTCATGGCTAAATGGGGATTTGAACCTGGGACTTCCAGGTCCAAGTCCAACACACTAACCACTGCACCACACTGACACACTTGACTAGGTATTGCCAAACCTGTGAATTTTGGTTTCTCTCTGATTCTCATTTTTCCAGTCTAAAGTTCCGTTCTTGAAATTTCCACATCAGTTTGAGATTTATTTGTAGAAGTCCTCATGAAAATTCCCCAGCATTTGAGTGAGACCTTCTCCAAATATACTGACTTTTGTTTGCAATTTTGTCTAATATGCATTTTTATATGCATCTTTTACTAATGTAATATATTTTTGTTAGTTGCTTTCACTAAGACATGCATGCTTTATCCTTATGTAACTATTTTTGTGAACTTTATGTGGCTGGATTGCAAAATTTGGAGAAGTGCAATTTTCAAAAGGTGGCAGTTTGACATGGCACAGTCCATTCTACCATTTCAGGACTTTACTATCACATTCTGTTGCACCTGTAGATTGAACATAGGCAGATCCAGATTAACAGAAATAGGAGGTTCTATACTGAAAATGAGGAAGGCTGTTCATGTGTATGTAATATCACAAGAAAGAATGAAAAACTGAAGGCTCTACAAAGGAGTCTGTTCCGTGCCTTAACATCATACAAATATGAGCCTGCTAGATCAGGCCAACGGCCCATCTAGTCCAGCATCATGTTCTCACAGTGGCCAACCACATGCTTGTGGGAAACTGGCAGAACTGGATCACCACATCACTCTCCGTTTCTGTTGTTCCCAGCAATTGGTATTCTGCCTTTGACAGTGGAGTAAGATCATAGTCATTGCAGCTTAACTGTACAAGGAACCGACTTGTGGTACTTTCTATGTTCTTCCCACCCCCACCCCCACCCCTTTCTGCCGCAGCAATGCCTCTTCCTTCAGACAGCACAATATGTACAGGTCCTCAAAGAATAAAGAATTGTGAACTTGGCTAACAGAGCAATTTCATGACACCCACCCACATGTTGTTTCTTTCCAGGAAAGTGAAAGGTGTAATTTGTACTGTGATTTCCTCCAGGAACTGATTTTTTCCCCTTGTAAACAGTAGGGCTAAATCTTGTGTCTCACCTTCCTTCTTAATCAGCACTCACAGTAGGAGAGCTTATACTGAGCCTAGCCCAGTGTTGTCAATATTGACTGGCAGCAGCTCTCTGGGGTTTAGGGAAAGAGTCTCTCCTAGCCCTGGCTGGTGATGCCAGAGATTGAACCTGGGACCTTTTGAATGCAAAGTATATGCTGTGCTAGAGATGAAAGATCAGGGGACGCGGGTGGCGCTGTGGTCTAAACCATTGAGCCTAGGGCTTGCCGATGAGAAGGTCGGTGGTTCGAATCCCCATGATGGGGTGAGCTCCCGTTGCTCGGTCCCAGCTCCTGCCCACCTAGCAGTTCGAAAACATCAAAGTACAAGTAGATAAATAGGTACAGCTCTGGTGGGAAGGTAAACAGCGTTTCCGTGCACTGCTCTGGTTCGCCAGAAGCGGCTTAGTCATGCTGGCCACATGACCCGGAAGCTGTACGCCAGCTCCCTCGGCCAGTAAAGCGAGATGAGCGCCACAACCCCAGAGTCGTTCACGACTGGACCTAACAGTCAGAGGTCCCTTTACCTTTAGGGATGAAAGAAGGCATTGTTTTTCATCTCTCCCTGTATTTATCACACACAACACTGTTTCTGTTCCACTCTGTTCCATCTTCTGTAAAAAAAAAAAAGCTACATTGTTTGCCTTGAATAACATGTAATTTCCATAAGTAGTTATGTAAATTACATCATTACATCACTCTGCCCTATTTATTTCAGTGCAAAAGAAACATAACACAAATGTGTGTTTGGGGCAGGGAGACGTAATCAATTATGTATTGCTTTTGGACTGTATGCAACAACAGTGAATACCGATTGTATTATTTGGACAGATTTTCATTAGGGACAAAGGACAAATAAAGGAACACCAGCAATTTCTGCTCCCCTTTCCATTTTCAACAGAATTGTCTGATATCCTTGAACACCCCCCCACACACACACTCTCTCTGTCCCCCAAACATGCAACTGTGTACTACAGAACACATCCTGTTCTTCAATGGCAGGGCATAGATATGAGTTCCTAAACACTGGGGAAACACCACCCATAGTGAGGGATGAGGACAGCCTTCTCCCCCACTCCCAAAAAAATTCCTCAAATATTAGATAGAACATCTAAATCACACAACAATGGTTGTGGAATCAGGACACACACACACCTGCCGCTGCCGCCAAATTCTAATATTCCTGTTAGGGATCTGTTCATGCAGCGATAACCCCATTAAAAGATGCTGCTCTTAGGAGATCAAAACATTATCTCATGCTGAGATGACTAGGCTATCAAGCAATAAATGATCACGATGATGATAAAACCATTATCTGAATCTACCATATATGTATTTCCCATCAAATAAATGTTATCTGTATCAAGCACAAAACCAGTTAGTTCTTCTAGGAAATTACACTTCCCTTATAAAATATACTTTAACCTAGTGGTCTCTCTCTCTTGCTCTCTCTGTGTTTATCTTCACATATATAAATAATGAACTCAACAAGAATAATGAACTTGTGAGTTTTCTACGTGTGATAACCTTTTTTCATATGTGTCCAAAGTATATTACAAATGTAATAATTATTAATTAGCAGATGTGCTTTGTCCTCCACCACTGCCACTGCCACTGCCACTGCTTCCTACGATATAGCAGGCACGCCCTCCTGGAGGCACTTTGGTGCAACTCTTCTACGATCGCCTAAGTGCCTTCCAGGATCATAAATAGGTTGCTTTGGTTGGTGCCTCCCACCACTCCTCTGCATCTAACCAGTTCATGACATCTGTTGCCTGAAGCCAGCTCCCTGTACACCAAGCCAGTGTAGACATTGCTGAGACATGAATGTAAACATGCTGGGAATATGGGCTTGGGAGAGCACATCTTTGTTTGAGACTCTGTCTGTCATGTGATACCCAAAATCTTCCTGACACAGCACATGTGGAAGGCGGGTGTAAGTTGTCCACCACTCACTACCATAAAGCACCATGCTCAACGCACAAGCCTAGTAGATCTTCATCTTGGTATTGGCTGTTAGCATCACATTCTCCCATACCCGTTTAAAGAGGCAAGCCATTGCCATAGCTGCTTTGCCAATACACTTGTCCAGCTCAGTATAGATGGAAATGTTACTGGTTATGGTGGAACTCAGGTATACAAAATCATCTACCACCTCAAACATGTGGTCACACATGCTGATGTGTGGTGTGCTGATGGCATTCTGACCCAGGATGTTGGTCTTGTCAGGCTGGTGTTAAGGCCGAACTCCATGTAGCCTTGGGCAAAATGGTTGATGAGTCTCTGTAGAGCTTCCTTGGAGTGTGCTGTGAAGGCTGGGTCATCTGCAAACAACATCTCTTGGATAAGGACCCAACATACTTTTGGCTTGGCATGGAGATGTTCCAAGTTGAACAGATCCCTATCACTCCTTGAATGGATGTACACAATGTCTTCAGTCAAGCTCAACACATAGGAGGGCAACAAAGAATATGTCAAAGAGTGTTGGAGCAAGAACACAGCTCCAACCCTGTTTCATACCACTCTTTATAGGGAAGGCATCCAAGGATGAGCCAACATACTGGACGGTGCCTCGCATATTGGTTCACCTTATGATATGAAGAGTCTCAGACCACCTAAACCAGGCATCCCCAAACTGCGGCCCTCCAGATGTTTTGGCCTACGACTCCCATGACCCCTAGCTAACAGGACCAGTGGTCAGGGATGATGGGAATTGTAGTCCAAAACATCTGGAGGGCCGGAGTTTGGGGATGCCTGGCCTAAACAAAGGATAAAGTGACTCACCAAGTCACCTCTACAAAACTGCATAGACAGTTCTGAAGGAATCCCATTAAACTTCTGTGTTATTCAAGGCAATAACTTAGGACAAATCATTATTAGATTAAAACACCAACGGTTCTGAAAAATGCTCTTCTGATTGCCACCTCATTCATTTTAAAGCAGCAGCAGTATGGGACCCATAAGTGAGTTGTGGATTCACTTAGAAAGATGGAAATAGCAGCTTGCCAAGGTGCGTCTCCCTGGGGAGAGCATTTCATATTAGTTCTCATCTCAGTCACATACTCACTTGGTGATTCTAGACCAGTGGTGGGGAACATCTAGCTTTCCAGATGTTGTTGAACTGCACTTCACATCACTCTGTCTATGGACAATGCTGGCTGGGGCTGGTTGGAGTTGGAGTCCAGCCATGTCTAGAGGGCCACAGGTTAGCAGCCTATGTTCTTGGTTCATTACCCTATCTGCTCTATAGATATTCTACTGGCCCATATTGCAGTACAGTTGAAAAGATCACTGAGATAATGTCTGTGAAGTAGTTTGAACACTGAAGTGCTATATAAACTACTCAGCTTTGTAAAGTGTATAGCTTCATGAGAGCTTTGCACACTTGATGTTGCATAAAATCTAGTTTTATTCCTTTGAGGTGCCCCCCTCCTCATTGCTTAATTTTCTTCTCGTCTTTCAGGGGAGAGAGGTTAGGCTCTTATTTTTATTTTTTTCAAAAGGTTCCCACTGTGCTCTGAAGAGACATGAACCATTCTGGCTACTGCTGACTCGATACACTATCACAAAGTCATCTGAGGTGAAATGCAGGATGAAATTATGGATTTATCTGCTCTCAAGATTTTTGTTTGACCTGAATACAGACTGGAAGTAAAACAACTTCCAAACAGTTGATTCTTTCGTTCAGTCAGGCTCCTGGTGAACATCCACTGACCCCGAACTCCTTCAAGGGGCATGGAAATGAACAGATATAAAAATACCCCAAACCTGCCCCAAACTATACCTTTACAGAGTCATTTCTATTTTCCACAAAACTTCACATTGAACCCTTGGTTAACTTCTAATGTTTTATGTCTTGAAATTTTTAAATGGTGCTTACAGAGCAATCCAAACCCACTGTCACAAACAGAGTCCCATTGCTCATGCCAGCCAGGGTGAAAGATACCAGAACAGTATTTTTGCTGTGCTAGCTCCAAGCTGGCATGGCAGAAGGGCTTCAGTTAAACCCACTGCCAATACCTGGGTGGTTTATTATTCATCTGATCCTTGGCTGACCCAGGTTCTTCCCCAGCCCCTTAAATGCCCCATTTCAGTGGTATAAACTGGCTACCACCCACCCATAATTTAGGCCAGGACAGCTGGGAGCTCAATAATGGTAGATAACTTCTCCACTACACTGGCAGAGCCCAGTGTAATGATGCACAGAAGGGTATAGGGATGCCTCGGTCTCATCCAAACCCTCTCCAGTGTGGCAGCTCTGCTGATTTCTAAAACTAGATGCAGTGATGATGATGATGATGATGATGATGATGATGAAGAGTTTTGATTTGATATCCCGCTTTATCACTACCCGAAGGAGTCTCAAAGCGGCTAACAGTCTCCTTTCCCTTCCTCCCCCACAACAAACACTCTGTGAGGTGAGTGGGGCTGAGAGACTTCAGAGAAGTGTGACTAGCCCAAGGTCACCCAGCAGCTGTATCTGGAGGAGCGGAGACGCTCTGAAGCAAACCTCCCTCTTTGTTGGCATATGTGTGGGTTTATTGTTGAGACTGGCAGATCACTCTAAAAACAGTATGTCAGTTTTCCAAGTGTTGATTCATAATTCTATGTCCACATAAATATTCTTTTTTAATAAAATAATAATAAATAATAATACTTTTTTGCAATTATTTTGTTTTGCCAAATACGTGTTTGTATGCATTTTATACCCAAATGCACATGTTCCTCAGCATAGTTCAGCTGGATCATTTATCTCTCCCACCATGGGACAAGTTTGACAGGTTGGTGGGGTTGGCCACTTGTCAATCACCCTACCTGTATATCACAATGGTGCCAGGCACCTTGATTTTGCAAACAACTTATCTTTAGCACTTGCACAGACTTGTACAACCTGGAGGTTCCACATTACTCTTCAAGGAAGTTAACTTAAAAATGCAGACTGAACAAAGTCCTTGAGCATTCCTACTTGGCACAAAGGCCTCTTCCCTTCATTGGTTAGCTCAGTACTGTCTGCTCTGCTGGGTCAGGCCAATGGCCCATCTAACCCAGCCCCCTGTTTTCACAGCGGCCAACCAGATGCTTTTGAGAACCCTGTGAGGAGGACATGAGTGCAACAATTCTCTCTCTCCACTTGGGGTTCCCAGAATCTGGTATTCGAAAGCATACTGCCTCTGGCTGTGGTCTTCATGTCTATTGCAGATGTAGCTCGTTATTGGGCCAAGCTTTAAATCCATCCCACATTCTTACAGCAATCGAGGGGTGTATGTTTCATGCCTTTGATGCTTCAATAAAAGTTGGTTTGAGGAAGCTATGTATGACTAATAAGGCAGCTATGCATTGTGCCTAATTATGTTCTTTAAAGTTATAAGTTGGTGCAATTAAAACAGAGAGAAATATTGACAGACATTTGTGACATAAATGCCATCTCCTTGAAAAGAGCTAGATATATATAAATTGTTGAATTATACCCTAAATAATGGTGCTAGTGCTGGGGAAATCTCCAGGATGTCAATCAAGGCTTCCTTTTGATTTTTCTCTTGGATCAGAGAACTTTTCTCCCCCTTCAAAACACATTGAATCAGCTGGAGAATCATTTATAAAACATGAATACGTGCGAGATTTTGCCGACTTGAGTGCTTTTCACCATTATGAGCAAGAACAAATAAATAGCTTTGGAATCTTGATTAAAATGTAGCTGTGGAATTTTGAAGGAACTAGCAAAAAAAGAAGTGTTTGCAATTGCTTCAGCACTTTGAAGCATTGGGCTTACATGCAGGCAAAGTGTTTAAAACTTTAACAATGCTGAAGGGAAAGTGTACATACACTAGGCCAAACTAGACACAACTTCAGATGATGCCATTTTGACAATGCAAATACCAGCATCAATGGATGGATATTCCCCAGGACTGCAGGGTGCCAATTCAAGGGGGCTCTGACTTAAGTGGATCTAGGCAACTACGTCCTAGATTCTTGTCAGGATCTACTTTTAGGGTCTCCACAGCCTACACCATGAGACTTCAGGACCTTCAGGTACCCCTTCTCCTGAAGCAGTGACTCAGAGATCATGGAAAAAATACATACAAATGATTTCCGAAGGGGTGGCCTGCTGGATGTGCTTCCACTTATAAACACTTAGCATGCAACAGAATACGGGAAATTGATTTTCGATGGAATTGTGGTATGAAACAAGAACCTAGCCTAGGGAAAGTCAGCCTCAGGAGATGTTTATTCCCATTTCCAGGACCAAGATGGTGGATAAACTTCAATGGAATCTTCATTTTAGAATCTGGGTTTTGCTTTGTGGCACATTTTACTGATTTGTTATTCATTCAGCCAGAGATCTCCAGTTGGTCCAAGGCAGTGACATTAATAGCAGAAGAGATTTCCACCAGATGCTGTTTTACTCGCCACTTAAAAATGATGAGATACATCATGCTAGTGTAGACTGCTTAACTGGTATTCCGGAATGTACCATAGTTTAGTCCAGAAAGAAGGTGGGGTTCTTTTTCCTTTCCTTTCCTTTTTCTTTGGGCCTGGTTGTATATCAGTATAATAAACAACTGTCATGTATATTTAAAACTGCCATTCCAGGATTTTAATTATGTCATCTCCAAATAACTTCTCCTCAGAAGAAAGCTGTAGTGACAGCTTGTGGACTGAAGAAAATGAAACATGACGTGGCTCGTTTTCTTTTCCTCCTAGAGCTAAAATTTAATTTTCTTCTTCTTGACAAGAAAGTATTTTAATTAGAAATTATTTCTGAATGTGCTCTCATCCTCCCCCCATAACAATCCAGAGAGGATTTAGATGGTTGCAGATGGCATGCAAACATGCATCTATCTACAAATGTTGTCTTTGCCTGTGCAATATTGTATTAAAGCAGGATTCTGCAGACATGAAATAGATGTCTGAATAAAGAAAGAATCTTTAAAAGAATGAGAAAAGGGACCACTTTTGAAATCCAAGTTCTGCACAACCTTGCAAAAAGAGAGAGGGGGTGAGTAAAGTTCAATGGTAGAAGACCTAATTTGTATACAAAAGACCACAGGTTCAATCATCAGGTATGGCTGGAAGAGATGCCTGCCTGAAATGCTAGAGAATGCTTCCAGTCATTGAGCCATCATTAGTCGTATTGATCTATAATCTAGATGGACCAATGGTCTGACATGGTATAAAGCGTCTTCTGATGCTCCTAAGGGTATGAAATTTGGAAGTGCTGCAGAATGGGGGTGGATTTCAGACTGCATCTGGGGGATGCTACTTTTGAATGCTTCCTCTCCCCCCCAAAAAAACCCTCCAAGACCAATAACAAAACCCCACCCAGTCTGCAAATAGCATCATCTCCTGCCAGGGAGCATTGCACTGAAGTTGCCCCTGCCCTCCAGTTTAATTCAGGACAACAGCATTACCACCCATGCTCCACGGTAGGAAATGACAGTTCTGAACATACTTCGTTTCCAGTAAAGTGTGAGGCCTGCAAGCAGGATTTTACTGCTTCTAACAAGCTAGTTATCCACACCCCTTTCTAAAGGTGGGAGACACAACAAAATAAGGAGAGTGTCAAAGGCCCAGCATCCTATTCTCATAGTGGCCAACCAGATGCCAAGTTGGTGCCTAATTTTTGCAGCCGTAGTTTAACTATGCTGCTTCGGAAGAGCCACAGTTCAGCGGCAGAGCATATGCACTGCATTCAAAATGAACATAAGAACTTAAGAGGAACCCAGCTTCATCGGTCCAATGGCCCATCGAGCATCATGTTCTCACAGTATCCAAGCAGGTGCTGGCAAATAGAACCCAAGTGTAGCAGTATTTGCTATACCTATGATTCCCAACAACTGGTGCTCAGGGCCACACTGCCTTTGGCAGTGGAGGTAGAAATTAGAATTCATGGAGGTAGACAGTGGAGGTAGAATGTATCACGTTCAATCAGTTTACCAGACAGTGTAGTCAATATTAATAGGTAAAAGTAAAGGACCCCTGACAGTTAAGTCCAGTTGCAGGCAATCTGGGGTTGCGGCGCTCATAAGTCCATTTCCTAATTTTCTATGTGAATATGATGTAGTTATTTTATTTTTGCTTGGGATGGGGAAGTGTTGTGCCTGCTGAGTTATTTCAAAGAAGAAGCATTAAAAAGAGACAGCCTAGTGGCTGCTTTTAGACAAATAGACATTAACCCACTTGTCTGAAACAAGCACCCCCTAATAAGCCATCTAGACAAAGGTATAACTACCAGGGCGGGGGCGGGGGGGGGACAGCCCTAGATTTGCAGGACCCTTTGATTCAGAGGGATGCTCTCAACCTTCTGCATTTGACCTTTGTAGATGGAGGCCAGTTCTCATCGAGAAAATACTGGTTATAACTTTACCAAAAAGAAATATCACCAATAGTTGCCTCAAAATGAAACATTTCAGCCCTTTACAGCCTCCAGATGTTTTTTCTTGGCACCCCCCCCCCCGCCTATTGATCTCAGGCTTATCCTTTGAGACGACCTTCAAAATATAAGAATCCCCCTCGTCCGGATTTAATACTCATCTGTACAAAGGAAGCTACTTTTCAGAAAGCACACTTCACATTTCTGAACTCTTTGTATTAATATGTATATTTAATTGTCTGCAGAGGATTTTGCTAAAAGATTTTCTTCTTCTTTTTGTCGACAAAGGAGCAGCGTCCTTCTAATTCAAAATGACATAACACAGGGAGCAGAGCGTGATTGTCTTATGGAGTGGTTGTCAGAAATTCTATAAGCACCTTAGTGCCGAAAGGGCAATTACATCTGAGTGGAAAGCTGTAGATTCAATTAAAGCCGGCTTTCAGCAAGGCAGTTACAAAGGAGGGAGAGCGTGTACAACTTAATTTAGGATGGGTCATAATTGTTTTAAAACAAAGTAAACATTTACAGCTTTCTAAATCAACAGGATTCCCTTCTTCCCGATCTGTCAGACGAGGCCATCTGCCTCCCAGCCAGAAGCCACAGCAGTAGCAGAATGTTAAGCAGGATGTCCCAAACATTTAAGGGGAAGCTTCCCTGACATTCCCTGCAGTTGGAAACCTTGTCCTGTTCTCCTGCTCTTATGAATTAACAAATGGTAGTGACCAGATCAGGGACGGAGAATCTGCAGCCCTGCAGAGGTGGTTCGACTCCAACTCCCATCAGCCCTGGCCATTGCCCATGCTTACCGAGATTAAGGGGAGCTGTAGTCCAACAATGACTGGAGGGCCAGAGGTTCTCCATCTATGGTCTATATAATATAAGAGATGGCAACAATGTACATGTGCATGGACTGTCCATGTGCACTGTTTAGCAAAGGGTTATAGCTTGATTGTAAAGCATCTGCCTTGCACATGGAACACCCCAGCTTCAACCCCCAGGGTCAGGTTCCTGCCTGAAACTCTCCAGAGTTGCTGCCAGTTGGTGTAGACAATACTGTGCTGGTCTGACTCTGAATAAGACAGCCTCCCCCTGTGTTTCCTATGTTTCATCTTATATTTACATTTTCCACTAGAGACAGACACATCCACCTGTCACTCTGAGATTTAAGGTATTTTCCAGGAATGGGGGACTCCTGCTTCCATATTTCACAACCTTTGGCCAACGTGAGCCAAAGTCTTTCAGATGCAAACCAAATCAAATGTATCCCTTATCCTTTATGGACCATCTGCATATAATGCACCTTAATGGCATAGGCTCCGAATGCACACTCTTTCTTCTGCAAAACCAAGATTATTGAGGGGATGGAGCAGCTCCCCAATTAGGAAAGGATTCCGCATTTGAGGCCTTTTTAGTTTAGAGAAAAGACAAGTGAGCAGTCACAGATAGAAGTGTATAAAATTATGCAAGGCAAAGAGAAAGTGGTTATCAGTGGCTACTAGCTATGATGACTAGGCTCTGCTTTTACAGAATACCAGTTGGTGGAAACCACAGGAGGGGAGAGGGCTCTGGTGCTCAGGTCTTTAGTCCCTGTCAGGGGAAAAAGTGGAATATAAATAAATTTATAATAATATTATTATCTGGTGTGCTGTGTGCCGGACTATGATGAGCCATTGATCTGATCCAGCAGTCTCTTCCTATGTTTTCATTTAAAACTAGAGCATTATGCTTTCACAGACTATGCACATTGAAACGTTTTTGTATCATCTATGCATAAGTTTTGCTGAACACATGGTGGTTTTGGGACTGGTCCTGCTGATACAGTGTCTCCCCACTTTTACTTTTTCTTTTTCTTTTTGTTCAAGCAACTGCTTACCTAACGCAACATGTGAGTTGCATAGGAACTTGTTTGATCTGCAACACCTAGCTAAGTCACCTATTTAAACGCAATGGGATTTACATTTCATTGGGGGGTCATTAGCTTCCAGAGGACCGAGGAGAGAAAAAAGATTTCTGGGTGGTTGTTGTTGTTGTTGTTGTTGTTGTTGTTGTTTTAATCTTTGTGGAAATAGAGAGCTGTGTGTATTATTATTTTTTTCCTGGCTGCTTAGTCCAGAGACAGGAAGCCAGCATGAATGTAGAAATACAAATTTGGAATGTAGATGATGTTTGTCGAGAAGAGATAAGCTTGGTTGCTTCCATCTTCATAGCAATGCTGCCTGTCTCTCCCCCCCCCCCCCTTCTTCTTCAAATCCTTTTCAGGACAGATAAATTAAATTTCTGGATATTATACTGCGGCAGATAAACCTAATGGATCCAATATTTACTGTAAATATTGCAGCACAGAGTGATGATAGAGGCAACTTTATAAATACTTGAGCCTTTTTACTATCAAATACCTCTGAAAAAACTGACACTATCTGGAAAAGGTATCATGCAATGCATTATGAAAAGCATACTGGGGTATTTTGTATATCTATTTTATTAGCAAAGTGGCATTGGCACTAGGCCCTCTCCCTCCCTCACAGTGCTAAGTTACAACATATAGAGGGGGGGAGGGGAAGGAGGGGAAGTCAGGCAAATATATTGAATCACTTTACATGTAAATATGAATGCTATTCAAATATTGACAGAGTCGGGGATCTGATAGTAGCTTTGAAATGAACAAGGAGAAACAGCTGGCATTGAAGAAGGAGAAAGGGGGAAAATGTAGGTGTGTGCTGAAGGGCAGTGACAAAAACATTACGAGTTAATGGGGGGGGGATAAAAACGGCAGTCCAAGTAATATGATTATGGGCACCATAAGAATTGTTTGTGAATTAACGTCACAGGGGAAGATGGCCCAAGAGGGCACTTCCAGGAAGCCTATTTATTGAACATTCATCCTAATTTGTTTGCAGGGAGATTAGACCATGTTGGCTGTTTTAATTCATTCTGATTTCTTTGTGGGGAGGATAAGAATATGTTGCGTTAAGGCAAGTGTTGCCCTGCACTGTCCATTATTGCATCTTTCTGTCAGTTTCCTTATTGCAAAATGTCTGATATTTGGGAGTGGGAGGGTAGGTTTGTTGCAGAAGTCCTCCTCCTCATCTATAACAACAGAGCCTGAACAAAATAAAAAAAAATCCTTCCAGTAGCACCTTAGAGACCAACTAAGTTTGTTCTTGGTATGAGCTTTCGTGTGCATGCACACTTCTAGGTATCTGAAGAAGTGTGCATGCACACGAAAGCTCATACCAAGAACAAACTTAGTTGGTCTCTAAGGTGCTACTGGAAGGAATTTTTTTTTTATTTTGTTTTGACTATGACAGACCAACACGGCTATCTACCTGTAACTGTAACAGAGCCTAAATTTGCCGGCAATGGAATCCCACCTGAAAGTGGGGACAGTCTAGAATCTCACATAGTGAATTCAGTTCTCCAACTCAGGCCTCTTTCAGCACATAGTTAAACTGTGGAATTCACACCCACAAGAGTTAGTGATAGCAACATTTCCCAGAGTTCACTGGGAAGAGGGATTGATGGTTAAACCATAAACTATACTCCCCAAGATTCTTTGGGGAAAGCCTTGAGTGCTTGAAGTGTCTTAAATATACGGTGAAGATGGGGCTTATGATATTAAGCTAGTAATAGGAGCAGGGCTCTAAATAGAGCTAATTACCGGTATATATATTTTCATGAGTTTAACTGAATAATGTTTTCTTATCTATTTGCAGTTTTATTTTAAGCTGCTTGGAGAGTGCCATATGGTGGGAACAGCAGCGTTTAGATTTAAATAAATTCACTGGTATATCTCAAGGGGCAGGAGAGAGATCCCTGCAAGCAGAATCTTCCCAGCAATATCTGATGATTTGTGCTCTTAATGATGTGTTGCCCATTTCCATTGCACTTCTACCTTGTTCCAAAAAGCAGCAGAAGGCAAAACAAACATTAATTTGTCAATGTCGGGGAAGGGCAGGAATCCCACTTTGGACAACGCTGAGTAGGGATGTCGGGGAATTCCAACAGGTGGATAAAATCCAGTGAATATGATTGGTATTCACTGTTGTTGCTTTCAGTCCGCAAACAATATACAATCAATTATGCTTTCCCCTACCCCAATTTGCATTGAAGTGAATGGGATAGAGTAAAGTTATGGCAACTTAACTTGCTTAGTGTTCATAATTAATTATGTTACTTGTGTACGTTACATAATTTCACCACAGCAGACAGCGAGATGAATCGTGTGATTTTTTTTTTAGGCAGAACTGCAGCAGAATGGAAACAGCGTTGTGTGTGTTGGACACAGGGCGGAATGGAAAATGCTTAGGATAACTCAGTTGGTAGAACATGGGTTCAAGCCCCACATTGGGCAAAAGATCCCTGCATTGTAGGGAGTTGGACTAGATGACCCCCCATTGTCCCTTCCCATGCTACAATTCTATGATGCTGGATGCTGATTGACTATGACTTATGGGATTTCCCAGCATCCAGTGTTGACCACAAGGGGCGGGAAACTACCCAGTCAGGTATGCTGAGGTTGGGAGCTGGCTGCACACATACCCACCATGCCAAGTCACAAACACCATTCCTGATGAATTGGGGAAATGGAACTACTAATAGGATTGCCTGTTACATGAAATTTACGGGTCACAGCTTTAACACATTTGAAGAAAAGTAAAGAGAAACCATTGACAACAGATTAATATGAGAAAAGTAAATGCTGAACAGTGTGTTCATTTTGATTTCAACAAAAAGATGCAATTTGTCAAGTTTTATAGTTAAATAATCCCATCCATTTAGTTCAGCGTGTCCCAGATGTTCAGATAAAGCCACATTATTTTAAGAATGGTGCTGTCATAGCAAACCTTTCTCTGTAAAGCTTTTCTGCATACTTTATTTATCTGCCTTTTCTTCTGCCTTAAAAAAAATACATTCATTATCTCCTACAGGCTGTGGGGGTGGGGAACGCAAACAGCAAAACAAATGGCCAGGAAAAAGAAAAAGAACAGAAAAGTTCATGGGGGGAAAGGGGAGGAAAGAAAGGGTTGGCAACATGTTTTTGTGTGTTTTCTATTTTGTGACTTGTGCAACTTTTCCGCTTCATGGTAGAAAATTGCTTTACAAATTGCTCCGGGCAGTAAACTCAAGAAACATGTTTCCAAATTTGTTCCCCAGTCTAATACTCTCCCCACACCTCCTCACTTTGAAGGGGCTTTAACAAGTAGTTTAAATGTTGCCATTCCACCCCCACCCCTTGCTTAGAAATTCATGGGAAAGAGCTGGAAGGGGGGGGAGTGTTTTCTGCATTTTATTTTGTTTATTTGTTTATTTTTTATATTAAAAAAATCACACCACACCAAGCATGCATAATATCACAAGTAATTTCATTAGGGGCTTAGTCAATTCCCTCTCAGATCCCAAACCCCTTGAATAAATTCAGAATCTGGATACAGCTCTAAGAGGGAGGGTCATTTTCCTTTGGGAGCTGTCCCCCTTGCAGAGCAATAGCCCCAAGGCTGACCTAATTTGCTGCTTCTGGACATGTTAAAAGAGAGAAAAAGAAGTCCTTCCAGGTTGCTAGGCAACAGCCTGAAGAATCTCTCCAACCAAGACCAGGTGGAAACCTGCTTCCCATGGTTGTTTGCCAACCACAAATGACCTCTTTAAAAAAAAAAACAAAAAAAAACTTAGATTATGAATGTCTTGGGGCACCAGAACAGCAAGTGCAAGATAAGCCTCTTGGGGGAGTAATATTCAGTGGGTATGATAGTGAAATGGTAGCTCTACCTCTAATTACCAGTTTCCAGGACACATATAGGGTTCATGCCTTTGCTTGTGGGGGTTCCTGGAAGGAAGAACAGAGCTCTCCTTGTCTCCATAACTTCCGGATAGTCAAATTCCAATCAATCTGGATCACAATTCTTCAATACGCCTTCCATCTTTATCATCACCTTTTAAAACAAATTTATATACTGCTTAAGCGGGTGTTGCTGTGGTCTAAACCACAGAGCCTAGGGCTTGCCGATCAGAAGGTCGGTGGTTCAAATCCCTGCGACGGGGTGAGCTCCTGTTGCTCGGTCCCTGCTCCTGCCAACCTAGCAGTTCGAAAGCATGTCAAAGTACAAGTAGATAAATAGGTACCACTCCAGCGGGAAGGTAAACGGCGTTTCCATGCGCTGCTCTGGTTCACCAGAAGCGGCTTAGTCATGCTAGCCACATGACCCAGAAGCTGTAAAGCGAGATAAGCACCGCAACCCCAGAGTTATCCGCGACTGGACCTAATGGTCAGGGGTCCCTTTACCTTTACCTAATTCCATAACAGGCTTCAAAGCAGTTTGCAAGTATAAAAAATCAGTTACACACAAAATAGGCAATAAAATGACACAAGAATTAAAACAGGAGAGTTGGGTCATGAGGTCAATGGAATGCCTGTGCAATCTTCAAAAGCCAGAGAAATACCCTTATCCAGGGGCAGCTCATATTTCAGCAGGGAGTGCATTCCATAACACTGGTGTTACCAGTTCGAAAGCCCACCTCTGCAACACCACAAGCTGGTAATCATTAGGCTGTGGCAAGACAAACTGGCTTCCATTTGTATGTGGTTGTGGCCACAGCCTGCCTCTCCCCACCAGGTATGAACCTGGAACACTCAAGAGGGGAGGAAATGGCTAACCTGGATGAATAAAGTCCAGTTGTTTAATTTGGGTCAGAACAAAGGAAGGGACATGAGAATTTGCTGTCCATAGGAACAAAGGAAACTGCCATCAGCACAGGGACATTTCACTGCAACATGCAAGAGCTGGTTCCACATTTGCAAATCCTGGCTTCTGTTCTCCTTTAGCTGCAGTTGCACCCTCGAAAGAGGAGACCCCATCTGTCATATGTATGCCAACGTGTTTGGAAGATATCTCAGCATTTTTCAACCGAGGAGTCTTCAGATTAATTTATAGAATGTGGGAGTCAGCCCAATTTTTAATAGATTCCTCTTAAATCACAGTAAAAACCCATTTACAGTACATCAGCCCTTTGATCTGTGGAGTGATAGGCTATTGTGAATTGACAGGGATGTTCCTTCTTCCAAGGTGTTTGAGTGAAGAATTCACAACCGCATTTGCTGGTTTCTGCATATTCCACAATATGGATCTATTAGGGAGGTTAGCAGTATTGCTGAACCTGACAAGGATCTTCTATTGGAAATCATACTGAATATTAGCTGATGTTGTTGTGATGGACAGGTTCATGAAGACAAGAAGATAGGAAATGGCCATAATCTCACCACTCTGACTGGCAGACACACTACAGGTTCTCAGTCAGGTGTCCTTCATATCACCTATTAGAGCCTTTCATTGTCTCTGCTGATTAGGAATGCTTTAGAATTCTGATGAAAGCAAAAACAGGAGCAGAAATTGGTGGTGCTTGCTTATTCATCCCATGTCTTGAATCCAGTGCATATGATCGGTACTCGTTGCTGTTGCTTGCAGTCCACAAGCAATACTTAATTGATTAGCCTCCTGCCCCATTTGCATTGTGCTTCTTTGCTCAGGTGAAGGCAAAGGTAATTTGAGCTGGCAATACATCACAGCATCACGGCTGCCGCCAACATAGCACAGGCAGGCAGGGAAAAGGGAGTGAGTTGCAGTGAGCTGGCAGCGGCTGGCGAGCCGTGATGTACTGGCAGCTCAAAAAGTCTGAAACCGGTATCACAATGCGAACGCCATACTGGTTTCACACAGTGAATCAGAGTATTGCCCAGGGCTATTGTTGAGCTGTACAAATCAACAAGTGTACAGTGTTTCACATGGACATTTGTGTGTAGCAGCAGTGGTGGTGTAGTTATATAGAACAAGCCCTATATAAAGTGGGGGTAGGGAACCCACTTCCCTCCAGATGCTGTTGGAGTCCAACAATATATGGAGACCTACAGAGTTCCCACCCCTGATATAAATGAATCACCACCATCACCCTCACTTCAGTAGCCTTCAGCGTTTCCTTGAAGTCCTTGATGTGTGAGTGTCTCTTTCAAAGTTGCTATGACACCGTGCAACAAATTTGAAAACTTCCTCCCTGAATTCCTAAATGATCTGACGCCACCCACCCCACCTCTGCTGTAAGTATCTTTGCCAGACACCAGCTGCCGTTAGACTGTCTGGCAAATTATTCTCCATTGTCGAGGGAAGAAAAGGTCATATATCAGTGGTTCTGATAATGAGTTTGATAACACAAGAGCAGGGTATGCATTTGCTATAGACAGAGTGCGGGAGAGCCGGGATGAGTGAGAAATGCCATCACCACCTACAGATAAATGGTAGAGCTGTGATTGAGGGCTCACCTGATTCATGAAACACTGTCAATATAATCTTCCCCAGGCAGTGAACAAACTCTCTGACTGCATTAGGTGCCTCTGTAATTGTGTTTCCCTTGCTTTATTTTATGCTCTGCGCTTGGCACTGCTTTTGATTCTCATTATTTTAACACGCTTTTTTTTGTCTCTGTTTTTGTGAAGCTTGCCCCTGAGATCGGTTAGCTGGCAAGCTTCAATCGAGAACGGCCTCTGAACAGCAGCCCGATTACCGTGCTCTTATCTCCCCCCCCCCTCTGGAATTACACCCTGGCTCAAAGCTGTTTTTGCATAGAAATATTTCCCATACCTCCTCCATTCCTGGTCCAGCCCTGCCCCACTGATGGCACCTGCTTGATTGGATGCCCATGTGGCCTGCTTTGCTTTCCTTTACTGGAAAAGCTGTCAAGACAGTTCTGCACTCGAAAGTGCCCTTGATTTGAAGTAGGGATGCAAGAAGGCATCATTGTCCGCTCCACCTTATATTCATCACATGCATCACTGTTTCCACTCCACTGCAGTTCATCTCTCAGCTGGAAGCCACATTATCTATCTCATTATCAGCTGTGGTGAAATTCTTATAATCATTTTACTATTTATTAGATGTCTTCTCTCACCCCAGAGAACTATGACTTGAACAGCTCACAACTTTAGAAAGTTCTTCCTAATGGTTTGCTGAGCAGACTTTCTTGTAATCTGAACTCATTGCTTTGGGCCCTATCCTATAGATAAATAAGGATTGTTGGCTGGAAATATGAACCAGCCACAACCCCACTTCTAACCACATATCTGATTGTAATAACTGTTTGAGAGTGAAACAGGCTGCTGTGGAATGTGGTGGACTCTCCTTTGCCGGAGGTTTTCAAACAGAGGTTGGATGGTCATCTATTGGGGTTCTTTAATTGTGATTCCTGCATTGCAGGGGGTTGAGCTAGATCAGGGGTCGGCAACCTGCGGCCCATGGGGCACAAACAGCCCACAGGGGTAGTTTAAACGGCCCACAAGTCACCCCCGAACCGAGCCACCTGCTCAACAAGTCCCCGCGCGCTGCGCTTAACCGGCACAGCACGGAGCAGGGACTCGCTTTCGTGGCGCCGGAAATCGCGTCTGCGCAGATGCAGATGCCAGAAATCACGTCTGTGCAGACATGATCCGGGAGTGAACCGGCCCAGGTGAGGTAAACCTTCACGACCCCTGAGCTAGATCACCCATGGGGTCTTTTCCTACTCTGAAATCCTATTGTTCTATATTAATAGTGGGCTACATTGCAGGGCTTTTGTAAGGTATAATGCATCAGAAACACCACTTAAACACAAAAAAACTGTATATGGGAATAACAGACTGTGTCAGCTTCTGGTTCTGAATGCTTTTAATGGGTATCCGCACGTACAGAGTGTTACAGTAGTCCAGCCAGGATGTAACTAAGGCAAGCATCACCATGGCCAAATCCAACATACCATGCAAATGTATCACCCCTAAAGAAACATGGGAACTGTAGTTCAGAAGTCTCTGTGTTAAGAGTTCTGAGAATTATAGTTCAGTTCCCAGGATTCTTTGGGGTTAAACTGTCCTTTAAATGTATGGTGTGTCCACAGCCTAAGAGTCTTAGCACTGGAATTCCATATTCAAATCATAGCAAATTCAGCCTCTGGATTGGTGTGAATATTTAAGCCATTGCATTGTTATGATTTTAGAAGGATTTAGAAAGGTTTTAGTAGGATTTAGTTTGTGCTGAGGATCCTTGCCTTTAACAGCTGCGAAAGAGAGGGAAAAAAGAACTCAGGTTTTGTATAAAATGTGCAGATGCCAATTTACAAGCGTAGATCCACATTTAGAAATAATTACTATAATTTAAATATAAATGCATCTCAGCAAAGTGAGGGGAAACTGAGGCCAGGTGACCTGCATGCCTGCTCCGTTTGCTGTTTATGGGCAACTTCAAGGCTCTCCCTCCATAGGGTTATTTATCTTTACACTGTACCTGTAACAGCACTTCAGGTAGCCTTCAGGTAGCAGGAAGGTTTTCCTGGGGGAAAGTGACAGGGGGCAAGGAAGCACTCGGACACAGAGCTTGAAAGCATTGATCTGTGCCTGGAAAGGGTGGAGCAAAAGGTACATGTGGATGAGCCCTCACCATAAGGCACTGGGGAAGTATAGTATGTCCCAGGTTGTTTATGCTAGGAACAAAAGCTTGAATGAGGACCAGTGCAGTGCTTTAAGCACCAGAGTGATATTTATTTATTGCATTTGCATCTCACCTTTCCCCCCCTCCAAGGAGCTCAGTGTGGTGTACATGGTTCTCCCCATCCCCATTTAATCCCCACAGCAACCCTGTGAGGTAGGTTAGGCTAGGAAGCACTGACTGTCCCAAGGTCACCCAATGAGCATTATGATCTAACAGGGATTTGAACCCTGGTCTACCAGGTCCTGGACTGACACTCTAACCACCACACTGGCTTTCATTAGATTATCCCTCCTTGCACTTCTTGACAACAGTGAGGCTGCAGCATTCTGTACCAGCTGCAGCTCCCTGGCCATCTTCAAGGGTAACCCCACATAGATATTTGCATGAAAAGGGCTACTTCAGCCTGGGTTGTTGTTGTTTTTAATTGAAGATCTCTCTTGAGCCTGTAATCAACTCTTAAGATGTTTTACACTCTTAAATATATATCCTGAGACACACATACTTTCTTTACTGAAGGGACCAAGCCAGGGACTTGCTACTCATCCATGTCCCGTCCTGTCAGGAGATTTAAACAGGAATTATAAGATGTTCTCCCTGTGCACAGTGATTTTCAAAAAGCAACAGTAGATGAGCTGTGTTTGCATGCTGAGAAGGGGCCCCAGGGACAAGTCTAAATGATAAACTGGAAGCCTGTAAAATCATTCATTAAATATAAATTATTTGGGAGTTAAGAAAAAAACTAAGCACACCAAAAATATTTTCTTCTTTCCATTAAATGCTTGAAGAGTAAAGAGGTCCTATGGCTGGTTCACAGAATGCTCTTCACTGTCCTTCGGCATAAACTTCTCATTGTTGCTTGATTTGTATGCTATCTTTTCATTAAATTATAAAAATAATGTGGCTTACAATTATGAGAATGGCAATACATCACAAAATCAACAATTGCAAGAACCATGTTATAACGACGGCAATATGAAAAGTGCATATATGTAACAGCATACCCCACAGAAATATTTCAGTGCTATAAATGTAACAATAAATCTCCTGGCAGAGGCCAAACAAACAAACACAAACACCAAAGGGAGTGTGAACAGTTTGGCTTAGTCACAGGAACATATGAAGCATTCTCATATGGAGTCAGACCAATGGTCCATCTTTCCAGGGTTTCAGGAAGAGAGTCCCTCTTAGCACTACCAGGAGAAGCCAGAGATTGAACCTGGGCTCATCTGCATGCAAAGCAGTTGCTCTACCGCTGAGCTACAGTCCTTCCGACTAGATCTTCTAACCACAGGGGTTATGTTCACTACAAATTAAGGGAATACATTCACGAAAAACAGCATACAACAATGCATCACAATAGGGAAAAATTCAAAAATGGCTATATTTGGGGAAAAAATATGCACTGAAATACACATTCATTCTTCATCCATTAAAGTGGAAATCTGAATTTAAGATTGGGGGAATTTACAATCTGAGATAAACTGAAACTGACAGATTTGCCCATTCCTAGCTGGGGTTCCTTAGGAAACAGCCAGATTCAACACACGAATGATGAAGGAGATGTCATGTCAAGGGCAAGATTAAAAGTGCACCCCACTCCTACTCCAACACCCAAATGAGTAATGTTTGATTTAGGCTAAAGTTTAACTCCACTTTGATACTGTATGCACTTCATGTCAAACATCTGTGGTCTTGCACTCAGCTGGCGACCCAGAACGTTATACTTTTCCAGCCTAGATTCCACACCAATGAAAGAATGTCCTACCTCCTACAAGGTTTGGTTTGGAAGACTACGTTCAGAATTTGGGGAAAGCGGAGGATGTACACACAAAATTCACCTTAAGCATACTGGGGATGATAGAAAGCTAAAAATGAATTCTGCACATACACCATTATCCTCATATTTGCTGGATAACCACATACCATATTTGCAGCTGGCTTTAAAACAACCACAGTTTCTGAAGATCAAGTAGTCACAACCCTTCCACTCCGTTCAACAATTCCTCTAAGCTGTTTGACTGAATCTGATTCGGAATGGGACATCAGGCTTCAGAGACTCCCCGAGGGACTTCTCCAAAAATTTCTTATCTCTCATCTCTCTCTCTCCCTCCCTCCCTCCCCCTTCTCCATCTTCTCATCTCTGGCGTTGACCTCCTCTTTGCTTTCTTCCTGTGACTCAGTGGGCAGGGACGTTGTTCTCATTTTCCATTGCCCCATCTGTGGCTTGGAACTTTACTGTCGTCCTTGCTTTGAATCGCTTGGTCACTTGCTGCCTTTGTGGCGCCCTTTAACCTTCCTTTGAATTTAGCTGGGGGCTTGGCCGACCTCCACACGCTCCTTTCCTATCTTTTCTTGCAACGAACTTGAGTGTGCCTGCTAAAATGTGAATGGGATTGGCGCAGTATCAAGAACAGGTAGTTCAAGGAGGGATTTCAAAGGAGTACATGGATAAAAGGAGGGGGGGAAATGTGTCTTAATACTAACCTGCAATTGTTACTATGTTGCTTTTATCAGTTGGTGACCTCATGTGATGAGTTTCTAGACCGGGGCGGGGGGAACCTCCCATGTCTGTCTTTCTGGTTCTTGAAATTCTCCCCACACCACACACACTCCTCCCAGATCATGGCCTTGCTTTGTACACTCACTGAGTGTTTCTGCCTGGCTGCGATGTGCCATTGAAGTCCAAGGACGCTTCTTATTAGCCTGGATGGAGGACCGAGATGGGTGTGTGAATATGTCTATCATCATCATTCTTAATTTGTATGCCACATTCCCATAGTTAAAACCATACTCAAGGCTTTGCAAGCAACATGAAAAGATCTACATAATTACAAAAAATATAACTAAAGTAGTCATAAGCAATAAATAAAAACATATCAAAAAGTACACAACAAAATTAAACCATCTCCACATAAGTCCTAGTAAGATCTAAAAATCAATATACAAAAAGTCAATATCAATAACAGCAAAATTAACATCTCCCAAATTAAATCTTTACCCCCAACCAAAACCCTAAACAATACCCTATGTCAAGAGTCTGGAGACATCTTGAAAAGCAGGTCTTGAAGGACTCACAGTGAATATGTTCTCTTCTGGCCTCTTCCGCAACCTCAGCTTTGTGGCTGGAGTCAGGGCTCTGCTTTCCCCAGACAGGTGGAGAGAGCCTAGCAAGGCAGGGAGCAGGCATTACATTACTCACAGAGGAATATTTTACATTCCTTGCTTTGCCCACTTCTGCTTCTGCCTCTATCCACCACTGACATGCAGCCCCTGGAAGGTTTCCCAGGAAAGGAGCTTGGACCTTGGGGTGAACAAAGTTCCCCACCCGAATTCTAAACAATGCTGAACAACATAGAAAGCATTGAAATATGCAATTCAAAGCAATTCAAAGTAATGCAGCCAATCAACATGGGAGAAAAAGCACTGGCTCAATCTTACAAAAACTTAAGCCCCGAATGCAAGCTGAAACTAATCTCCATCAAATTAAACAGAGAGACACTTCCAGATAACCTACTTATTTACCATTCGTCATGATTTGTTTGCAGGGAGGTTAGATTATGTCAGCCATTTATTGAGCATTGGTTCTGTTTTCTTTATGGGAAGTTAGATGACATGACATCAAACATTACCCCACACTTTGCAGTGCATTTCCCCCTCACATAGCTTATTGCAAAAAGTCTGACTGGGGAAGCAAGTTTAGTATGCAAGAACTCCAAATTTGCTGTGATTGAATCCCAATGGAAAATAGTGGCAGCCTGGAAATGTCCAGAGACTAAAATCAGAAGCAAAAGCCTGGAGGGCAAAATGAGGTCTTCTCCTGTTACTAAAGGGACATTGAAATAGGCCCCAGGCAAACCTCTTTGGGAAGTGCATTCCATGCAAGGAGGACCACTACCAAGAAGGCCCCCTTCTCTCTGGTTGCCATTTTCTAGGTAAATGGATATTGTTATTTTCCTGCCTCCCTTCCCATACCTCATCAAAACAAGGCATACCAATTTATATGCAACATACTTAGCTTCGGTTCATGGAAGTATTGGAAATTGGTCTGAATGTACATAAATGAAGAGAAAACCAATAAAATCTTTATCTAAGACATCTAAGTGCATATGCTTTGAGATAGATCTCCACATTTTCCCTCCAAGTGGGGATATCTGCTGATGTTTAATTTACCTCTTGAAGGAGGGCTACAGATGCTTAATGGCTCAATTAACAAACAAATAAATTGGTACACTTCCAACCTTCTGACTGGTATACCAATTTTCTGACATCTTGCTCTTCTTTAATTGATCTCAGGCTCTGCAAGCAAACTGTAGTAATGACAATGCAATAGTTTAAAGAAACATCTATGAACTTGCCTGGTTGTGCTAAGGAAAAAGACACCTGTAGCCATTTATGAAAACTCCCTCTCAGTTTTATGGCTCCCTTGGTGCTGTTGGGACTTAGCCCAGAGATGGCAGATGCTGCAGGAAGGAGACTGGAACAGATAGAAGCCCTTTCCTCTTCCCACTTTCACACTAAAGCCAGAGATAGAACATCCATCCCCCTCCCAAGGGGGAGAGAGCATTGCTGGAATCTGAGGAGGGCTCTGAGCCACAGCCTGAGCAGGATTCGGGGGGATAAGCATCTCCATCATTCTCTCCCAGGATTAGTTTCTATCCCAGGATAAGAGACAAGTTGCCCCCGCCTAGATCTAATGCATGTTTGAAGATTAGCTGCTCACTCGTGAATAGAGATTCTAATGAATGTATCCGTCTCTGCTTTAAAGCTGGATAGGTGGGTGTGGAATTCTTGTTGTATTGGAACAACTTTTCAGGTCTTGCACACTCTTGAACTTCTTGCAACTGCCCCTGGACTCATGAATCTTTGCCTTTGTTCCTAGACCAAGCCCATCCCAGCAAACTCATTGCCTTGTGAGAGCTCTGAGGCTGGGATAACTCATTCCCTCCTGCTGAGGCCATACTTTAATTGTGTATTATTCTGCCTTAATAAGGGGCATTTCATTGCTTACAAGTAATAGCATATGCCGTCCTGTTTTAGAACAGGCGCCAAGGGCAATCAGGCATTTTCAAATGGAAGCAGGTAGATCTGTAGTTAGCCAGGTTCTAAGCTGTACAGGGCTTCATAAACCCAAGCCAGCTTGTTGAATTGTGCCTGGAAGTAACCTGGAACCCATTTTTCTTCCAGCACAGGTGAGATATGTGTCCCCTGCTAGCCAGTTGCTGCTAAGGGTCTTGTTCTGTCATATGCTAAACCAGATCAGGATTGCGAATTGTTTTCAAGGGCAGCCCCATGCAAAATACATTGCAATAATCAAAGCTGAACTAATATTTATAGGAGTCACTGGAGAATAACTTCCCTGGGAAGCTGTTGTAGAATCTGACAATCTGCACATTTGGCAAGTTGAAAGTCTGGCTCAAAGAGCAGCCAGGGAGTGTTTGTCACTCATAAATCCTTCACTGGTGCAGCAGAGGTTCAGCTCGAGGACCTTGGAGATCATGGACTGGTCCAATGAGTCCATAAAAGAAAAACTAAACCACACATTCAAGAAATATGCAGAGATGCTGGCCTAATGAAAACTTGATGACCTGTTTCAGAAACCAAATTGGGAGCGACCACAGCTAAATGACATCTGGCAGTTCGCAACACACAGGGGATCAGCAGGCGCTATTATTTTTAGATTAAAGGCAGAAAATGCAATAAATATTAAACCGAACCATGCCTCACTCTTATGCAAGTGAGTTGCTGGATTTGAGTTGCTTGCTTTAACAGTTCATTATGTTCCTGTTTAATATAATGAGTTTTACTTTGAGCACCATGAACTTCTGGATTTCAGCAAAGCCTATATGCATGCACATATATCTTTTTTTGTATTTAATGCACCACTTCATTTAGAAATAGAAAGTAAAATGTTGGAATGCGTGCCTGCATGCTTCAAATATTTATTTGTCGTCCCCGCTGCTGTTTAGTTTAAACATTTGGAAGTTTCTCCCCACACACCCTTTTCTCTTTTTCTCTTTCTCTGATCCCACGAGACACCCCATGAAAGAGTTTTGCCTCTGGGTATCAATATCTCCATGCAACACAGCTGTTAGACTTGGGAGCGTGATAGATTCAGCTTTTATGAACGTAATGAAATGGAATTTTTAAATGCAGTTAAAGGGGGGGGACAGACATAAGCTGGCACATCAAAGGGAATAGTGTATTTCTGCTTCGGTTCCATCAGGAGCGCTCCACGCTTTTGTGCCACTTTTTTGAAGCGGGAGGTTTGCAAGAGATTCAGCCTCTGACTCTCCAAACTCCAAATGAGGCCAAGCCCCGTGTTCACAAATCAGAACGGATTGAACTGCATATTAATCAAGATCTGTTTAAACTGCTCTCGCCACTCAGGGTGGTGATGGCAGGGAGGGAGGGGGAGTTTCTAATGCTTTTCTTACAGAGAAGGGCATTGTCATCACTGGTCTGAGTTATACATGGGAAACATCTTGCAATGGAGTGACCCGTGTAATGAATCAGATGCAATGTGCTATCAAACAGGAGGACCTTGTCTTCTGGGCACCATATGAATAGGTTCCATCTGCCCACACGGTGTGATTGAAATCAGAGGTTGTGTGCCTCCTAAAGGACTGCAAGATTACACTGTAAAATTATGAGTCTGCGCACAAACACAATGCAGGGATCCTACTTTCGAGCAGACAGCGCATCGGAGACAGTATTCCCATGTTACCAGCAATATGAGCTGGTGATTGGTGTGGTAGAACTATAGTCTATAGCAGGGGAAGAACTATAGTCTATAGCAGGGGAAGCCAACGCGGTGTCCTCCATTTGTTGTGAACATCAACTCCCATCATCAGTGGCCAGTGGCCATTCCTGCTGGAGAACATGGGAGCTGTAATCCAAAGTATCTGGTGGGAAGCACCAGCTCAGTGACTTTGGTCTATATTCACCTATGTGAATGGCTTTAAAAGAAGATCGGGCAAATTCGTGGACGGCAAGGCTATCAACAGGTACTAGCCTCAGTGGCTCTGCTCTGCTTCTACAGTTGCTTCTGAATACTAGTTGTTGGAAACTACAGGAGGGAAGAGTGCTCTTGTGCTCGGTTTTACCATAGGCATCTGGTCAGCCAATATGAGAACAGGATGCTAGACTAGATGGATAACTGGCTTGGTCCAGCAAGATCTTGTGATCTTATATGAAGCAATTTTAAGGTCCTAAGTGGTTTGAAATCCAAATGCCTGAAGAAGCAGGCATAAAAGTTTGCCCATGTCTTGAGAACTTATTCTGAAGCTCTTCTTGAAGTTCCTTCTATATTGGAAGTGCACTCTGTGACAACTATAAACAATGTAAAACTAATGCTTCTGTGTGATAACCTTTTGCATGGATAAATTGCTTCTTCATGAGTTTCCTTATCTCAGTAGCTTCTTCTATATATCACTATTTCTCCATTAACATACAACTTTGCCTCATTTAAGAGGAAATTCAGTGAAGAATGCAGCTGTTTCCCATCCCACATCTGCTTAGTGTCCAAAGGCACTTTGTGAAATTTTTTCCTTGCTTCACCATGTCACCAAAAATGTGGCTTACCTATTGGCGTTAGAAGCATCATTAGGTGCCCAGATGCCTTGATTATTAAATAAATAAATAAAGTTTGTCATTTTGTACCATACTAGGTTGTCTTTTTAGCTACTGCCAGTAAGCCTTTTTAAAGCATCACCATTGGAAAACATCAATTACCTGTCTGGAATCCCTATTTCAAGACCTGTCATTGAACTAAATTTGACCCACCTACTGTACCTTCTCTGCACAGTAAGGGGGAAACACAGTGTGATTTGAAGAGCTTCTGGATGATGATGATGATGATGGTGATGATGATGATGATGATTGAAGGCAGTGAAAAAAGCTGATGGTTCAAAGCAATGGAGAGTGAGAGCACTGCCCCATCCAGGCAGTTTCAGCAGCATCTGATCTAGAGCTAGATGAATCTGTTTGTTTCAGTGTCTCTCTGCTTACTCAGGTGTTCACCTCAACACATGAGTGCTTGAGGTGTGGGCAGGGACACAAATGCAAGCCCTAACCTAACCCCAGTGTCATTGATGGATCTTGTCCCTTTCAATTTGAACATGAGTAGAACACCTCATGTAATCAGGATCCCTGATTGTGTGATCGATCAGCCCTGCCAGATCAGTCCAATGGCCCCTCTAGTCCAGCATCCTGTTCTCACAGTGACCAACCAGATGCTCCAATCAGAAGCAAGCAGGTAAGACCTGAGCACAGCAGCCTTCTCCCCTCCTGTTGTTTCCAGCAACTGGTATTCACACTCATACCACCTCCAACTGTGGAAGTAAAACATATACATTAGGGTTAGTAGCTATTTACAACCTTATACTTCATCTGAGTAGCTGAGTAGAAGCTGTCCCCCACAGGTGTTCCTTGCTCAGTACAGGGACAGTGTGGGGTTGAACCTGAAGGGCAGTGTGCACAGGAGCATTGGTGAGGATGGGCTTGCAGGAGCATGTTGACCAATTCCCCATTTTACTTCTTCAGTTTTCAATTTTTCAATTTCCACATACATTTGTGTTTTTTAAAAGTCTACATGAAAATTCAAGCTCATCCTCATGCAGATATCTCCTAAAATATGTATTTTTTCTGCATAGTTTTGCCTAGTCACCTGCATTTTTCCAAACATTTCCCCCTAGTGAAATGCCCTTTTTGTACATTATTTTTATGAATACGTACCTTTTTGCATGCACCTTTTCACCATTTTTTTTCTGTGTGGTGGAAGAACGGCAACATTTGGAGAAGTGCGCTTTTCAAAGCAGGGCTCTTGTATAGATTCACAAGGTGTGAATTTCATAAATTAATATAATAATGGGAACCAAATGAATTTATTCTCAATCCCCAAAGAGATGGCACAGCCTTTAATGACATTTCTGGTCAGTGCTTGAATGAATGGGTGACCATCTGGGAACCAGATGTACCTTGTCTTCCATGAGAGAAGAAAGGTGGGATCTAAATATAAGAAAATTAAATAAATGTAGCTAAGCAATATCAGTGTGCAAAAAGTCTGAAGTTCAGTTCTTGGCATTTCCAGGTAGGGCCAGGTAAGACTCCTGTCTGAAAGCTGGGGAGCCACTTCTGGCCAGTGTTGACAATAGTGATAGTTCAATACTGGATGGTTCAATGCTCTGACCTGGCAGTTTCCTGTGTCCCAAGGATGGTGGAGACAGTCCCAAGGCTGTACATATTTGAACATATTTGGTCACCATGAGTCATCTACTGGACAATGTAATGAGTGGCATCTCCAGCATTCAAGTATATTGCAGAAGTGACATGTTATGCTCTCATTGCAATGACTTTGAGAATCATCTCATAGATGTAAGACTTTTACAGTGTAACTGCTCCAAGTATGTCCAAGTGAACTGTGGACAGAAATCCAACAGAGAAGATGAATGTGTGCAGTGATTCGAATATGGATGTCATCCTGTGACTATAAGCCCTTTTTTAAAAAAAATGTCAACATACATGCATAGTTTAATTAGTTAGTTGACTGAATTTCTGAATCGCTCCCCACAACAGGCAGTCCTGATTTACAACTATAAAATTCAATAATACAGTGGAAAATATATCAACATATTAAAGACATAGTCAGAGTAAAACATTTCAATCATTGATGCTGCCCAAATGCCTGGAAAAACAAAGACCAAAAGCATCAGAATGATGACACGGGTGCTCTGACACTGAACTGGGGCCCCTCCCCAATCTTCACCCCAAAATTTTGAGAACACAAGAATTATTTGTCTGAAAAGTGACCTGACATGCAATGGATGTTCTTTTATGTCCGCAAACAAAGTCATTCGTTTTCCACTGGTGGAAACATGTAATCTACCTTTGTCAAATGTGAATATTGCTTGGTACTGATTTTTCTTGCTACTTCTATCAGCAAATGCTTTTCTCTGATGTAGCCAACTTAATTGAATAGCTCCTTGACAGAAATTAAAACCTGTTTTACAAATTAGTATCTTTTTTCTTTCTTTCTTTCTTTGCTTTCTTGCTTTCATTTCCCCCCTCTTTTACTCCCCCTCCCTCCACACCCCAATTCTTCTAAACAAGGCAGTTTCATTCTGAATATTTCCTAGGTGGCAGAAATAAATAAATAAGTAAGTAAATTGCTTGTGGTGGCATTGAAATTCTCCCTGAAAAAAAACAGCGCATTATGCTTTCCACCTATTTCTCAGAGATAGCTGCAGCCCGCGGAAAGTTGCCCGCTGTGCCTATACATATTCAGAGGACCATAATAGAGATTTGCGACTGAAATACACAGCGGCATGTCTTCCAAATGGAGGAAAAGATAAGAGCGTGAAGTTTAGAGAGTACATTTTTTGTGGGGGGGGGGTAAAAAAAATATACGCCAAGGGTCACTTCGGACATGACAAAATTCTCACAGGGATATATGATGATAATATGAGTGCACAATTATTAGGACCCAGGTTTAGCATAACATATGGACTGATGGATACTCCTAGGTCAGAAGGGTTTACTTTCTGACAGATAAATGACCACCCAGAACTGCTCTTTCATGTATACATGGATATATATATATATATATATATATATATATATATATATATACACACATGGCTTGATTGTACACATGTGATTTTGTTGTTTTGTTTTGTTTTACAATCATCATGCAGATGGCAGGATGTTTCCTACATACAGTGGTACCTCGGGTTACAGACGCTTCAAGTTACAGATGCTTTAGGTTACAGACTCCGCTAACCCAGAAATAGTACCTCGGGTTAATAACTTTGCTTCAGGATGAGAACAGAAATCGCCCGGTGGCGGCGCGGCGGCAGCCGGAGGCCCCATTAGCTAAATTGGTACCTCAGGTTAAGAACAGTTTCAGGTTAAGAACGGACCTCCAGAATGAATTAAGTTCTTAACCAGAGGTACCACTGTAGTTGCCTTTCTTTACTTTTTCATCCTGCAGGAATGTTGTTCCCATGTCCTGACACTGTGATCCTAAATGGCACTAGCCAGTGCAGGTGGAATGGGGGATCTCTGTGCTGGTGGAGTGAAATTAGCATCACTCTATGGGCAGAGGTTGGTAGAGCTGTTCTGAACTGGGCTGTGGAGCCCCACCAACCTCATTCTGCCTTAAGCCAGCCCTCATCTGCCTACCCCTTACTTGCAATCAGTCCAAAGGGTGGCACTGTCTGCCAGCCTCCTCCTCCTCTGTCTTAGTGTTGCCTTCATAGAACTCAACAGCGAGAAGGATGGCAAGAAAAGCAGAATTTGTTGACTCCCCCTATTGTTGGTTTTGGCTCTGCTAGACATTGGCTCTGGCACCACCCACTGTTGGCATCCCTAATAAGCCCCAGGCTCCACTGGAGCTGCATGGAGGGAGAACTCCACCCTGTATAAACCCCAGCA
This sequence comes from Darevskia mixta, assembly GCA_034641385.1. Lineage (NCBI taxonomy): Eukaryota > Metazoa > Chordata > Lepidosauria > Squamata > Lacertidae > Darevskia > Darevskia mixta. The sequence continues at coordinate 2,824,641 of JAWWNH010000024.1, read as the reverse complement.
TGGCGGGCTTGGGACTTGGAGTTTACCATCCATGTATCTAAGGCAGTGATGGCTAACCTTGACACTCCAGATGTTTTGGAACTACAACTCCCATCATCCCTAGCTAACAGGACCAGTGGTCAGGGATGATGGGAGTTGTAGTCCCAAAACATCTGGAGTGTCAAGGTTAGCCATCACTGATCTAAGGAATAGTCACTTATCCGACATGTGCTGGATTTAATAAATGCATCTCTTTGTCTGTACCCAACATATTTGCCTGATAGTGTAAGGGTAAGTATTAATGTTGTACAAGAGATGAATCCAGTGCTGTCGTTGTGCTAGAGGAAAGTGCCCTGTTTCTCTGAAAATAAGACAAAGACACCCCCCGTGGGCGGACGGATGGCACAGCTGCGCCAATCTGCAGCCCCGGCGGGGCTCCTTGCCTCCCTGCAAAGCGGCGCCCCGCCCCGTCCCTCCCCGGCAAGGCAGCGGACAGTGTTTTATTGTTGGGAAAACACAGTAGCTGCGCCATCCACCCGCCCAGGGGGGGTGTCTTATTTTTGGAGAAACAGGGTAGTAGGGCAACACATGGCATGATCCATTGTGCCACAAAGTTACTAGCGCTTTACTTAAGCATTCTCTTGCACAATCTGCTGCTGGTGCCAAATGTTTCCCCATCAGAGCAGTATCCTACCAAGTGACTTTAACATAGCACTGCATGGGATGCAGCCATTTGTGTCTTCTACTAAAAAACAAAACAAAACAAACAAATATATATATATATATATATATATATATATATATATATATATATATATAGACGCCAACCATAAGTAAGTCATAACGCAAAATGAAAGAGGGCATTTAAGCCCTTAATTCCAGGCATTAATGTAAAGATCATAATATTTCAAATTTAATTAGAAAAATCATGTTCATTAGTAGATCTTCAGAGATTATCTACGTATCAAGCCTTTTACCTGCTATTATACTTCCAAAGTTTTATTCTTCTCAGGCTCCAATTTTCGATAGGCTGTCAATTTCACCAAAGCTGTTAAAAACCAGTTTTCACACTGAACTCCTTTCACTTTACATCTGTATTTGCTTCCCTACTTTTGTGTATATGTTAGACTGTGATCCTACCCACACTTTGATATTGATAGTTGGGGGGAGCAGGATAATTTGTGTGGGCCCCTCTGCACCAGCCTCCATTGATGGAGAGCAGTAATGTTGTCTTTGTTGTGGAAATGGCCAGCCTTCGCTGGAGTGGAAGGTGACCTTGGGCCAGTCACACTCTCTCAGCTTAACGTAACTCACAGGGTTGCTGTGGGGATTGAACAAGGGAAGAGCTATGCAACACCACCTTGAATGGAAAAAGGGGGGGATATACTAAAATAAGGTTAACATTGGCAGTTGCCAGTGGATGACCCCTTAAAAGGGCATTGTGGCAATAGTGGCAACTAGACCAAAGAGGTAACAAAGCACATCCAGATCTCAGTGTGGGGCCCCATTAGGCCTGGATCTAGTGCCAAGGGGGTGGGACCAGGAAAAACCACACCCACTTTCTGCCAATCAGGGCTCCGACTGTGGCTTTACCCTTCCAGTCATCCCCTGGGGCAAGGTTAGGATTGCTGTGCCTGACTGATGATTTACTAGATTTGCCACTTAGAACTTGTTTCCTTAAGGTCTCCAAAAGACTTACAACACATTTGGAAACATAAGTACAATGGGTGATATTCCAGTGCTAATGCTATCCATTGAAATGGACGTGATGATCCTTGGTCTATTATTTTCAATTGGTTTACTCTGAGTAGAAATTACTTGGATACAACCTATTATGCTTTCAAATGAATCCATGCAAAACCTCTACAATTATTTATAACACACTGCAGACACTACAAAAATGCAATCCCTTATTTTAAGAAACACTTAAAAAACCCAAAAACATTCAGTTCACCACTAGGTTTGGTCTCCAGTGTTTTGTATTTCCCTTCCATTCACATGATTGGAGCAAACAAACAAGTGGCCAGTCACTCTGGGCAATTTAGAAGTGCTTGTGAAGCAGTAAATAAACCAAAGAGTGTGCCTTACAATAACAGAGAGGACAACTGAGTGTAGCATGTGTCAAGGGACCATCTTGACTTTACAAGTATGTCTGCACTGTAAATACAGCTTTGGTCAGAATCTTTTGTTTATTTTTTAATAAGGAAAAAGAAGAAGATGTGGCTGTTCAGCTCAGCTGGTTAGTCATTCAGAGATTCCAAGGATACAGCAACATAAAGTGTGCACAGTTCTGAGCCATTTCCAGACTGCTGCTATTTTGTGGCCATGATTAAATCATATACTGGCAAATTCTGGATGCACGATTAAAGGGGATTCTGAGCTCTTGCACAACAAAACCCTTTCCATCCCACCACAACTTTTGTGGGAAGGGAAGTAAGGGCTCATCCACATTGGCCTGAAATTTGATTGTGTTGAGTACCGATTAATTCTCCTGGGTTTCTTGTAGTTATGCAGCTGTGCCTTGTGAATATCCAATCTTACCCACAGAATCAATCTTGTCAGATATTAAGGAAATACAAAAAGGTGGGAGTCTGGCCTGGGGAAAAGTCTTCTCAATATCAGGGTGCAGGAAGTGTACATTTGTAGTAGTCAGAAGCAGAGCCAGTGTGGTGCAGTGGTTAGAGTGTTGATTACGACCTCAGAGAGCAGTGTCTGATTCCCCACTTGGCCAAGAAGTTCACTGAGTGACCCCGATTAGGGTGGCCTTCAGCTACTCACCAGCTTTCAGGCTAACCTTCCTCACAGGGTTGTTGTGAGAATAATATGGAAAAGGAAAGAGCCATGTGTACCATTTTGAGCGCCTCGGAGGAAAAATGGTGTGGTATGCAAATACAGTAATAAATAGATGAAAATTAAAGTGGATTCTCCTTTCCATCCATTTCTTTTAAAATTATTTCTGTGGTGTTTCTACTCCAATCTTGACCTATTTCACTGACCAGGGAGGGGAGAAGAGGACTCCCCCTCCCACTCCTGCAGTGTTCTACTTACCTTTCTGAGAGAAAACTGAAGATGGGAATATTTCATCAGGTCACTCAGGGTTGCAACTTTGGAGGCCCCAGGCGTTTTGAATAGACAGGAAGACTCTTAAGATCATGTTGTTGACACTCTGCTTTGGGTCTTAATTGGTGACTTTCTTTGTAATCTAACAAGCTCCTGCAACAAGGGGTCTCATTCCCAACTGTGCTGGACCTTAAACTTTGCACCTTTTCTGCACACAGCTGTGTACTTTTAAAAGTTAATGGCCAAAATATTGACCATTTCTCCAGAAACAAGGGAAGCTTTTTTGTGATTTCTACGTGATGAGCACATAATTTCTACTGTTATGGCTATCGGATAAGAGGGGTGATAGATAGATAGATAGATAGATAGATAGATAGATAGATAGATAGATAGAGGCTTTCATTGAGCTAATAGCTTTAAAAAATATTATTAACAACAATGATTTATTCATTGCCTTCTAAACTGCCATTATATATGAGATAATTAAAAGCAGTTAATCAAAAACAACAATACATTTAAAACAAAACTAAAACCCTAGAAAGTGAACACTTGTGATAAAGAGCTGTTTATCCATTTGGGAAAGCCTGTTGGAACAAATTGTTTCTGGAAAAGGCAGATAGTGGCCACCTGTCGCACAACAACAGAAATGCTATTCCACTGTCCAGGGGCAGATCTCAGATGGGTTGCATTCAACTAACGTTTACTTAGAGTAGACACATCATACTCAATGGACCTAAGTTGGTCTTGGTCATTAATTTCACTGGGTCAGAGTAGAAGTTAGAGGACTACAACCCACTGAGTTTTGCAAGGCTTTTCAGTTTAGGCATGAATTCACCTGTTCCTTTTTATTGTCATTTTGGATAAGGAGTGTATTGCCCCAGGTTTGAGTAGCCCTCCTCTCTTGCAACTCAGCTTAATGGTTGAATGGCTTTTGCTTAACATATGTGTGTGCATGTGTGTCTATTTGTGTGCATGTGTGTCTATGTGTGATCTCACTTATGGACCTAGAAAGCATTTCTGGTCTCTTCCCTATCCTGTTTTGTTATTCAACTCTCTCTCACTCACACACTTTGTTGTGAGAGGCAAGATTGAGGAGCATAACTTAAAGTTCTGCAAAGCAAATGAATACTATTAATCCCAGATCCTTCTAGGCAGGGTGTGTGTACACAGGTGATAGCACTTCCAGACTGTCTCAGTTTCGAGGTGGGGTACAGTCATGTACTAGCAAATTAACGTTGCAGATTCACAGTTGTTTGGGAGATCTTGTCCAATACTTCTTCCCAAAGACCAGATCTTTTGCAATAAGTGACAAGGAAATGCACCAGAAATTGTAGAATAACATTTGCTTTGACACAGTGTCATCTAACCTCCCTGCAAACAAATCAGAACAAATGCCCATTAAATAGCTAATGTCAGCTAATCTTTCTGCAAAACAATTCAGGTTAAATGCTCAATAAGCTGGTCATCTGGAAGTACCTCGAGTGAGCGAGATCTGCATGCCTTTCCCTTTATGCTTATGCTCATGGGGAAATCTCCCTTTTATTTCAAGCAGGGAGCAATCCAGCACTTCTATTTGCATCATGATGTTTCTTGATGAGCCAACCCTGGTACAAAATGATATATTCTATTATTATAGTTTCACTGTAGTACCTTTAAGCCTCTGTAGAGAAATGCATCTTTCTGTAATGATCTGTTTGATGAAAAATATTCCACTTTCCCAGGCGAAGCTCCATTATTTTGGTACCTGCAGCCAGCTGTTTGCATTCCTCTCATGTCCCCCATGTCTACAGCCACAGCACAGACAAATAGGCCAGTGTCCAATCCCATTATGGAATACACACTTAGAGCCCATATGGTGTTAGTTTTCTCATAAATAAGTCATGCTGAGAATGACTGGATGCATAGACGACCCCTGTTCCTACATTATATATATATATATATATATTCCAACCCCTACAGCAATTTTAGGTCAGCGGTCTTTGTATACTTTATTGGAATTAGTTGAAACAAATGAGATTGTGGTGGATGAAGATCAACAAAATTAATAAAATTAAATTGTAATTGCCGTTTAGCAGCCACATGTTGTGTGATTTGGTGGCTAATTTGAATCCAAAATGATGTTAATTAAGTGCAACTATTGCAGAGCTAGATAGTTTCCATTGACAAGCAAATATATTTTGCAAGCATAGCTCGGGATCTGGCAGACAGGAGAGAGAGAAAATAAACATGTCCAGAGGAAAAGTTGTCACTGCACTAATGTCCTTCCCAATATGTATAATCCATGCATGCAGATATTTTATTACTGGTTTTGGAAAATTAGGAATGACAGCAGAGTTTGACTTGTGATAAGCTGCACCAGACTGGACCTATAGGGCAACAGACCCCCCCTCCTGCAGCTGCTTGTGCTGTGTGCTTTAGCTCTGTGTAAGGTTTCTCCAAGTCCTATCCATTAGAAGTGTGCGCAGGCTGAAATACTCCATTCAGACTTCACTTTGGTGCTTTGGAAAATAGCAACATTCAGTTTGAAGTACTGTGCAGCCTGTCTGATTTGGTTCAGGTTCTGAATCCTGATTTGGAAAAATACAGTTTTGTGCCTCCCTTATTCACTGTTGGTGGGGACATTTAAAAATGGCTATTACTTTCTCCTTTTGACAGAGTTGGTGAAATTTGCGGGCAAATTTGTGCAGCCAATCCAGCGTACATAAAGTCTGACAAATTATGAACAAAAGAGTTCATTGGTTTTTGTGCTGAGTGCCTTTAACACCACAGAGAAGGGAGAGACAGACAGACAGACAGACAGACAGACAGACAGACAGACAGAGATTTTAAAAGGAGCTATCAGTAACCTTTTTTTTTTTTTTTTTTTTTTTTTTTTTTTTTGCAAAATTGGATAAAATTTGCAGGAACAGTAGACCTTCATGGCAGAATGTATCTGGCCACATTTCAGAAATATAGCTGTAGCTGTTTTCCTGCAAGGACAGTCTTTATAGAACAGGGGTCAGCAAACTTTTTCAGCAGGGGGCCGGTCCACTGTACCTCAGACCTTGTGAGGGCCGGACTATATTTTGGAGAGGGGAAAAAAAAGATGCAAGAGAACCACGAGCCCCGGTGGATGCTTACCTGTGTCTTGTGAGGGGCAGGGACTGACAGCGGCGGTGGCCGCTCGAGCGCTGCTGCTGCTGGCACCAACAAAGCCCAGCCCCCTTCCTCCTCTAGGCAGTGTGGGGAGAAGTCAGGAGGAGGGAGGGAGGCGGTGACACTGCCGCCGCCATGTGAGAGAGAGGGAGGGAGAGGGAAAGAACGTGCACGTGCTGGCAATCCACACGGCGATTCCCAGACCGCGGACTGGATCCAGAAGGCAATTGGGCCTAATCCAGACCACGGGCCTTAGTTTGCCTACCCATGTTATAGGACAACAACAACAAAGCTTTCCCTTTTCTCTCTCCCCATCCTGATGTTTTCTGCATATGGAAAGCTTTGGGAGAAATGTTTGGATTTTTGCAGACACACTGCACATCTCTTCTAAGCTTAATAAAATTCATATAAATATTTGTATGTTTACATCTCCCAGCACATGCCCCCACACTTGTATGTGAATGCTTTCTATATGGTTGCTGCTATTATCTTTTCTTTCTTTTTTTGTGGACTGACAGATGGAATGATCCTATGCCAGTGCTTCATATGCAAATTGCTTGTGTGTTTTTTACTAAGTGCTGTCCTTTTGCTGCCCAAAGTAGTAGTTATACATGGGTATGCATGTGTGTGTTTGTATGTGCCCAGAGAAATGGGCAGGGCAAGTCAGACACTAAATGTTTTGTATGCTGGATATATGGAAGCCTGAACCATTTGGCTGAGCTCTATTGAAAAGACAAAACACTCAATGCTTGCAAATAATAATAATAATAAACCTGAGTTAATATACATTTACAAAACTGCACAAAAGTATTTCATTGACAAGGGACAGGGGTGGCACTGTGGTCTAAACCACAGAGCCTAGGGCTTGCTGATCAGAAGGTCGGCAGTTCGAATCTCCGTGACAGGGTGAGCTCCTGTTGCTCGGTCCCTGCTCCTGCCAACCAAGCAGTTCAAAAGCATGTCAAAGTGCAAGTATAAATAGGTAAACAGCGGGAAGGTAAACAGCGTTTCTGTGCGCTGCTCTGGTTCATCAGAAGTGGCTTAGTCATGCTAGCCACATGACCCGGAAGCTGTACGCCGGCTCCCTTGGCCAGTAAAGCGAGATGAGCGCCACAACCCCAGAGTTGTCCACAACTGGACCTAACAGTCAGGGATCCCTTTACCTTTACATTTATTTCATTGACAGTTGAATCTGGGAAGCATTTGTGAAATTGATGTCAGCATTCACACACTGTTCTATTCTGCTGTGGATCTGATTATGGGCAGATTAGGTTATTTCACTGTAAATATCTCCAAGCATTTCACTGCATGATCTTGACTTGAGACTAGGAAGGTGAGAGAAATCAGAATTGGACAGATGCATCCATTTCTTGCATCCAGCATAGTACAGACCACAGAGCTCCTCCATTGCCCTCCCTCCTGCCCAGAGTACCAAACCACCACCAGTGCAACTCAGATGTGGAGAGAGAGCAGAGGCTGCAGTACAAGTCAGCAACAGAGAGGAAGTGTCACCTGTGCTGTTTCCGCACCACCTTTTGTTTATTTTTCTCCCTGGTGCTGCATTGAATAGGAACATAGGAAGCTGCCGTTGGTCCATCTAGCTCAGCAATGTCATCACACTGACTGGCAGTGGCTCTTCAGGCTTTGAGACTGGGGCTTTCTGTGTATTCCTGGATGTGCTCAGGATTGAATCTGGGACCTCCTGTGTGGACTGCAGCTGCTCTCTCTTCCCCCATAGTGCTGCCCTTCCATGTAGGAAGAAAGGAAAGGAAGGGGGGAATTAAGGTGCTGTGGGATCCAGAACAACATAGGGAGTGGCACTCTTATTTTCTTGCTTCTGTTTGTTGAATGTTGGGTGGCTTCTCCTTTGTTACTAGACATTCTCAAATAAGCAAGGAGGTCACTAGACAAAGTGGGGATCTGTTGAGGGCAGCTTTTCCATGGCCCCCTCAAACCTGGAACAGGCCTGCCTGCTTCTTATAAAGAAAAAACATTTCAAAAGCCTGAATTTCTGTTAGAAATTGCTTCTCTTACTGAAGGGTTTTGAAATGCACTTTTCCTTTTGTCTCTGGCTGCACTTCTAACCAGAAACCTGGGATGCCTTTGCTCCAGCAGGCCCACAGAACATAAAAATAATCCCAAGTCGATCTAACCTCTTTCCCCCTTCTGTCATTCTTCCAAGCAGAAGTTGGGGGAAAACATAAAATTGAAAATTGAAAAGTATATATTTGGTTGAATTCTCCTCCTCCTGACAGTGCTTTATTTGAGGATCAGCTGGTTTGGCATCCAGCGGTCAGATGAATGACCTGATATAGTGACACTGAAGATGAGAGAGGACTTGGCATCCTTCAGGGCTTGACAATGAAGGAACAAGAGGCAGGTTTTTTCCCCAGTTGCCTGATTGCTTGGACATCAATATCACAGGTGGCCAGTGTGGTGCTCTCCAGTTGTTGCATCTCCCCACCACCAACACAGCCATAGATCTACATAGCAAATCCCTGTTTACTTTTGGCTATTAGCATATCTGTCAGAATGTCCTAACCAAAGAGCTTTGTCGATATCAGTTCCTCTCTTTTCTTTTCTTTTCTTTTCTTTTCTTTTCTCTCTCTCTCTTTCTCTCTCTCTCTCGCTCTCCCCCCCCCTTTCTTATCTTATTACAGGGTCATTTGGGGGTAGAAGAGCTCAGATCACACAATAGTGCGAAAGTAGAACAAAGTGGGACAAAGAGAGTGGGAGATGGGGTGGGTGGGTACGAAATAAATAAATAAGCCCAGTATCTGATGCAAAATCTATCTGCATTTCAGGAGCTGTCAAAATGAAAAATTATGCTGCAATTTTGGCCTTTGAAAATATTAATTCATTTTAAAGAACTGCATGCACACAAACACACACATTGCAGAAAAGGAGAGTCGACTTATCTTCAAGAATGAGCGTGGAAGGCTAAACCCTTATTGCTTTATCCAGATCTTGAATGTCACTTCTACGATGCCCTTAAATCTTGAAAGAACAGCAAATATGTGCTTGTCATTTTCTTAAATGGCATAAATCCATGAGGCAGGGTCACTTGGTTATTAGTGAAAATATATTAACCAGGGTTTTATGGTGTTATATTCTCCAGAGATGTTGTTTGTCATTTTTGCTGAACAAAGCTGCTTCTACCATCCTCTTTTCACCCTGGGCACCATTTCTGAATGGCTTGGCTAGATTGACCAAGCTTTGGCGATGGGTATGCCAGAATAGCCATTGGTTGGATACAAATTTTAATAGTGAAAATTTGGCTGATGGCCCTTTCAGCATCAAAATTTGGCTTCCACTCCCTGCAACATTTCATAAGCAAAAACAAGACTGTGCTTGTAAGAACACTTCAGTTCTCTTACCAAATGTTACTAGGAGAATGTTGTGTTTCTTTTGTCTCTCTATGAAATGATTTGATCCTTAAACTGTAGAGGATAAAGCAGTCAATGGCAGCTTACCATGATTGCTATGCTTTACCTCCAGAGTTGGATGCAGTAATGCTTCTTAAAACCAGTTCCTGTAAACAATAAGAGGGGAGAGTACTGTTCTGCTTGCATCCTCCTTGTGGGTTTCCCGCAGGCATCTGGTTGGCCACTGTGAGAATAGGATGCTGGACTAGATGGGCCACTGGCCTGGTTCAGCAGGTTCTTTCCTTACCTGGAGTAAACTCTATTGAATTAAAGAATTTCCAAAAGGCAGCAAGTGAATCGGAAAATTGTGGGCTCTTTGACGTTTTTTGCAGTCTTCCTAAAAATATCTCAACAACGGGCATCCATATTTAACATTGGTAGTCATATCATGTCATAGGCTCTGCCAGCCCTTAGTCCTTGGTGTGCTTAACTCCTTGCTGATAGAAATATGCCATGTGCGTGCACACACACACACACACACGTGGATTCATTGAAATAATTAAAGACAAGTCAAGTCATTGGTTGATCTAATTCAGTAGTGTCTCCTGCAGGAGTAGGGAACCTCTAGCATGCCATATGTTGCTGGATTACTGCTCCCATCTTCCATGACCTTTGGCCATGCTGTGTGGGGCTGATGGGAATTGCAGTCCTAAAGATACATGTTTCCATCGTGTCCTTCTGAACAAAAATATTAGGTGTTTTCATCACACAAACAGCCACTCTACTCTTTTCTTTTAATCAGACTAAGTTGGAAGAGCTGGCTTGGGATGGGGGAGGGAGAAAAATTTTATTCTTTAGCAGCATAACAAATCTCTCCAGTTGTCATTTTCATTTGCCTTCGTGTTGCGGGTGCTCTTCTGTACTAACTCCAATAGAATTTAAAGTCATCGTATCAGCATAATAAGCCTCTGCCTTTGTTCCTTTTATTTCTTGGAGATTAGCTCTTTAGACAGTGTATATTGAACTTACAAATTATTAATGATCCGAAATTTGCCAACACTGCCAGTTGGGCTGAAGTTAAACTAATCAGAAAAGTGATTTTGAGCAGTAAAACATAGCAGTTGTATGATTTAGTGCTGTGAGATTATATGTAGAAAATCTACTGCTCAACATCATTCTCTTGTATCCTGGAAATTAAAGAAAATGTTTTAATGATTCCGTTAGCAGAGTGTGCTGAGCAAGTGAAGCCCACCAGGGGTGTCCATTACAAACCAAAACTTGTTACTATATTGCCACCTAATGGCAAAGACAAACAGGAAGTGGTTGCATTTTGATGGAGTTTTTCAGTTGATGACATAGTGGAATAAATTGGCCATTCAAACTATCAGGCCTTTGCTGCCTTTTCAGGTAAATCAGAAAGCCATAGAGCCCACAAGAAAGATGAGTGTGTCTCAAGGAAGTGAGTTAAGTGCCATGCTATGGCAGAAAGGCAGGAAATCTTCCAGGGCCACTGTCAAGAATTGGACTTGCAGAAGCATGCCCACTCCTGGTACCGGTAGATGCTGAATTGCACCCAATAGCTGGAATACTGTACCTGACTACAGCTATGTAATTCAGATGCCAATGTATCAATTGCAAGCACATTCAGAAAATGTTTGCAGTTTGGATGTAGATCTGGTTGATAGAGCCAGGGGAGAGGGGAACAAGCATATCAGTACTGACCAAAGATTCACATGTTTTGCACACTTACTTGGAGGGTAGTCCCAGTGAACTTCTATGTAGAGATGCTATTCATCTCTTATTTCTGGAAATTCCAGTGCAAACCTGATCTGCACCTCCTGGTGGGGAGGTAACTACCAGCCTTGATGGCTATGCTGTTTCCACAGCTGGAAGCAGTAATGTTGCTGAAAACCATAGGAAGGGATAGTGCTCTTGTGCTTGGGTCCTGCTTGCTGGTTGGTCATTGTGAGAACAAGATGATTGACTAGATGGACATCTGGCCTGATCCAGAAGGTTCCTATTATGTTCTTACAGGATGTCAGAGAATTTTGACAAAAATGGAAATGGGAGTGGAAATTGAAAGTGTTTGTATACTGTATATACATTCCATGTCCAGAATAGCATTCAGTCCAGTGCATATGCTTGGTACTCACTGCTTGTTGCTTTCAGTCTCCAAATGATATGTAATTGGTTAAGATTTCCTTTGCATTGAAATGAACGGGGTAGGGCAGTGTAATGACAATGCAATTTACTCAACTTAAACAATAAGTGACATAAAGTTACATGATTTCACCACAGCAGACAGTGAGACAAAGTGGTTTTGGGGGCAGAAGATGGAGTGCAGCAGAATAAAAACAGAGTTGCATGTGATGTATCACATTTTAATGTGGAAATGACAGGACATTCTTATTAATGAGCACATGTGAAACCAACATAGAGTGGGAATCGACTGATCCATCTAACCCTGCTTCTGAGTAGTCATGCTTTTGACTGGGGATCCTGTAAATCAAATTCTGATTCTCCCTGTCACCCAGACCGATGTCCAGAATACTGAACAGCAAGGAAATCAAGCTGGGACCCTTGTGCCACACTGGTGCTGTCACCCAATTAAAGAAACCTTGTTTGATTAATTCTATGAGATTCCACCAACCAATCAATTCATCAATTAAATCAGCATACCTTTGCATTTGAATGAAGCAGAATAGACCTCCATTTATTTTCTTCATTATTATATGATTGACCCCGTCTAACCCAATATTGTCTACCCTGATTGTCAGCAGCTTTCTCGGGTCCAGGCAGGGGGGGAAAGGCATCTCACATCACCTTCTCCCTGATCTTTTAAACTTGAAAAACTCTTAAACTTGGTTTGAATCTGGAACCTTCTGTGTACAAAGCATGTGCCCGACAACTAAGTCAGGTCCCCCTCCTCTGAGGCTATTCATTCCCTTCTCTACCGCTAACAAAACATTGCTTTTCTAATACGTTGCTTGTATAATATAAGACATAAGAATACAAGAAGAGTCGGCTGGATCAGGACCATGGCCCATCTAGTCCAGTATCCTGTTCTGGCAATGGCCAACCAGATGCAAACTGGACATGAGTGCAACAGCACTCTGGTGATTCCCAGAAACTGGTACTGAGAGGTAGGGTGCCTCTGATAGTGGAGGCAGAACATAGCCCCAATGGGTAGCATCCATTGAGAGCCAGGTCCTCCATGTATTTGTCCAACCCTCTTTTAAAGCCCTCCAAATTGGTGGATATCACTGCCTCTACAGTTTAACTGGTCACTGCATGAATAAGTCCTTTCTCTTATCTGTCCTTAATCTTCCAACATTCAGCTTCATTGAATGCCCACAAGTTCTAGTGTTATGAGAGAGGGAGAAAAACATTCCTCTAGCTACTTTCTCCATGCTGTGCATATTTTTAAATAAACTTTTATAAAAAAGAATTTACTCGTGTTATTGTTCTCAACTACCACCACCACCACCACCACCTGGAAAAACATAAAGACCTGGGCTGGCTATCTATCTATCTATCTATCTATCTATCTATCTATCTATCTATCTATTTACCCATCCTTTATCCCAAAGGAGCCCAAGGTGGCAAAGTCACTAACAATCAAACAAAACATCTTTTTTTTAAAAAATAAATCTAAATAAGGTCCAAGTATAGATACAGACTAGGGAAAGATCTGTATCTAAAAGGCTTCTTGGGAGCTTCTCAGCATGCCCTCTGTACTCCATCGCCCTCCCACAATCAAATACATTGACACTGTGGTTTGTTCATTGTCACCAACAGATATCAGAGGTGCAATGAAATGATAAGCTAGGCAGGCTAAAACTGAGATAGCAACACGGAATCTGGCATTTGCCGGCAATGCTCGCCATATATAGATCCGCTGCCCTTTACATTTTCAGTAAGGATTCCTCTGACGTTGATGTTAATGCATCACTGACTTGCAAATTTAAATACAGGAATGTTTTATAACCAATGCTTTCCATTGTATTATTTTCTAGTACCATGACCAATGAGGCAAATAATCCACGGCCATTAAGTTTTCTTTATGAAGTATTGAAATGTATACGCTACTTACAAGGCCATGAATAATAGAGTTCTTTTCTTAGGCCTTGGAAGGCTTGACACACATTTATTTCTCCTTCTTTCAAGAATGCATGGTGGCCCTCTGCACTCAATATGCTTGTCATTGTTTCAAGTTTTATGGCTGCTTTCACAAACCATCATGCATCACTCGGTGACTGACTTAAACCATTGACTTGCATGCAAAATTGTGAAAACAGCTGTTTAGTTCACCATTTGTATTAGCTAACCAGAGCCATCACTTTCCCTACTGTTGCTAGATCTAAATCACTAGGATAAGTGACTAGTTGCCGCCGCCACTGTCAGAAGAACTCTGTATGCTAGTTGCTGGGAATCCTAAGTGGGAATATTACTATCGCATTCAGGTCCTGGTTGCAGGTTTCACCTAGGCATCTGGTTGGCCACTCTGAGAACAGGGATGCTGAACTGGATGAGCCCTTGGCCTGATTCAGCTGGGCACTTTTGTGCTTTTATTTGCCTGATTATGTCTCCATGCTCTTAGATCCAATTGGAGCTTAAGATGTGGTGACTAGATCTGTATTATAGAGGAGCAGGCTAGCTATTAGAGGACTTTCACCATATTTTTTGCAGTCTTTGGCTCCTACATGGATGGGGAGACAAGGGCAGTGAGACACTCATTTGAATCAGAAGAGAATGACAGGGCTGTACCCTCAGGCTGGGAAGGCCCTGAAGAACATCATAGTGGTTCTTCCTCCAAGGATGAAGGCAAAACCTGATCTTATTCTGTGTTCTCTACCACACAATTCTCAGTCCCCAGGCAATGGGTCATGGCAGAGGGGATGGAGGTTGAAAGAAGAATGTCTGAAGAAGGCTTATTTTGTATCTGGTACTCACAGTTCCAAATAAAATTTTAAATAGATCCCACCAGCCAAAAGTCTGCTTGCCCCCATGGTGTCTTGCAGTAACATTTTTTTTGTCAGATTTACAGTTTGGAAATAAATGATAGGCACAACAATTAAATGGTGCAGAAGAGAGCATTGCAGACATTCTGAACCCAAAAGGGATGGTAGTCCTTCCTCAAATCAACAGACTGAGTATATACAACTAGCTTTCTCCTTCAAGCTTCATCTTGTAGCATTTCCGTATATGCAAACTGACTAGCTCCCTACAGGGCTGCAGCCTCTGCTTCCACACTCCTGTGGCTGAGCAAAGAAATTAAATGGATCCTTCCTCATTGAGAATTATCTACTTAACCCACATGGCTGACAGCAGTTGGGAGCTTTTACCAGCTGAAGAGAGAGGGTAGCATATTGGTCCTTTCCCCCAAATATGTGCAGCATTTGCTCAGGAAACTATGTTTTAATGCCCATATAACTTGCAGCATCTTTGCTAAACATGGGCCTTATAAGAAAGCAAAGCAGACAGGAGTGTCCTGGGATACCCAGAGAAAGTTAGTGATCATGTGCAGAAAATTGAGAGGAGCTTTGGCTAATTCAATAGGCACTGATGGAATGCAAACACAGGGCATTCTGGATCCCAGATTTATGGGCAGATTTCACTCTCTCCAACCAATTTCCCATGCCACCCCAAGCAGATGGTATATCTCATCTAGACTCCAACTAACTAACTCCTCAATTAATCTATTAAATGGGTATAATCACATTGATCTGTGCTGCAGGATGCTGCCCAGTTCAATTAATTAATTTTCTCAACAGGCTCGGAGATCAGAAGATGAAAGCCACTGGATAACAAAAATAAAGAAATAACAATATTAATAGCCCAGAGAGCCACATCAAAGCACCATATTTTCAGCTTCTAATTGCACTCGTATCCTTGAGCAGATGGCACAGCAGGAGCCTTTATGGTGGCTTACTAGAGAAAAGTCTATAACCGGGGAGATTCAAACCTGTAGGCTCCAAAGTGGTTTCTTGGCCATTGAAGAATGGACTTGAAAGAAAGAAGGAAGCCCAGGAAACAGGGTCAGCCCACAACATGGCGCCCTCTCTAGACATAGGCAGAAGCCAACCTCGTCCAGCTTCTACTGAAGGTGAGACATTGTCCTCCACTGTGAAGGCAGCAGGCTAGCTTAGGAAGCCAAGGGCAACCTGTATGTAGCAGTTGGGAAGAAATTCACATTTACAGGGGAACTTAGCTGATTGGCATGTCCCAAAACAATATGCAAACCAAAACACAAAATTCATACCTCTCTGAATTTTGCAGTGCAGTTCTCCACCCATGTGATGTGTACAAAGATGCACATACTGGGAATAAAGTATTCACATGCATGCATATATTGGTGAAAATAACATAAAATAATACATTGCATCAGGAGAAGTTGTTTGCAAAAATGTGTATATTAGATAAAACTGCATATAAAAAAGAAATTTCCCCTAAAATACTGAAGGATTTTAATGAGTACTTTAAGAGAGAGAGAGAGCTGGTGTGGAAAAGTGGAGAAACTGAACTGAAGATTGGAAAAAATGAGAATCTGAGAGAAACTGATATAGACATCTGTTCATCCTTACCTACGTAGTACACATAGTTCTGTCTGGCTATGGCTCTTATAGTCATTGCTGGCATTTTTCAACTCAAACCTTAAGTTAGTTTGGCTAATGGAGTGATAGGGAAGGACCATAGCTCATTGGTATACAGCATCTGTTTGGATGCAGAAGGCCCCAGATTCAATCCCCAGCATCTCTTGGCAGAGCTGAGAAAGACACCCTGTCTGAAACCATGGAAAGGCGCTGTGTAGATGGTCTGACTAGATATAAGGCTGATTCCTGTTTTCCTGTGAGTTCGATGCAGAAAATATTTGTGTGCACAAAGAAAGAAGGTACAGTAGAAAGAACTCTCAAAGACCTTCAAAACTGACTCCCCATCACTGAATCCCTTGACTTCACTTTGATTTGTGCCCCATAGTTTTGTTTCAATACATATGTATTCTCACCAATAATTATATTCTGACATTGATAAGCAGGACTGAATGGCATGGTGAACATTTCATGAAAGGCACTCATTTTCTGCAGTGCTCTCGGTGTATTGATTAAACTAATTGTTTCACCAAATGCCTCCCAGTGCCTCTTTTCTTTGAGCTCAAGTTTAGCATGTAAACTCAGCAATTATGTTTTGCTCCAGAAGTTTGCTTTTCTTGAAGTGACCTAGATAGCGGGGCCTTCAAGCTGCTTCAATATGGAATGCCATTTTAAGTTTAAGTGAGTTTATCTTTCTACCCCTCCCCTTTCTTCTTTGTCTCTTGATACCGTTTGAGCAAATAAAATTAACATTTTGTCTAATAGGTCCTGCTTTTAATCCCCATTGAAAAGATGAAATTTGCAGCTAAAGGACACACCCGCACAGCTCTGTTGTGGAAGGACTGGGTAGAGAAATGACGCAGCTTGCATTGTGTTTCCCACATTAGTTTTTGTGCCATTAAAAGAAAAGATAATCTTGAATTGTCATGATAATTTAATATCCTAGTTTTTGGTGCTCAATTTTAATTGCATTCAAATCTCATTAGGGGGCAGAAAAAGTTCTTAAGGAATTATAACTTCTCCTGCCAGTGTGCTTTAAGTAGTTCCAACCAAGTTCAGGGCCAATCTAAGATATCTTGCTGTCCACAGGAAATGGCAAAATGGTGCCCCTCATCTATAGATTTATCCAACCACACTGGCAGCTGAATCTTATTTTCAGCATTCCAGGTATGGAGGCTGATTTTAGGGACAAGCTACATATAAAATATGACCAATGGCTGGGTAGCATGACATGAATGTGTCCACCACAGATCTCGTAGCATACAAAACTATATTTGAAGATATTGATCCTTGCCCTACTGCCATTCCAACTGTGCCTGTCTGCTGCAGTCAATAAAGATTTGACCTGAATTTTGCCCAATGCCTGGTGCCCTGTTCCAGCTATTTCACCTCTCTCATGGGCTACATACTATGTCTGCCAGGGACACAGATTCCCAGCATATTCTACTTCATGTACATTTAAAAAGAAGCCAATTGCAGCTTTGTAGACCAAGGCAAGATATTTCAGGTGCTTCCTGGTGTCATTTTATGAGATAACCATTGTTAAGTCCAGTCTTTGCATGTGAAGGCTCATCAGGCCAGGGGTAGGCAACCTAAGGCCCGTGGGCCAGATGCGGCCCAATCGTCTTCTCAATCTGGCCCGTGGATGGTCCAGGAATAAGCGTGTTTTTACATGAGTAGAATGTGTCATTTTATTTAAAATGCATCTCTGGGTTATTTGTGGGGCATAGGAATTCATTCATTTTTTTCCTTCAAAATCCGGCCCACCACATATGATCAGAGGGATGGTGGACTGGCCCACAGCTGAAAAAGGTTGCTGACCCCTGCATCAGGCTTTAGGTTTTTCATTTAATATATCAGAAAAAATAAAAGTTTATTCCCTCTAATCTTCCAGGGATTTCCCTATTTAGCAGTCGGCCATGTTTTTCTAACTCCTTGCAACTTCCTTGTCTCTCTTTCCCCTTTGTCAATTGACTTCCTTTTAATCTACAAAGAGTTGTCAGTAAATGAAGTTCTTACAGACCCTGCAAGATATCCTGCCTCGTCACAGACCTACTTAACTACCAACTTCCTCTCCTTCCATTAAACTCCTTCCTTCAATGAACTGGCATCCCTCTGTTCCATTTCCCGTTAGGGAGTCTTTCTTCTTGCTTGTGTTCCTTTGCCTGCCCATAGTTCTCATCTTGCTCCTTCCATGGCTCTCACACTTTTTGAAGTCTTCAACTTGTGTCTTTAGCCCTATCCTTTTATCTGTGCCTTATAGGAAGGTATATCTACATGAAATGCTTTTGGCCTTCAAGGAAGATATCAAATCAGTGTGTGCACTGTAAAAAATAATAATAATAATGCCACCAAAATTAATACTGATGTGTTAGGGGTGTGTGAGGTAGGAATAGGGGAGGAATATATTTGGTCCATTTTCACCCATCTGGAATCCTGGAGAGCTCCTGCCAGACAGTGTAGACAATGCTGAGTTAGATGGAGCAACTGAGTGGTATCGATCTAACTGTTACTCGTAGTAGACACATTGAAATTAATGGAACTATATTCATCATCACCTGCAATTTCAAAGGGATTATTCTGACTATTGGATACAACTCACGGGCTGACTCTTTATAAGGCACCTTGCTATGTTCCTATGTTTTCTATGGAAGGGCTGTAGCTCAGTGATAGAGCATTTCATTCTTGCTGTACTCAAAATTCTTCCTCTTCTATTCCTTAGCTTCCTCATGTGAAAGAGTTAATGTTTGTGGAGCCTTCAAATATCCCATAGTACCTTCACACAATGTATTTCACTCTTGCTACTGTGTGTTGTCTTCAACATTAAGTTCCAGATTAAATGTAGTGAGTTAGAACAGATTTTTATTAACAAGCAAACACCCATATATGCACATCTGTCAACTGAACTTAACTTTCCTTAACTGGAAAGGCAACTTAAGGCTTCCTCATAAGATTATATTCATCCTAAAGATACAGTAACACACATAATCACAGGGGTGCAAAGGGGGCTGAAGTACAGGAGAGAAGAGGAGGCATGGAAATGTGACTTGTCTATGTGCAAGGCAGAGCTGAAAAAAAGGAGAAAGTAGGTAAAATAAGTTGAAGGTGAGAGCAAAGTGTGTGCAAAGGAGGCTGTAGAATAGAAGAAGAGAAGGGACAGAAATGGGCATGATCTGTATGCAATGGAAAGTGGGCTTGGGAAAGCAGGCTAAAGGTGAAAATGTGAAAAGGGGGTTGCAAAAAAGTAGGTAGGTTGTATGAGGCATGAAATGGGGGCATGGAAGGGTCTGCAGAATAGGAGGGGGTGCTGGTTTCATAACTGTGTGGAAGGTGAACATGGGTGAAAAGCAGGGCTGCAGAGGAGCAAGAAGTGGCTTCAGAAGTAGGTTTGGAAAGATGGAAAAGTGAACTTAGTTGCATGGGTCAGGAAAGGAAAGCTCTGATTGATGTGGGGGAAATCAAGGGGGGTTGTTGAGATGAGCAAGCAGGGGTGCACACACACCCTAGTAAAGATAGATATGGAAAATTAAACGGATGTTCTCATCAGTGTGTGTGGGAGATATATTCCTATAGAGATGATAATTTTACCCGCCCATTGTAAAGTAGGCATCTTCTTTTATATCGGGGGTAAAACATCAATGATATAATTGAAATCCAATTTATGTGATCTTTCCTCTGATCATTTAGAATCAGATGAATTTATATTCCTCAGGAACTATCCTACAGGCACAAAAATGCAGGCATTAGGCAAGGTTGATTCATTACACTCTCTGCAGGGTGCTTAGTTTTTGAAAGCTACCTGGAATTACTGCTGGCAATAGAACACTAAACTAAGATAAGCTTTCCATTTTTTTTAAAAAAGGAAGCAGAAGAAGAGGAAGAGGAGGAGGAAGAGGAAGAGGAGGCAAGGTGGGGCCACACATAAAGGGATAATAAAAATACTGATTACAACTAATATTAGATACCCTGCTTTGATTAAAGTATCAGGCACCAAACTGTAAATATCACTGATGTTTCAAATAGGCCTTAGCTATGCAGAAGGCCTATTTGGGTTGTGTATGTGCTATTTGTGATTTCTCATTACTTTTGATTATATCCTTGCCAATCTTCACTGATGTGAGTGAAGGTGTGATGCAATTATGAATGGCACAGGTGGGGTTGCCAAGCAGGTAACCCATCCAAGTACTGAGCAGTCCCAGATCTAATGGAAGTTCTGATGATCTCCTCTGATGAACACACAATACATTTCTGGCCACTTCACCCCAAAAAGCAAATTGTACAGTTTGAAAAGTTCAAAAAAGGCAACCAACTTGGTCAAGGGGATGGAGCGACTCTCCTATGAAGAAAGGTTTCATGATAGAAGTGTGTACAAATATGCAAAGCATGGAGGAAGTGGATAGAAAATAGTTTTCCTCCTTCTCTCATAAGACTAGAACTTGTGGACATCCAACGATGCTGAGTTTTGGAGAATTCAGGACAGATAAAAGGAAATACTTCTTCACACGGTGCACAGTTGGAACTCACTCCTGCAGGAGGCAATGGTGGCCACCGACCTGGATGGCTTTAAAAGAGGATTGGACAGATTCATTGAGGAGAAGGCTATTGATGGCTACTAACCATGATGGTTATACTCTGCCTCCATAGCTGGAGGCAGTAATGCTTCTCAATTCCCACTGCTCTTGTGCTTGGGTCCTGCTTGCAGGTTTTCCACAGACATTGGGGTGGCCACTGTGAGAACAGAATACTGGACTAGATCAGGCTTCCCCAAAATAAGGCCCGTGGGCCAAATGCGGCCTGAGGGGCTCATTTTTCGGGCCCCTGTAACCCCCGCTGCCCGCTCTTGCCGGAGCAGTGTGGCACGGCACGGCACGGCACAGCTGCCTACTTTCGGGTTGGCGGAGCGCCGGAAATAGCTTGTGCACATGTGCAAGCATCATTTCGGGTGCACTTCCAGGTATGCGGAGGCCCGTGCGCACGTGCACAAGCTATTTCCGGCGCTCCGTCGACCCGAAAGTGCACTGGAAATAGCGTGTGGGCATGCGCTCCCCCGCCTACCAGCCTGCCGCGCAATCGGAGCTGGAGGAAGCGGCCCGAGGCCAGGTAAGTTTGGGGGCCCCTGAACTAGATGGTCACTGGCCTGATCCTGCAGGCTCTTTTATATTCTGAGTCTATGTATATGAAGCTGCTTAACATGAAGGTTCCCTTTTGGAGACCTTCTGTCAAGACATTGTGGGAAGGTTCCACCCCCCCCCCCAATATTTAGACTGAATGTAGCTGCATTAATAAGGCAAGGGTTGACCAGCTATTGAAACTTGCCCTGTTTTTCACTGCGTCTAACACCTGCTTTGTGCCAGTATGGGTGGGGAAAGTGAGAGATGTGAAATAGCACACCACTTTCCCTTTAATATCTGAGAACATTAACATCATGCCAAAGATGTAAAATTGGAATTGTGGGATGTTTTGCACCTCGCAGCACTAATTTCCAAACTAACCTCTATGATTTCATCCAGTTGAGGTAGGCTTGACAGGAAACTCCAGTAATTGAGTTCTCTTGGACATTCTGACCATCGGCACTAATTTGCAAAGCAGATTAGACAGAGGAATACATTTTCCACCTTGACCTTTATCACATTACTTTCTTGTGGGGGAATAAGGAGGTGTATTGAGGGGGATGTGGCCTTCGGTGCACCTAATTTGTAGCAATGTGGTGTCTCTGCAGTTCCTGCTCCCCCCTCCCCACCAATGTTAACAGAGTAAGGTTCATTTTGATTCTCTTAATAAGAGATTATGTTCAATTTGGCGTAAGGGAGCTGTCATAAAACATGTTATCTTTTATTACCCTAGTGGAAGATATTTTTCTAGCGAATCATAAACGGCACACTTAAGGATAACTTTAATTTGCACCTTTATGCAGGAAAGTTGTATGTGTGGTTTAGTGTCACATTCTCAAATCCAGACCCACAGATTTCATATTGAACTGAAGGCATATTGAGGTGTGTTTTCTTTCTTTCTAAATAAAATAAAATAAAATCTACCTGAACTCATAGAGCCGAATTGCAGTGCTTTGAGGATTATTTCCACACATAGTGGCAGCTGATCAGAATTATTTGGAGATTATAGGAGACAAATCACCTGCCTAAATGGTATGGAGAGCAGCCAATATCCAGACATTGCTGATCTCAGTGATAAACACACATTATCTGCAATGTTAGACTTGGGGAGGGGCAAAGGGAGAGAGAGAAAAACTCATTATGGAGTAAAGCTGTATCTGGGTCAAATATTGAATTTGCTCCAAAGGACACCAGTTTGAAAAGTATGTTTGAGGAGGATTTACAAACTATCCCACCTTGTCTGGTGCTTAAACAGTGGCTGTCATGGCCAAAGTTCAAAGCGTTCTACAAATGTGTCCTCATCTGAAGACCCTATATGTGTGGAGTTCCTACAGGTGGAGACTTCGTAGCATTAGACTAATGGCCCATCTAGTCAGCATCCTCTTCCCTGCAGCAGCCAACCAGATGCCTCCAAGGAGACCCAAGAACAGAAGTTGAAAGCAATTACCTTTCTCCTCTATACCAGTGTTTCTCAACCAGTGTGCCTCCAGATGTTTTGGGACTACAACTCCCATCATCCCTCGCTAGCAATACCAGTGGTCAGGGATGATGGGAATTGTAGTCCCAAAACATCTGGAGGCACACTGGTTGGGAAACACTGCTCTATACTACCCCAAGCAAATGGGCCTGTGCAATGGATTTGGCACAAACCTGAATCCCAAACTGAACTAGGCCAATTCGGGAGAGATGCAGACTTTGGACAAGTTGGGTAAAGAAAGCCTTGGATCACCCCAAGTAAGGTTGGGCATCCAAGAGCAATCTGGGGATGGCGCCAGCGCTGGGCAGGAAGAAGGTGCTTTGGCTACTAGGGAACACATAAATGGAGCAGGGTTGAACCCTCCACTGACAAGCTGGTGAGCAGAGGATCAAATTTTGGGGTTTACTGTGCCAGCGTGTTCCCCATCAGAAATGCACTGGAGAAACAGGTCCCAAGAGGATTCACCCTTTTGCTCTCTGCAGTGTGGTCAGGGGAAGTGGGAAACACAGTATCTCCTTCTGCCATTCCTTCCCTAAGTTATGCTTTATTCGGGTTTAAAATACCCTAATTAATCATTACTACCTGTCCAGCCCCAATTGATTCAGGGCCAAATTCAAGCCAGGTCAGGGGTGATCTGGGCTCTGGGATAGGGTCAGGTGACTAACTGTGTACATAAACTATTTGAGAATAGGCAGGAATGAGCCTGAGACCTGCATAAAAAACATATGCTCTCCAAGTGAAAAATGGTCTCTCCCCACATATACTTCTATAGGTGCTTCCACACACCTGGATCTTCTCCTCCCCACTGAAATCAATGAGGTGCACTGGAGTTTGGCTCCAGAGCCTCTGCATGCTTGCACAAGATAGCTGGGATTATTTTAAGCATCCTTTATGGGGCATGATGTACAAGCAAGTGAATCAAGTGAATTGGCGATAGGCTGGCAAATGTACTCAGAAGGACAATTTTTGTCTTTCCCATTCTATCCAATTCTTACATTCAAATTATGCCTCTCCTGCAGACAGTAAATAGACACTGGTTTTCATCATAGCAGAAATACCACATTGCTTTGATTAAATGGTAGAACTTCCTTTGAAGCATCATAATTGGAAAATGGGGAATTAAAAAGGGAGTTACAATAATGTTATTGTGAGGTTTTGTTTGTGACAAACCATAATTCAAGCTCTGAAAGCGCAGCTGGTCTCGTGTTTCCTCTTTGCCCTGCAAACACAATGGGCACTTTAGAGTAAATGTTAATATTATGATAATCCGAATAGCTGCATTCCTTCAATTCCAATTCCTCATTTGTCAGGGTTATAACACTTGTTTGCATTGCCTGCTCTATATGATTATTTTATTTCAGGTAAACTGAATAGGTACTAATAGCAGGTGGATTTGGAGTGGTGGGGAGTGAGGAATGATCCCGTTGTTTTAAATAAACATCAGCTGTTACTTCCTGCAAGTGTACATTATCTTGCATATTTGCATAGTTTGTGTGAAAGAAGAACTGCAACAAGTGTAATCATTAGATGTGGGATAGCCAACATGGTGCCATTCAGATGTTGTGGAGTGTAAGTCCCATTGCGTCACCAGGCGGCAACAGCCCCAGCCCCCAGGGATCATAAGGAAGGAATAAAGACTCTGACGTTATATGGAATTAAGATTAGGCCGCAACTTTGTTAAACTTCCTAATGTAGAAAGACCTTGGCATAGGCCTCAGGCGTGTATCCCTTCCAGCCCCCCAGCCAGGGGGAACTGGGGCTCATCAGGGTAAATGGGATATGGGGGTGCTCTGCAAGACGTAAGTGTAGCAGGCAGCCAAGCCCATATCCCTGCACGCAGGGTAGTTCACTGATGACCTTTCAGTGTATGGCCAGTGACCCCCATGTATAGACCCCCCTTTAAGAGGGGGACCCTGGAATTGCCGCCGCAGGGGGGTGAGTCACCACTTCATACATACACACACCGGAAGAAAAGACTAAAAGACCCAAGGCCATAACCGCCAAAGTTGTGACGAATTGCTATGGGAAGACAAAACCTGCCAATGCAAGAAAATTTCTTCCCGGTCCTTCAACAGCAACCAGTCAAAGACCGTAGCAGCGCCTGCTAAACAGGAAGAAAAAGTTAACCTGCAAACAAGAAAACATTAAACTAAGGGAGGGTGAATCTCCAGAGCCAACTGCCTGGCTATTGTCAGCTCCATCCCCTATTTATAAATGGGGCTGGCCCCACCTCCCAGCAAGAAGTTTGATTACTGAGGCTGGGCGTGAACCTCCAAAAATTAACACTGAGAGGCAAGCCAGCCCCTGTTTGCCAGCAAGCTCCCTGGGAACTGTAGCACCACGTGCGATCCCGCAAAGGGCACCCACAATGTAAAGTGTGAGTGCTCATTATCTTTAGCCTTTGGCAATGCTGGCTGGGGTAGAAGGGAAGGCACCACAATGAGCATCCCTGCATTATGTTTGAACTACTGCTATACCAAAAACTCCCATCCAGTTTCTCAAAGCTTGTTTTCCTCTATGAAAGAGCATTTCACCACCACCACCACTTCTTAGGACACTCTATAACTTATTTATAAATTTAGTAGGTGCTGGGTAGAACTTGTAACATTGTGAGGTGGCTGTCTGTCATATCTTAGCCAGCACCACTCCGCCAAGTCCTGTATCTGGCTCAATACTGGGGTTAGGAGCCAGGATCCTTAGATGAAGCTGAGGAGTGGCCATCAACAACACGGGTGAGTTCGGCTTCTCATATTGGAACTGAATGAATATTGAGCTTGACTCATTGAGTCACCTTGAATGCCAGACAGAAACCTGCCTCATCAGGAGATGTGCCTGTCTACAGGCAAGGACTCACCAGGAGCCAAAGTTGGGGAGTAAGATCCTCCTCTTGAGGAGACCTCTGGGTGAAAACAACTGATAGGAGTCAGCTTCATTTAAGGCGTGGTTCCAGCAGCTCCAACCCAGTACTAGGCTGGTAGAATTGCTGGAGCAATGCATTTTACCAGCACTGTGTTTTGATGAGTTTGGCCACTTGGTTATTGTGAATCTGATAATGGACTCCCCTGGGGCTGTCTCTTGTCTATACTCTTGTCTGCCCAGTGATCAACTTGAACATAACCTCAGACTGCCCTGATCTTGCCTCTTGCACGATCCCTTGTTATGGAGCTGGGCCTTGGCCTTGGATACTACTTCTGTTTTTGCTAATTGTTGATTTTGCTGCATCAGATGCAGAGCAGGTAGGTAGGTATGGCGTGGGGGAAATGGCCTCAAGGGCCAAATTTTAACACCTGCTGGGCCTGAGGCTGGAGGTACCCCACCAGTGTTTTCAATAATAACTCACATATTGTAGTATGCATGAGGTTCTGTCCCAGAAGCCAATTTACTTCCTTTGCAATGATTAATTAATTTTTTTCTCTGCTCTCTGTCTTTCACAGTCTGTGCCGAATATTGGGAGTTTAGGGCTATTCATCTGTCCTTGGCTGAAACAAATTTCTTTTGCTTTTGAAGCCTCAGAAATGTCATGAAACCACAGCAATCTTAGAGATTGCATAGCTTCACCCACAGAGAAAACTCTCTAGATTTCAGCTTGGTGTTTGGTGTGGTGGGAGCAAGGGAAGGAACGATGGACTGCTTGGTTAGGGGGGAGTTTTAATTCTCATTGTTGGTGATATTCATAGATGGACTAGATGAAAGACTTCTTAATATTCAGTAAGGGCAGTAATACAATTGTGTGGAGGTGGACAAGATTATTATTAACACTGTGGGTGGTTTTTTTCTCTCCTTACTGCTGTAAATGGTTTCAGAGATATGACAGCTCTGATTGATTTCTGAAAGGAAGTTTTTGAAATGCTTTTCAAATATTTCTTTGCACACCCTTTCATTTCTACCTCTTGCATTTGGAGATTCTGAATACGGTGGATTCTCTGGTCCCTATAGGTTCTGCTTATTGTGGCTGACTGTATCTGAATCATTAATGCATATTCCTATAGAATCAGGATAGTACAATCAGCTATGTTGGGTCACTTGCTATACCTCTCATGGATTCAGTAAGCTATTGGTGTACCAGGACATCAGATTCCATCTGTGAGCAACCTAGGTCATTTTGGAGAGCAGGCTTTCAAAATGTTCTAATAGGCTTGAACATTTTTGCTACCAAATTCTTTTTTTTGGGGGGGGGAGTCTATCGTGCCACCCAATTAACTTTTCTAGGTCAGTATAGGGATTCTCTGCAACTCCAATTGAAAGACAAATAGGCACTGAAGCAGCAGCTAAAGATGATCTTATTCCCAAAGGCAAAGAGATTTGGCCATATTATGACATTGATGAGGGATAATTAAGCCAATTCAGAGTGAGGGCAATATTGATTGAATGGGCATTATTCTTACTCAGGATTGACTTATTTTTGCCACCAGTGATGTCATCACATAATCAAACCTGATTGGATGTGTAACAATGTCTCGTTTCATGGGAAAGTGTCCACTTTAAACAGAGCCTAGTCAAAGCTAAAAAGAGGTATAATGATCTTAATGGGTGGGCATTAAATCATGGCTCGTATGGTGTCTCATTTATCAACTGTAGCTAGATGTTGGGAGAATTGATATAATTACAGCAGGGAACCCCTTCATTATCCCATAAACTTGCACTTTAGTCATTTAGCCTGCTGCAAAATGACTAAGGCTTGCAAAATTTGTGGTCTGCCAAAGAGAATGAAGTCAAAAAAGAGGTGAATTACACCATTTCTCTTTGATTTTTTTCTCTTGCTCTACAAAAATTCTGACTCTGGCAATTTTGGAGTCTCCGTGGCTGCATTTGAATGGTTGTAAAGCTACTCTGTGGAGTGTGCAGTATGCCTTCCAGTGCTATATATGCTACCTCATTTAAGTTAAACAAAATTAATGGAGGGCATTGATGGCTATAAGTCATGGTGGGTTAAGAATGTCAGAATTAGTCAATTTTGGTTTCTCCTTCTTCCCAGTCTTAAACACTTAGTTCACTACATTTTGATATCAGTTTGCACTTTTGTTTTTGTTTTTTAAATTTTGGGGGTGAGGGAAATCACCAGCATTTTACCGTTGATTTCTCCTACTATATGCAATTTGTATTCAGGTTTCTATAATATATACATAATATACTGTACGCTCCCCACTATACATCTTCATTTGTTTTTATTAGTATCTCCACACTTCACTCAAATATATATATTTTTCTACAGAGTATTTGGCTGGAGAACTGCATTACCAAAATTCTGTGGAGTCCAAATTTGAAAAGGTGGCAGTGTTTTGGCATGTGCAAATAGAATCATAGAATTATGGAACTGTAGAGCTGAAGATACCATCTAGTCCAACCCCCTACAATGCATAAATATTTTGCCCAATGTGGGGCTCAAACTCACAACCCTGAGATTAGCACTGGATACAGCCAGATATTATATGGAATACCAGCAACCCTAAACTTCCAATATTCGGAACAGACCGTGAAAGAAGTAAAAGGAAAGGAAATAAATTGGCTTCTGGGATAGAACCTGAGTGTCTTTTGGTCCAGCACTCTGGCATGAACCAGCTGGAGCGCTGGACCAAAAAATGGGACATTCGGGGATCCAATCAGAAGCTGGGATGGCTTCTGTAATTCCAGGATGTCTCGCTTAAAATGGCACGGTTGAGGGGTATGCAGACACACCTCTGTGGGCAGGGAGTTCTACAACTTAGGAGCTGCCACAGAGAATTTCCTCCCCTGGGTCACCCCACCCAGCTTATGAGGGCAGTGGAACAACCAATAGGGTCCCCTCTACTAGTCCTAATACCCAAGGGGTCTGTATGGAAGGAGGTGGTCTTTCAGGAATTTGGGGCTGAGTCATTTATTGCTTTAAACACTAACTTGAGCACTTTGTGTTGGGCCCTTAAATGAACTGGCAATGGCAACCAATGTAGGGCTGCTTCTACAACTTCTAATAAGCATGTGTTGTTTGTATATCATTGGGTTGCAAGGTGTGGAGCATCCCAGACCCTGAGATTTCAGGGCCCAAACCTGAGACTTGGGGAAACATTATCAGATGACATATCATCAGCTGCTTTTTACAATAATCAAGCCTCAAAGTGATGACAATAGCAATTCTGTTTAAAACCAGGGGTAATAATTAAAACAATGACAATGAAAAGACATAAACACTTGCCCAGCAACCAGGATCCTTCAGGGGAAGTCCTGTGTTTTCACTGTGCTTTCAGTGTTTAGTTTGTACACAGCTTAAGACCTATATGGCTGCCCCTGGACTTTTCAGGGTAATGGGGAGCATCTAGCAATGCAATCAAAGTCTCCAGACCTATGCACACTTACTAGGAAGCAAGTCACATTGAATATAGTGCTATTTACTTTTGAGTAAGCATGAGTAAGATTGCACTATAAGCCTTGTTAGATTTGTAACGGATCTGTTGGAGGAGATTTTTAAAAAGCACCTTAATTTGAATATTCACTTTCTTTAGCACTTTCTTGCTTTGTGGTGTGTGCGACGGCTATAGGAGTTTGGACTGCAGAAAGAATGTATAATTGGGTCCTAGAATTTGATAGTCACTCATCTCTGAGGATGCTACATCATGTCAGCTCGCCTTTTGATTATTGGACGTGGTGGGACTCTGCAGGAGCTCATCATTGCCACTCAATAATTGTCACCAGCTTCTCTCCAAAGAACAAGTTGCTCAGTCTCTCTCTCCTCTTCCCCACCCCGTGTGTGTCATGTGCAACTTTTCATCAGCATTCTCTCTGTATCTCCCTCTTGCATTCCTCTTACCAACATGTGGTCCCCTCTCCCATCCAACTCCATCTCTGTTGCTTTTGAAGAGCAGTCAGCTATCACCATTCTTAGCTGACTGGTCCCCTCATGCCTTACTGATGCTGATAAAGCACATTGTCGGCAAATATGGATAAAGCTGTGATGGATCCACATTACCTTTGGGAATAATAAAGGGAAGAGTTTCATTATTCCATCCCATAAGATTTTCACCCACTACAAAGCTATGTAAGAATAATAATAGGCAAACAAGCAAATGGTAAAAGCTCAGGTTGTTGTTTGAGTGAATGGAGTAGAGCATCTACACAGCTGATAATTAGTTGCTGTGGGTGCAATTAAAATGGCATTTGGATGAGGCAGGAGACAGTTTCAGAACTCAGATTGGTACTTAACTAAATTCTACTCAGAATAAACCCATTGAAATCAAAAGACCTAGCTTACTCATGTTTGTTCATTTCAATAGGTCTGCTCTCAGGGAAGCTTAGTTGAATACCACACTCAACTCCTAAACAGGAAGCACACACAGTTCTCAGTGGTTCACATACATATATGCTCAGTGGATATAGCACAGTGCCCTGTGTCTCCGAAAAGCAGAGGGAAAGAGGTGAATTGACTTTATAATGATTCTTTCTGTGGCCACACTCACACCATAGATTTAAAGCAACAGCTGTAGCTTCTCCCAAAGAATTCTGGGAGCTGTAGTTGGTTAAGGGTGCTGAGAGTTGTTAGGAAACCCTTATTCCTCTCCCAGAGCAACAATTCCCAGAGTTCCCTGTGAAGAAGGATTGATTCTTAAAGCACTATTTCCCAGCCTTTTCCCAAATGTATTCAGTTGGGAATTTGTTCTAAAGTGGAGTCATTCGTCTCTCTTTTTCAAAGGCTAAGTCTCTTCCTGTCCTTTTAAAGTCTTTCTCCTATATCACTGTTGTGAATCACAGAATAATAGCTTTTGAGAATGCATGAGTGAAGTAGCTCATGACTTTAAAAGAAGATGACCACCACCTGCTCCTTCCCATCTGCATTCCCCATCAGCGATGTGGCCCTTGAGGTTTCCCAGCAGATGGGCCCATGCAAGACAGCCACACAAATCAAGGAAATGTCACCTTTAATAAGTTTTAATACCATTTTCCATACAGTTAATCTCCGTTCCTGGTAGAGCTTGAAATAGAGCAGGTCACTTGAAATACACTGGGCGTGGCTATGCCCCTCTCTTCTCTCCTCATGTGGAGGTAGGATTGAAATAAGAGGAAGCAAAGGAACAAGAGACTTCTCTTCAAAAGACACAATTAAAGAGAATGAGTGAACTGGAACAGTTATGGCAGGAGGCAGAACAACTCCGGAATTAAAACAGAGCTGCTAGGAACATACTGTTCTTATTTTCCACCATTTTACATGCTTTTCAGACAAAAATAAGAGGTGTCATGCTTGCTAGTCCAAGAAAAGGTACCCTGTACTGATGCCCTCCAAATGCTTTGGATTACAGCTGATCAGAGTCTGTCGGAGTTGTAGTCCATAACATCTAGAGGGCACAAGATTGGAGAAGGCTGGAAGAGATGTTTTGGGCTATGGCTCCCATCAGCCCCAGCTAGGGTGACCAATAGTCAAGAATGGCAAGCACTAGGTTGGGGCACTTCAACATATCTGAAAGTTACTAGGTTGGTGAAGACTGGCATAGATAGTTTCTATCGAGAGTTAGGTAAAATTCTCAGCACATCTATTTGTCAGGGTTTCCTGGCTTTTGTAATAAGCCAGTTGCCTTCTTTCTTTTAATAGAAAAACATCCTGCAGATCAGTTTTACCTAAGGGTGTCTCTGATGCCATAATGGATATTTCTAAAATGAGATCAATGCATTGCACACTGGATAATGTATTATTCTTTTTTCATCTCTGCAGACAATGGAGAATCCGAAATACGAGCTCATCATAGAAGCAAAAGACATGGGGGGCATGGATGTTGGGTTAACTGGCACTGCCACAGCAACCATTGTCGTTGATGACAAAAATGACCATGCACCGGAATTCACCAGGAAAGAGGTAAATATTTAAGATGCAAAACAGTTGAGCATTGCTTGTTCAGTCACACCAGTTCCTGGAAACTGCAGGAGAAGAGAGTGCTCTTGCGCTTGCATCCTGCTTGTGGGTTTCCTACAGGCATCTGGTTGCCCACTGTGAGAACAGGATGTTGGAGTGGATGAGCCATTGGCCTGATCCAGCAGGGCTCTTCTTAACCTGATCTTGGATCTAATAAAAGTTGATGGGTACCCTCTGTGCTTCAGACCTGTGCGGAGGTTTCTGCAGGCAGGTTGTGGATGGTTTTACCATGACACACAGCAAATGCTTTTAAAATATACTTGGGGAGGTTGTGTTTGTTTAAGAGTGTGTCAGTTCAGCGTTGAGTATTTCTACGAGCAGGCCTTTAAAACTTTGCTGAGAGTCTTCCTCAAATAAAGTACCTTTGCCTTTTCACCCTACTGAAATCCAAACATGGTGCATTGCTTGTGTTGAATTGTGTGTGGTGTAGAGAAAGGATTGAAATAAGAGGAAGCAAAAGGTTTGTGCTGATGTAACTTTTTAAATATTACTCTCCAAAAAAAGAAAAACCATCCCATTAATTGGCAATGATGCAAATCAATGCCAGATTCTGTCTCCAGTTTCCCAACTTCCTGGGGCTGACTGGGATTATTTCACATGAGTTTATCCCTTTTCACCTGGAGTTTACTGCCATTTGAACCAAAAGCTGTGACATGGAACTTTGATGCGAATCATTGTCTTTTGTTGGGAAACATGCAAACAGTTCCCTTTCAGAGCAGTTTAACAGTGCTGTAATGACTTTTCCAGTGTTTGAACCTTTAATTTTTGTTGCTTCCAGAAGGGTAACCATGTTAGTCTGTTGCAGCAAAAACAAAAGCCTTCTATGCTGCAAGAACTAGTGCAATAAAAGTCATTCTAACAACCAGTCTTGTGCAGTTTAAAGACTAAAACATGTATTGTGGCATAAGCATTCTTGGACAACAGTCCACTTCATCAGATATATAGAACAAGGTGGTGGTTGTTATTTGGGGTGTCAAATTAAATGCAAAGAGTACAAAGATAGTGTTAATTCTGTAATTAACCATAGCCATTGACAACAACAGTTGTTACTGAAACAAAAAAAAATATTGGCATAGTTAAGCCAATTACCACATTCAACCTGATTAATAAAACACACACACACACACACACACACACACACACACACAAAGTTCTTGATGCAATCCACCAGTTGCAGCACAAGTAACAGCACTGGCACATTACAATTCAGTGATTTAGTATGTGTGGACTTCCAGTTCTCTATATAAAATATTATCAAATTCTTTTATTTTCAAAGGTGTGGGAGGAATAAAACATTGAGTGTAAAAATGCAGTTCCCCCCATAACTGAGAAGAACAGGGCACATCTGAGTGGGAAAGTTATGAGAGCATTTTCTAGACACTGCTCTGTGTCAGTATGGAAAGGCAACTATCTCATCCTTAAAACAAAATATAAAATATAAAAAAATCCTTCCAGTAGCACCTTAGAGACCAACTAAGTTTGTTCTTGGTATGAGCTTTCGTGTGCATGCACACTTCTTCAGATACACAATCTCATCCTTCTCAGAGATATTTGCATGTCACTGGATGCTTGCAAAGTACATTTCCATACTAATTTATGTTTTATATATTAAAGGCGTTCATTGTAGGAATTTTAACATATGTAAACTGGCCTTCAGTTACAACCTTTAGTTGTGCCACAATTAATTGATGGAATTCTAAGGGGGGCAATAGGCTAAAGCCAAGCTGGGTGCATTGCCATTCAATTGCACAATTGGCTTTTAAACATTAAAGAACAAGCACAAAGCCCCTCCCAAGAGATCAGGACCCTGGGGCAAGGAGTAGGCAGGGATGTAAGAAGGCACTGGCTTTCATTTCATCCCATATTTCTCACATGCAGCACTGTTTCTGTTCTGCCACAGTTTAGCTTCTGACACAAACGGTTTTATTTGTTTTGCTGTCTTGCTTTCCTCTAAGGTTAAAATTTTAAATGGTGATGTTAATTGCATAATCATACCAGTTGCTGGAAGAGTGCTGCTGTTGCACTCATGTCCTGTTTGTGGACTTTCCATGGACATCTGGTGTTGTGAGAAAAGGATGTTGGACTGCATGGGCCTTTTGCCTGATCCAATTGTGTGGCTTTTCTTATTTTCTTATGATCTTACCATTTCTAGTGTCCAGAGGGATTTCTGACCTTCATTAGAAAAGCAGACATCTCAGGTGGATTTAGGAGACCACCACTGGTTCTGTTCCCACTGCGTGTGGAGCCTCGTGGGCACTGCAGGGCACGTCACAACTCTTGATTTAGAATAAAGTGTGAGAGGCAGGGGGTGCTGAATTTTGGCATCGTACAGGGTGCCGCTGAAATTTCAGACCCCAGGGTCGTCCACTGCAGGCACTTCCATTGCCCTACCAAAATTCCTCTCCGTTTCAAAAACAGTTGGATAGAAGGCAAATGGACCTGTTGTCCCAGAAACAGAAGTCCCAAACCACTTTTGATGCACAGAACCAGTTGTGAGACTCTTTGGATCCAGACCTCAATATACACCTGAATAAGCCTATGTCGCCTCCAGGTACGTTGACTATTACAACCAGCCAGTACTTAACACACAGTGCCGATTAGTGTGGCACTACATTTAGCGTTAGTCAATGAATTAATTAGCAAAAAGAAATGTAAATTATACTGGTAAAGTGTATGCGGGTGTCGACCATTAATTGAATCCGCCTGCAGGTGTGGCTACTCTCTTCAGCTGGAGTAGGAGGAGTGAGAAAAGAATGAAAGACTCAAAATAGCCTTTAAAAGAAAATTAGACTCATTAACTAAAGAAACAGAGGCATAACCTTTTAGATTGTAATTACAGCTGCTATGAAATAAGACCCTTGAATTTTAGCACATTTTACAGCTACATGTGGGGCTTTTTCCTCTTGGTACGTTTTCTTTGCAATATGCACTGGGATGCAGCATACGTATTTCTCAACCCCCTCTTTTATTATTGATCTTGAAATTGCAGCCAACTAAGTCCTACTCAGAGAAGATCCATTGACATTAATGGGCCCATAAACTTAAATCCATTAATTTCAGTGGCTCTACTCAGAGTCAAATTTAGCTGGATGCAGCCCCCAAAAGTTGAATCAAAACCAAGACTTCAAGCAGTGTGGCTACATTTAAAACGACCTCCCCACAAAAGCACCAACTGGATAAAATTCCCATTAAACTATAATAACTGTTTGCAAACAGTGTTCCTAGACAACATGGGGAAATGCAGGAGGGTTTCAGTGGTTGGGGGATCATTAAATGCAGAAATGTTTCCCAGTAAAACAACTTGTGGGTTCCTGATCAGGTGGAAGTCCCCTGAAGTGTATGACAGTTGTACTTATGTGTACCAGTGGAACAGTTATGGAACTTTGGCTTTTTCACCGGGTAGCACTGTGGTCTAAACCACTGAGCCTAGGGCTTGCCGATCAGAAGGTTGGCGGTTCGTATCCCCATGACGGGGTGAGCTCCCGTTGCTTGGTCCCAGCTCCTGCCCACCTAGCAGTTCGAAAGCATGTCAAAGTGCAAGTAGATAAATAGGTATCACTCCGGCGGGAAGGTAAATGGTGTTTCTGTGCGCTGCTCTGGTTCACCAGAAGCAGCTTAGTCATGCTGGCCACATGACCTGGAAGCTGTCTGAGGACAAACGCCGGCTCCCTTGGCCTATAGAGCGAGATGAGCGTGCAACCCCAGAGTCGTCCGCAACTGGACCTAACGGTCAGGGGTACCTTTACCTTTACCTTTACTGGCAGGTCACACAAAGTTTCCTTCACACCAGTGTGTGTAGTCATTGAACAACATGGCTACTCCCCAAACTTTATGCACAAGCATCTTTCTGTTCCTCCATCAAAGCAAAAGGAAAGGCCTGCATGCTGGTGTGATGCTCCAAGTTTTGACACTTTACTGTGGATTTTTTTCTGGAATCAAATAGCACAGAAATGTGTGCTAAACATGTGTTATAGTCCATTGATTTTCCAAAGGTGGTATTTGCATCATGTGAACACTCAATTATAATGTGGGAAGTAACAGGGAAATATCAGGGAAATGGAATAAACTGTCATGTGAATGCATAGGTAAAGGTAAACGTACCCCTGACCGTTAGGTCCAGTCGCGGACAACTCTGGGGTACACACACACAAATACCTTCCTTTAATTTTCTCCCAATATATATTTCAACGGTTCTTTCTTTCTTTTTTAAATGGCCTAAGTTATCGACTGACAGAATAATTTCTGGCTGAAAGTAGCTTTGGCTTCTATTTTTCATTCATTCTGGGAGTTGCTTTGGGTAGCTTAGAGTATATCTGTTCTCAGGGTCCATTTGTCAATTTTGAATGAATGGAGACCAAGATTGTCCCAATGAAAGTCAATTAAGCTACACCAGGGATGCAGCTGGCTCAGAAAACTCTGGGCAATACATTATTCCAAGACTGCACTTTCTTCTGAATGTGAGCAAAGGAATTTTGAAGTACTCTCAAGTCTCTCGTGCCAGCACTGATTTGTGCACTCTCATCCATCTAAATGAAGCATGAATAGGAGAACTTCCCTGTGTCTTTTGTCCAAAGGTATTTGTAAAACCTACACAACTTCTTCTGATTTCCCCTGTTTCTTATGTCAGCACCTTCTGTGCCCTTTATCAACATTGAAAGAAGACTGTCAGTCTATATGTGAAGACAAATGTAATATGAAAGAGGATTTCCAGCAAATTCTCCGGTTGCCATACTGATCTATACATATAGCTCATATACATGACTCAGACACTGTTCAGTTTTTCCCTGGTCTTGAAGTTTTAATTGTTATCTCCAGCAGAGGGAATGATCTCTGGGGAAAGTGTAGTTGATGCATGCAAAAAGTTCCAGGTTCAATCCCCAAATCTCAAGGTTGGGATTGGAGAGACTCCTATCTGAAACACAGGAGAGCTGCTGCCAATCATTGTATGAGTTACATGGACCAATGGTCTGACTCAGTATGAAGCAGATTCCTGTGTTTTTCCTGTCTTTATAGCACATATTGAAACACTGCATGAGGGACTTGCCAGTTTAGCCTCCTACGGGAAGTCTGCAAGCAGGAATTGAGCACAACAATGTTCTTCCCTTCTGTGGTCTACTGCAACTGGTGTTCAGAAGCATTGCTGCCTCCAATTGTGGAGGCAAAGCATGGCCATGAGGGTTAGTGGCTACTGGTAGCCTTATCTTTCACGGTTTTGTCCTCTTTTAAAGCGATTCAAGTTGGTGGCCATCACCTCCAACTTCACAGGACAAGCGGAACTACTTCTACTCAGGATTGCAACCTTTCTGCTAGTTTGATATGCACTTCAAAATTGTTCACGCTGCCTCATGTGACAAATGCACACACATACGGTCCCGTAATTAATTGGTTTCCTTTCACCCGGAAGCCTGGGTCATAACTGCAGAGGCACATGTGCTGTAGCCAGAATCCATTTACAAAGTGCCTAATTAGCTGCACATACAAAATGTCTATTACTCACATTGACAGCTATTAATGACAGGATGCCATAAGGAAGTTCACATCCAAAGTGGAATTAACAATGCCCCCCATAAGTATGCATGCATTTCTCAGAGGACGGGATATTTAAAAAAGAAAAGAAAAGCTGACTTAATGTATATTATTTGAAACAGAAGCTTCCACCACCATCCCCTCAGGCTTAATTATCATCCACATCTATTTGGTTAAATATAAACGCCTAAATTTTTAGTGGAACTGCTCATTTGCATAATAGCTTGAATTGCAATTGAAAAGGCAATGATCAATAGTCACATTCTGTTCATTTAATAATGTGATGTTTAGTAAAATTGATTTATTTTTTTGGGGGGGAGGGGCAAAATATTTCACTCTTGCTCGTGCTATATTTTGTTGCACTCACAGGCTTGGTCCAAATGGTGGTTTGCCAGTATGTGCAAACCATGGTAAACCTTGGCCTTGGCACTTCCTTCTCCTCTTCACACATGAGAAGAGGACCCTTAGGGCTTCTCCAGACCTCTGTTTGCCCCTCCACTTTCCCCAAGGGAATCCAGAACTTTAGTGCTGAATCAGAACAAAAAGCAATCAGGTTTTCCATGAATTGCCTTTAGTTCCAATTTAGCACTAAAGAGTGGGTTTTCGGGGGGGAAGCAGTAGGGCAAAGGCAAAACTGCCCAGACCTATGCTGTCTAGGTGTGGGACAAGCAGAACTGTGGACGAGTCCTTACCTTTGCAGTTAGCAAACTGTGGTAGAAAAACTGCCCAAAATATGAGCAGCTAAATCTGTTGATTGCCAGACCAACTTTTGAATGAGCAGAATTAAAGTCAGAGAAGCTGCTTGTGAAATAGTGCTGTATGTAGGTTGTTGTTGTGCAAATAAATGTGGGAAGAATGGGAAATGGCTGGGATTCTTACTGCTGTTTTCACCTGTGTAGTTATTGTGGGGACAAGAGGCATTATGGAAGTTGGGGGTTCTTTGCACATACCTTAGTTGTGGCAGCAATGGAAAAAGCAGGGAGAAGGGGAATGGTGCACAGAATCAACAAAACGTCTCACTGGTGCTCAGTCATAGATCTCTCCAATCCTGTTTCGTGTGGATTTTTTTGAAGGGGTGTAACAAAAAGTCTGTGTTTAAATTGTACACATTTTGTATAATGTGCTTCACATTCTAAACCAAAATAAAAAAATCCATATTTTTCCATGCACATACCTTTTGTATGCATGCCCTGTACAACCTGCATTTTTGTGCACATTTTCTGTACTCCAAAACTGCATTGCAAACCCTGGAGAATTGTGTGATGTGATTGAAAGCTGCTTTCCAATCCACAAGCAAGTTCTGGAATGTCAGAGTGGGTTGGTCTGCTGAGAAAAGTGGACCAAACAATTTCCTCCACCTTCTCTAGATATCTGAAAGATGACTTATGATATTCATATTCAAATTTCTAATGTGCTGTTGCATGGAAGATAGAGCAAACTTGGTCCTGAACCAATGGATTCAAATGACAAGAAAGGAGATTCCAAATAAACTGACTTTCTGACGGTAAGAGCTGTTTGACATTGGAACGGACTACCTCAAAAGGCGATGATCTCCCCTTCAATGGATGGGGTTTTTTTATGCAGAAGTTGGATTGCCATCTGTCAGAGATTCTTTAGCTGTGATTCCTGCATTGCAGGGGGTCGAATGGATGACCCTTGGGTTAACTTCTAACTCTCCTAATCTTTGATTTCCCATTAACCCCTCCTACACATTTATTCAAGCCAATTCCTATTGAGAAGTCTGGAGCCAGCACCTTACATCCTTGGGAAGCTGCCGGGGCCCCAGGGCCTCACCGTTGATGTATTTTCTGGGGCCTCCTTCAAGCAATTTCCTTTTGCCGTGCACAAATTTAATTTCTCCACAATGCCCCCAATTTAGTATCGCTCCAGGGTGCGGCGGGAGGTTTAAACAGTGAACACTCATCCATGTGGCGATGCTAAGAACCCTGCCCCTGCTGGCACTGTTACTGCCATGGAATGCTGCCAAGATTCACTGGTGGAGGAGAGGGGCTCATCAGTGAGCACCTTGGCCATGGCCCCTTGCCCAGAGTCCTCTCAAAACCAGAGCTGACACTTCCTATTGATTTCATGTTAGCAATGCAAACTTGCTTTAATTTCCACCTTATGATTCAATTAATGTTTACACAGAAAGAAAGGTACAATTCTTTCAAGCAGCCACAGGAATCCAGGAGTGGGGGGCGGGGAAGCTACTTGTCTGGTGGGTGCTCCCCCCCCCCCCCGCAATCATCCCACCTCTGGCTCCACCTATGAACTCAGTCCTGAATATGTATGGTGGGGTGGGGAATCCTTAGCATCTAAACTATCCAGTTAAATGATTGACAGTCACCTTTAGAGGAGGAGAAACTTATCCACAAAGGAGAGAAACAAGATTACTACTCATTTTAAAATAGCAAAATAGAGTGCCAATACATTCTCTTCATAAGAAGAAAGAAAATGAATGTTAACAATAGGATATGAAAAGGGCTCTCCTAGCCCACTTTAACATCTTCAGATATACACTGCCTGCATATTAATTTGATTTCCTCAGATATCTGCTTATGCCTTTCTCAAGAACACCTTATTGCAAAAGGGGGAGCAGCGTCCGTTTGCCACCACATCCTTCCACTTATCACGTAATTAGACCTGGATATGCAGCATAACAGTGTTTTGCGTTTATCTCTTTCCCTGGCGAGGGTTGGCGGCAATGCTTTTGTTCCACTCTCTGCCAAGGTCACCAAATGCATGCCGTTGTCTCTGTAATCTCCCGATAAACACATTTCAGTGGGCTGCAAAGTGACAGGGCACCTGCCTTTTACAATAGAAAGCAGCAAACCCTTGTAAAAAAACATGAAGAAGTTGCAACGATCAGGAAGGAGCATTCAAAGAGTGAAAAATTGACCACGACACTCAAAAGGCCCTTTGGAGATCCCTGCCCCTCTCCACCGCCCCCACAAGAAAACTGATTCTTATTTGTGAATTGTGTTTTCTCAATTTGCACACAATTACATTCCTTCAAAAGGTTTGTTTTCATAACCTTAAAAATATTTCCCCTTGTTTAAACATCTCAAATAATCAGCATGATTCAGACACTTGATTCATGTTCTGACCCACCACCTGCCTCGCTCTCCTTTGATCAAGGCTGGTGAACAAAAACAGATTCTTTTTAATAAAAATGTAGCCCTGATATGAACCTCCACCTGAGCCTGTGACTTTTCCAAGACCTTTGGCTGTGCTCAGGTCAGCATCTAACCCATGGCGATAAAAGCATGCTTGCTACTGCTGTTAACATCCTTTCCTCTAAGCCTGTTGCAATCCCGACTACTCTCAGAAAGCTCACCCGCCCCCTGCTCTAATCTGTGCAATGTCTAAAACACAGAATAAGGGACCGCTGACCATTAGGTCCAGTCGTGACCGACTCTGGGGTTGCGGCGCTCATCTCGCATTATTGGCCGAGGGAACCGGCGTACAGCTTCCAGGTCATGTGGCCAGCATGACAAAGCCGCTTCTGGCGAACCACAGCAGTGCACGGAAATGCCGTTTACCTTCCCGCTGCTGCAGTACCTATTTATCTACTTGCTCTTTGACGTGCTTTCGAACTGCTAGGTTGGTAGCAGCAGGGACCGAGCAACGGGAGCTCACCCTGTTGCGGGGATTCGAACCACCGACCTTCTGATCGGCAAGCCATAGGCTCTGTGGTTTAACCCACAGCGCCACCCACATCCCTAGAACACAGAATACAACTCCCATCTCAAAAGAGGCAGGTGGGGAAATTATGTGCAGAGGATGAGTTCATAGTGGAGAAACACAATTCTATCCCTTGGGCCCACTTTTTTCTGGACATCAACAAATGGGTACAAGTTGTACATGTGCAGGCTCTGGTCAGACCTCTGGATGAGTGCATGGGAATTGAGGGAGGGGCCAGGATTAACTATTCCCTGTACACTCAAGACACTCCACTATGCACACACAGTATCTATATCTATCTATCTATCATCTAATGTAGCATTTAGAAGGGCTTCTTTCAGTGGGGTTCAAAGCTGATTTAATTGCTTCAACTGGTTTGTTGAACATTTCACTGTGCCATAATTACTTGAATAATATATCCTTTCCCCTCCCTTGTGAACAGGGAACAAGCCTCAGGGCTGAAGGTGACCCTCTAGTTCTCTCTATACAACCCTCAGGACTCTCTCCAGACCACACGCTTCATCAGTGCTGCCTACCCCCCCCCCCCGAGTGTTTTTGCATGGCTGCAATGTATACCTAAAGTCTGATTATGTATCTTCCTTGCCTGGATGGAAGAAAGAAAGGATTAGTGTATAAACTAACCTACTTCACCCACTCATTCCTCTGGCCATTCCCATTGGCATATGGCCCTTGGGATGTTTCCCTGTCCCCCATGAATATGTCTAATCCTCTTTTAAAGCTATCCTATCCTATCACTGCCTCTTGTGGGAATGAGTTCAATAGTTTAACTACCGGTATGTACTGTGCGAAGAACTACTTCCTTTCAGGTCGTAACTGGGTGAGATGATTTTGTCTGTCCTCAATCTTCCAAAATTCTGCTTCATTGCATGAAGTCCTAGTATTATGAAAGAGGCAGAGAAACTTTTCTACCCATTTTTTCCATGGCATGCATAGTTTTATGCCCTTCTACCATGTCATCTCTTACTTAGTTGTTCCATCCCCTTGATCATTTTGGTTGCTCTTTTCCAAAAAGCCCAGTCAGCAGCTATGTATCCATTCCAGGAATATTTCCATAAAAACTAGGAGAGCCTACTGCTTATGGGTAAAGCACATGCTTTTCATGCAGAAGGTCTCAGATGCCATCCCTGACCCTTCTGAAGGGATCTTAGTTACTAGGACAGACTTCTACTCAAGTCAAGACCTTGGAGAGCTGCTGTCAATCGGAGTAGATGATGTCTGGCTAGATGAACATGGTCTGACTCAGTTGAGGGCAGCTTCATATGTGTAGCTCTACCGACTTAGAGCACAAGGGAAAATCTTTAGAGCTTGCCTTCTCCCCAACCTAGTGAGGAAGTTGCAGAGAAGCAGATGTCTGGATTTGCATCATGCAACGTTCTTGGCAACCGAAGTTCCTTTCGAGCAAAATAGTCCAGGCCAAGTGAGTTATCTGGAGTCTTGTCTGTTCCACTTTTGGCTTGCTTCCCTGCCTTGTTTTGCTTTCCAGCCCAGATGCTCACTGGCTCACTTGCTTAAAGGGTAGCTGTATCTCAAGCTCACTGTCTGACAGTCACTTAATATTTATTTGTTGGCACAAATGCTTTTTCCACAGTTCCCAGCCATATGCTACTGGGAGGCAAGGAGGAACAGCTTTGTACAGTGCATAGCACTAAATATATCATGAAGTGATGGTTTATATATTAACAGCAACAGGCTTTTGCATGTGTTTAGGGACATCATGCTTAAAGCACCTTATATACATAACCACAGTCATTTTAGAACAGTCCTGTAGGGTAGGCCAATATTATCACCCCACATATGGGGGGGGATGTGACCATCTAAAGAGGCCGTGGCTGGGATTTCTGTTCACAGCTTACACCAGTTCAGTGTCACCCATGATTCTCAAGGGAAGGTCTGCACTTCCTGATAACCACAATTGTTGAGAAATTTGATTTCTGTGAACTGGCTTGAACATCATCTCCCAGCCTAATTTGTGAGTTGGAACACAATTCTTATTTAGATTTTTGCTAGGGAGAGGGAAGAAATTCAATTCGCCTTCTAATGCCAACCTAAGTAATTCACATTTTTTTCAAAACAATGTGCAAACTGAAGTGCAGCTAACCTTTGGAATTCAGACATTTTCAAATGTGGTGATGCAGTTCTCCAAACAAACAATGCATTAAAAAATATGTGAGAAAGTGGGCATAAAATACATATATTAGGGGAAATAAAAGAAGATGCATAGGACATATGCACAATAAAATGTTGATAAATTTTCATGTGGATAAAAATATAAATAACATAACAACATAACATAAACAAATGCAAAGACATGAAGAATGGAACTTAAGAACAGAACAAAATGAGAGAGGGGAAAAATTACTCCATCCCTAAATTTCACACTCCATCAAATTTTGAGGAGGGGTGGCAAAACTTGCCTATTTTAGGAAAAAATAGGTTTTGAAATGTGCACATTGAGATATAAAATGTATATTTAAATACACATTTTGTGATGAGAAGAAGCACTATTTAACATTAAGAGGTGCTGCCTTGGTTTGCTTTCTTCTCTTCTCTTCCCTACCCATCCTTTTTTCCTTCTTTTGTTTTAATCGAAGCCCTTCGGTAGCTACTGTTTCATTATAATTAATTGCATGCATATATATATATATATATATATATATATATATATATATACATACACATACAGTATATATATATATATATATATATATATATATATATATATATACAGTATATATATATACAGTATATATATATACAGTATATATATATATATATATATATATATATATATATATATATATATGCAGATAAATGTGGAAACAAGGTGAACCTGTGCTGATAAGTGAACACATCTGAAATGGTTACAGACTGGTAGTAGGCTGAACTGTCCATCCCTACTGCCAGTGGAAGATAATTTGGATGTTACACATAGGAGATATCTCCAACAAGGGCTTCTTGCTGTCAGCCTCTGGCAATCTTCACTTCCTCTCCACCAGTGCTCTGTTTTGACAGCAAACTGAACTCTGTGCTTCGAGGTGCAGTTTGAAGAATAACAAGATTCTTCCTTATCCGCTAGAAAGGCCATGTAGATCCTCTCTAGCCTGAAAACCTTTTTTTGTG
Organism: Darevskia mixta; assembly: GCA_034641385.1. Lineage (NCBI taxonomy): Eukaryota > Metazoa > Chordata > Lepidosauria > Squamata > Lacertidae > Darevskia > Darevskia mixta. The sequence continues at coordinate 2,780,701 of JAWWNH010000024.1, read as the reverse complement.
CTGAGTGTTTTCATCGTCTACAACCGTTCAAGATATAACTTGCTTTTTGTAGTGGGGGGGAGCAAACTGGTGTTATCATGAATCCATCTGGATGCAATGAGATCCTCCTAGGATTGAAGTTTTCTTTCACTTGCCATTCCATAAACTAGTGTCCCTGGGAAAATTGTAAGATTATCTGAGCTCCTGATAGCTTCCCTGAATCTTTCCATATGTTGTAAGTCTCTAATTTTTTCAGAACCCTTCTGAAATGTGCAATTTAGTCCTATTACCTAAGCTGCCTGCAGCTTACTTTTGACTCACTCTCTCCTACTTCTTTCTCTCCGTTACTTGCAACTGGCCTCACTAAAAAAATAAATTACAACCTGCTGCCTTGCTGGCCCAGAGATACCTTTGATCTTTCTCTTCTTCTATTGCTGTCCGGTGTTATCACCTTAAATTTGCTCCCAGGAACAACTTGATTGCTTTCACCAACTTAAATTTCACTGCTGCGCTCTTCCCTTTCACATCAACACTTGCCTTTCCACAGAAGGTGCCACTTCTTTCAGCGTAGCCATGGATGTGATCAAACAAGATGGATTTGTTCACAAGCCACCTCTCCTCCTTTTGCTAGGTGCATGTTGGATACTCCTGTTTGAAGCCCCAAAACTCATCAATCTGCAGACTAGCTTCATCAATCAATGAATCCTTCTGTGCTTCCTCAGAGCCCCTCTGCTTTTCACAGTTGGTAACAAACTCACAAAAATAAAAGCATGAGATATATGTTAGAAAAATACTGAGTTTGTTATCAAAACTCGCATGCCTCTCTGGTATGTGAGTCTTAAGTCACTGCGAGCATTATGAGATGTTTGAAGCTCCCCCCAAAAAACTTTGCCACCACCTCCTCTGTTATAAATAGGTAATTGGGGAAGCCTGACAATGCCCATAAGAAATCTCCAAAGTGATCTAGTAAGTAAATTTCCATGTGGTAACTACAGGTGAGGGAGAAAGACATTCAACTCTCATTTTAACAGAAACCTACTGCACCTCCTCAACCAATATGCCAGTCAAAATACTTCTCTCCTTTGAAATTTGCACTTTGAAATTTCGCAGTGCAATTCTTCAACCAAAGAATGCATTGAAAAATGTGTGTATTAGAGAAAATCTATGCTATATTATGGAAATTGTCTTTGTGCTATGTGTTTGAACACCTCTTAAGATATCCTAACCAGTATTTTGCATGGTGGTTTCTGAGATCAAGGAGCAGGTTTTTGTTTCTGTTGGGATACAATTGGATGCCATTTTGAATAAAGATGATGGACTGAACCTTTTAAAACTGCAGTGATTATAACCATATTTTTGCATGATGGTTCCTGAGATCACAGAATAGATTTTTCTGTTTGTTTGGATACAAGTGGACACCCTTTTGAGGGAAGATGACATAATGAACCTTTCAAAATTGCACTGGTTTTCATAGAATTGTAGAGTTGGAAGGGACCACGAGGGTCATCTAGTCCAACCCCCTGCAGTGCAGGAAACTACCCAACGTGGGGCTCAAACCTATGACCCTGGTATTAAGAGTCTCATACTCTGCCGACTGAGCTACTGATTTGTTTGTTTGCTTGTTGCTTAGAATGTCTGAGCAAAGATGGGCACAAGGCTGCTTGTAACATCTAAAACACACACTTTCAGGAGGAAATTGCCTGCAAAACTGTGCACAAGAATGCATGTATTATGCAAAATGAAAATGTCTGTGATTTTCAGGCTATTTGGAAATGGGGTGAAGTGAATGGAAAGATGAGAAACTGAAAGGAGCCAAAATGGTTGGATGTGTTTATCACTACTCCCAAGTAAAGAGTATAGGAATGCAACCTTAGGGTCATATTCAATGTAGCACCAAGTAACTTAGCAGCAGTCATGTCTAAAGTGTTTTGCACCAGCAGGACACTGTTGCTCAAGAGAATGCATAAGCAGGTTGCTGCTATCTTTGTTGTCCAATAGCTTGCTCAATGTGTTTGCACAATGAGTTACTGCTTGTACAGCTATTGCATTGGGTTCCTTCACTGCACAACTTTAAAACTCACCCATCCACTAAGAGCCCTTGTGCCAGGTGACAGAGAGCTTTGGGCACAGCCCAATGAATTGTGTCTAAATTTAGTAATACCCATAAGGAGAACCCCTGAAATTAAAGGACATGGCTAACTTAATTCTATTAATTCCAATGGGTCTACACCAAGTAGGAGTTGGTTGGATACATACAACCATTAATGTGCCAGTTGAAATAGGTTGTTTTCTGCTGGGTTTTTCTTGCTGGTTTCTATGTAGCCTCAAACCTTGAAGCATCTGACTAATTGATTCAATATTATAGCTCACAGCTGGAGGGGGAAATATGTATTAGAAGACATAGGAAAGGACATATTTTCCTCACTTAGCAGTTTTGACCTTCTCAAGGTCCCTGCCTTAAATAATTACTGAAGTTGTAAGTAAGTAAGGCTCAGGATCCTTTGGGCACCTTGAACTCTCACTGCCTTCTTGTTTAATGGCCTCTCTGCTTTTTATAAGCCCCTCTATCAGACTACCACCAGGACTGCTTAGAAATATCTGGGGTGCAACACACAGTTTAACCTCCGATTAAAAAGGATATTGGGGCCTCTTTACCTGTAAAGCACAAAAAGAACCTGCTTTGCTACTTCTGCAAGTCAAGCAGGTGCTAAGGATCAATGCTCAATCATTGTTCCTGAATAAAATAGCAAAATAAGTCAACAAAATGCCTGTACCTTTGCAACAAACACACAACTTAAGAAGAGCCCTCAGAAGAAGCATTCCTGTTCCTCAAGTTTTCCTGGATGTCTGCAAGTAGTAGTCCTCCCTACTGCTGCTCCATAGCAACTGACATTGCTATGGGAAACAGTCCCAGCACGTGGAGATTCAATTCATGGTGTAGAGCAGCAGTGGGGAACCTATGATTTGGGGCTTAGTGGTGGGAGGGAACACAGAGGAAGAACTGTGATGGTGCCATAAGGGGATGTGTCCCGACAGAATCACTGGGGACTACCCCTAGATCTCAGGTTTGGGCCTTGAAAACTCAGGGTCTGGCAACCTTACCATCAGCAAATACATACAGGTGATACTCAATTTGGGGTTTTCATCAGCTGTACGCCACAGTCATCACAATTATGGCAAATAAAGGCTTGACATCTCTCGCTTTGCTTGTCATGAGTCTATCTCATATGTTAGTTTCACCTTTTAAATTGAATTCCTGAAATAAATGAACTTTTCCACGATATTCTAATTTTTTGAGTATCACCTGTAGTAGGATCATGCTCCAAGGACCAACTCTCCCCATATGAACCAACCCAGATGCAGCAATCATCATCTGATGCCCTTTGTGTGCTTCTCCATGAGAGGCCCAGAGGACAGCAACACAAGGAAGTGTCTTTTCTCCCCATTTATGAAATGGTCTACCCAGCAGTTACATAACTTTAGGTGCCAGGTGAAATTGTTTCTCTATAACCAGACCTTTGGCTGAGTAAATATTCTATGGGCTTTTAAATCTGTTTGTGGGAGGGGGACTATTGCTTTATTTTTGTTTTCGTATGTATTTTGTGTATTTAGCATCTCATTTTGTATTTTTGTGTTGTGAACTGCCCTGTAATCTTTGGATAAAGGGCAATGTATGCATTTACTTACTTACTTACTTACTCACTCACTCACTTAATGCCTTCCTCAAGGAGGTGGACATGGTTTCCATTCAATGGAAACTGCATCTCCCTCTCAGCACTGCTCTTTGAAGCTACCCCACATGGATCAGCATGGTGTGGGCTTTGCAAGCTTTCCCATGCTCACCCTGCTGCTGCTGTGAGTGGGGGAATAAAAGGGAGAAAGAAGCTTCTTTTTCACCTTCATTCCCCCACCACTGCTTTGGGAAGGAGAAAAGAAAAGGGTGAGTTAACTTCCCTTTATGTGCTCCAAATTCCATTCTCTCTCTTTGCCACATACACAATTCTTCCTTTCCATTTTTGCAAACAGTGAAAGAAACAAGAGATGCTGTCACAGAGCTCTGTCACCTCCTCTAGTGTAATATATGACAGCCCCTAGGGACTATATCCTCTTTTAGTCTTATGATTAAAACCATAGATGTGGCCAGTGCATCCATAGAGTTCCTATCAACAGTAAACATTCACCTAGGGGGCTTCTTTGACCTGGAAGACATTTTTTCCCACCTTGTATCCACTTGGGAAACAAATTCCTTTATGTCTTGTTTACACAAGCTGCCTGCCAACGTTTCTCAGAATACCAGCTGGAATTGTACTCTGTTGTGGAGATGAAACATTTAGTGACAGACTCAGGCCAAATGTGAACACGTTCTCCCCTCACAGAGCTACAATTCTCAGAGTTCCCCATGAAGAAAGATTGACCATTAAACCTCTCTGAGAATTGTAGCTCTGTGAAAGAAATAGGGGATCTCCTGACAACTCTCAGCATCCTTAGCAAACAACAGTTCCTGTGATTCTTTGCGGGAAGCCTTGGCTATTGAAAGTGGTATAATATTGCTTTAAATGTATGGTGCAGATGTGAGGCCTAAGTATGGATCCAGGCAACAGACATACACCGCATGAAGTGGGATAGCTGAAATATGATTTTTGTGGATGCTTTGAATAGATATTAAATATGTAGATTCCAATACTACATTCCAGAAAGTACCTGATACTGTCTTTGAACAACTATGGACGGGTTATTAGCATAGCATGAAAATTCTTATTCAAAATGCAGTTCTCAACACCCTTTTGGGGAGAAACTCCTGTGCCGTTGACATACAGGAGAAATTCCACTTTTCCTATCGTTGAAGAACCATACCAGGAAAAGCAGCATGGGCAAAACTTCTCTCCTCCTGCTGACCATTTGAAAGCACAGAAATATATATCAAACAAAGAGTTGGCCAAGAGTTCAGGATGTGTTTATCCCTGTGCTAGTGAGTGAGTTGGTATCTGAAGAAGTGTACATGTACACAAAAGCTCATACCAAGAACAAACTTAGTTGGTCTCTAAGTTGCTACTGGAAGGAATTTTTTTTGTTTTATTTTGTTTTGTTTTGACTAGTGAGTGAGTGTTTCATTCCCTTTCTCCTGTTCAGCACATGATCAAGTGGCTAATTGAAGACTAGACATTCAGTGCATTAGCAGAGCTGCATGGAGGAGATTTCAACATGTCTCCTTCAAGTGTATCTATCTAGCCTGTATTGATAATAGCCTTTTGTGTTCTCTTCTTCAACAATACCTTTTCACAGCCAACAGAAAAGCACAAAAATCAAATATTAGGGGAAAAAACAGGCAGGGTAATCTGACCCATGTAATTGGAGGCCAGCCTCCCACGTGCACATTTTAAGTCATTCATTATCAGGGTGGCCTTTCCCCCGGGTGCTGCCAACTGGTGCATCTTGCAGCAGGGTTGTCTGGCAGAAGGAAAAGAGATTGTTCAGGCCACCCAGGGTGAAAGTCTTAGCCACTGATCAAGATTCCAGCATTTCATATCCACATACACCCATTCTGCAGATAAATACAGGTGCAACAAGTTCAGTGAAAACGTAAGATCCACAAGGGTAGCTCCCAATGGACTTTCAAGATCTGGAGGACACTACTCCACCCTGCCTGCAGGGGCAGCATGGAGCCAATGCATTGCTTTGTTCCTTCCCACCTTCTTGTATGCACTGCTTGTTTACTGTGACACATCTGCAATGATTAAGTCAAGCATTATATTTAAGGGGAAGAAACCAGCATGGGTAGTAGCCTGGCCAACAGGCTGTGGAACAAAAGCTTAAGTGTTTGCTTCTTATCCGTCCTTCACCGTAAGGTGCCAGAACATATAGCAACAATAGAAAATATAATTATGAAACAGATAAAACATTACAATTATAAAAAAGACAAAATGTTCCTAATGGAAGAAAACAATGTGCAAAGCATCTCAAGATTCAACAGTGCATCCCAAGCATCAACAGTGCTTGTCTGAAAGAGATCTGAATGAAGATGTATAAACTGGAATCCCAAGGGGTTCTGCTCACCTTGTAAATCTTGAGATGTGAGGAGGGTTTTCCAGTTGGATCAACAGCAACAGGGGGTAGGGAACCTATTCCAGTGCTTTGTTTTTGCTGAACAGGATTGAAGTGATAGCAGTGTAAATGGTGCTGAGGTTATTAATTTAAAGTGAATGAACTACTGCGTCCTTCTTGGTTATATCCCAAAAAATGATAAATGAGAGACAGTATTTCCCCCATTAGTTTCTTTTAAAAAAAAGAAAAGACGCAGGATGAAGAAAGAAATTGGGATAGACGCATGGATTTAAGATACATGAGAAATAGCTTATGAATTTAGATTATGCTTTGACATGGAAAAAACCTGTACATCGGCTCATTCATTTTAATATAGCAAAGAAAAATGGTATGTAGTGCCAGCTTTTAGAGAACACAGTGGGGTTGTGTGTGTGTGTGTGTTTAAAAAATGATTATATAATAGCATCATTAGCACCTGTAATGCAGCTCATACTATGAAAATGTACAGAATCAATCAATCTCATCCCGTAACATCGGCCTTTTAATAGAGACAGTTGTTGCCGTGCTGAGCAACAGAATTAGATTAGAAGATAGAGTGATACCTTCTGTCAAATCAATCCGTTGGTCTTAGTGTGCACCAGTGCTGGAACTATGCAATATTATTCAACAAACAGAATTCCATCATACCTAAGAGCCAGCTCATGCTTCCACAAGGAGGTGGTGTGGGCATCATACAAGGGACTGTCTGCTGCAAGTTGTATAGACACTTGAAAGTGGCCCCACATCAGCAATCAATCATGATAAAGAGGCCACATTCACACCATACATTTAAAGCACTATAATTCCACTTTAAACAATCATGGCTTCCCCCAAAGAATTTTGGGAACTATAGTTTGTTGAGGGTGCTGAGAGTTGTCAGAAGACCCCACAGAACTACGGTTCTAATCATTTCCTGTGCAGAGGGATTGATGGTTAATCCACTCTGCAAATTGGAATTCTGTGAAGGGAATACGGACCAGGGGTGTCAACTTGAATAAAATATAGGTGGAGTTGGTAAGCCCCGCCTCCCATAATCAATCACAAGACACGGTGCACGCACACCATTTGAATAGCAATGTGATAGTCTGAAGTGGTATCTTAGCACTTTAAAAGTATGGTGTGAATGTGGCAGTGTTCTCTAAGGTTGCATTCAGACACGGATTCACTTCTTCCCTCGTGGAGTTGAGGGAGCATGATGTAGCTGAGTCTAGGAACAGAACTCTCTGGTCTTAACAACTTTATGCACTAACTAGCACCAGAAATGGAAGAAATGTTTCAAATAAATAAGCTTGCGATTGAAACATGCACTCCCAAATGGTGCATTCAGACGTGGGGAATATATTATTTAGCCTTCCTGACTATAATGCTAACACTTCTGTCCCATTTGCTAACATTTTTTTTCACACTGCAGTACCCATTATGTTATGGAAGTGTGGCATCAATGTACCACCACATCACACTCGATTTCATTCACACCAGTGAGTGCCGTGTGGCACAACAATGAACATCATTAGACAATGTTACTACTCCCCTACCCTCTCCGCATATGGATGCTTCTGTTCCCTCGTGATTCCCACCCCACCCCCCTTTCCTGGAGATTGCAGGAAATAACTGTGTGCCGATGTCCAACCCCAAATTTATTCACTTTACTCCCACAATTTTCTAGGTTAAGGGGGCTGCAAATTGTTTTATGTATTTTGAATCAAGTAACACGAAATGAGTGGTTCCATTAGTTTTCCAGAAGTGGTTTTTTTTTTTTCATTGTGAGAAACCTCAAATATAATGTGGAAATTAAAAGTTATGGAAATGTAAGGGAAATGGAATAAGCTGCCATGTGAATGCAGGCTTAGAAAGGATTGTGTGCCTGTGTCTGTTGTGTGTGTGTGTGTGTGTGTGTGTGTGTGTGTGTGTTAAGGTTGGAAGCTGTGTTGAAAATAGAATGCCAGGTCTCTGTGTTCCCTTTCATCTTCAACCCACTCTGTGTCAAGAGGCCAGGCAGGGAGGCCACCAGGGATAAAAGGAGTGGGTAGGTCCTCTGACTCCACTGAATTAGAGCTTTTTTCAAACCAGTGGAAGAAGGGAGGCATTAGGGTGTGTGTGTGGGTGTGTGTGTGTGTGTGTGGTTGGTTTCATTGCTCAAAAGAGATCTTTCCAGGACGTATCGCCAAGGGGCAGTGAATACAACTTTGCCATTAAGCAGATTAATTTTTATTTTATTTTTATTTCTGTCTCCCAGCATGAAACAACTCTCCTCCTTCTCTCCCCCACCCCCACCCACCCAAGTCCTTGAGCTCCTGAGTGAAAGCATCACAAGTAATTAAGCAGAATACCCCGGTTGAATATTAAATTAGAAATTAAGCTAAAATGCTCATCCACCGCAGCTCGGGAATTTTGAGCAGATCGCCTTAAATTTGATGGCAGCGGTGCCTGCATATATTTCTTGAACTGCATTGCTAGCTAAATTGATTGAATTAAACATGCTTCGTGATGCTCGCTAACCTTTGACCCCTCCAGTTACTCAGAATAATCAGGAGGCTAATTATCCTGGCAGGAGCTGAGCTTTGAAGAATCAGGGGCACGGCTGAGTTCAGAGAACCTACACTAGTATTAATCACGATGTCACGACTGAGGTTTGCTGAGAAACCCAAAGTGTCGCAGGACCATCATGGTGGAGTTTTATTTGTGAGATGTTGTGACTGTGATTCCAATGGGGAGGTGGGCGAGGCTTGTTTGCATGAAGACAGTGATCTGTTTAATTGTGGGTTATCCATTTTCATGGAAAGGAGGTGGGAATGTTTTTGTTCAACAGCGGGAACAGTGTTATACACCTTCCAGCATGCAAAACAGGTTGGGCTGTCACTGTTTTTTTAAAGTAATGGTACAACATGCTTAGTGGCTGCATGACAGGCATAAATCCAACAGGTGACCTTTCCCCATCACACCTGATGTTGCCTGAAAATACAAAACTCAGTGTCTCAATATGCTCACTTCAGATATGATCTAAGCATTATTGCCCTAAAAATAAAAATATAAAATCTTGCTGGATCAGGCCAATGGCACATCTAGTTCAGCATCCTGTTCTCACTGTGGCCAACCAGGAGCCTGTGGGAAACCAGCAAGCAGGGCCTAAGCAAGACAGCACTCTCCCTTCCTATGGTTTCCAGCCACTGGTATTCAGAATCGTTACTGCTTCTGACTGTGGAGACAGAGCATATAGCCATCGTGGTTAATAGCTGTGGCTAGAAGTTCTTCTCTAAGTCTGTTTTCAATCTGAGATGGAAAAAGGTCATCTCAAGATGGCCACTTCTCAGCAGTGCTACCTCACAAGGGAAGGGGAAAGCCTGACAACTGCATTTGCATACATACATGTTGGAGACAATATGCATCCATTCTCCTTCCCCCAGTTCAGACACGTGAATGCAATCTGCAAGATGGATAATCTTAGACAGGGACTATAGTTGCTAACGTGTGGCTTTCCAGATGTTGTTGGACTCCAACTCCCATCAGCCCCAGGCAGCAAGGCCATTGGTCAAGGATGATGGGAGTTGTAGTCTAGCAACAACTAGACAGCCACAGGTAGCTATTTCAAAGCCAATATGCTAATACCCATTGCATGAAGAGTGCCCCAAATAACTTATGCTTCTCTGTGGTGGCCATGAACCATCTAAAACCTAGACAACACATTACCCAAATCACCTGGAGACTTTTTACACCAGCCCCACCCATTGCTGGAGGTGTCTTGTGCTGGCCTAGAAACAAAGGACACAGCTAGACTGGTAAAGAAAAAGCGATTTACATGCATTGTATGTGCGATATAACATTGTGCCACCAGATGGCGATGTAGAGTCCTGTTTTCCTCTAACTGTTTTCCCTGTTTAAATTCACAACGCTTTAAACTGAAATGCTTCTTTGATGTGCCTAGATCCAGCCAAATCCCACAATGAGAGCTCTCAATAGTATGACCCTAGCCGTTCCTTAGATCTTTGGGCTGAGGAATTACATTTTGGGGTTTAGGACTGTGCTGGCCCAAGTCATTTTGTTACAGGAACTGGAGCCCAAATGCCCCCCCCCCCAAGAGACAACTCTTTAAAAAGCCATTCAGTACCATTCAGACACCAATAACTCCTACTTCATCTCTCCCTTCTTCTTTTTTAAAGTGCATACTAGCTAGGTTCAGCTTTAAATGTAAAATATACTGAATGCTTCCCCCTTCTCTATACTGCATCAATGCTTCTGCTAGTTAGATGTGCCCTGATATGTGCAGAGGTGGAGTGGTCTGGGGTTGGTGGAGTATCAAAGACCCATTACTATTTCTGCAGCAAAGTCCCAGAATCCAGTGTTCCTAGTAGAACCACCCAATATGCTTGAAATTTGAGCTTTATAGTCACTGAGATGAGTGAAATGAGGTGAGCCAACCACTAAGGATTGGATCCTTGGGTCACTCTGGAGACAGTGTGTGGGAAGAACACTAAGCAGGAGTTCTGCTGTATGATCTCAGACTAAGCGTTTAGGAACACTGAAAACACTTCAGCGCTTGAGTTTCAAGAGAATGGAGTCCAAGTTCTATTATGTACAACTTTAAGAAAAAACACAACTTAAGTCTTTCTCAAAAAAAGATGTCAAAGCACTCCCAAACATTTGCCTGTGTACATGCATGGAGGGGGTGGGGAGAGATCTAGTTGAAAGGCAGCACATGGCTCCCCTTTATCACACACGCAGCACAACAAAACAATGACAAAAGTCCACCAACAGCATACAAATCAATATGGTTAACCTGATCCAAAACACCCACCCACCCCACTCACACATGAAAACAAAGACCACCACAGCCAACCACAAATGAACAACCACACCCTAGGCCAGTGATGGCTAACCTTGACACTCCAGATGTTTTGGAACTACAACTCCCATCATCCCTAGCTAGCAGGACCAGTGGTCAGGGATGATGGGAGTTGTAGTCCCAAAACATCTGGAGTGTCAAGGTTAGCCATCACTGCCCTAGGCTAACCCCAACCTCTCTCACCACCAAAGGAACACAAGCGAACAGCAGAGAACTTGCACAAGCAATGCTGACAACCAAACCCTACATATATTAAGTAAAACAGAAACATCATCACCCGACCGCACCCCAACCCATCTTTCCCCCCGTTCACCTCTTTCCCCCTTTTCTTCCTAATGTCTCAACAAATGAAACTGATTTGTAAAAATGTTAAATGGAAAAAAAAATACGAGAGAGAGACGTTGCACATACTTTTGTAAATCAAGAAAATCTTTAATAGAAATACATTTTAAAAAAAGAGAAAGGCAGCATATGGACATCTGCCTTGATCATTGCAAGGCATTCCTAATTATTTTTACTGGATAAATATAAGATTATTGTATAATTTTAGAAGGTTGCATAATCTTAAAGGGCTGTGACTATCTTGGAACGACCTTGCACTTCTGGATTCATGACTAAACGTCTGCATATGTGCAACAGCAATATTCTGTATGACTCTGAGCCTCTGTTGAGCCTTGACATTTGGTTGGTGATGCAGAGGCATTCAAGCTGGCTTGGGACTTCCCTCTGCATCCCCAAAGCAGACTGAGACCAAAGCAGGTGCTGGAGAGGGAGCCTGATTGCATACCGTGACTCACCTTAAATCCCCCCTAATGGAAAGCCACATGTTTTTCCATGCCCTTATTTATATTAGCTAGTAAGCATCAATAGCTCAGCCAAGTATGTCAACTTTGCAACAGCTCAAAAGATTAAAGAAACACTCTGTCCATAAATGCCGAGCACTAGAAAGAACTGCAAACATTTAAAAGCTGGAGGGGGGGGGGCATTTGCTTTTCCTAGCATAAGAGCAGCTTCCATTAATGTCAAAGAGCTGTGCTTGCTTGTGCCTGGGAGCATGGAATGAGAAATATTGTTGAAAATAGCAACAAAATTGAAGCCTCCACTTTAGTGGCACCCACCCCCTCATTTGAAGGAAAGCACTCAGGTTCTCCAAAGCCCAAGGAGAGCAAAGGAAGGCTCAGGTGTTCTTGAGCAGTGAAAGACAGCAGTACATTTTGAGCAGTATAAATCTGCCCTGAGGAATACAAAGCAGACCAAAAGTATACACACACACACGAGAGAGAGAGAGAGAGAGAGAGAGAGAGAGAGATCAGGGTAATGTTTATTTATTAAATTTATATCCTTGTCCTTCCTCCCCAAGAAGCGCTGGGCAGCAAACAGATACACAATTTAAAAACAAAAACAAGGCAAAAACATTGTAACAACAAATACAATTAAAAACATCTAAATGCAGTTTCAGTTTAAAAACATTCTAAAAGTACTTACAATTAAAATATTCTTCTATCCAGTGATCTTGGTGCTTTCAAGAACAGTATTCTTCAGCCAATAAATGCCTGGGCAAACAGATTTTTTTTTTTAATTCCTGCTGATAGTTAAAAATGATGAAAATAGGCACAACTCACTAGGAAGGGCATTCTGCAACTGAGGAACTACCACTGAAAAGACCCTGTCATGGGTCTGGGTCAACCAGGCCATCTTCAAGTTTCACAGCAGGCTTCCTTAACCTCAGCCCTCCAGATGTTTTGAGACTACAATTCCCATCATCCCTGACCACTGGTCCTGCTAGCTAGGGATCATGGGAGTTGTAGGCCAAAAACATCTGGGGGGCGGAGGTTGAGGATGCCTGTTTCACAGGAATCTTCATGGGGCAGAATGGAAAGGGAGCAGAGACTTGAGGGTCTATCTCTACAGCAGCCTTTGCTTACCTGGTGCCCTCAGGATGTATTTTTGGAACTACAGCTCCCATTATGTCCTGTTCCATTGCCAGTGTTTCAGTACAATACAACTGGCATTCCAGTTCATTTCTATAGGAGGAATAGGAAAGCTCTAGTTTGCCCTTTGCCTCAGGCAGCAAAATGCTTTAGGCTGGCCCCACCTGCCATCTCATTTTGCTGCTTGCATAGAGGCTGGAGCTGTCATTGGTTGATGACTGGTCCCCCTGTCTCTGGCACTGGTTGGGACCAGCAGCCATTTTAACTTCTCCCCAAGACCTGTAATGTTGCTCTGAGTCATTGTGAAGGATTAAAATGGCAGCATCCATCAGAAAGCTCTTTACTCGCAGTTCTTGATGCATCAGCTGCCCTTGGCCTGTGTGGTTTCTCTGAAAAACACCATTTAAGAGACGAAAGTCACATTCACACCGTCCATTTAAATTTTAAAGCATCATGAAACCACTGCCAAGGCTTGTTCTAAGGAATCCTGTGAGCTGTAGTTTGTTAAGGATGCTGAGAGTTTCTTAAATGCTCCTATTCCCCTCATAGAGCTACTGTTCTCAGAGTGGTTTAACAGTCAGTCCTTCACAGAAAACTCTGGGAATTGTAGTTCTGTGAGGGGAATAGGAGTCATCTAACAATTCTCAGTAGCCTACCCTTAACAAACTACAGCTTCCAGAATTATCTGAGGGAAGGCATGACTGTTTGAAGTGCTATCATAACGGTGTGAATGTGTCTTAAGTGAACCCATGATATTTGGGTGGCAGTGAGGGGGGGGGTGGATCTGTACATTTCTTCTGTGGTGCCTGAACAACAAACAGGCTGTGGCACAAACAGTCCAAGCTGTGTCCACTTTGCTTTAAAAAAAAATATTGTTGACATGTTGGGAGCACATTAAACTGAGCAAAACAAGCAATAAGCTGTAGCGCATGGTAACAGTAAAACATGCTTGACGCTGCTTGACACTGCATTATACAGTAGCTCAGTGGCAGAGCATCTGCTTTGCATGCAAGAAAGTCCCAGTTTCAGTCCCCAGTACTTCCAGCGACGGCTGGGAGAGACTCCTGCCTGAAACCCTGTAGAGCTGCTGCCAGTCAGTGTAGGCAATACTGAGCTAGATGGACCAGTGGCCTGACTCTGTAAAAGGCAACTTCCTGTGTTCCCGGTGTACATCCTCTGATCCAGTTTCAAACAAATGTTTCTTTTCTCGGAGGCAAATCTCAAAGGAGAGAATGACATCTCTTGGCTCTTTAGCCATTCTCTTCTGGAGCTGATGCATCTCCTGTCATTTTTCATCATTTGTGAGCTCTACGAGGGAAAACAAACACAGAGATAGGATGCACCAAGCACCTTCAGCCAAGGAACGATTCCCAGATTAATGCAAAGCGACTTGCACTTTTAATTTGGTTATTCTCAACTGGTGCTCCCAGCGGGTGGAATCCTAATGACTCATTGGGTTTGATGCTCATCAATCCAGACCATGTTTTCTCTTTCGTTACATTTGCTGCTCTCCGAGGCTCTTTAATTCAAACCGTGTTGGCACCACAGTCTGTGACAGAAATCTGTACCTTTGGCAAAGCCACTGAGTCTAGTTACTGATTCTCCTACTGAGTACTTTGCCCAATATTTGTATGGGATACAAAGCGACTATCCCATTACAAGAAGGTTTTATGTGCATGGATGACTGAGTAGGTCATTTTCAAACAGTTCGGCTTTTCAGCTGACTGAGAGGTCCCACATGGAACAACCTCACCTGCATATTTCCTGCTGCATTCTGTAGTGACTGAAATGAGCAGTGGCACATTAAATTTAGGAGCAAATAATCTCTGATGGTAGGAGATCTGTGATCATATCTCCCTTTATAAACGCACAAAAACACTGTAAATTGAAACAAAATAAAATAAAAAAATTCCTTCCAGTAGCACCTTAGAGACCAACTAAGTTTGTTCTTGGTATGAGCTTTCGTGTGCATGCACACTTCTTCAGATACACTGAAACAGAAGTCACCAGTCCCTTATATATAGTGAGAGGGTGGGGAGGGGTATTACTCAAAAGGATGGTGGGAATGGGTGATAGGCTGATAGCTGTGGTAAACCTGTTGACGACTGTTAAAGACTACAATTAGTCTTACAGGAAAAAGCAAGACAAAATAAAATAAAATAATTCATTCCAGTAGCACCTTAAAGACCAACTAAGTTTGTTCTCTCACTATATATAAGGGTCTGGTGACTTCTGTTTCAGTGTATCTGAAGAAGTGTGCATGCACACGAAAGCTCATACCAAGAACAAACTTAGTTGGTCTCTAAGGTGCTACTGGAAGGAATTTTTTTATTTTATTTTGTTTTGTTTTGACTATGACAGACCAACACGGCTATCTACCTTTAACTGTAAATTGAGAGTGAGTGGGGTCATACTATAGAGTTTGCTACCGCATACTGTAGTGATGGCCTCCAAGTTGTATGGCTTCAAAAGGGGGAGTTGGACAAATTAGTGGAGGACAAGACTACTAGCCATGCTGGCTGTGTTCTACCTGCAGTGTCAAAGGCAGTTGCTGGGGATCACAAGTGGGGACGATGCTGCTGAGTTCAGGTTGGGCTTGTGGGCTTCCCTTTCAGACATCTGGTTAGCCACTGTGAGAGCAGGATGCTGAACTTACATGGGCTTTGGCCTGATCCAACAGGGCTCTGACCCATGCAGGCTGAGGTGTGTCATTTGTGTGACACAATATTCCTTGGCTCCCATTACGTGGAGAAAGGTGGGATGTAAATGGTGGTAAACAGATAAGCCATGTGGCAATTTCAGCACATGTCTATCTCAGCAGAGGTCTTTTTCATCCATGTTCTCAAGGTGCAGATCTGGACATGTAAATCAATGCTAAGTTGCACTTGAGGATTTGAAGTTTCTGCTTGCGGCCAGTTGCTTGCAATGAGATGAATAAATCTTTTTCGGAGGTGAAACTTGCCAGGGAGAATGTCTCAGCTGGCATGTGAACAAGTATAAATCTGCTGACCCAGTTTAAACCAATTGGGGATTTGGCCCAAGGTATGCCATTACTAAGTGATGGTTTTTAGATGGATGCTGATGGCAACAGCTTAAATACACATCTGGACTCATCTATTTTGTTCTCAATTGACTGTGGTGCTTCAGGGATGTGTAGATATTAAAGACGAAGAAAATCAATTAATGCATAATCTAATCATATCTAACAGTCACTGGAGGTTTGGCTACCAGCACAACTTCTCCCAGTCTAACTATTTTTTCCAACTTTAAAGGGGGTTGCTATGTTCATGTTATTTTCAGTGTTAGTGATGTATGATCTAATGCTCCCATGTGGGTATTTCTGTTACGCTGTGCGCTGAAATCTGTCCTCTAGTTTCCCCCCCTCCTCTATAAAATCAGCTTGGATTTGGCGGGGAGGGGGGCTCATTTTCAGGGCATTTGAGAATTCCTTTATTATGGGGATGCAGCGTTTTGAGCTTCCATTCTTTTTGTGAGGTGTCCAAGGGTGGTGTATGTGTTTTCCTTCCCAGTAAACATTTCCCCAACACCCTGAAATTTCTCCTGTTTATCTGCTATTCCTGATCCTAAAAAAAAAACCTGATGGGAGGAGCTACCTCCTGACACCTTACCCTGGGCTTAAACTAAAGTTCAGAAATCTGAGGAAGCTGCAAAGTACAAACCACTGGTGAGATGATCTGAAGAAAGAAAGGGCACTTGCAAACACCACTTGGCCTTCTTAAAAGCTAAGCACATTAAAAAAAAAAAACCTGCACCCTATTCATGGGAATTTCAGTGAGTTCCCTCTACACACTTTGATAAATTTAGGTGCTGTTTCTTTTCCCATTAATTGATGGGGAAATGCAACAAATTTTTTGGCACTGCACTATAAGAATATAAGATGAGCCTGATCAATTGGATCAATGGCCCACCTTGTCCAGCTTCCTGTTCTCAAAGTGGCCAACCAGATTCCTGTGGGAAACCTGCAAGTAGGGACCTGAGAACAAGAGCACACTCTCTTTCTGCAGTTTCCAAGAACTGGTATTCAGAAGCAATACTGCCTCCCACGAGAAGCAGTACTGCCACCCATAGAGGCCAACTCCTAGGAGCTGAGATCCCTTTGCCAATAAAATATTTGAGGGGGCTGCTCTCCCCAAAAAAGTTGATAGGAAATCCTATTCAAATAGTGTGTGTGTGTTCCATGTTATGTAAGTTGGCACCCCTGCTTCCACCAGTTTCTATGTGCACATGAGATTCTAAATGCACAGGTCCTTGTTTCAAACTGATGATGGGACATACTCAGATGCTCCTGAGGATAGAGGAAGGGATAATAGTTCAGTGGTAGACCCTTGCATTACATTCATAAGGTATAGTCCCTGGCATCTCTAGTTTAAAAAAGTATCAGGCAGTGGGTGATGTGAAAGCCCTCTGTCTGAGACCCTAGAGAGCAATTGCTCAGAGTATGTAACACAAGGCTTGAGGAGCAAACAGCCTGGCCTGGTAAAAGGCAGCTTTCTATGTTTCCTGTGGGTTTGAGCTCCAGAGACACACGCTTGAGCGCAAGGAGATGGATAAGAGAGAAAATTGCATGGCTTCTTTGAGCAGTGTTGTTACCTACCCAAAAAGGAATTCAGCAAAATGTTTGGGTAGTTGGCACTAGCTAATTAGAACATAAGAAGTCCCCAGCTGGATCAGACCAAACACCTTTCTAGCTCAGTATCCTGTTCTCACAGCAGCCAACCTATGGGAAGCCCACAAGCAGGATCTGAGTGGAACAACACTCTTCCAACTTGTGGTTCCTAGCAACTGATAGAAGAACATAAGAAGAACCCTGCTGGTTCAGCCCATAGGTCCATCTAGTTCACTATCCTGCTTTCTCAGTGGCCAGCCAGACGGCTATGGAAAGCCAACAAGCAGGTCCTGAGTGCAACTCTCTTCTCTTGTGATTCGCAGCAACTGGTACTTAGAGGCACACTGGCTCCAACAGTGCAGGTGAAACCTAGCCATCCTGGGTAGTAGTCGAGGAAGCTTCATTTAAATTAGGACGTTGCCACCTGCTCATCACCAGTTTGGATTATCTTTGCACCTTTGCTCTTTGTCCATAAGCAACAAGCATTGAACAAAACCAGGTCAAGTTGACTCCATGCTGGGCTACTTCAAAGTTGACTTGGACCATGTAAAAGTCTTTCCACCTAGCCTGTAAATGGTTACAATGCTGTCACCATCAAGGTTTCCTCCAGCTCTGTGGAAAATTTTAAATGGACAACAGAAAGAACACTTAAAGGGGAACTGGATAGCTTGGGGAATAAGCTTTGGGAGATCCTCCAGTTATTTTATTACAAAGAACACCATCGTCCATACAGACTGGAAAGGACAATGAAATATTATGGTTCAAGTAGAGAGGGAAAATAATCAAGATGAGTAAAAATCACCTTTAAAGCACTCTGCTCTTAAAAGCATTCTTAATGCATTTCCTTCGCTAAGCATTGTATTCCAAAGCACCTTTATGTATTGTATATTGAATCTCTTTATATTAAGAGGAGTTAACAAAAGATTTCATCTTTTTTATTATTCTGGGGAGTTTTCAAAGCCTGTCTCAACAATCATGTGGTTCTTTATCTTTAATCTTTCAAGAATCAGAGCAGAGAAATTGTAATACCGTTTCTTATACTTTACGCTCTCTGACTGCATTATTTATGGCCTGTAAAATTTCAGTTTCACTCAAGGATTACATTTTCCCTTTGGTTGTGGTGAATAATTAATAACACCTTAAACAAATTTGTTGTGCCGACTGTGGTCATTTGTTTGATGGTAGTAACATTTATGGCTTTCTTTATTAATTTTGAGTTCCAAGCTACGGTGAAGGAAGGCAGCACGGGCGTGATTGTCAATCTGACTGTGGAGGATCGGGATGACCCAGCAACAGGAGCATGGAGAGCGGTTTATAGCATCATCAATGGCAACCCAGGACAGAGCTTTGAAATCCATACGAACCCCAAGAACAATGAAGGGATGCTGTCCGTTGTCAAGGTGAGCAGAAGGATTAGCTGTGCCTCTTAGACATCTAAAGAATGGACATAATGTCTTATGTTGCCCCTTGTTGGAAATGCTTTAAATTTTCAGAGGTTTCTGTTGTCACAGGTGGGGAAGCTTAGGCCTATGAATCAGCTGTGACCCTCCAGAGCTCTCTATCAGGCCCTCAGAAATCTCCGCAGGCCACATCCCTCAGTGGTCATGTTTCACACCCTGAGTGTTTTTGCTTGGCTGGAATTTGTCCCTGACCCTTGTTTGGAGGATAGAAGATGAGTGTAGAAACTAGCCTGCTTTTCAGAAAGTTGCCCAGAAGGAAATGTGACCCTGGGGCTGAAAAAGGCTCACCACCTCTGCCATTGGTCATTTCTAATGATACGATGCTTCTTGCCAAGCTAGCCATGAAATGCCCAGCAGGAATTTTCTGAGGGGAGTGATTGATTGCTGTGGGAAGTTTAGACAGTGTTTCAGGCAGTTGTGTCTCCCTCTTGAAGCGAACTATGAGCAATTTGGCTGGGATTTTTAAAAAAAAAACACAAAAAGTATAGAATCACATAGAAGGAAGACAGAACTAGTGATTGGCTACGGGCCACATTTGGCTCACAGTCTGCAAGCTGCCTACCTCTTCTTTAAAAATATCTTTAATTATGAGAAGCAAACCTGGATTTCTTCTGGGCCTTCTTTGACTTACCAAAGGAGGATTCAGGAGCTGCAAGTAACTTATTGGTCTGAAGGACCTTGTGTTGTGAGCATCAACATATGTCAACACAGGCTGTGGTATGTGCATCATGGCTACCAACGCTCGTGGTTATATTGTACCCTCACTGTTGGATGCAGTGTGCTTCTGAATACCACTTGTTGGGGACTGCAGGAGGGTAGAGTGCTGTTGCGCTCAGGTACTGCTTGTGTGCTTCCCATAAGCATCTAGCTGGCCACTGTGAGACTAGGATGCCAAACTAGTTAGGCCACATCCAGCAGGGCTCTTTCTGCATTCATACATAGGATCAATCCAGAATAGGAAACATTGAAAGAAGTGCCTGCAAGTTTCTAGACCTCATGGCTGCACAGAGAGGGAGAAATCTGTTTGAGAAGGAGGCAACATTTCCTGTTTACCACTGATGAGAGACTACTAATGGTTTAACCCACTATTCAACAGTGCATAGCAAAGGTATGGAATACAAGAGGTGGCAAAGGCCACCAATTTGGATAAGAGTAGGCAAATTTATGGACAATAAGGCTATCAGTGGCTATTAAACCTGGTTGATACATTCTATCTGGCTGGCCACTGTGAGAACAGGGTGTTGGACTAGGGTGGCATTTGGCCTGATCCACCAGGGCTCTTTTTATTCTTATTCTTATTTTTATTATTATTATTATTCTTTATTTTATTTGTTCTTGCTTTTCAGCCTTTGGACTGTGAGATTTCAGCTTTCCACACACTCCTGATCAAAGTAGAAAATGAAGATCCATTAGTTCCAGACATAGCATATGACACCAGTTCCACAGCAACTGTTCAGATCACAGTTCTGGATGTCAACGAAGCCCCTGTTTTCCACCCAGACCCAATGACTATCACCAAACAAGAAAACATCCCCATTGGCAGTGTTGTGTTAACGGTCAATGCCACAGATCCAGATACCTTGCAACATCAGACTATAAGGTGAGTAGAATATTCCTGAATCCCAGCTTACTATTACTAGTAATTTCTCATGAACTTGATTTTAAAAAAAATGAAATGCTAATATTGAGGTTTTCAAATATTTCAAATTAACAACCATATGGCTTTTATATTTGATTGATTGATTAATTGATTGATTGCTGGGGTGCCTATCCCAACACATGTCCTGATTTGAGCACTGTCAAATAATTTAGAAACAAAGACTGAAAACTGGATAAAGTTTACATTGAAAAGATCAATTTGAAAATCTGGATCTTGATTTTCAGAAACTGTATTGGGAGGCTTGATGCTCCTATGCTTCAGGTGCACAAAGAAACATATAAAAGTTGGTACATCTATTCAAGTTCTCTTGCTTTAAAGTATGTGAATGTGTAATTTATTCTGCAAAATAATGTTGGACAAAATAGTTAAGGCAGGTAACGGGGTGGGGTGGGGGAATGCCTCCTTTGTTTAATAGGCCGAATGACATTCATGTTTAGTTCTCACACTCACTGGTGAAATGATAGCTATTTGCCCCAATTTTTCAGTGCTACTGGGAAATAAATGTCCTTCAGTTGAAGCATTGACATTAAACAAAGCACCTACTTTTAGAAGGGGGAAAGACCAACCAGGATCAATTCTACAGAATGATGTCTCTGGTAATATCAACATGATATTCCACATGTAGTCCACGTCTCCAAGGAAGTGTGTGGACTATTAAATGCTGCCATTGTCTCGTGTTTAAAGGATGGAGAATCAATTACAATACTATTTTGTGACATATGAATGTGGTTTCCTGTTCTGAACCTCCTGCGGCCACAGTATGTGCAAATATATCAGATTATTCTCATCTACCGGCACTTTTGCACATCCCTGTGGAGAGAGAAACTATATATTTTTCACTCTAAAATTGACTGGCTGTTTGGAGTAGGGATGGCTTGGGAATATAGAAACAGCAAATCCTATGATAGCCAGCTGACATCCAAACTGTCTTCAACTGGCATCATTGTTAATGACATGTAATGCATGGATGGATGTGTGGACCTTTGAAGATGAGTGCCACTCCAATTCACAGTCCCATGCATTTGCCAGTGAACATTTGGAGTCTCTGCTTGCACAGGTGTGGCCTTCACCATCACTTTTAATGCACGAGGAAGCAGCCCACAAAATTTCTTCAAAGGGGTTGTGTCTTTCACCGATATCAGCTAGAATGGTCTTTTGCAGCAAGTGCAAATTAGGGTGGCTTATGCTTCCCAGAAGCCCCAGAAGCAAGGAGCTTGGAGGTGACTCAGGGGTTTTGCCATGATGTCTCCTAACTTACCTAAGAAAACATTTCCACTGATCATTGCACTCGTGGTGTATACAAACAAGCAGTGGAGTCATTTGGGTGCATGTGGCTTGAGTGAAGCAGAAGTGGAAACAATGCAAATGAGAATTTAAGCAGATATGAGCGTTGCAAATTGCAATGTTAGGTGAGAAAAGTTAGGGTAGATAATTAGAGGGTTCAATTCCCCATGTCGTTAAAACACCTAGTTAAAGCAGAGTATGAATATTTCATGCACCTGTGTCAGAAATAACTATGAGCTCTGCCCTTAACAGGTGTCATCTCCCCTGTTTATTTTTTGGGGAAATTTTATTTATTAAATTCAGGTTTACCCACTTCATTTTGTTTTAGTCTTTGCTCCAGGGATTCCTGGTGTCATTTGCTGTTCTCAGGGGTGGCTGCTGATGGATGGGCAAGTGCTGAGGAATTTCTATTACGTGTCAGAGCATCAATATATGACTACCATCACCACCGCCAGCTACCTCCCAGGTGCATCACTTAAAACCTAGCTTGTATTGAAGAAGTCCTGTATTCCCTGACGGGGGTTGGCCTTTTTGATTAGCAAATATGGCGCTCAAGTTATTGACAGGTGTAACTATTTCCAAGGGAGCTATTTTGACAAGAACAGGCTCATTAATTATTTGCAGTGTTTGATCTTTCACAGTGGAAAGGATGCTGTCTCCAGAGACCAAAGGTGTGAGACAGACTGTAGGCTGCTATTATCCTCAATCTGCCTTGAATACCAGATCCCTCCACTGCTCCCCTCCCCTCCCCTCACCCCTCAACCAGGCCCAGTGATTTTTGGCAATTTCTTTAATGATTATGTTGCAAATGCAAATCACAGCTGGTATTAATGCCTCATCGGGGGCACTCTAGCCAGACAGAACGACAGAAATCCCCTTGGCCATGTACCGCCAGTCGCAATCTCCTGCCGAGGAGTTAGCAATCTTGAATAACAATGGCACAGAACCTAAACGGAAGAGGCTCCCAGAGCTCATGACATTGCTTAGACCGTCGCTTGCACTGCCAAGCCGCAGGATCTTTCTCTCTGTTCCCCCTAGGAAAGCTTTGCTTTCCTTAGGCTGAACATCTCAAAAAGAGCAGCAATAACAACATGAAAAGCAAAGCCATGAGGTTGGGGGCAAGGCAAAGATTCCACATGAACAAGGTTGTTAACAGAGGAGGGTTTGGGAGGTGGGGGAACCAGTGGAAATATGGGAGAGGCTGAGAAAACTGAGTGGCTTCACAAGATCATATGGTTGTACTGAGGGATATTTCAGCTAATGTTGATTTTAATCACCTTTTGAATGTTTTTAAAGGAATTTTTTTTAATGTTTTATTATATAATCATGTAAGCCACTTAGATATTTTCTTACAATGAAGTGGTATATAATTTTTGTTAAGTAAATGAAAATGAAAAAACTAACTAATTCACCATTCCCAGACCAATATGTGAACCCAAACATAGCTGCCCTTCTAAATTTGTATTATTTAAAAATTTGCAATGCACTTCTCCAAACCCAGCCCACCACCAAAACTATCCCAAACAGCATGCATTAGGAGAAAATGTGCACAAGAATGCACATATTGGTGGAAATAATGCATGGAAATGCATTGTGTAAATTGAATATTAAAAGTACTATTTATTTATTACATTTTGATACCACTTTTTCCTCCAAGGAGCTCAAGTAGGTGTACATGGTTTCCCCCCTCCCACTTTTATCCTCACAACAACCTCATGAAGCTTCATGGCTGAGTGGGAATTCAAACCTTGTTCTCTCAGGTCAAAATCCAACATTCGAAGCATCACATCACACTGGTAAATGTGACTTTTCTTTTCTTTTCTTTTCTTTCTTTTTTGAGGGGGTGAATTTGTTTGAAAAATGGTGCAAACTGAACTTAAAGCAAGAAAAATCAGTCACTGGGGGAAACTGAAGTTGATAGAGTCACACACACACAGCCTAATTGTGCAAGACTTGGAAAATGGTGCAAACTGAACACTTGGAAAATGAGACCCGGGGGGGGGGGGGTCGCCTGGGCTGATTTGGTCCAGTCCTCTGACTGCTATCACTGGATTAGCTTTTCACAACTGACTGCTGAAATTTGAAAATCAACAGTTGTCTGTATAATGTTCCCTTTTATTAACAGAGGCCTAATGGAAACATGTGCTTGTATACTTATTTAGCTGTTGTGGGTGAAAATGTTCCTGGAAAGCATTATTCCTGAGCTGCACAGCTATTTAATGCAAAGGGAGCATCTTCAGGTTGCTTGGTGAATAACTTGGAGATTTTCCAGACTTCTGGTAATGAGCAACATAAGCTAGCCTGATATGTGCAATGTTCAGAATGCAAGAAAAATAGTGTAGTCAAACACTCGGGAACATTGGCTTGGGTGAGATTAAAATTAAACTCTCCCTAGTTTGGAAGAAGAAATGTCACTGGGCAGAGGACATCACCATCCCTACTGGGTTTCCTTTTACGTTTTTAATTTTGCTAGTGCTTGCTTTGTCCATCTTTCAGTTAAAGGATATTGCCATATTAAAATTTCCCATTCCGTGAATGTTCTTCCATCCTACGTTTTCTATTTTCTTCTTGGTAGCATTGATGAGAAATCTTTATAAGGTACACCTGAATGTTGGTCGTTAGACGCAGCCCCATCTCTACTGTTAAGTTAACCTCAAGTTAAGTTTTCTATTTATTGTGTCATTTCTCTTAGAAGTCGGGGGAAGCAGGACCCCAAACCATTTATTATCCAACAGTTAAGCCAAGCCAATGATAGATTCCAAATCACAATTCCGAACTTTGATTTCTTAATCAGGGATTCCTGTCAGTTTTATAACAGATTTAAGAGTTTAATTTTGAGTGCGTCTTCCTCATCTCAGAATTGTTAATCAGAACATTCTGGTGTGTGTGTGTCAAAGAGATGTTAAAGGCCAAATTTAATAATGTTCCCTACCATGGGAAATTAAAAGAACCACCTCATTCTCAGAAATCCATTATTAACAGTGGATCTTAATTAAACATATTTACCAGCTTCAGTAATATGTCTTTATGGAAAGATCCTTCAAGGTATATCTTTCCACCATGGGCTCAACAAGTCCAGTACCTTCCAAGAGTTAAGGCTTCACACTAAGTATAAATAAGTTGTTTACTGCACTGTAGTGGTAATTTTTAATTAAAGCAATGCTCTCTGCTTTCATATTTTATTGTGGCAATATATTTTTATTACCTACTGTGCTTCTGGAGTTTTAATTATTTATGTAAATATATTACTGCAACTTTCATTCTCGGGAAATGATGTGAGTTGATCTTTCTCTTGCAAAGGCGGGAGCATGGTTGATTATGGTTTTGCAGCATGTCTAATTGATTAAATAGCTATATTTAATTGGCACACATATTATCTGAAAATATGGGTATGTGGTTATATATATATATATATATATATATATATATATATATATATATTCAACATCATACTATTACAGATGTTCAATCTGCACAAATGTATCAGCTTGCCAGACAGATCAGCCCCCCTCTCCCATTCACTGTTCTTGCCATTTTCCTGAACCCCCACATCCCTGGCCCTGAGCCAATTTCTAGATGGTTTCTACACACACCTCTCTTTTCTTCATCCAGACAAGCAAAAGGCATTGCCATAGTTCAGGGACTCAGCAAAAACATACAGGATGCAAAGCAGGAGCATTGCAGGATATGGCCTGGGTAGTATTCTGAGGGCTGGATTTGTTCCCATGCCTGAGGTTCCCCACTTAGATAGGATGCTAGTTAACTTCTTAAAGAGATTCCAGGTGAGAAATGAGTAGCTACATTTATCCATGGTAGCAAAAAGGAGAAAGTTCTGTGGCAACTAAAAATCCTTGCATGACTTGAGTTTTATTTGGCAAAAGTCTACTTCATCCAGTGCATGTACTGGAGAAAAGTAATGCTATTTCATGGCTGGTGATCTGAAGAAAAGCCATGAAGCTGCTTGAGGTGGTCTCTTTGGTATGGTTGTGTGAGGAGATGCTCACATTGAGGAACCCTTCCAAATTTATTCTACGTTCATTGAACGAATTCCTGGATCAATGTTTCAGAGCAATTTTTTACTGATTCAGTTTTCAAACTATACACCAAAATAGGAACAACATTTATACCATCATTTTAAAACCATTTTCATTTAGAGAGTGGGTGGGGAGAGAGAAAAACCCTACTAAAACCAGCACTAACAATAACTCAGCATAACTTGATCATTTGGCATCTATGATTTGATGTAGCACAGCCGGCAATTATCAGCTGCAAGATGCGGGAAATGTCAAGGGGAAGCTTCTTGGAAAAGTGGAAACAAATCAGATCTGGTTATTTAATTTATGTATGTAAAGACATGGAGTCTGCCTGAAACCATTTACAGGGGACACTGATCTGCTGAAGTTCTGTTTGCAAAGTGGCTCTTCAACCCAACTCCCATGCATTGCAGAAACTAAGCAGAGCAAGAAGTAACTTACTTCTGTTGTCCCTACTTATGCTGCCAATCACCAGCCCTCTGTGAGCAATGAAAGCATAAGCTATGAGTCATGAAACTAATTCTAGAAATGTATTTCATACTCTGCTGCTGGCTTCATCAAGCAGAGCTGAGCACTCTCTGTCAAAACGTGATGGGAGCTGAGAACTATCATTCCTTGCCGTAATGGCGTGGGGATTAATTTTTCACTCTCTTTATTGTAGGCATGGACCAATAAGCTTGCTGTTGGATTACTCAGCAATCTCGTTTCAAAAAGCACCACACACACACACACACACGTCTAGAGAGTCTTGAGCCAAAAGTGTCTGCATGTATGCAGCTAGGCACTCATTCATTGCTAAAAATGCCTTCCAGAGTTTGAAAAGCTTACCTCCAGGCTCTTAAGTCAGACAATTTCTTTTCTTGTGTAGACAGAAAATATAATAAATCTATAGGCCTAAATTAATAGCCTCGCTTCCACCTCCTCAGTAGTCTGAGAATTTTCATCTTTTTAGCTGAATGTTGGAAGACTCAGAACAGATAATAGGAAGTACTTATTCACACAGCACATAGTTACATTATGGAACTTGCTCTCACAGCAGAGTTGAATTTAGAGCAGTGCAACTGGTTCCACTGAGCTGGGCACCTAGCCTAGGGGGCGCTTCAGGGCATCACAACTATGATGTCCTGAACTGAGCAGGGCACTGCTGAAATCTGAAAGACCAGAGTCTGCCCTCGCTCCCAGGAGGCAGTGATGCCAACCAACTTGGATGGCTTTACAAGAGAATCAGACAAATTCATGGAGGAGAAGGCAATCAAGGACTTCTGGCCACAGTGGCTATGTTGTGCCTCCATAGTCAGAGGCAGCAATTGCCTCTGAATGCCTGTTGGTTGAAACTACAAGAAGGGAGAGTGCTGTTGTGCTTGGGTCCTGTTGCTGCAGATTCTACAAAATTATGCAAAGGGAAGTTAGAAGAGTGGACTAAACATATATTACCAAACACCACTGTGCACCTCTTGCCACAAGCTGAAGTGGCTGTTGTCCCTGAGTGTCTTGCAAAACAACCTCCCTCTGTTCATCCACTCTCAGAACACTTTTGTCCCTGCTGCTCTTATGGTTCAGGCAAACACACGAAAAATCCTCAAGAAAGCCCAGAGCCTTTTAATAGCACTAGCAATTTTTCCCAGAGCCCTGCCTCTATAATTGCCCAATGAGATGGCATTTTATGACAAGACTGCCTCCAGTAAAATGAGACACCCTTTCAAAAAAAAACAACAACCCCAAACCCACCTTCCCTTCCATTTTTCTTTCAATAACCTCATGCAGCATTTGCTATTAGAATTGCACTTAGGTTCGTTTAGGAAATGGTTGGAACATATGAGCACTCATTTTTCACCCAATAGCTTTCTGTAATATTACAGTAATAGGAAAAATACCTCATGGAGTTCAACTAGTGTTTTTTCTATTAACTTTGTAATAAGAGGTCCAATTTCTGTAAAATAGCTTCTGAGTGTAAGTGAAATTATGCACTTTGTTAGGCATCAGAGAGACCATAAGTCACCCATGAACTGAAGTTCTTCAGAGCTTATAGCCAGCAGCAGGTTGTGTGCCCATAATGTAAAGCTTGATCATTACATATGGAAATCCAGTGTAAGGAGCAGAACGCAGGTTTGATCACTTGAGAGAAGCCATAACTTTTGAGTCTTTGGAGAAATGATAGACCCAATCTTAATCATGTAGCCAAGCTAATTGTTTGCCAGCAGAGACCATTTATGTATTTATTTAATATTTCCAAAATTTACAGACCACTTTTCACCACAGAAGGTCACAAAGCAGTTTTACAGAACAATCAATAAAACAATTCACTCATCAAATAATTTGGTGTTTAAAAGAATTAAAAATATGACACAGGCATGATATTTATTCATTCATTCATTCATTTCATTTCATTTCCTCCAATGATTTCAAGGAGGCAGATATTGGTTAGTAGCCAATGCTAGTCATACTTAGAGTTAATGAACATGAGTAACTTGGTTCAATTCTTTCAATGGGTAAACCTCCCATTCTCATCCCCACCCCAATGTTATGTAGGTTATGCTCAGTGACAGTGAATGGCTCCAGGTGAGACTGATGGCTGAGTCCCATCCCAGCACTCTAACCACTACACCACCCTGTAAAATGGCAGACATGTCTTGGGTGGCAATTAAAATGACACATAACAGACTGGGAAAAAAAGAAATTGTTAGTCCTGAAGTATATGGCCTATGGAATAACTGTTATTTTCTGGGGTAAGACAAAATCTGTCAATTTGGAGAGACAAGTGAATTGTCGTTACTATGGAAGAAGGTGGCGAGGGCTCCATTTGCTTGCATTTGACTGAAAAGCATTGCCACACCTTCAGTTGGAGCTGCGGGCAGCAGGCTGATGGCACTGCAGTGCTGTCCTACAAATAGATCCAGAGGGAATTACACTGCAGCAGAGGCTGATTATGCAGATTCATCCTGGCTGGAGCCAATGGGGTTTGGAGTTCAACAACATCTGGAGGACAACATTTTCCCCACCCCTGGACCACAGAAAGCCATGATGAGAATGATGCTCCTAGTTCAGCATCCTATTCTCACCTGGGCCGCCCTGATGCCTGTGGGAAACCAGCAGCTACAACCCGAACACAAGAGCTCTCTCCCCTCCTGCAGTTTCTAGCAACTGGTATTCAGAAACATTACTGACTCCAACCATGGAAGCACAGCATAGTCCTTGTGGCTAGTAGATGTCAAAAGCCATTACTTTGTCTAATCCTCTTTCAAAGCCATTCAAGTCAATGGCCACCACACTTAATCCATGTGTTGCGTGAAGAAGAGTCAGACCATGGAGCCATCTAGCTCACCATTGCCTACAATCACCTCCAAGGCATCAACCCTACCTGGAGATGCCAGGGATTGAACCTGGGACCTTTGGCAAGCGAAGTAGATGCTTCACCGCTCAGCCACATTCCCTTCCAGGTAGCTGACCAGTCAAAGTCCCAGTGGGGCTTCAGCGCAGCAGGCAGAAGGAAGGAGGCATAATTTCCGCCAGCAGAACTGTCAGTGGCATTGTGCATCTTCATCATTTTTTTCCTTGCTGGTTGCCTTCTTTTTGTTCTGCTTAGCTCCCAAGCAGCAGCAGCATTTCATCTTCCCTCGGCTCCGAGAGGCAGCGAGAGAGAATAAATAAATAAATAAAGTGCCCAAAGTGTTTTCGCACAGTGTGCAATAACAAGTGTAAGAAACTCAACTTGATGTGTGATACATGAAATGCCTCAAACATAATCCGGCGTTCTCTTGAGAGCAACAGAATAAAATGAAATGAAATTAAAATGAAAATAAGCAAGTCTCCTGCTCCCCTTACTAAGGGCAAGATGCAAGCAGATCTCTCAGTGGAATTTAGACCACCAAATGACACTGCATTTTTCCTGCAAGCCTTTGGCCACAATTGTAGTATGCATTTAAAGTGCTACGATACCACTTGGCTCTCCCCCCCCCAAAAAAAAAGAGTTCTGGGAGATGTAATAGGTTAAGGGTGTTGAGAGTTGTTAGGAGGCCTCTATTTTCCCCAGAGAGCTACGCTGCCCAGAGTTTCCTAGGAAGAGGGATTGATTGATAAGCCACTCAGAATTGTAGCTCTGGGAGAGGAATAGGGAGGGCTGGCTCAGAATGAGATTGGTGGAGCAGACCCCCATTTGCCCTAATGTGCCAACCTCCACTGCTTGCTTCCATGGATGGCGAGTGTAGCAACCTCTTTCTTTCACTGGGCTGGATTGTCATCTACAGCAGAAGGATACAAATAGCATCCGCTGCCCCACCCACCACTGCCATGAAGGGAAAGCGGCCCCCAAGCTGCTCTAGAGTGTGTTAGAATGCGGGGAACCAGGTTATATGTATAGATAACTCACAATAAAGCATGCTGTTCAGTTTTTCAGTCTCATCGCATCCTTGGATTGTCACATGTCCTGTGGGATAACTCAAGTTATCTGTTCCTTCTCAGTTCTTTGTCACGTATGAGGTTTTAATTCATTCCTCCAGGCCAGATGAATCATGGCAATGTTTCCCCATCACCATCCCTCCCCCATCCATTCCTGATTCTTTTAAGAAGAGCAAATTAGAGAGACAAGGTACTCTCTCAAGCATGTCTTTGCAGGCTGTTAAGAGCCTGACACTGCCTTCAGCAAATTTGGAAAGAGGGTTTTTGTTTTTTTTAAGGGCCTTTTAAATATAAGCATACACAAAACCAAACCCAGCTTTCTCTTATTGCTAGGGTGTAACATAATGCTCCTGTTTGCCTTATGGTGAGTAAGCTCTGCTTTCAATATAATGTTTTTAACACTGTATGCAGGCCTAGGGATGAATGACTCTGTCGAACTTGGTTTTTCTCCATTCATCTTCCCACCACCACCTTAAGTTCAGTTTGCCTCACATTTCCACATCGATTTGTGGTTTTTGTTTATCTTTACTTTAAAAAAAAAAGTCTGCAGAAAATATCTAAGATTCATTTGCATGCAAATTTCTCCTAATGTACACATTTCCAAAAGCACTTTCCTCTAATATATTGTTGTTTTGTACATTCTATTTACTCATATACATGTTTTCTGAGCCTGCTTTTCAGTCAAAGAACTGCATCGCAAAATTCAGTAAGGTCCAAGTTCCGAAGCACAGTTGTGTTTCAGTTTGCAAATTAGGCAGGATTGCATAAAAATGTGAAGCCAATGAATTCTTCCCCCAACCTTTGTCATTGAGTGCACAAGTAGTCTGATTTTCACAGTATCTGTTAAATTGAAGAAACATGGGTTAGCAGTCTCCACAAATATAAATGCCCATGCATGTGCAGTAGGGGGAATTTCTTGCTGCTGGATCTTCCAGTGTTAATTTAACACTGAATGACTGCATGGCGAGCCCAAACCCCACGGCAGTAGGGGACACATCTGCGAAGGCACCTGTTAGTTAGAACACTCAAACACTCCAGTTAGCTACACCTCACTTAACTCATCCAGCAATCAGCTTATAGTATCTGGGGCTTTGATGGTTGTTCTGCCCACTTCAATCTACTAAAATACCAGGCCCCCCTTGCACCTGTTTGTAATCAAGCACCAATCACTGCTGATACTTCAGGCATCTTTTATCTTCAAACAGTAGATGTGTTTTCTGCCTTATCCAAGTTAATCATGTTTAGCTCTCAGCTACCCATTGCTCTTCCGCATGAAACCGCAACTTGTCAAAGTGAACATGAAATCTCTCCCTTCTGGGGCCATCCTTGGCAAGTGGAACCACCACCCCCCTTCTCCTTTTCCTGCGTGTGTTTTTATTTGATGGAAGAGGGGAGGCAGGATATTGGATGACTTTCTGCGAAGCCTTTGGCACAGTCCTGTGATCCTTATACCATACGGTAAGGAATCCAAAGAAGATGTAGCTCCAGTAATCACACATTCTCTTCGTTTACCCTTGCCTCCATTCCCCCCCACACACTTTTCTGTTGCCTCCCTTATGTTGTTTTCTAGATTGCAATTCCCTTTAGGGTAGCTACTTACATATCACCTAAAGCCGGAGATGTATCTCCAAAAAAAGGATGGCAGAGGGGCTAGTTTTGCATAAAAATTGCATATACTAATGTGTGTTTATTGTGTTTCCACACACACATACTACTGGAATTTAAATAATGATACTCTGCATCTTTCCGTTGCTCAGCCTTCTGTCCAGGTGTGAACAGTTCATGGCCTCTTCAACTCCCTTGCTCAGTTTTTTATCTTTATGGGGAAGGGCCACAGCTCACTGGTAGAGCATTTGCTTTGCATGCAGAAGGTCCCAGCTTCAGCTCCTAGCAGCTCCAGGTAGGGCTGGGAATGATCCCTGTGTGAAACCCTGCAGAGCATCAGTGTAGACAATACTGAGAAAGATAGAGCAATGGTCCAATTCAATAGAAGGCAGATTCCTATGTTCCGGTGTTTTAAACTGAATTTCATCCAGAGAGCTCAATGGCTATGAAAGTATTTTCACACTGGTCCCAACCTGATTTCTGGCAGCGAGAACTGCTGACCTCTTGCAACATTGTTGATCTATATGGGAATAACGCTTCACAGGAGTGAGCTACTTTTTGATGCCTTCCCCTTCCCCGCCCCCGTGCTGCTTCCTGGGGTGGAAAAAAGCCACTCTCTCTGAGAACTGTGCCAATTAATGGGCTTATTTTGTCCTGGCACTTCAGACGTTTCATCTGCCGGCCTCTCCGTCTTTGAAGGCTGCATGGCAACTAACAAGGCAGGGAGATGCTGTGGATTACTGTAGCACTAGTAACGCTGATTATACTGGGAACAGGAACAAGCTAAGCGTGTGTAAGAATAGTGGGCTAAAAGCCCCCTTGTCTGTTAGCAAGCAAAATCTCCATGGTGGGAGTACATTAAAAAACATGAGAGGAGCCTTGCTGGGTCAGGCCAAGGGCCTGCCCAGCATCCTGCACCACATTCACACCATGCAATTAAAGTACTATGGTGCCACTTCAAAATTATGGGAGCTGTGGTTAGTTAAGGGTGGTGACACTCATTGGGAGACTCCTGGTTTTCCCCCACCAAGTTACAGTTCTCAGAGTGATTTAATAATCAATCTCTCTTCACAGGGAACTATGGGAATTGTAGATCTGGGAGGGGAATAATTACCAGATTACCAAATAGGCCAGATTAGGCACCAGCCTATGGGCCCCATGCCTTTGGGGGCCCCGCGACAACGGGTCAAAATAATATTGATTTGATCTTGAATCAATAAAGCTTTCTCAGATCAATGTTATCCCACTAGAGTCCACACACTGCCCCCCCCCTGAGATTTCAACTGCCTAGGGGCTTCCACAGCACTGCCCCCCAAACAACTCTCAACATCCAAAACTACAGTCCCCTGAATTCTTTGGGGGGAAGCCATGACTGTTTGAAATGGTATCATGGTGCTTTAAAAGTGGGGTGTGAATGTAGTGCTGTTCTTTAAGGGTGCATTCAGATGTGGGGAATACTGCATTAGTTTTCTGGATCATAATCTAGCACTTATATCTCATTTTCTAATGTTCCTTTCACACTGCGGCACCTGTGGTGGTTTTGAAACTATGGCTTTTTGACTGATATTCCAACATGTTCCGGCTAAATTTAATTCACAACAGTGGGCATGGTGTGACACAACAACGAACACCACTGGGCTGCATCTCTGCTCCACCCCCCACCCCTGTTCCCCCATGAAACAGCAAGAAATAACTATATGTTGGTACACTGCCCCAGTTTTCATCATTTTATTCCCATGATTTTTCAGGTTAAGGGGGTTGCAAACTTTCCCCACCCTGTAATAACACAGAAATGAGCTCTAAAAATGTGGTGTACTCCATTAGTTTTCCAGAAGTGACCTTCATGACATGTGAAAGCTCAAATGTAATGTGGAAATTAACAGTTAAGGGAATGTTAGGGTAATGGAATAAATGGCTGTCTGAATGCAGCCCAAGTGACCAACCAGATGCTATGGGAAGCCCACAAACAGGAGTGCTCTCCCCATTTGCAGTCTTCAGCAATACTAGAAGTAGATTTTGGTAACTTGGGCAGGCATGGCAAAAATTGAAATCAGCAATACAATCCAGGTAGAGCTTTAAGATCTCCCAGAGGAGTCCTCCTTACCCACCATGGGATCCCAGGCTAGGAACTTACATTATTTGGGGGTGGGACCATCATTCAATGGGAGAACATTTGATTTGCATGAAATGGGCTATTGTGGGTGGAGGGCAAAGATGCTGCATCACAAGCAGGCTACATAGACAAACGATCTTACAGTCCAATGCAATTTCATATCGTCTTTTGGAGAATCTATGGCATGGGTAGGCAAACTAAGGCCTGGGGGCCAGATCTGGCCCAATCGCCTTTTAAATCAGGCCCGCGGACACTCCGGGAATCAGCATGTTTTTACATGAGTAGAATGTGTCCTTTTATTTAAAATGCATCTCTGGGTTATTTGTGGGACATATGAATTCGTTCATTTTTTTTCTCTCTCCCAAAATATAGTCCAGCTCCCCACAGGGTCTGAGGGACAGTGGACCAGCCCCCTGCTGAAAAAGTTTGCTGACCCCTGAGCTATGGCCTAATAATGGAGCCACTGTTTGCATGCAGAAGGTCATAGGTTTGATCTGCAGTTCAAGGGATCTTGGGACTGACCCCTGTGTAGACACATATAATATTGGAGTAGATGAGTGAGAGGTATGATTTTGTATGTTCCCTCCTCTCCATGAGTTGTGGGATAACGGGAGTCTTCGTTTCAAGGATGGAAGAAGCATATCTTTTAATGCACGTGGGCAAAGACTACTTCGTAAAATAGCCTCTCATTTTTCTGAAGTACATTCCCAAGCGTGATCACTGTATACAGATATTTCTTTCAAAATATTCCAACAGTTCTATGATTCTTTATGATTATTCACAGCTGCACATTTTATCTCAAGGGAAAATAATAATAATAATAATAATAATAATAATAATAATAATAATAATAATAATACAACTTGATAGCTAGAAGTATTTGGAAGGGGTTTCGGGAGTAGACAGATGAAGAAAATCTTTTCATTTAATTTCAAATTGTATTTAACAGCCCTATGATCACCACTTTATGGCTTTAATTTGATGAGGGAATATTTACATTCCATTTTAAAGCTCTCATTGCAACAATTCTGCAGGTTTTAGATTCATTTTTTCCCCTCATCCCTTTCAATTTTTTCCAAAAGTAATTAATTACTTGGACATTTTTCCAGATTCTATCATCCAGTGGCAAAGAACTTGCCAATTGCCTGGTCTTTTTTAAATTCCCTCTGTTTAAAATCATTCCAGAAAATTATTATTAAGGTTAGTTTGCTAAATCTCCAGGCTGACATATATGATAAATCAGAAGTGAATTTCAGGTATGGCTTTCCAGTGATGAGGAGTGGTGTCAGAAATAATAGGATGTGTTTGCAGAAATAATCCTCAACCTTACCCAGGATTGCCAACTGACTACAAAAAGCTATGTGGCCTACTCTAATATCTTTATATGCAACTAGTGAGGAACAGTAGAAAGAGCTCAGTGTTTAGCCTGGAGAAAACAACATTAAGAGGAGATGTGGTAGCTGTGTCGAAACTGTGTTTGGTTCCTTTTAGGGCAGTGGTTCCCAATTAGTGGTCCACAGACCCCAGGGGGTCTGCATAATCCACCCAGTGGCACCATCCGCATAACAAAAACTGCCATAAGGTAAAGGTAAAGGGACCCCTTGACCATTAGGTCCAGTCGTGACCGACTCTGGGGTTGCGGCGCTCATATCGCTTTGTTGGCCGAGGGACCCGGTGTATAGCTTCCAGGTCATGTGGTCAGCATGACTAAGCTGCTTCTGGCGAACCAGAGCAGCACATGGAAACACTGTTTACCCTCCCGCCAGAGCGGTACCTATTTATATACTTGCACTTTGACGTGCTTTCGAACTGCTAGGTTGGCAGGAGCAGGGACCGAGCAACGGGAGCTCACCCCGTCATGGGGATTCGAACTGCCGACCTTCTGATCGGCAAGCCCTAGGCTCTGTGGTTTAACCCACAGTGCCCATAGAAATATCCAAAATTTCAAAAGCAGGAGGTCCATGGCTCAGCTTTTGAAAAACAGGGGGTCTGCGTTACTTAGCTAATTGGGAACCACTGTTTTAGAGGAATCGTTTGGGAGTGACATAGCGAGAGGCCTAAGATAAGGGGATATATTTTTCTGTAACTCCCACTGAGTATTATGAAAAAGTAAAATAACTAGGTTTTCCTGCTCATTCTTCATTTTCTTCATAGTTTGAAAAATCTGAGTTTAGTTTCTTATAAGCAGTTAGTAAAAGTTTGTTAATAACTGGAATTATTGTTAAAGAAGCTAAGCTTCACAGAACCGACATTCCTGTTGAGAAGGCTTTAGGAGTTGCAATAAGCTGTCTTCAAAGCCTGTAATGTAGAAGATGGATCAGATTTACCCTCTGTTGCTCAAGATGCCTAGAACAGATGGGTGGAAAATGCAGGTAAGCAGATTACATCTAAACTTTAGGATAAACTTTCTAACTGTACAAGCTGCTGAGCAGTAGAACAGATTGCTTCTGCAGGTGGTGTATTCTCCTTCACGGGAAGTGTTTGAGCAGAGTCTAGGAACCCATCTATTAACCATGCTGTAGTTTTCTTGTACATTGCACATTCTGCCCTGAACTCATACAGAGGTTCAACATAAATTTGGAGAGAATAAAATTTTCCTCTACTACGTTTTCAAGCTGGTGCTTGAGTTGTTCAGACTGGAATGAAGTAGTATCTCTGAATTTTAAAACATGCAAGCTTTTCAAACTCTTGAAGAGGTGCTCCACTCTGAAACTCATAGACCTACAATCATTGTTGCTGCCAGGATAACCCCCACCCCCCACCCCCAAAAAAGCTAACTTAAATTTTGAAAAACAAATGTCTTGTGGGGAAAATGAAAAGCACAAAACTTGGAAACTACCAAATTTATTTTGAATTGAAAGAACAAGTACCATATATACTCGAGTATAAGCCGACCCGAATATAAGCCGAGGCACCCAATTTTACCACAAAAAACCTGGGAAAGCTTCATAGGAGCCACTGCCTGCCTCACTCGAGTATAAGCCAAGGGCGGTTTTTTTCAGCACAAAAAATGTGCTGAAAAACTAGGCTTATACTAGAGTATATAGGGTAATACAGCCATCTTTGATTCTCTTTCTCAAATACAAAAGAAAATGTTTTAGCAAACAAATCATTTTGAATAACCTTGTGAATTGTGTTGTTGACATTTCTCAAAAGTTGCAGTTTCAGGCACATCAAAATCTCACTTTGCGTGCCTTTTCCTTTGCAAATTCTGTCACCGGCTCCTTCAGCTCAAGAGCTGATGCTTTGACATGTTCCATTTATGTAGTTGCCAAGCCAACTAGTCTCTTTTGCAACGTTGTTGAGCATATGCAAGTCTTTATAAGCTTAAGCTTCAAGAAACTGTGCTCACCACTTGCCACTGATGCTGGAAGTGTGAGAAGGATCCTTATGGCAACAGAAAGATTGGACACATTATCCAGGATTTTTTGTTGTAGTATGAAGAGAGCTTCTCCTTGTGGCAGCATGGACTTTGGAAGTCTTCAAGCTATTGCTATAAGTTCACAGCACAAATAAAACTGTCCCCCTCAAAGGTCAGAACTGTGTCTGTCTGAGGTCTGTACCCTACGCAGCTGCCTAGCTGCCCTAATGATAACACCACTCCTTCCTACAATAAAAATACTAGTGGCTTCTTGGAGCATATTCCTCATTTATATAATGCATGCAGACAGGGTGAAGGCAGGCTTCTGGTGATGGGACCCTGTCTGTAATGGACACCAAACCCATGGGACTCTCAAGAGATGTAGCAAGCCCTTTTTCGTTGCAGTTTTAGTTGGTCACTGAAGATGCACCACTTCTCCTTTGAGTGTTGAGCTGCTATTGTTGAGTGCCCTGCTATATACCATCTGACTTGTTGATATGTAGGTCTTATACAGTATGATATATCAGGGTGGGGTCATGCTACTATATTTTTTATCTTTTGTAAAATGTAGCCCACCTTGGTGGAGACTTTATGATGGTGATGATGGCAGGGGTGCCAACTTGAATAAAATATTTTTGGGGGGTGGGGTCAGGCAAACTCCACCCCACATAATCAATCACAAGATGCGACACACACATTTGAATGGCAATGCCCCGCCCCCTCAAGTATTTTATTGGGGGGGGGGATTACAGGACCTTGACCCCTAGGCATTAGCTCCTATGGGTGGTGGTGGTGGTGATTGTGATTATGATAAAAATGGAGTAAGAAAAAGGAGAGGGGGGCAGAGAGCAAAATCCTGCAAGTTGTCAACACAAAATCTGATTCTGCAATTGAAATACAAAATGAATTTCAATAGGGACAAATGTCAGGTTCTACACTTGGGCAGGAAAAACGAACTGCACAAGTATAAATAAGGGACACCTGGATTGCCAGTAGTACATGTGAAAAGGGTCTAAGGGTCTTAGTAGACCACAAGCTTAACATGAGTCAACAGTGTGATGCAGCAGCAAAAGAAACTAGTGCTATTGTAGGCTGCGTCCAAAGAACTCTAGTGGAAGTAATAGTACCACTCTATTCTGCCTTGGTCAGTCGACACTTGGAGTCCTGTGTCCCGTTCTGGGCACCACAATTTAAGAAGGGTATTGACAAGCTGGAATGTGTGCAGAGGAATCAGAGAACTGTAGAATTGGAAAGGATCCAGAGTCATCTAGTCCAACCCCCTGCAATCCTGCTCACATCTGTTTCTGTGTGGGCTTGAACCTGCAAGCCTATGGTAAACAACCAGGTGCCACAGAGAAGTCCGCAACTTACTTAATCAGTCATCATTAACTGTTCAATGGGCTCGGTCCAGCAGGAAGGGGTTGCAGTTAGCAGAGGTGGAACAAGCCACTTTCGTGTGTGCTTGCAGGTTAAGAGTGTGCTTTGGATGAGAGCAATCAAGATGATAAAGGGTCTGGAAACCAAGCCTCATGTGGAACAGTTGATGGAACTGGTTACGTTTTGCCTGGTAAAGAGGAGACTGAGAGGCGATATGATAGCCATCTTCAAACATCTAATTGGCTGTCACATGGAGGATGGAGCAAGCCTGTTTTTTCCTGCTCCAGAGGATTCTGTGATTCTATAAAAGTTGGCTGATGATTGCTCATTCTTTGTTTCAATTCACACAGCATCCAAAGTGCAACAGGGCAGAGCTGAGAGGGATAGAGAGTGGCAGAAGGAAGTCGAGACCGGGAGCAAGTGAAAACTTGAAGAGGAGGAGGAGGAATCAAAATTCCTCGCCCTCCAGTATTTTACTGATTAAAATGGGGCCACTCTTACATCACTCCAGTTTTAGTACCAAGTATCACTGCCAGACACACATCCCACACTCCCTATTACACATTACAGACAGTTCCACACCACCTGCTGTATCGGTTTACTCTTCAATTGCCTATTATCCTTTTATTCAAAAGCCAAAAATCAGGGGAAATGGGGAAAAAATATTCATTGGACAAAATGTCATGCTGTTCACTATAGCTGATCAGAAAAGAGTAAATGTGTGAGTAAGGATGAGCCAGTTGGGTTTTTATGGGGGGGGGTATGCACAATTCAGTTGGATTTCAATTTTAAATTCCGAGGTGCGTAATATTATGCATGGTGGGGAGAAAACATAAATAAGATGTTTTATGGGGCCACCCAATATTGGAAGATTCAGGTCAGACTAAGGACAGTACTTCTTCATACAGTGCTGATTCACTATCATAATGGCCATCAACTTTGGATTAGGCAATTTCATAGAAGATAAAGCTATCAATGGCCACAAGCCATGATGACTATGTTTCTCCCTCCACTATCAGAGGCAGTACATTTCTCAAGGCCAGATTCTGGGAGTTGCAACTGGGGAGAGTGCTATTGCATTCAGGTCCTGTTTGTGAACTTTCCATAAGCATCTGGTTGGCCACTGTGATAGACTGGATTGACCTTTTTGCTCTTATTACCGTATTTTTCGCTCTATAACGCGCACTTTTTCCCTCCTAAAAAGGAAGGGGAAAAGTCTGTGCGCGTTATGGAGCGAAGCCGCCAGTGTGGGAGGAGCGGAGGACGAGAAAGCAGCCCGCATTCAGGCTGCTTTCCCGTCCTCCGTCGCCACCGCCAGCGGGGGGAACAGCGGAGGACGAGAACGCAGCCTGAATTCAGGCTGTTTTCCCGTCCTCCGTGGCCACCGCCAGCGGGGGAGGAGCGGAGGACGAGAAAGCAGCCTGAATTCAGGCTGCTTTTCCGTTCTCCGTCGCCCCTGCCAGCGGGGGAGGAGCGGAGGACGAGAAAGCAGCCCGCATTCAGGCTGCTTTCCCGTCCTCCGTGGCCACCGCCAGCGGGGGAACAGCGGAGGACGAGAAAGCAGCCCGCATTCAGGCTGCTTTCCCGTCCTCCGTTGCCACCGCCAGCGGGGGGAACAGCGGAGGACGAGAAAGCAGCCTGAATTCAGGCTGCTTTTCCGTTCTCCGTCGCCCCTGCCAGCGGGGGAGGAGCGGAGGACGAGAAAGCAGCCTGAATTCAGGCTGCTTTTCCGTTCTCCGTCGCCCCTGCCAGCGGGGGAACAGCGGAGGATGAGAAAGCAGCCTGAATTCAGGCTGTTTTCCCGTCCTCCGTGGCCACCGCCAGCGGGGGGAACAGCGGAGGACGAGAAAGCAGCCTGAATTCAGGCTGTTTTCCTGTCCTCCGTGGCCACCGCCAGCGGGGGAACAGCGGAGGACGAGAAAGCAGCCTGAATTCAGGCTGCTTTTCCGTTCTCCGTCGCCCCTGCCAGCGGGGGAGGAGCGGAGGATGAGAAAGCAGCCTGAATTCAGGCTGCTTTTCCGTTCTCCGTCGCCCCTGCCAGCGGGGGAACAGCGGAGGACGAGAAAGCAGCCTGAATTCAGGCTGTTTTCCCGTCCTCCGTGGCCACCGCCAGCGGGGGAGGAGCGGAGGACGAGAAAGCAGCCTGAATTCAGGCTGCTTTCCCGTCCTCCGTGGCCACCGCCAACAGGGGAACAGCGGAGGATGAGAAAGCAGCCTGAATTCAGGCTGTTTTCCCGTCCTCCGTGGCCACCGCCAGCGGGGGAGGAGCGGAGGACGAGAAAGCAGCCCGCATTCAGGCTGCTTTTCCGTTCTCCGTCGCCCCTGCCAGCGGGGGAGGAGCGGAGGATGAGAAAGCAGCCCGCATTCAGGCTGCTTTCCCGTCCTCCGTGGCCACCGCTAGCGGGGGAGGAGGAAAAATTTTTCCCTGGTTTTCCTCCTCTAAAAACGAGGTGCGCGTTATGGTCCGGGGCGCATTATGGAGCGAAAAATACGGTATGTTCTTAAACTGTGTGCTTGGCCTAACTGAGCACCTCCAGTTGAATGTTCACAACACACTTGTGTTGCAGGCAGAGCTACCGTGTCTGGTTCAAAGGTTAGCAGCCAAAATTGTTGCCTGAAAGGGGAATTTAATTCCTATTCTTTATTCTTCTTTATTATATACCAGGTCTTAGCACAAAATCCAGAGAGAGAGAAAGAGAGATGGAAGGGGAAAAACTCATTTGGTATCTTTTGAAATCTCTCTGCACTCCAGGAAGTGTTTTTATGGCCCGCTGCACATTTCGCATATTATCATGGCTTTTCTAACACATGCAGACTTCTGCATTTTGTATCATCAAATATTTAATGGAAAAAACTAGCCAGCTGGTTATGGTTTCCCATTTGAACAGCCAAATGCGGGCAGAAGATTAGGTGGAGGGCAAACAGAGCAAAGCTAAGAATTCGGGGACCCTTCATTTTTCTTTCGGAAGCACAAATGTGTAGTTTCATTTATTGGTGCACTTGGCGCTGATTCAAAGAACTGGTTTCCATTATTTATTATCTTCTCGTTAAAAGAAAAAGAAAACAAGCAAAAGGTTTTGTAGGTCACTGGCACTTTGGATTCTGAACTTTGCTGTCCACCTGTTTGGGGTACATAAATCAAAGGGATATTCCCAATGTGGCAAAATCTAAAGATGATAAATCAGACATTAAGGGTGGTTGGAAATCAAATGGTGAGGAAGAAGGTGATCAGACTGTGGTTGAAGTTGCCCCACAAAATATTAAGATATCCATTCATCTACTCATACTGTATGGTGGCTAACAGATTGAGGTTGAATCCTGACAAGACAGAAGTGCTGTTCTTGGGGGACAGGGTGTGGGTGGGTGTGGGCGACTCCTTGGTCCTGAATGGAGTAAAATCAGGTGTGCAGCCTGGAAGTCATTGTGGACTCACAGCTGTCCATGGATGTGCAGATCAATTCTGTGTCCAGGGCAGCTGTTTATCAGCTCCATCTGGTACTCAAGCTGAGACCCTACCTGCCCGCAGACTGTCTCGCCAGAGTGGTGCATCCCCTGGTTATTTCCTGCTTGGACTACTGCAATGTGCTCTACATGGGACTACCTTTGAAGGTGACTCAGAAACTACAACTAATCCAGAATGCGGCAGCTAGGCTGGTGACTGGGAGTGGCCGCCAAGACCATATAACACTGGTCTAAAGGATCTTCACTGGCTCCCAGTGCATTTCCGAGCACAATACAAAGTGTTGGTGCTGACGTTTAAAGCCCTAAACCGTCTCGGCCCAGAATACCTGAAGGAGCGTCTCCACCCCCATCGGTCAGCCCGAACACTGAGGTCCAGTTCCGAAGGCCTTCTGGTTCCCTCCCTGTGAGAAGTGATGTTGCAGGGAACCAGGCAGAGGGCCTTCTCGGTAGTGGCGCCGTCCTGTGGAACACCCTCCCTTCAGATGTCAAGGAAATAAGTAACTATTTGACTTTTAGAAGACATCTGAAGGTAGCCCTGTTTAGGGAAGTTTTTAAGGATTGATGCTTTTATGTTTTTAGATATGTTGTAAGCTAGAGCTGTCATATGTCTGGAAAATCCCAGAGATCACTGGGATTTGGCACCCGAAAATGGCGTCTGGGTGGAATTTTCAATTCCCATTGTAAATGTCCGGGGAAACCCGAACATATGGTAACCCATGTGAAAAGTGTTGTTGTTGTTGTTGTTGTTGTTGTTGTTGTTGTTGTTGTTGTTGTTTTGTCAATTTTGTTTGGTTGGTTTTGAGGGGAAGCAGCCAGCGTGCCTCCATCTCAGCAGCCGTTTCCCAGAGAACCATTGGTTGATTTATCTCCCTCCCTCCCTAATCTGGAAGCAGTGCTAAGTCGAGCCGTACTGAAAGCCAAGGCACAAGGCAGGAGGGTATGTGTGAGAGGGAGCTTTGGTCTGGCTGGAAACTTTGTGAATTCTCCCTGTGCCCCTCAGTTCCCAGCCAAGCGGATCCCCTGATCATGCAGGATCCAGCCAAGGGGGCGCCCTGTGAGTTTGTGTGCTGTTTGTGTGTGTGCCTGTGAGAGTGAAAGTGTAGGAGAGGGAGAGAGGGAGAGAGTAGGAGGGAGGGGGACCGAGAAACAGGCAGCAACCTCTCGGCACCTCACTGTCATCACTGCCCAATCCAAGCCCCCCAGGGCAAAATCAGTAGCGCTCTCTCTCTGTGTCTGTCTCTCCCTTTTTTACAACAATCGGGAGGGTGGAGGTTAAGTGTTTAGTGAAATTTTTCAAACAGCAGATGAGTATAAATTATCCTTCCCAGACCACCCCCCCAAAATGTTTGCAGTATGCAGCCAGAGAGCATAATATGCAATTGGATAGTTCTGACAACACCACAGCTCTTTCTCTGTGTGTTCATTCACAGAATGGGACAAAGGAAATGTGGAACATTTGTGCAGGACCACACAAGTTGCACTAAACTTCAGCATGTTCTGTGGCCACCACCTTTAATTATTTTATCCGCCCATGGGGTCTTCGCTGATCATCAAAACAGGTGCATGGCAGACTCCAAAGTCAGCACAGTGGTCAGCTACTGATGTCTGTCCAAACACTCACATTTGAATGATGGACTGTTATGCTGAGCTTGTGGAATTGGATACACACAAAAAGGAGAGACTGCAAATGTCTGGCTTTGTTATAAAGCAGGAAGGGGAGGGGCACAAGCAAAAGGGAAAGTAGCTGTGTGTAGTCCCTCTATTTCCTTGATTTGATGTGTCTTTCTAAAAATAGCAACAGGATGACATTGCAGGCAGTACTTCTGAAAGGCAACATTTGCAAAGGCCCCTCCTTATATTTTACTGCTTTTACATGGAGTTGTTTAGTAGCAATGGGCTTCTAAATAACAAAGTTATAATGCATGCCTTATCAGCAGCTCCCATGTTTTGTCTACCAAAACTAAC
The DNA here is from genome assembly GCA_034641385.1 of Darevskia mixta. Lineage (NCBI taxonomy): Eukaryota > Metazoa > Chordata > Lepidosauria > Squamata > Lacertidae > Darevskia > Darevskia mixta. The sequence goes on along the minus strand of JAWWNH010000024.1, from coordinate 2,736,527 downwards.
AATTTTGTATTGTGTCACCTTTATTGACTCAACACATCCTCTGCCTAGCAGTAAACACAAGGAATAAGGAACACATGGTAGATTACATGTAAGTCATTGGATCTGTTCAAGAAACCGCAAGGCAGAATTGGATTAAACGCTGTCTTTATAGATTTGAGTGTTGCTATCTTGCAGTCAATAATCTACCCACCCTGCTCAAGAAACTAATGTTACCGCTACTACTGTTGATGCTGAATTATATCAGTAAATGAAGTGGAAAAACTCAGAAGGAACTGTGAAGAAGCAACTTCTAAGGGATTTCAAAATATTGGGAGACACGATTACTCCATGGATTGTGTGCTTTTTTAAAAAAAAAAATCATGCAGTGCATAGTTAAACTATGGAACTTGCTCCCACAAAAGGCAATGATGGCCACCAACTAGGATAGCTTTCAAAGCTATTGATGGGGACTAGCCGTGATGGCAGTGCTCTGTCTCCATAGTCAGAGGCAGTAAAGTTTCCAGATACCATTCTCTGAAAAACACAGGAGGGGAGCATGCTCTTATGCTCAAGTCCTGCTTCTTGGTTTCCTACAGTTTGGCCACTGTGAGAACAGGATGCTGGTCAGTGGCCTGATCTTACGTTATGATGGAGGCATGTGGAGAAAGGATAGGAAAATCTGGCTGGCCACTATTTGCCCTGTTTTTATGTTCATCATAGGTTGGCACTAGTGGTTCTGATGAGGATGATCCATTTTAAGATACTGTATTCTGGCTGACGTTTTTAACACTTTTCTGTGATTTTTTTTTATTACTGTACTTTCACTCTGGTTGCATATTGTTTTAACAGTTTTTTGCAGTGCAAGGAATATATAAACTTAACAAACCTAATAAGTAAATAACTGTGATCATTTGGAGAAGCCCTCTTTATTGCCCCGCAACCATTTCATGCGCATTTGGTTCATACATGAACCAGGGCTTATAGCATGGTGGCACCACTCATTTGGATGACTGTCCCTATTGAAATCAAGCAGGTACCGGCCATCCTGGTAGTTCATCACCTGCAGAAAATTTATCTCTTTGGCCTAGCATTTTTAGATAATTTTTTTTTATTCAATGCCAGACATTTGTTGTGCACTTTATGTTTTCCTCCCTAACTTTATGATATTTTAATTATTTCATTGCACACCACCTTTCTAGATCTAGATATGAGTTGGAGGTCTATAAATATTCCTGTCAATAAAATATAAATAAAATCTGTTCATATTTTTAAGGCTATTTTGTTCAAAAAGCAATAATTCTACTCTGAGACACCTGTTGTAAATAACCATCTGAAATGCATTCTGCCTACTCTTGATTAAGAACTTTTATTCTTTGTTGTTGCATAAAGGTGTCTTAAACTTTAATAAGAAACCGCAAGAGATTGACAGAGACCCTGTTCAATCACACAAAGAAGATTAAACAAGATAGCAGTGACAGGTGGTACAGAAGTCGGTGGTGATATTGTGAGCAACTATATTACAATAAAAGAGGTACCTTTCCATCAACAGCAAGGAAGAGGGGAATATGTACACTGTTCTCCCCCTTTTCCTGGGGTGCTGAAATTATTATGCAGCATTAATGCAACACGATTACTGTTCACGGGGCTTTTTGCTAGCATTTGCAGAAATCCCCTCGAGTGGAAACATGTTATTGCTGTTTTATGGACAAGGAACTGAGGTCAAGGGCTGTTTCTCATTATGCATTCTATATCTGAGAGCGGAAAGCACATTGCAAAGTATACATCAGAAGCTTGATGGGGCAAGGCCATTATCCTAGTTTCCTGGCAGGCAGGCAGGCAGGCAGGCAGCTGTAGGGGTGAGGAGGAAAGGGAGGTCAGTGCGGTGCAAAGGTACCAGCAGGAGTAGGAGCTACTAACCATGATGACTATATGTTCTGCCTTCAGTGTTAGATGCATTGTGACTCAGATACCAGTTGTTGGGAATCAGAGTTGGGCAGAGTGCTGTTGTGCTTTTGTCCAGTTTGCAGGCTTCCCACGGGAATCTGGCTGACCACTGTGCGAACAAGATGCTGGACTAGATGGGTCATTGGCCTGAACCAGCAAGCTTGCCTTATGTTCCACATCCACTGTCAGAGGCAATATGCCTCTGAGTACCAGTGCTGGGAATCGCAAGTGGGGAGAGTGCGACTGCACCCAGGCCCTGCTTTTATGCTTCCAAGAGGCATCCTGTAATTACAGGATGCTGGATCAGGTGAGACATTGGTCTGATCCAGCTGGGCTCTTTTTTAAAGCTATATTTCATGAGTGGAACGCCACACTGTACATGCATGTGCATTTTTCCGCTTCAGATATTACGTGTGAATTTTGTAGGCAGGCATCTGGATCTCTGTACAAAATATGTCACAAAAAGTGGTCCTGAAAGCTGCATAACTTGCCCAGAGGAAGGGGCAATTCAGCTCAGCTTGCATTTTATGAGAACCAAAATACAGCCATCCTTTAAAATTCATACTTCCCTGAATTTTGCAATGCCATTCTCCAGACAAAATATGTGTTAAAAAAGATTTGTAGACTAGCACAAAGCTTACATAAAGGTGCATATATTAATGAAAACAACATGCAAAAATGGATTGGATTAAGGGAAAGCGCTTTGCAAAAAATGAGTATATTGGGCAAAATTGCACAATGTGCTAAATAGGGAAAAAATTGCACTGATGAAGTCTCATGAGGCCTTTTTTGTTATTTAAAAAAGGAGTCCCACAAAGACTTTGTGGATATTTAAGTTATAATTAGAAAAATCTTAATAATTATTCATAAAGGAAACAGTTTATAAGAAGTAAATAAGGAAGCAAGATAAAGGATAAAGGAAGTCTTTTATTTGGTTGTTTGTATTGTTGTATGTTATGCTCACTGTATGTTATGTTCATGTTTAATGAGGGTGGATTTGTGTGTTGGAGGGGTGGGGAGTTTGTGTTATGTTGTAAATAAAATTCCAATAAAAAAAATAAAAAATAAAAAAGGAGTCCCAAACTTGTGGAAATGTCAAGAACTGAACCTATGGTTGTAAAGTAATGAGAAACTCAGAAAGAAACTAAGAAGTGACAGGTTTAACCACCCCTATTTGAGGACCCACTCCTGGAAACCCCCTTCCATCATAAGTAAGAAAGGACATCCTGCCCCCCCCCAAAAAAGTGGCCTTGTGATGTTTGTCTCCTGCTAAACTAGTTATGCTGAGCAAGATTTTCATGTAGTTCTTGCCTCCAAAGTTGCTGCCGATTACATGTAAGCCCTGCAGGGTATTCTGTTGCTGTCAGTGGAAGCTGAATATATACATTACGAAAGATAGGAATGTGAACTGGGGCATCTGCTTGTCTGGGGTGGGGGGTGGGGGGTTGTTTTAGTCCCAGTTTCATTATTTTATGTGATTTTCTCTACCATGAGCCCTTCTTCCCGCATTGTTTCACTAGCAGAATTCTCATTTACATTTATAAAAAAGAAACCAACAAAGAATAATTGTCTTAGTTAAGCAGCATTATTCACTTACAATAGGTAATATTTCTGTAATATATATAATAGCAACAATATGCTCTGTCAAATTGTGCCTTACGTGCTTCAGCTTTGAAGTGCACTCCTTTGCAGAGCAGTTGGGAAATGTATTGTGATCTGTTAGAACCTCTTGTTCCTCAGATGTCATAAACTTGAGGTGCCGATTTTTATTTTTATTTTTAATCAAATTGTTTTAGGGTTAATTGAGCATTTTCTGCCTGGGACTTGATTCACCTAGCCTTTTTCTGTTTTGATTTCTTTCTTTCTCATTTCAACGCTATCTCTTGTTTTATTTTTTTAAGGAACAAAGGAATAGTATGCATTAATTAAGAGCATTGTTGTTATTCTAATAACTCATTTTCATGGGAGATAAACTCTTTAAATGGTTATTAACCCAGAAGTATAGGCAGAGTTGATGGACTGCATCATTCACTATTCATTAGCGGTTGCATCTGTTGTGTTCTTTGCCCTTTCCCAATGGGGCCAACTTGTTCCTGGGATGCCAATAACGACAGCCTCATTTGTAGCAATAAGATGTTAACAGACTGGGTAGGGTTGCTATAGATGACACAGTGTTGATGGCTTCAGAACTACTGTGCCTTTGTTCATCAACCATAAATATTGTGCCTATAATGTTCCAGTTGCATTGATATCGAGGCCCAGGTTAGACCCGATCTGCACCCTACATTTAAAGCGCTGTTACTCTGCTTTGAAAATCATGGTTTCCTCCAAAGATTACTTGAAATACGGGTGCTGAAAGTGTATTTATTTGCTTATGTCATCTGTAAGTAATTAATTTTAATTTTTTATTTAAAAAATCAAGCGATGCATGAATTTTACAAAATAAATGAATATATCCTACCTTTCTTCCAAAGAACTCAGGGGGGCATACATGGTTGTCCCCATCTCAGTTCATCCCCACAACAGCCCTGCAAGGTAGGTTAGGCTGAGGGGCAATGACTGTCCCAATGAGTTTCATAAGTGTATGGGGATTCAAACCCTGGTCTCCCAGTTCACTTTCAGGCACTCTAACTACTACACCACACTGCTCTTGTTAGGTGCCCCTATTCCCCCACAAAGCCACAGTTCCCAGAGCGGGTGTCTTATACACCACATTGTTTTGGTTTTTTTTAAAAAATGAGAGTACAGTTTGTGAATGTATATACAGTTTGTGAATGTTTGTGAATAAATAAATTGCAACGCATTTATTTTAGCCTTAGATTAGCTGCAGGGTTCAGCTTGAGTTCAAGCTGGTCTGCAGAGGAGCATTTCCCCTTGGATTCAGCTTAATTTCCCTGCAAAGGGAAACAGCTGCGAAGGACAAAGCTTCCTTTGCCTGCATAGCTTGAAGAAATCAAATTATGTGGGCAAAGGGACTTCTTTCCTACAGAGCCTGGCTGCCTTTGCCCATAAGGTTTGAAATCCAGCTGGTCTGCAAAAGGAAATGCTTCACCTGATTGATGTCATGTGACTGACAATTGGATGGCCCTGGCAACCTGTCAATGTGTCCCATGGGGAGAGGCAGGCATCAGGATCCAGCCCCCTACCCCTAATTCATGGTGCGTATGCAACTTAACATAGTATTTCAATGTCTTTGTGTTTATGTGTGTACGTGTGCACACTAACACACATAATCATTTTGGTATTACTTTTTATATATGTATATAAAAAACAGTATCTGGAAGATGTCAACTTATTCCAGAAAGATAAACTTTCTCCTGGGATGACAAGTGGGGACTCCAGATTGTATCTGACATATTGAGCCAGTGGTTTGATTTCTTTTGTTTAATACAGAAAGATCAAAATTTGGACATTTAAGGCTTGTGTCAGGAACACAGTGAATGCAAAGTGTGTGGCTGTGGTTGTGTAGTGGAGGAGGAATCTCTGAGGACAGGATTAACAATTCCACCTGTTGACTACATGCATATTCCAAACCACCCAGCCAACTGCTTTCATTCGGTCAATAGGTGCTTCATGTTTGCATCAATTCAGTAACTGGTTGGGATTTTCTTCATGGACCAAAGGCTCCAGGAATGGCCAAAGCTCAGTGAGAGAGCATCTACTTTGCACCCAGAAGGTCCCACATCAGTTCCCAGCATCTTCAAGTAGAGAAACCCTAGCCTGGAACCCTGGAGAGCTGCTGCCATTCAGTGTAGATCAGGGTTTCCCAAACTTGGGTCTCCAGCTGTCTTTGGACTACAGTTCCCATCATCCCGGATCACTGGTCCTGCTAGCTAAAGATGATGGGAGTTGTAGTCCAAAAACAGCTGAAGACCCAAGTTTGGGGAACCCTGGTGTAGATGGACCAATGGTCTGACACAGTGTAATGAAACTTCCAGTGATCCCATTGTACTCAAAAAGAGTCTAAAATAACTAATTTCATACTACAGACCATCTTTCCATCAACACAGACCTTTCAGCAGTTAGTCTTCCACATTATGGAAATCAGCCAGTTATGATGACAATGAGAGACAGACAAGTTTGTGAAATTATACAAAACGATGTCAAAAATGGCAGGTAACAAGGGGCACAGATGCCCTTTGATGCAAACAGTACAAGTGTCATGTGGCACACGTCCATCATTAATGCTCCCAGCCCTTGATATGTATAACTTCCCCATTCTGGACAATAGATGTCCATTTGATGGATAGATGGATTGTCCACATGTCATACAAGATCACAATTTGTGTCTGAACTGACCCTCACTTGACTTCATTCTTGTGACTTGTTTGCCACATCACATCCCTCATTAAGTGCCCGTTGACTGATCTTTAATTTCTGCCTTGCTTAATGGCTGGGTAATGGGGGTTGCCTGTGTCATTTTCTTGTAAACTCAAATTCTTATATGGTCAGTGGTGACTGCATATTTCAGAAAGGTATCTGATAAACAGCTGGAGTGGTATGCATTTTTCTCCTTGCTTTGTGAAACTGGGAACTGCAATTCAAAGTGTGAAGCCTCTAAATTAAGCTCCGTGGTGCCTGTGCTCAAGGTAAGTTCTGTATTAATTGAACTCAATTCACAGCTGATTATTGGGTTTCTTCCTCCCCCCTAGGTACTCCATTAACAAAGATCCAGCTGAATGGTTGGAAATTGACCCTACGAATGGTACAATTCACACCAGGGGTGTCCTTGATCGTGAATCACCATTTGTTATCAACAATGTGTACACTGCACACTTACTGGCAATAGATAATGGTGAGTAATGGCAATTGATGAAAGAAGAAAGTGGTTGGTTGACATGCTTTTCATCCCATTCATTGTATGTCACATTTTCCTGAAGAATCATTAAGAACAGCCCTGTTGAATCGGGCCAGTGGCCCATCTAGTTTAGCATCCTGTTCTCACAGTGGCCAACTAGATGCCCCAGTGGGAAGCTTTCAAACTAGATGAGTGCAGCAGCTCAACAAAAGCATCATTGGTGGTCATTGACCACGCTTGCTGGGGTTGATGGGAGTTGTAGTTCAGCAACATCTAGGAGGTCCAAGGCTGTAAACAATACTGAGCTAGCTGGACTAACGGTCTGATTTGGTAAGAGGTAGTTTCCCATGTTTACATATCCATTCATGCACATCCATTCACATACAAGCACCCACTGCCTCTCCCCTTCATTCATTCATCTATTATACATTTGCAAAGCGACCGTCTTCTTTTTCCAGTGGATCTAGCAAAAGAAAAATCTCAGAAATGTTCTCAAAAAGATTGTCATCTGAGAGATTGCTTTTCAGCTTTGACTCTGTTAGAAAGGACCATCCCCATTGTGAGGATATATTTCTTGAAAAAAAATAAAGGTCTACAGCCCAGTCCTCAGGAGGTTGGATATATTAGCATTAACAGATTTAATCCCCCCCCCCCCAAAAAAAGAAATGATATCAAGCCCCTAGCACCACAGTTCCAATAACTAGCTTGACACACCAGAGACTATCCCATTTAACGTATAATAGCAATTACATTGAAAAGACAATTAAAAACCCCTTGTTAAAATGCAATATTTTAAACATATTTTGTGGATTAAGGTTCCTTCTGTCGCACATAATCTAAATTGGAAGGATTTTATGAAAACTCATTGCAAGTTACTTTTGTCGCACATTAAAGCCTGAGATGGGAGGGAGAGATGCTGCCTTTTCCTGCACAGCTGAAAGGCACAAAATAAATAAGGGCTTTGTGTGTAATGTTAGAAAAGCTAATATGCTTAACACTTCTCGGGGATGCAGCTGGTTTTTAGCTGCAGCGATGAATTGTGAAATGCTCTTTTTAAGAGGGTAATTTTACCATCTTTTTCATATTGCACGAGTCAGTACAAGGGAACATTTGCGAGGTTTTGACAAGAATATGGCTTTAAAATGCAAAACGGAGAGCAGGAAGAAGGTCCCCTTTGCCATGGTGATTTACTCGGATATTCATAAACGTACGTCTCTCACAGAGCCATTTCTGTGGGAGACATTTTTTAAAAAAAATGCTATTGAAATTATTCCGCATTCCGCATTTGTTGGTTTTGGATAATGCATCTTTTGTCGAGTGTTTGTGTTAGCTGTAATGTGATTAGAACCATAAGTTGCTGTTTGCAAAGCAATGTGTAGGAAGCTGGTATTAGGAGGAGATGAATGTTCAGACACTTGGAGCAATGGCTGAAGCAGGGAGGGGGAACCCTTTTTCAGACCCAAGGCTGCATTCACTTCTGGATGACCTGGCAGCAGCCACATGCCACCTGTGGGTAGGGCACGGAGCAAAAGTGGATGGTGTTGGAAATGCCAGTGTTAACCTTTGTAGAGTGGGCTAGTTTCTACCCATGCTCTAGCCCACACACCTGTCTCTGTCCTCCTTGCTGACCAGCAAGAGGCATCACCAGAGTTCAAGGACTCAATCATAGCTGGGCAAAGACACTCAAGGAGTATGTAGAGCAGAGCTGGAGTCCTGGGTTGAGTTCTGGGAGCCGGACAGATGTGGTGAGTTGGATTTGGCCACAGGTCTAATGTTCCCCACCTCTTGGCTACAGCAGAAAAAGGCAGCCTTCAAAGAAGATGCATCCCTCTAGACATCGCGCCCAACTTTAGTCCAGGAGTTCCAGTGAATTTTCATGAGTAGGTGGACATTCTCTGCCACTGCTTAAAAGCTCGTCAGGTGGACTGGGGAAGTTGCTGGAACAACTTCAATGATTCTGTGCAGCCCTGAAACTCAGGTTACTAATCTGGGACATGTGAACCTTACCCCTGGACCAGTGTTATAGCTACCCATCCTTCACCTTGTTAAGGGCTCCTGGGCTACATCTGGCTTCTTCCTTGCCGCTGAGTGTGTACTATTAATCTGCTTTAATAATGCCTCACTTTGATACATCTAAGTAAGTACACATAGTGCCATGTTTTGCAGGAAAGACAGACCAAAGTGGGTCTTTGGTCCCATCTAGCAGGGCTCCTGTTATGTGTTCAATTAGATCCACAATTCCATCCAGAGCCTTTTTGGCTTCTGAGAATTGCACATCAGTGCCTCCACTGTTCTCCTTCACAGAGAACTTGAAGGACCACACATTTCCACAGTTTTACTGACTGTGTGCAAGCCAGTAACTTAAACACTGTGATGAATGGATGATCCAATGTTCAGCTGCTTGAGCTCAAGCTGCAGCTAGTGCCATATTGACTATTAATAGCAGGGTAACTTAACCTACAGTTCACTGAAACCAGCTGCAAGCTGATGGTCTTGTTCAGGGTTCACTAAGTGACTAGCCCAAGAATTGTGATGGTGTGCTTTATTTTAGCATCAGCTTAGGTCAATTCCCTCCACTGGGTTTGGTTCCTTGAAGAAATATTGTCTGTCATTCTGTGACCAAACTTAAGGCACGAATGCAATGAAATTATTCCTCTATAATTTTCCTAGCCAACCAACACTAATGCCTAATTTTCTCAAGATTATTATGTTCCCAATGAGCTACATAATGCATGTAGGCTGGCGCTTCAATAATCCAAAGCAAGTATGAAATGATTCCTAGATCTTTCAGAGGTGGTTAAATTAACTGAAAGAGTATCAAATGGAAATACTTTGTTCTCTCAGGGAGAGCAGTGGCATCTATAAATGTCAGTGCTAACATACCGTATTTTTTTGTCCTTTTCATATTACTAGGAAATCAGGATGGGAGGGAGATTAGATCCAGGTCACATTCAAACATGAACCTACCTAATTCAGACTTTCTGAAACAACATGCAAACTAAAACACAGCCACCCTTTGAAATCCTTGCTTCTCCAAATTTTTCAATGCAGTTTTTCAGCAAAGTATTGTGTGCAAAAATGCACATACTAGGGTAACGTGTGCATAGAAATGCATTGTGTTGGTCAACATGACATACAAACTTGTGTATTTAGCAGGAAGGAAGCTGCTGAATTTTAAAGAGCTTTCTTTTTCTAAATCAATATGGAAATTTCGAGAACTGAACTTAAGCTAGGAACAGTGAGAAACTGAGAGAAACTGAAACTAACAGATAGACCCATCCCCACTGAGGAGCACTGGCGGAGGAAGAGGAGTGGGGGGGGGAGCGCACCGCCCCGGCAGCGTGATCCCGGCAGAGTGCCATCGCAGCTGCCCCTCTGCCCATGCTGGATGCCATGCCCCCGCAGGTGGCATGCCCCACCCCAGGACGTGTGCCAGCCCCACCCTGCCTGCTCTCCGCTCCCCGGTGCTGGAGCACAAAGATCTGCCATTGCTGGGGAGGACCCCTGACTTAATGGCAGAGCCCGTTTTCAGCATGCGGAATGTCCTGAGTTCAAATTCAGCAAAGAAAGAGTTTCAGATAGTGGGACTAAGAAAGTTCCCTGACTGTGAGTCCTGCTAGGCAGTGGTATAGTGGTAAAATTTTAAGGGCAAGAAGTCATAATGACAGCCTCCACAGCCACTCTCCCAAAATCAGTCGAATAGGTGTGGCCTGAAAGAGAGTCTAAAATTGCAGTTAGTTGTGTCGATTCATCATAATAGTCATCATTATTATTATCAGGCTGTATCCAACTAAATAATTTCCCTAGTGCAAAAAGTTTTAGCTGCACAATGGAACTTTCCCACTCTAACCTCTGACCATGTGACATGTAAACCTGTTCCGATGGTTCCTCCAAACCTCCAGAGAAGATTTATGGAGCATGAGAAGAGAGGGTTGAGAAGTTCCATTGTGGAGGTAAAATGTCTTGTGCTGGTGGAACTATCTACTTGGATAGTGACATATATATATATATATATGTGTGTGTGTGTGTGTGTGTGTGTGTGTGTGTATGTTTGTAGTAACTAAAGATCTTCAGTCAGCTGAAATGCAACCTTACTAATCATGAAATGCAAAAAATCCTGGAAATAAGTCATCTGGGAGGAATTTTCAGGTCACTCATAGAACATTTGGAATAAAGAGGTGAGCAGGGTAGTGGCTAAGTTTGCTGGTTACACCAAACGATTCTGGGTGATGAAAACAAAGACAGATTATGAGGTGCTCCAAAAAGATTGCTCCAAACTAAGTAAAGTAAAGAGGTAAACACAATGTAATGTAAGGAAGTGTACACTAAGTGTACACTAAGCTAGTTGTTGAGGAATGTGAGTGGAAGAGGGCTATAATCTTCATATCCTGCTTGTGGGCTTCCCAGAAGCATCTGGTTGGTCCTTGTGAAGCAGGCTCTTCTTATGTTGTCAGAACTGAGCTCCACTGAGTCTAATGGGACTTACTACTTAGTAAGTGTGCACAGACTTGCTTCCTTAAACTCTTATTGGAAAAATCTTTGCTATTGAATAGTTGATGGAGCACAGTATTTAATTTCATAGATAATAAAATGTGACCTTTTCAGTGGATGGGATCTCCCTTTTATAACCCTCTCCTCAATGAATGTCCTAATTTGCTTTGTAGTCTCTTGCTTTCTGTAAAGGTCAAGGCACTATCTGTAGTGTATGTACTCTTATCTCCCCCCTTTTTTATTAAAGGCTTATGTGGACACAGAAGCTCTAATCTATTAAGGGAGAAATTAAATTCTGAAGGAACTTCTACGAAGCAGAGTTAGCACATTAAAGTGGATCAAACCATGTTTAATCTGGGAGTGGATTGAAAATGGAACAGCCAAAGGCAACACTCAGAAAGCATTAGAGGTTTTCGCCTACTGAGAGAAAACAAATTTCAATACATATTCACGTGTGCTTAAAAGCAATTTGCTTCCTTGTTTGTGGCAGCTGTAGCAGCAGAAAGCATCAAAGGAAATCCATGGTTCTTATGGACAGCCTTAGATATACTTACATATATTGTGCTTTGGAGATTACCGTATTGGCCCGAATATAAGCCGCACCTGAATATAAGCCACACCTTTGAAATTCAAGGAGGGGAGAGAGAAAAATGCAATACCCAAATATAAGCCACTCCCTTAAAATCCTGCAGGCACTCACACCCGCTCCGTTTTACCATATGTCTGTTTCAGCAGCGATATCGTAAAACCCATTTTTTGTAAGGTCGCAAATTTAACCCACACTTTAACTTTTCATGGTCGAAATTTGGAGGAAAAGTGTGGCTTGTATTCAGGAAAGTACGGTATATACAGGCAGAGAAATACAAAGATGGGGAAGTGTTCGAACAAAAAAAGAGCCCAGCTGAATGGGGCCATTGGCCCATCTAGTCCACCTGCAAGCAGGACCTGAGCACAAGAGCACTCTCCCCTCCTGCAGTTTCCAGCAACTGGCATTCAGAGGCATACGGCTGCCAACAGAGGAAGTAGAACCTAAGCTGGATCTATACGGATTTTTAAAAATGCTATAGAAAAAAGCTATAAAAGCTCTTAATGAAAAATTCTATTCATGGCGGATCACTTCTCTTTAGTGCCATCTGGTGTCGCATGTTTATAACTCACTTATAATGATATAATCGACAAGTGTAGCTGAGTCCCTAGTCACCGTGGCTCATAGCAACTGATAGACTTATCCCTCATGAATTTGTCTAATTTTCTTTTAAAGTCATCCAAGTTAGTGGCCATCACCAAGGTGACGGCAGTGGTGGCCTTTTTTTCCCTTTTTTCAGTCCCCAAGATGATTTTATGATTTCCCCCTCCCTCCAAAATCGCCATACTTATGTCCCACTCCATTCTGGTGGCATGTTTGGAACTAGCAAATAAAAAACCTCCACTGATCTGCCCTGGTGTGCCCCAGACATGCCTCATTTTGCCTTCTCCATCATCAGTGCACTGAAAGTGGAGCAGGGACACCACAGATGCAAGGGGGACAAGCTGCTCCATCTATGAAGGACAAGATCCTATGGACCCAGGCATGTCCTTGTGGGAACCATAGGATTGCAGCCTGAGCACAACTGCAGGTGAGATAGATGATAGAGATAGATAGATATAGATAGATAGATAGATGATAGATAGCAAAACAAAATATCAGAAGAATATAGGATTCTGCCTTATATTGAGTCAATTCATTGGTTCATCTAGGCTAGTGTTGTCTGCACACTGACTGGAAACAGCCCTCCAGAATTTCAGGTAGGGGTTAGTTTTCCAGCCCTACCTGGGGATTCTAAGGACCTTATGCATGCAAAGCAGATGTTCTACCACTGAGCTATGACCCTTCTCACTTTTTTGTATTTTATTTTTTTAAAGATACTGCTTTGAACTTAAATGAGATTCCAAATTTCACACTGCTGGAGCAGTTTATCAGTTAAAGGCTTTTAATTTACTTAAAATGTGTTTGAAGTTATCAGGCAGCAGATTTATATTTATTTATTTATTTATTTTGCAAGTTATTTGTCACACTGCAGGTATTCTCTCCCCATCCACCCCCACTTTCTGTCACACAGGATGGAATGCCTCTTCCAAGATGATGCTTGCTGTGACACACACATGCATCATCCGCAAACAAAGATGCTATGCATCTTACTCCAGAAGTATGCTTACCCATTTGCAAATATATGCAAGTGTCACTGATAAGACGAATTGACTAGAACTCATATGATAAATCAACTGAAGGCTTGTTTAAAGAGGAAAAGGTTGCGCAAACTTCCCAATTTACCAATGTGGGCTGGGGGAATAGGAACATAGGAAGCTGCCTTGTACTGAGTGTTGGACTACTGATCTATCCAGCTCTGTATCATCCACAGCAGCAGCTCTCCAGGGTCTCAGACTCAAGGGACTCTCCCAGTCCTACCTGGGGATGCCTGAGACCAGGGACCTTCTGCATGCAAAGCACATGCTCTACCACTGAGCTACAACCCTTCTCTTTTAGGATTACATCTGTGCAGCGTGTGGCTGCAAACTAAAGCAGGTTTGCATTTAAGCGCCTATGGCAGCCATAGGCGACTAGGAATTCTGTGCAGGTGGGTGTGAAGATAGCTTCCTCCTTTGCATGCATTAGAGAAGTACAGAGGGCTACTGTTGGAAGGGCAGAGCTTTCTGTCCCTGCCCTGCCAGCAGGCTAATGATATTTGTGGGCTTGTCTAAATCTCCATTTGAAGAGAATGAACAGGCACACACTTTCTCACTGACCACAGCGTTGGGGGCTATTTGGTTTATGACAGGGTTAGAGAGCCTCAGGCCTGGGGGCCAAATGTGGCCACCCAGGACTCCACATCTGGCTCTCAGAACTCTCCCTAGGCCACACCTCTCACCAGCCCCACCCTACACCCTTCTCGGGTGCATTTCCCTGGCTGGAATGTTCCCTTGAACTCTGATACTGCCCCTTGCTTGTCGGGATGGAGGGGCATAGAGGGCTGTGTGAGTGTGCATAGAAACCAGCCTATTGTACAATTTTTCTCTGTCTGCTTCTGCCTCTGGCCTACCCAATAGTGACATGTGGGGCCCCCCAGAAGGTTGCTCAGAAGAGAATGTGACCCTCAGGCTGAAAAAGGTTCCTCACCTTGGTGTATGCCATGGACTTGCATTGGGGGATGGGCTATTTAAACAGACATGGAAGCCTACTCTCTCATGCCTACAAAGGAGAACATGAATTGGCTTCTTGACCTTACCTTCTTGATGGTCAGAGATCAGCTAAGAAGATAATGTTATCCATCTATCTATATCTATCTATCTATCTATCTATCTATCTATCTATCTATCTATCATCTATCTATCTATCTATCTATCTATCTATCTATCTATCTATCTATCTATCTATCCATATCAATCATCTATCATCATATTCATCTATGGTGCAGATAAACAAATAGATTAAATTAAATTAAATAGCTTAATTACCCTCCTGGACATCTGTGAATCTTCATTTCCAATCTCCATGTTTGATGCAGAGAAAATGACAGGTGATATGAGGAAGATGCAAGGAAAATAACTAAAAAGTGCTGCCTAATAATTCAGTTAGGAGTTGTCTTTCCATCTGCCGTAACCTGTTTATATACATCATGATGCCTGAAATTAAATTACTGCAGATTGATTCCACCTAAAACACACTATTTGGAAAGAAATCAGGCAATTAGTGGCCATGGCAACCCAATTAAGCTGCATTTACACCCTTTATTTTAATTGCTCTATTAATTGAAGAGGGAAAATAAATGGAATGCTCAGCCTTTACTTGTCATTTTAAGTTTTAGCAAAATATGAATTGCAGAGAAAATAGCATTGAAATTAGCCGCTATGAACTGCAGGTTTGGGGAAAGAAAAATTAATTTGCAGCAAACTGGTTTTAAGATGGATGGCGCATGTTAGTAGCTATTTGATAAGAGCTTTGCTTTTTGAAGTATAATTACTCAAATGTAGAAACTGAACACATTATTGAAATATATGAGTGATTGTAGTTTTAAAGGGCAGTTTGGTTTTTTTATGAATTGTTGAGTGAATTATATGTTAGCGGGAACAGAGTGGGCTAGGGAGACACTGAAATTCAGCTCTGCATTATGGATCTGCTTCTTTCCAAAAGTGAGAGGAATGCATTTAAATTGGAGCATTTTGTATCAGCTGAAGATGCACAGAAATGATTGATTTTAAGTCAAGTGCAGAGATATTAACAGGATCACATGAAGTGAAATCAACTAGTAAGGCGGACAAGTCAAGAAGATTGGAAGACCGAGGACTGATTAACACTTGCACGCCTGTTAAACGTTGGCTCATTGTCTTGTGGTGACGTTCATGCCTATGGTTGCTATGATCTTCCAGAGCAGCAATCCCACCAATTTCTTCCCTCTCCCCTTCCCTCCTCATTTTACTTAAAAATATAAGCAACAGGGGGGAAAGAACACTACATAACAATACAATAAGACCACTAATTAAATTAGGGGTGTATAACCTGGTTTGCTCTTGATGTTGCTGAACTCCATCTCCCCTCAGCCTTAGTTGGCATGATCAGTCATCTGGTATTAGGGAAGTTGTAGCCCAGTGGTGTCTGTAAGGCCATTCTTAGCTTTGTTGTTGTTCAGTCGTTCAGTCGTGTCCGACTCTTCGTGACCCCATGGACCAGAGCACGCCAGGCACGCCTATCCTTCACTGCCTCTCGCAGTTTGGCCAAACTCATGTTGGTAGCTTCGAGAACACAGTCCAACCATCTCGTCCTCTGTCGTCCCCTTCTCCTTGTGCCCTCAACCTTTCCCAACATCAGGGTCTTTTCTAGGGAGTCTTCTCTTCTCATGAGGTGGCCAAAGTACTGGAGCCTTAACCTCAGGATCTGTCCTTCTAGTGAGCACTCAGGGCTGATTTCTTTAAGAATGGATAGGTTTGATCTTCTTGCAGTCCATGGGACTCTCAAGAGTCTCCTCCAGCACCATAATTCAAAAGCATCAATTCTTCGGCGATCAGCCTTCTTTATGGTCCAGCTCTCACTTCCGTACATTACTACTGGGAAAACCATAGCTTTAACTATACGGACCTTTGTTGGCAAGGTGATGTCTTTGCTTTTTAAGATGCTGTCTAGGTTTGTCATTGCTTTTCTCCCAAGAAGCAGGCGTCTTCTAATTTCGTGACTGCTGTCACCATCTGCAGTGATCATGGAACCCAAGAAAGTGAAATCTCTCACTGCCTCCATTTCTTCCCCTTCTATTTGCCAGGAGGTGATGGGACCAGTGGCCATGATCTTAGTTTTTTTGATGTTGAGCTTCAGACCATATTTGGCGCTCTCCTCTTTCACCCTCATTAAAAGGTTCTTTAATTCCTCCTCACTTTCTGCCATCAAGGTTGTATCATCAGCATATCTGAGGTTGTTGATATTTCTTCCAGCAATCTTAATTCTGGTTTGGGATTCATCCAGTCCTGCCTTTCGCATGATGAATTCTGCATATAAGTTAAATAAGCAGGGAGACAATATACAGCCTTGTCGTACTCCTTTCCCATTCTTAGCTAGTGTGTGCATAATAACTATTGGCAGACCTGTCCTCCATGATTGGTCTAATTATTTCACAACATGCTGTGGCCATGAGACACATGAGTTCATTCTTCTGTGTTGAACAACAGAGCTCCCTATTTGTTTGTCTTGTACTCATAGCCGGTCAGCTCCTTTGGATGGCTTCAATGCCTGGTTCAGGTGCTGGGAAGCTGTAGTCCTCCATATGTTAGTAGACTCCAACTCCTGTAGGCCCCAGCCAGCATGGCCAATGGTCAGAGATGAAGAGAGCCAGAGTCCAACAACAACTAGATCCAACAAATCCACATCCCTGGATTTGAACCAGGAAATACCCTCAAGTGTCTATAGCAGAGGTGGAGGACTGTGGCCCTGCAGATGTTGTTGAACTCCAGCTTTCATCAGCTCCAGTCAAGGATCTGGGATGAAGGGACTTTTAATTCAAAAACATTTGGAGGGCCACAGGCTTGCCACATCAGGTTCACCAGAAATGTTGATCTATAGAAATGTTCACCAACAATAGACAGCTGACATACAAAGCAGAAGATGGTAAAGATCTAACGTTTTGCACACAACTCTATTCTTTTAATCCAGAATTGTGGGCACTGGCGCATAATTATTCTAGGTTAATAAACCTGATAAACGAGTGTGAGGGACACATTTCTGCATATAGATAGTTTGCAACTCCCTTCCCCACCATTTCAACTTTCTAGTCCTTTTATGTAAGCATTTAGATTCCTCCCCTGTTACCAACTATGCAGCATGTTGTTTTTAATATAAGCATTTTTTTTAAAAAGAGGAATGCCTTCTTTTCGATCCACCTAAGGATTTGGTTGGATGGCCACATGTCAAGTTCGGAACCATCTTTGGGGGTTTTCTGAAGCACTTCTTTCTCTTTCTTTTCACGATGATATTAAATACATACACAAAGCAACCCACAGAGTGTAGCAGCCACCACATCCCTTAAAAGCAAAGGCAAGGAAAAGGCTGAAATGAGAGCACTGGGGTAGGAAAATCCAAGTCTAAGCTCAAGGTCACTGAGGTCATCACAGGCCTAAATTGTGCTCTTTGATACATAGCAGTGAATTCGAAATAAATTCCACTGTCTCCTAAGAAAGAGCTGCCTACGTGAACTGGGTTGAAATATAAAGCATTGGAAAGAAAGAATAAGAAAAGTGTTTAGATTTTGAGCAACTTTTTTTTATTTTTCAACCAACATACACAAAAGTGCTTCCTGAAGCTGAGATTTTAATTGGAGTCCTGTACAATGGGTGTTGCATGTGGTTTTTCCAATGCAACTTTTTCCAGATGGAGGAGGATGGAATGACTTGTCAAGCCAATAGCTGACTTCTGGGGACTACATTAAAGCTGATGGGTTTGAATTAGGGATAGTGTGAGGTTTCAGAATGGGGGTAGGGCAGCTCACGATGTGAAAGTAATCTGGAACTGCACTGAAGCAAAACAATTTTTGAATGAAAATAGAATTTATCAAAAGCCAATCAGGCTCCCCTGCCCCCAAATTCCTACTTAACTCTGAATGGCATCTGGATAGGCCCCCACTGCACAATGGTGGAAGGGCAAGATGCCACTACAAAGGAGGATGAGTCAAAAGAGGGAGTAATCTTCTACCCCAAGCAAGTTAGCCAAAACAGGCCACATGGTGAAGGGCAAATGCCCCTCACTCTTGGAGGAAAGCAACATGAGACTTCCTCCTTCATTGGGTTGGAACAAAACCACCCCCAAATAAAGTTGTGAGTGATGTTATTATACTTCTTCATTATCTTATAATTATACCATGCCTTTGTTCCATCTTGGAACCCAAAGTGACATAGATGTGGTCTCCATGAAGTCACCTGTCCAGGCCATAAGAAAACATGCTTAGCTTTAACAATGTGGTGACCTTGTGTACCTTCAGGCCATACCCTGTGACCTTACACTACAGCAGGCAGGGACGTTGCTCTCATTAGGCCGGCTAGGCAGCCGCCTTGGGTGGAAACCTCAGAGGGGTGCAGTACTGACCTTTGAGGGGCACAGCTTTATACAGATTAATTTTTGTTACATATTATAAATTCCTGATAATATTTTGCTTTTGAAGAATGTTATCATTTCTATGAGACATCTGTTTTTGAAAATTGAAGTTAGAAAAACATTGGGGTGTGTGGAAAGAGTTAGTCTTGCCTAGGGTGCAAAATAGCTTGGCACTAGTACTGACAAGGTAGCTTGGGAACCTCAGACCTGAAGGCCAAACATGGACCCCCATGTGTCTCTATCTGGCCCTCTGGGCTCTCTCCAGGCCACACACCCTCCAGGTCACCACCCTTGTTTCAGATCCTTCTTAAGTGTTCCTGCTAGGCCTGCAAAGTCCCTGAACTCTGAAAATGCTTATTGTTTGTCAGCAAGCGTAGACTTTGGTCTTTCGAATTTCAGTGGTGCCCTGTGTGAGGCCAAAATTCAGTGCCCCCCCCCACTTCTCACCTTCTGTTCTGCATGTGCACTATGTCATAATTGTGACACCCTGTGGCATGCCCCCCCCTCAGCTTGGTGCCCAGGGCGGGGGAACCAGTCTCACTGCCCTAAATCCACCTCTGATGTCCACCCACTTTAGCCACTGCCCCCACCCATCACTGGCATGTGGGCCCTGGATGGTTGTCCAGAAAAAAATAACCCCCCATCTGTGCACTCCATCTACCCTGTACTTTGCAAAACGCCTGCAAGCTTTCCAGAGAAGATAATTGTCACCTTAGACTTGCTTACTGTTCCCTCTCCCCCCACCCCATTACTAGCAATTTTGCAAGCGTGAGATCAGCCGCTTATACTTCTTAAGATTATGTTCACTTCCAGCTATACCACAGC
Source organism: Darevskia mixta (assembly GCA_034641385.1). NCBI lineage: Eukaryota > Metazoa > Chordata > Lepidosauria > Squamata > Lacertidae > Darevskia > Darevskia mixta. The sequence continues at coordinate 2,716,884 of JAWWNH010000024.1, read as the reverse complement.
TTTAAGAAGTGTTCTGTTAATACAATTCATTAGCATGGTTCTTTCTTTCTTTTCCCCCTTCTGTGAGATGACAATAACTTTGTCTCTAAGAAGGGCTTCCAGAATAATTTAGAAATTCTGATTAAAGTTCCTTTAAAGTTCCTTTCTCCTAATTGCCAGCGATAAGAAATTCTCATAGAAAAGGGATTTAGATAAATGTTCTATGGTATTGCCAGACACAAAGAACTAGCGGTTTGAAGCTACCCCCTGATCTAATCAAAAATATTCAATCTCATTAATAATACCGTCTCTGTGTATTCACAAATGGCTGCTTTTGACTCTACTGTGTTCTTATTAATTGCACACATTTTTACTGTCATTTTAGCATTTTGTTTCTTGGTCGTCCTATGACTACAGATTGCATTGTACACATGTACAATCTGTGTACAGAAAAGGGGTGTCTGCACATTGCATTCAATGAGTGTTCAGCCTGTGTATCCGTTAACACAAACAGTTGAGCTGTACACTTGTAAAGCCAGTTAAATGTAACGTTCAACAGGTGTAGTCTGTGTACCCATGTACACAATAGTTGAGCTGGGCAAATTAACAAATGCACTCTCTTTCACGCAAACACCTGTACCTCAAGAAGTCTGCATTTCAAAGGATATCTGCATTTCAGTTGACATCTTGTTTCAAGAACTGCAAGTTAGATGGCAAATGCATCTGCATCCTTACTTCTGAGTAGTTATGTATAGGATTGCACTGTTAATCCAGTCCCAGTGGAGTAAGCATGCCCCACACATTTCAAGCAACTTTTTTTTTTAAGATGCCAATTTATGCAGATTTAATTGGTTAGTTGATTAAGACTTTTTAAAAAAATTGGCTGATAGTCCTAAGTACTGTTATTACAAAAATGTTCTGTCACGCTTAAGGTGACGTCAGACTTACTCTTGAGAATTCCTTCTCTTTGTTGACTTGATCCAACTGTCTTGTATCTTTTTTATATATATAGAAAAGCTATTTAGGTAGTTCCTAAATACACTTTTATAACTGCAATAGAATGAATAATGAGACTATAGTATAGTTAACTTAGTGGTTAATTCAGCCCTGGATGTGTCTATTTATCTCTAGCTTGTCTTTTGATGTATTTCTTGCTGCTAACCAGTTACAGTTTATGACCTTGACATTTGCTTGTTTTCCTTTTGGAATTCTGGTGTATTTCATGTAATTGGTTATAAATAATACACATGGATGATAAGTCACCAGAGCACACAAGAGGCAATTTTCTGCTCCTTGTATTGTACATATTAGCCAAGGGATCCTTAAAACATTTAGGGGGTGAAGATGACATGCAAACAAGATAGAGCAAATGAAAATGGTATCTGCGGATGGAGAATCAGGGCAGATTTGTAATGCTATTGGATTATACATTTTAAAAAAGAATGCAACATTTTGTTAATATAAGATAAAAAAGAGGGCATAGCAGAAAATAGTATCAGCCCAGTGGAAATAATATACACTGAATTAAAGATAGTGTTTTAATTAAGTGCATGAAAGACTGTCTTTTATGATCATATTTCAAATATTCAAATGCCTGTTTTTTCATCCATTCTCCTCTGACGTGGCTTAATAATATATCAAGAACAAAAGGGGGGTGTATAGGAGCCTTTTTGAAAATTCAATTAGTCCAGCACTAAGGGGGGAGAAATAATTTCTTTTTCATTAAAAGGAATTCAACCCTTTACTCCTTGTGATGAGAGAGAAAAAGAGAGTCTTGAATTCTGACAATTCTGCCTTTGTTATGCATGTATGTTTCTGTAACAGATGAGGTGTCATCCTTGGGATAATTTATCATCCTAACAACTAATATTTTATTACAGTTAGTGATTTCTTCAGATCTAAAGAAAGAAAGCATTATTTTCCCCCTCTCCTGCCAAACCTGTCAGGAGACATTTCGTAGGCATGGCTGTTTCTCCAGCAGGGTTCTTGGGACTTTGGGACTTAGGGGGCATTCAGATGTGGTGGACATTGTGTTGGTTCTCCTCATCCACCCCCCCCCCCAGCCTGCCTTCATACTTACAACCAATCAGCAGGTGGCTCTGTCCGCTATTAGCTCTGGATCAAACTACTGTTGGTCTTTGTACTTTGACCCTCCCAATCCCAAAGGACACCAGTAACCACTGCTTCAGAGCAAGGCAGCAGCATGTTTGTTGGATTCAATGCACTAATAGTGCACTAATAGTACCCCAGAACTGTGTCTGTGTCTTCTGGATTTATATGGTCATTTGTAGCTGAGAGATGTGAGGATCCCTTACTGTCTGAGAATGTTTTGTCTTGGTGGCAGCACAGAGAAGTCATTTCATTCTCCATTCACATATGTACCTATGTATCACATGGAAAAAGAATTATGTGAACCATGGACTGCATGGAGACGGTTATAAGACGAAACGGAAAGGACTGCCTGTGTTTGCCCTCCCCACCCACACTTCCAGTCTGCTGCACGAAGGAACCCGCAGCCCGTTGCACTTGCTCCCCACCCCCAATACAGTGTGGATGCTTTGCAATTTGTATTATTTTTTATTGAAGTGGAGGAAATATTCCAATAGTGCATGGAAGATACATGCAAGTGCATGTGTTTACTTTTGAAAGCAGTTGTTTCCAAAGAGCGTGTGTGTGGCAAAAGTGAGTAGTAATGAGAAATCACACTTTTCACCTTTATATAAGGCCCTTGGATCAACTTTGGAAACTGACGGAAAGTTATTAACACCTGTCAGCCCTTTGTTGGCCTAAGTAGAATGAGGTGCTGGTCTTACTTCTGCTCCCAGAAGACAAGTGTCTATATGGTTCTCACAGTACCTCCAGGGGATCTCTTTCAGACACTGAGTGACAGATTGCATTGACCGCATGGTGTATAAACTACCCTCTCAACCTCTGTGTCTGGTTACTTCCAGCATAGGTGTAAAGTGCACTGGCTGTCAGTTGCATGAACCCTGTTCTACACACACACACACACACACACACACACACATTTTAATAGGAGGAGCTCATTCTCCACTGTTTTGCTGCTGTCCTTACCTCTCTGAACAAAACTGAGAAGAAACAATCTTGCTGTGGGTGCAGGTGGATGTCAGGAGCTACCAAGACAGTCGCAGCCCAGGCCCTCTGAAAGTTTCAAGTTCCACTCCAATAAAGAGCTGGGTGGGGTGGATAGGCTCACACTGGAGAAAACAGGAATGTACTATCACCAGCAATATTTTTTTAAGGCACCTGTTGGTATGTCTGATGCAGGTTCCCCAGGAGGGAGAGTGAAAAAAAAGAGACTGGGAGAGAGCAAGATGTCAGCAGCAAGGGCATCTCTGTCCCAGCAATGTCTTTCCCTGGAAAACTGGTGGGAAATATTGTTAAAGATAAAATAACCAAGCATATAGAAGAATAAGCCTTGTTGAAGCTGAGTCAGCATGGCTTCTGCCTCACTAAGCTATCAGCATTCTTTGAGAATGTCAACAAGCATATACTGTAGTTAGAGATGATCCAGGTGACACAGTATACTTTGGCTTTCAAAAAGTTGTTGACAAGGTACCTAACCACAAACCCAGTCATTGGGGCCTCCAAGTAAGGCTAGTCAAAGGTCAGTCCCAGGATTTATGCAATTACTTTTAGTTTGGAATTGCCCTTAACTGCATGCTTACATGTGATTAAACCCTTCATTAATTGCACTATTAGTGCTCTGTGTAATGCTTACGCACAATATGTTTTTTTCATTTCTCTTATATTTACTGATTTATTGATGGATTGTTGTTGTTGTTGCCAATGGTAGAATGCAGTGGGGATGAAAATAGTGCCTGCATATAGAAGAGCCAATGCTCACCAGAAGGAAACACAGCATTTAAAATGTATAGCATTGGCTTATGGATGTCTTGATAATGCAATACAGTGGTACCTTGGTTTAAGAACAGCTTAGTTTATGAATAACTTGGATTGAGAACGCTGCAAACCCAGAAGTAGGTATTTTGGTTTGTGAACTTTGCCTTGGAATAAGAACATGTTTCGTTTCCTGTTGAGTGTGTTCCATTTGTAAATTGAGTCCCCTGCTGCTATGGGAAAGCACGCCTTGGTTTAAGAACACTTTGGTTTAAGAACAGACTTCTGGAACGGATTAAGTTCATAAACCAGGGTACCACTATACAGTATACATAAATGTCCAATTCACAAAACTCTGCTACTTTTTCCATAGGTAGCCCTCCTGCAACAGGGACAGGGACATTGCAGATTACTTTGGAAGATGTTAACGACAACGCCCCCTCTCTTTATCAAGCGGTTTCATCTGTCTGTGAAGATGTGAAAGACGTGAAGGTCATCTTTGGAGCCTTAGACAAGGATATTCATCCTAATGCCGAACCATTTAAATTTGAGTTGAGCAAGCAGTCCGGACAAGATAAAGTATGGAAAATCACAAGAATCAACAGTAAGTATATTAGAAATAGTACCCCCTTCCATTATTCAATCTGTTAAGTTCTTTCTCCTCCCCACACCTTTTTACCATCCCCAACTGTTATCCACAAAATGGATCATTGTTAAATTTCTCAACCATTCTGTCTGATATTTCCATTATATCTAAGGCTACTTTCTTGTTTATCTGTACTCAACTGTTACCGGTATATATAAAACTGGTCATCCTTAAAAATTTCTCAGTACATATGTCCGAGATTCCAATTCAATATATTATACCAAGTTTCCCAGCTGTTTTTGGACTACAACTCCCATCATTCCTAGCTAGCAATACCAGTAGTACCAAACAGCATTAAACTTTGTTACTAAGCATTTTCTTCCTATTTTCCTCTTCTTCCTTCTGGGATTTGTGTTTTGCTTCCAAGTCTGCCTCCGCCTCACAAAAAAACTTTGATCACACATACACACCATATATGTAAAGCACAATTTTTGCATGGTTGAAGCATAGCATTTTCCCCAGAGCTACATTTCCCAGCACCATTAAATCTACATTTCCCGGGATTTTTTGTGGGGAGCAATTTGTGCTATTTGTATGGTTTGGCAGATGTGCAGCTTCCCGCTTCATTCAAGTGCCTCTGTTTTGTTTGAAAAGCAACAAAGCACCTTAAGCTCATTTGAAAGTGGGACCAATGGGCTGAAATACAACCTGAAGACTGTCCAACTAAATCTTGGCCGTGGGAAATGGCCAAGCAGTAAGAATTTTCTGATGCTATTGTTGAAAGCACCGCCTTTGGCCACAATACACAAATCCTGGCCAAAGTCTCCTTGATAGGCTCTGAGGTTGACTCAGACTGTTATAAAAGCTGTCCAAAAATTCAGTGACACAAAGGAAGTCAAGAGGCTGACAGATTTCTGCTGAGGGAGCCCTTAAGTTTTGCTGCGCCTCTGAAGTGCATTGAATTATCTTCTGTTACAGTGTGTGGAAAATTTTGCCACTTCCTTAGTGGAAAATGAACACTCAGGGAGTCTGAACCAGCTCAGTGCATTACAGCCATCCCATGCCATGCAATGAGTAGCACACCTGGTGGGTTTCTATTCTCATGAAATTGCAGGTGTAGGGAGAAGTGTTTCACTGTCATATGTTTTCTCCTGCTGAAGCCATTCCTCAGCAAATGCCTTTCTCCCTGCTCAATTATGATTGCAAATAGACACATTCTGGCCTTCACTGTGCTTTAGTAATGGTTTGAGATCTATCAGCATACAGAGCCAGATTGTTGTTTAGCTTTGTTAAACATTTTCTCAGAAAGCAATACAAACTTGAGAAGTGTTGATACGTTAGGTCATCATGGAAGCAGAATTGATGATTACCCATTTTTGGAAGGAGCTATGAAAGAACATTAATATAAAAAGGGTTGGGATATGGCTTTAGTTGAAATGTTGACAAATAAAATCACACTGGCTAGGTGGAGTCAAAAGAGGAATAATTTTGGATCAGAATGGTTTGCTTTTGCAATGCATGTGAATAAGAAAATTAATGATGTACTGCTGCCATCTCTTTACGCTGCTTGGTGGAATCCTAGTTGTTTATATTTGCTGTAGTAACATTAATAATAGTAGCAGCATCTGTTACCTTTCTACTGTGTTTCATAGAGAGTAATTCTAGTGTGATTTTTGCTGTGCCTATTAGTCTCTAGAACTGAGTTTTATTCGCAATTTAAATTATGTTCAGAATTTTATTTATGTTTTGAGTTACATTCTTTGCAGCAGTTCAGGAACTGCCTTTGCTACACTGGTTTCAAAACTTATTTTTCTTCCTTTCTTTACAAAATAATGGGTGATGGAGGTAATGCTCAAGGAATTTGATATTTGTGGATTTCACAGGTGTCAAGGACAAGGCCCGCGGGCCAAATGCGGCCCGCGAGACCTCGTCATGTGGCCCGTGAGCGCGCGCTGATTGGCGGTGGGCAATCCCCCGCACCATTTTTGCCTTGCCGGGAGAACCCGGCAAAGTTTTTTTTTTCCGGGCCGTTTTGGCCCAGCGCGGCTTTTTGCCGCCTCGGGGGTGCCCCGCGCGGCTTTCTGCCACGTCGGGGAAGCCCCCCACACCATTTTTGCCTTGCCGGGAGATCCGGCAAGGTTTTTTTTTCCCGGGCCGTTTTGGCCCAGCGCGGCTTTTTGCCGCCTCGGGGGTGCCCCGCGCGGCTTTCTGCCGCGTCGGGGAAGCCCCCCGCACGATTTTTTCCTTGCCGGGTGTCGCCGGGTGACGCTTTTGCAAGTGTCGGTGGCGAGGGGGAGGGAGACGTTGCACGGAGCGGAGAAGGGGCGGCGCGCGCCGACCCTCCCCCGCTCTGTGAAGCATCTCCGCTGTCGCCCGTCGCCACCAACACTTGCAAAAGCCTGCTTTTGCAAGCGTCGGTGGCGAGGGGGAGGGAGACGTTGCACGGAGCGGAGAAGGGGCGGCGCGCGCCGACCCTCCCCTGCTCTGTGAAGCATCTCCGCTGTCGCCCGTCGCCACCGACACTTGCAAAAGCCTGCTTTTGCAAACGTCGGTGGCGAGGGGGAGGGAGACGTTGCACGGAGCGGAGAAGGGGCGGCGCGCGCCGACCCTCCCCCGCTCTGTGAAGCATCTCCGCTGTCGCCCGTCGCCACCGACACTTGCAAAAGCCTGCTTTTGCAAACGTCGGTGGCGAGGGGGAGGGAGACGTTGCACGGAGCGGAGAAGGGGCGGCGCGCGCCGACCCTCCCCCGCTCTTTGAAGCATCTCCGCTGTCGCCCGTCGCCACCGACACTTGCAAAAGCCTGCTTTTGCAAGCGTCGGTGGCGAGGGGGAGGGAGACGTTGCACGGAGCGGAGAAGGGGCGACGCACGGCCACCCCTTCTCTCTCTCTCTCTCTCTCTCTCTCTCTCTCTCTCACCCCTTCTGTCTTTCTTTCTGTCTGTGTGTCTTTCCTTCCTTCCTTCCTTCCTTCCTTCCTTCCTTCCTTCCTTCCTTCCTTCCTTCTCTCTGACCCCTTCCTTCCTTCTCCCTCTTTCTTTCACTCTCTCTCTCACCCCTTCTGTCTGTCTTTCTTTCTTTCTGTCTGTCTGTCCTTCCTTCCTTCTCTCTCTCTCTCTCTCTCTCTCTCTCTCCTTGCTTCCTTGCTTCCTTCCTTCTCTCTCTCTCTCATCCCTTTCTTCCTTCTCCCTCTTTCTTTCACTCTCTCTCACCCGCCAACCCCGTTCGCCAAAGCAGGCTTGTTTTTGCGATTGGGGTTGGCGGGGAAGAACCAGCAGCATCCCTCCGCCACCCCTCCCAGCCTTTTAGAGGAGGAAAACCAGAAAAATATTTTTTTTCTTGTTTTCCTCCTCTAAAAACAACGTGCGCACTATGGTCCTACAGATACAACCGGCCCTTTGAGGGTGACCAAACTGCTGATGCGGCCCCCGATGAATTTGAGTTTGACACCCCTGCTCTAAGGAATTTGTCTATCTATTTGAAAGAATTTCTAAACTTCTTAATGCTTTAAAAGATCAAAGCTGTATATGGAACATTCATAGAAACAATAAGGCAGTATAAAAACAGATACAACATTTATAAAAAGCAGTAAAACAATGCTATAAATGCAGATTATGGTAGGAATTCAATAATCTTTTAAATCAGGAAGAACCTGGGCAGAGAAAAATATCTTTACAAGACATCTAAGCTTTTTTTTAATGTCCCCTAATTGTTATTTCCTCTTTCCTTTCAGACACTCACGCCCAGCTCATTCTGCCACAAAACTTGAAGAAGGCGAACTACAACATCCCCATCTTGGTGACCGACTCGGGGAAACCGCCTCTAATTAACAATACAGAACTGAAAATCCAAGTGTGCTCCTGCACAAAATACAAAATTGACTGCAGCGCATCTTCAACCCTTCACCTCAGCATGGTCCTCTTCTTCATTTCACTCTTCAGTTTATATTGTAAGTTTCCTGAAAATGTCTAACACTAGAGTTAGTTCACACTTAACCTGGTTCTATTGATTCATGTGTTCATGCCACTTGATGGGGATGAAGAAGCAGAGGGAAGTTCATTCAGAGTGGGACCTCTTTCATCAGTATCCTGACCTGCCCCCACCATCCAGCCATGATCCTATCTAGCTGAAGTAGCAGCCAGCCATGGGCTGCCATTTTCCCAGAATCCTGCAGGGCACCTGCAGTGGGGATGTTTAGGGAGGCAGGAGAGGATATGTTATTTGATTATATCCTTCCTAACTTGCGTTGTTGTTGTTTAGTCGTTTAGTCGTGTCCGACTCTTTCTGACCCCATGGACCAGGGCATGCCAGGCACTCCTGTCTTCCACTGCCTCCCGCAGTTTGGTCAGACTCATGTTGGTAGCTTCGAGAACACCGTCCAACCATCTCATCCTCTGTCGTCCCCTATATCTTAGCAGAGTTCCAAACATTCCCCCTTTTTAAATTTGCACAGCAGTTAGCTTGTTGCAGGCTCGTCTGAGCCTCACTATATAAGATTCCTGATAAGATCCCTTCTTATCCCTCTTAAAAATAGTAGACACAGTAAACTTATTAAAGTCACTATAAAAGTAGTTTACTCACAGTATCATCAGTTCACAATTGGATCCCTGAAGGCAGACTTAGGTTACAATATATATATACCGGTATATACATGTGAAACTATCCCATAAGGGAGTTAGTCCCAAGTGACTGCGAACAGGCAGTCACTTCCGCTCACACGTAGAAGAACAAAATGGAGAAGAGGAGCAGAAGGAGGAGGTGTGCTCCTCTTGCCCAGATTAGGCCATGTCCACATCTTGTCAGAGGCAGATGAAGTTTGTCCCAGCTCTGTGGGAAGTTAGCTTCTTAGCTGCCTTATGCTCAGCAGAGGCAACAGTGGTGAGGAGCCTTGCCAGGATGCAGTGGCCTCAAAAGTTGCCCAAAGGGTGCTGTGTGTTGACTCTAGGCCTGCCTCTGATGGATGACAGCTCTTAATTTCAGAGATGCCAACTTGGCTGTAAGTCAAGCAACAGGGAAATGAATGATGCTCATTCAGAGAAGGCATAAAGCAGTTTAGCAACAGAAAAATAACAGTTTTAGACTACATTGTATAATAAAGCAGCGGTGGGGAGCCTGTGGCCCTTCTGATGGTACTGAACTCCTATCAGCCCTATCCAGCATGAGCAAGTATTGAGAATAATGAGAGTTATCGAGTCCCACAACAACCAGAAGGCATCAGATTTCTCTCTTCCCACCCTCCCATTCCTAGACTTACATAATTTTTTTCAGGCCACCACCCTCTTGGTTCCAAGTGCCCTCCTCCCACCACCCTACCCTATAAAAAACATCAGTCAGAATAGCAGTTTGCACAACCCACTAGGGAAGAAAAGAACACCAACAAAGTCAAAATAGTAACAATTTATTTCACAATTATTCAAAATCCAAGTAAAGCAATTAATTCAACAAAATTGATGAACTTGATCCAGTCTGATAGTCTTTACACCTTCAGTGCCCTCCTCTTGCTTCTTAGTGCCCCCACTGCACCCCAAAAGGCAGAACCACCCACTTTGGGAACCACAGATCTTGACACACAATTTAGGATTATATCCAACTAAATTCTACTCAGAATAGACCCTTTGAAATTAATGGACTTAAGTTAGTCATTGGATGCCACTGTTAGCCTCTGCAGACAGTAACAGAGAAATCAGGTCCAAGAGCCATCTAACCACATCTACTCAGAAATAAGTTCCATTGAATTAAATGGGGCTTACTCTCAGGTAGGTGAGGTTAGAATTGCAGTCCAAGGATTTGCTTTATGTTATGCTTTTGGATTAAGTCTTATCCACCTTTCGCCACTTTGCTACATTGCCAAACATTTCTTTCTTCCTTTCTCCCCGATTCCACACACGGAGGTGGTGCATTTTAGAAGCGCCATTAACTCTGGCACGAGCTCTCCCACAGTTCAAATATTTATCAGAATAATCAAAGATTACGATGCTGAAAAAAACTGTGAGATACCCTTAATGTGTATTGAGCAGATGAAATATCCCCATCACTGGTGGCAAAATTATGGGCTTAATTTTTGCACGCACATCCAGAAAGAGGGAGAGAAAAAACCTGCTTACTTGCTTGGCTTCGCTCTTGGTGCTTATACTTTATGAGCCACTTCTGCCTGGGAGGTAAATCCCTCTGTCAAGTGAGGATTTTGCTTCCCACACCAAATTTTGTGCCTGCGCGCATACGTTTGACAATCTGGAATGGAGGATAGATAGCACAATGTGTGAGCCATTCAGTATGACTATGAGCCCTCTGTGAATCTCTTGCCAGAACAAAACATCTTGGTATTATCATTTAAATGAAGCAATTATTATCTAAGCTTGGGATATGTTCAGGAAGTCAGTGGAATGATATGTGGTTGAGGTTTTTATTTTATTTGGGTTGGGGGGCATTGAATGAGTTTAACTGCTCTGAAAAACTGCAGGATGGCAAATAATCTCGGAACAGCATATGCAGTGACTGCCCCTAGCAGTAGATGGGATGGATTCCAGCTGCATCAACCATGTGAAGGGAGAAAGCTAGTATTCTACAACTGAGTTCTACTCAGAATAGATCCATCAAACTTAACGGACTTAAATTATGCCAGAGCTGCACCATACATTTAAAGCACATACACTGTATATTTATTTATTTCATAAATAAATCAAACAAAACTCAATTTACAAATCATAAAATAAAATAAAATAATCAATGAAAAGAATTGACAGTAATAACTGAAGTCTTTTGAAGAGTTAAATAACAATAGACTAGAAACAGATGGAAACTCACATCAACTTTCTAAACACCTGGGTAGGCTTGTCTAAAAAAAAAAAAAGAGTTTTTAGCAGGCACCAAAAAAAGAGTACGGTGAAGGCGCCTGACTGATATCAATAGGAAGTTCCAAAGTATAGGTGCTGCCATATTAAAAGAGTGTGTACAAATGCGGAACAGGTACAATATTGTATGCCACCTGTAGCAGTGCCGGTTCTGCCGATTGCAATGGTTGAGTGGGCATAATATATGGGGTAAGGTTCTCTTGTAGGTAAACACAGATTTCAAGCTAACTTTCCCCCAAAGAATCCTGGGAGATGTAAGTTGCTAAGGATTCTGGGAAATGAAGTTCTGTGAGGAAGAAACTGCTATTCCCAGTATTCTTTGGGGGAAGTCGTGGGTTGGGTGTGCTTTAAATGTATGGTGTGGATCTGCTCTTAGTCCTGTCCATTAATTTCAGTGGGTCTACCCTGAGTAGATCTAACATTGGATACAGACCCTATTTTTGTTTGTTTTATTGCATTTATATCCTACTTCCCCCCCCCAAAGAGCTTAAGGTGTAGTCCTCCTCCCCATTTTATTCTCAGAACAACCCTGTGAAGTAACTTAGGCTAAGAGTGACTGGCCCAAGGCCACCCAGTGAGCTTCATGGCCAAATGGGGATTTGAACCCTGGTCTCCCAGGTCCAAGTAAAACACTCACCACTACACCATACTGGCTCTCAGGATCAAAATGTCTCTGGAATTTCTGGGTAGGCAAACCTAGATCTCTGCAGGTCAGCTAGGCTTGTTGGGTGTGTTTATCAGTTCCTAGAAAAAAGCCCAAAAGCAATTAATGACCAAAGTAAATGTTACCGGTAAAAAAAATACATAAACCTTATTTAAAACAACTTATTTTAGCAGTGGAATATCACATTACTGACATTTTCAAATTCACAGAGAAACAAAAACAAAATCTTTGACTGGCATTAAAACAATGACAATGTTGGTGCTGGGAGGACTTCTCTGGGAAGAGGATTTGTATGGTGAGCTTCACTGAACTTTTAACATATACCAGTTGCTATACAAGAGTAGCTTCAAACTGCAATGGTGGTTCCTCTACTCAGTATGCTGTACATTACTCATGGGTATGGCAATTAATTGCATGCTAATTTAGGAGCAGAGTCGTGCTTTCCACCCCACCCTAAAGAGCCACTCACTTCCTGTATGAAGGATGTCGTTCATCGTTGTCTATAAAGAGTTCCCAATTTGTGAACTCCAGCTCACGTGCTGGGATTCTGTGCAATCAGGACACCCACAGAAAGGGTTATCCAGATTGCACACAGTTATTACAGGTGCATGGGACAGCTAAGCTGTGCCCCCCATATCTCATTGACCATCAGGCCCAGTCCGCCCATTGGGGCAGGGTGAAGCAGCCACCTCAGGCGGTGCCCCCATGGGCACCCTGCCTGCCCCACCACCTCTGATGGAGAAGAGGCGCTGGGGTCGGTGCTGCTTTCTGGTGACATCTCAGGATATTTCACTGAACTTCCATGAGATCTCATGGAGTGTGCCAGATTTCATGAGATTTTGGCAAGATCTCACTGGAAATCAATGCCAATGCCAGTGCCACTTCTCCACTGGTGGTGGTGACAGGTCACAGCGAGGTGGCATTTTGCCTCAAGTGGCAAAATGGAAAGTGCCAGCCCTGTTGAACACCAACACCCATCAGCTTCTGCTGGCACAGCCAACAGTCAGGGATGATGGGGTCCAGCAGCAGCTTATGGGTCACATGTTAGCTACTCTTGGAACAGGAGTCTTCCCCAACCTGGTGCCATTCAGATTTTTGGAAACACAACTCCCGCAAGCCCCAGCCAGCATGGAAAAATTAAGCCACAGATAATAGTGAATACCTTTAGAAATCTATCTCGCCCCCAAGAGAAATTGGATGAAATGTTCCTTCCAGACTCTAGAAGTTGGTGCCCCACATTTCCTGTCCATTCTAGAATAGATACGAGCACTACGATGCTACTTTGAAATGAGCTATAGGAGCAAAGAATTGCTCAGTCATTTTGTAGTCAGTCTAAGCAACCTTTAGTGCTCTCCCTTTTCCAAGTTGCCTTGAGGTCTAGCCAGGTCTGCAAACTGCAAAGTTTGACTTTGGCAGCGATAAGTAAAACACTCCATTACCCTGCCGGAAAGTAAGGAGGCAAAGACTGAACTCGATGTGAAGAGATTAAATGAGTTTTGTGGAGTCTGCATTGAAATTAATTTGTCAAACTAAGTGTGAAAGGCCTCAGGTGTGCTGGGGAATGGCACATCACACAGATGCCAGGACTCTGATTGCAAATAAACCTCAAATATATCCTTGTATTTAACTATCTATTAATTTCCTCAAGCCTTCCAGTTGAAATGGCAATTCCTGGTAAGACTTCACCCCTAGTGAGGCCTCTGTATCCATCCACCCCCTACTTATGATGATGCCACCCTTTCCCATTTCAGCAATGAACCAGAAGACCTAAGATGCAATATAGTCTCATTTCCCCCTCCAGTCTACAAATCCAGAAGACATAAACCATTAAACATTTCATTAATTGGATGATTTAAATCTATTTGAGTCTCAAGCCAGCAGAATTTGGGGGAACAGTTAATGGAGCAAAGCAGCCTTCCCCAACCTGACAGTCTCCAGATGTCAGATTGCAAATGGCATCGTCACATGGGTCACACGCTGACTAGGGCTGATGGGACTTGGAGCCTAATAGCTTCTGGAGGGCACTGCATTGGCTACCCCTGCACAAGAAGTTTCTCAGCAGCCACGTGAAGCTTGCTGATCCTATATATTTACACTCCACTGAAATGAATGGATGAAGCCAGGGATTTGTGGATGATTTCACACAAGAAATAAATACATATAGGAAATATGTATTCTATGCATCCACATCCACATAAAGAGGAAAAGAAACGATGAATAAATGTGAAAGATAAGTGTATCCATAAGGCATAAATACTTGATCATTCGGAAGTATTCCTACTGTATGATCCAGTTGTTGTTTTTTATCAGCTTTTCCTCAGAAGTGAAAGTGGCACTTGAGAAGATTAAACCTTGATGCCTTATGTGGTGTATCTTGAGGAGGAGAGGGGGAAAATGTTTAATATTCCCTGGTTTTGACAGAGCTAAATTACTGGTTTGTAATAGACTGTGTTTCTTTTCTGGGCGGTTTATTAATGTCAGGCGTATGACTGCCGAGTCATTTTCTGAATTGTTTTAAAACAGTCTATAGCTAAAACCAGCCAATAATTCACAGAAGATAATTTACTTGACAAATTTTGGCTGCTGCTCTGCTGGCAGGGAGGCCACAGAAAATCACAATTTCAGTCTGCTCAAGTTTATCAATTTTTTATCTAACCCAATTTATCTCCTTGTCTTCCATGGGATTCAGTATTCAGTGTGTGATATTCCAAACTGCAGCAGTGTTGGAGGACTTTCAGCATTCCAAATTAAAGCTATACCAGCTTTCTTTTCTTTCAACTCCCCCACCTTCCGTTGCATTCCCTGATTGGGTAACTGTTTCTACAGAGTAGCATTTTCATGATTAACCACTGGTGACATTGCCAACTCTAGATATATGTGGGAGCTCCCACTATGGATTTCAAGGATCTTCAAAATCCTAAGGGTTCTCTTGCCGTCAGAAAATACCTGGTGAGCTCTTCACTCAGAGCAGTTTAGCACCTTTCATATCCTCAGAGTCCTTCTGAGATCTACTTGTTGAAGCAGTCTTTCTTCCCCTGTTAATCACTATATCACCAAGTGTGTAGCCTCTCCTTTTCTTCAGCTAACCCTTTCCCTCCTTGACTAGCTCCAAAATCGCTGCCTTTTCCTTCACCAGAACATAAGAAGAGCCTGCTGCATCAGGCAAGTGGCCCATTGTGCCCCTCATCCTCTTCTCACAGTGGCCAACCAGAGACCTGTGGGGAACTTGCAAGCAGGACATGAGCACAAGAGCCTTCTCTCCTCCTGCGGTTTCCAGCAATTGGAATGCTCAATTAATATTTGCATAGTAGGCTTGTTGCTACACATATTCAAACATCCCTTTCCCAGGCAAAGAGAAATTATCAGAGTTCAAGGGCAGATTCCAATTAGCCAAAAGACACACGAAAGAGGATGTAAGGCAGGGTTTGGGAGAGCCGTGTCCTGAGGAGAGTCCCAAGGGCCAGATCGGGCCTGAGGTTCTCCATCGCTGGTATAGAAGAAAGCACTCTGGCATTAAAAAAAGCAGTCATGAATTTCCTCCTCCCATCCTCCTTTAGGGAGGGAATGGGGGTATATCAGCAACCTGAACACTGTTGACTGTCTTGTTAGCGCTTTGATTATGATCAGCTTCCCATCTCCCTGTTCAGTAGCGGTCAGGTTTCATTGAACCTTATGCTGAAAGTGCATGTTTTTAATCATCTGAAGATTAATTCAATAAATATCTGGAGAGAGGGTAATTGTGCTTCTCCCCCCTGAAGAAATTGAGTGATCAGCTATCAGACTTGAACATCTATCCTTATCAGCCAAATGACTGTAGCCAACTTGAATGGCTTTAAAAGAGAATTAGACAAATTCATGGATGGCTGTGCTCTGGCTCCACGGTCATTGGCAGTATTGCTTATGAGTGCCAGCTGCTGGGAGCCACAGGTGAGGAGAGTGCTCTTCTGCTGAGGTTCTGCTTTTAGACTTCACATTAAGGCATCTGGTTGGCCACTGTGAGAACATATTGCTGAACTAGACGACCATTGGCCTCATTCAGTTCTTAACATTTTTATAGCATTCCACACAAAGCCCAATGTGCCTGTATCAGAGATACAGAAACAAATTACTCAAAACAAACAGCAATAACTATCTAGCAAACAAGTAACAACCATTGAGGCCTTCCTAAGTCAGTGTATGTTTAGCAGTCAGTGGAATCTGCAGTGGAAATGGAGGCCACAACTGTGAATTTATTTGCATGCTAATAAGCCCCCTTCTCTTTGGGACTGTCATTTCTGTATGGCTGATAATAACAGTTTTAACAATATTTGGATTTTTAAACAATCTTCCAGCATCTTTGTTTCTTTGTGCTTTAAGCAGAGAGGCAAGCTGATGAGGAAGGCAGCTAAACAAAGACATTGTGTTACAGCCAACCAAGTCATCACAGAAATAGATTGACTTCTACTTGTGCAACAGAACTTCCCCTCCCTTTCTCCACACAAACACTTCTCCAAAATGGAGGCTTCCCTAGTCCTCCAGAAAAGATGTGGAGGGTTGTGTGGGGCATATGGGGGTAGCAGTGAGGGAAGGGAGAGTTCGTTACACGAGCAGAAATCATTGGTTGGCTTCAACCCAACATCTTTGAATTAACGATGATAAAACATTTCAGAAAAGTAAATAGAACATTACTAGTATTTTTTAAAAGATAGACACTGCTTACCATCTTTTTTCCATGTTTAACACACCCCCATGTATAGGTAAAGGGTAAAGGGACCCCTGACCATTAGGTCCAGTAGTGACCGACTCTGGGGTTGCGCGCTCATCTTGCATTATTGGCCGAGGGAGCCGGCGTACAGCTTCCAGGTCATGTAGCCAGCATGACAAAGCCGCTTCTGGCAAATCAGAGCAGCACACGGAAACGCCATTTACCTTCCCGCCAGAGCAGTCCCTATTTATCTACTTGCACTTTGATGTGCTTTCGAACTGCTAGGTTGGCAGGAGCAACGGGAGCAACGGGAGCTCACCCCATCGCGGGGATTCAAACCGCCGACCTTCCGATTGGCAAGCCCTAGGCTCTGTGGTTTAACCCACAGCGCCACCCGCGTCCCTCCCCCATGTATATGATGACCCCTATTTTGCCACGGCCACCAAATGTCTGCACGCTTGCCGCCAAAAGCCCACCTGCCCACTCAATGCAACCACAGCCAATTGCACGTACACCTTACCGCTGCCATAAATCGCCTGCCCAATTGCCGCAGCCAATCTCTTGCTGGCTGCTGCCACCAATCCACACACACACACACACACACACCGCCCCCGCGCGCTGCTATCCATGTATAAGACAACCCACAAATTTTGCCTTTTATTTCTAAGGAAAAAATATCATCTTATACACAGGGAAATGCGGTATATTCTCACAGTCTCCATTAATCTGGAAAATTAGCCACCATTTCTTGGGGTTACCTGATACAATTTCTTTCTACTGGAAGTCTATTTGTTCCCAAAGTGGTTGTGTGTGCTTGGTCATGGTCTTAGAGACAATGTCCCACAAAACAACATAGACATACATTGCATAAGGGATGAGAAGGTTTTGAGCCTTCAGGTGTTCTTCAACTCTAATTCCCATCAGCCTGCATGGCCAACATTCAGGGATGGTGGGAGATGGAGTTCTGCATCTTCTGGAGGGCTGCAGGTTTCCCCCATCCTTATACCAAATCAGATCATTTTCCTTTCTAGCTCACTGTGATTGGTATCAGCTCTCTTTCTGCATTGCAACCCTTTGCTCAGGCAACAGAGCTGTGGCCCCGTAAGCATGGCAGCTTGCTAAATTGAAATGTGGACCCACATACTTAATGGTCTTATGATCACTCCCCCTCCGAGAGCCAAAAGGGCGGGAGGGCTCAACCGCTCACTCTTGGAGTAACTAGCACAGATTAAAATCTCCATTTCACTCATAAAAATGCATTAAGCATATGAAACAAATCCATGCAGTTATTACTGTGATTATGAGTATGCCCAGATAGTTAAAGCTGTGTTAACTCTATATTAAATGATCTTGAATATGTACTCAAGGGTGAGTTTATATAAGAACATAAGGAACTTACCATTCTTAATAAAAGAAGAAAAGCCCTGCTGGATCTGACCAAAACAGTTGCCTCTGTGGGAAGCCTGCAAGCAGGACCCAAGTGCAACAGGAACTCTCCTCAGGTTTGATGCCCAGAAGTTGGTGTTCATTGTAGAACATCTCCATTGTGGCTAGAACCACTGGCAGCCTCCTCTTCCAGGAATTTGTCTAATCCATTTTTAAAGCTGGTGACCTCCTGCAGGAGTGAATTTCATAGTTTAAGCATGTGATATGTGGAGAGATACTTTCCTTTATCTATCCTGAATCTTCCAACATTCCGTTTCAATGGATGACCCCAAGTTCTGGTATTATGATACATAATACCAGGCAGAGGGCCTTCTTGGTAGTGGCGCCCGTCCTGTGGAACGCCCTCCCATCAGAGGTTAGAGCAATAAACAACTATCTGACATTCAGAAAATACCTCAAGGCAGCCCTATTTAGGGAAGTTTTTAATTTGTGATATTTTAATGTATTTTGGTGTCTGTTGGAGGCCGCCCAGAGTGGCTGGGGGGACCCGGCCAGATGGGCGGGGTACAAATAATAATAAAATTATTATTATTATTATTATTATTATTATTATTATTATTATTATTATATGACTGTATTAAAGGAACACATGTTCCTATATTATTCTGAATGGACATTAAACATTTTGGAAGACATTTGTCCATGTCCCACCACTGTTTTAATTAAAGCTGGTAGGGGCAGGCTCTTCTAGGTGGTAGCACCTGGGCTTGAGACACACTCTCAAAGGCCATTAACAGCATCTTCCCTTTCTGTTCTTGATGCCTTGTAAACTTCTCATTTTCATAAGCGAAGTATATAACATGTAAGCACACAGAAATCCATTGATGGATTATGGATCCTCTTGCAATTTCCTGAATGTCCCCCCTCCCTCCGCTTTGTTTCTCATTTTGCATCTCAGCTTCCTAGACTGGATTTCTGAAGATATATCACTCAAGGGCTGCAATTGACCAATGTAACATTTTGAACTTTTATCCTCCAGCTGTAAATTGTCATAAATAATTGCTTCTGAAAATGGGTAATTTAATGTGCATTGCTTGATCATGTGCAAGCAATCAAGTCAGCAAAACCTTCAGATTAAAAGGGATATATATATATAAATTGTCACCTGATTGCTAATAACCACACATTATTGCCCATCGCTTAGGTCTGTAAGAACTCCTGGCTGACATCTGAAGCTGACAGTATTGAGTTCCCATGGTGACAAGCAAGCAAAGGATATGCCATCCCAGTCAGAAGATCACCTTTGACTCTTACGATTCCTTCACTCCTAAGCCTCAGTCGTGCCAAATGTGGCACTTTGCAACTTCACTCTCTCTGTCCTCCCAGCTGCACGATAAGTTTCTGACAAAAAAAACCTCCTGCCTCAGTCTGGCTTTACCAATGGGTTCCTTGCCCAAGAAGACGGACGGTTAATGTAGTTGCTCGCCGAACGGTTACAAAATAAAAAGAGAAACACCACATAAATCTGATCTTCTGGGAGCAGAATTACAGAAGGACTCCACCTCCCCTCTCTCTCTGTTGACTTGTTGCTATTCAACTGTTTAAAAAAAATTGTCTGTGGGTTAGTATTTGTATATGTATGAGTGTATGTATATGTATATATATTTATATAGAGAGAAGAGATATACAATAGGGTTAGCTTTTGTATGGCATTTGCCTTAGGCTCACGGTCAATGGAGCAGAGCAGCACAAAGGCTGGGTAACAGATCAACATGCCAATAATAGCTCAACACGCTGTGTAAGCTGCATATAGAAGGGGAGATCCAATAGTAGTCATACTCAGAGTAGACACGTTGAATCAATGCACCTGAGTTACTTAAGTTCCACTGGTCACAGTGGGTCTACTCTGAAGCACGGCCAAAAGAGAACAAAATGTGGTGGTACCATGAAAATGACCACCTTGGTGGCACTTCCTTAAGAAAAGAAGTCTGGTACCACTCTCCAAAAGGTAAGGTACCTTTTGTTAATTCATCCTTCCTGTTCACATCCAAGAATGTTTTACTCTTTCAGCTTGCTGTGGAAGGTGAGGAAAAAGTAACACTTAACCGTGTTCTAGGGAAAAGAAAGTAGCTCTTACTGATGGATCATCTATTTAGATATTTCTGGTTTTTTAAAAATCTATTTTATATCCTGCCCCTCCTTCCCAAAGAGAGCACCGGGCAGAAAATTATTAAAAGAAAACACCTGTTTAAAAAACAAACAATAAAACATCAATGACATTTTGATAGAGAATCAAATGATATCTCCTTAACACCAATCATCTCCTCAAAGGCCTGAACAAATAGGTGAGTTTTAAATTTGTGCCTGAACATAGGTAGAGTGGGGACAACCCAATTTCATCTGGAAGGGAGTTCCACAGGCAGAGTGCCAACACTGAGAACTCCTTTAGTGAGGTAGTCAACCTCTTGTAACTGTACCGTTTCAGACGGTAGGTTCACATGATGGAAAATTCCAATGTAGAAAAAGGATATTTCCATATAGAATAATAACACAAACAGGGAGAAAGAGTTCTAGTCCAGCCTTTCTTCCTTGACATAGGTTGTTTTTTGGATGTGAGAATATTCCCTGCATTGAGTACCATTCCATCATGTGAAATGCCCCCCCAAAACCCAGTGTGAAGTAATATAGCCCATACACAGGTTCCCCATCTCACTGAGAATGAAGTCTCCATGTTTGTACATAACAAGAGGCCACACACACACCCTGCTTATTTGGAACAAGCAACATACCGGCACACATTGCCCAATCGCCCCTGGAGCAAGCAGGATGAGCAAATCAAGAAAGCTTGATTTCTCACACCATCCAAACAAGGGATTATATTTTGTTGCTCTCTAACAATCTGCAACGGCATAAACCAACAGCAAACCATGTTGCTCCCTAACAATCTACAATCCATAAGCCAACAGCAAACCACGTCTTAAATGTTAGCTAGTGATCATGGCTAGGGGGGTGGGATCCACAATCCCAGGTTCAGAAGTAATGGAATGCCAAGGCTTACGGATTTGCTTCTTCCTCTCAGCAATGCAGGAATGATCATTCTCAATAAACAACAATAAGCCACAAATGCTGGCTTATCATTACAACTGAACACAGCCTGTGTGTCAATTATAAATAAGAGATCGGAAGGTGTGCCCTTTGACTTTGCTATAGGCAAAAACCTGATGCCATCATCTAGCATTTCCACCTTCAGATAATTTACAATGAATAACACTTGAGATTTAGTGGTTGGGCACCAGGCAGTCATCAGGTTTAGGGGTGGGGAGTCTGTAGTGTCATTCAAACTCTTGCATATGAGAACATCTATCAAGATTTCCCATTGGTGACCCTTTTTTAAGAAAAGTTCCTCAACAGCCTATTAATAAGCAGTTCTCTCAATGCCTTTGGAAGCTAGCTCTCATTAAAGTGACACTTGAGCACATCTAGTGGGGTGGGGGGAAAGTTGTTATATAAATATATACATATATATAAAATTTGTTTTGAATATAGTATATATACATACATACACAGGTACACACACAGTTTAAATGAAAACTAACAATGAAAACTCCCTCTTTCCTCCCTCTTTCTTTTGGTCCGTGCAAAATAACCACACTTGTTTGCAAACTGTAGGAATAAAGGGTGTTCATTATGTATGAATATGAATCCTTTTTTTAAGGGGGGGGAAGTATTATTTGGTGAGCATGTAAGGAAATGGCAAAGTTCTAATTGTACCAAGACGTCCATCTTGTTAATAAATTGTAAATGATCCACAAAGCTCACACCAAATTTTTTTTATAACAAAGGAAATGTCAGCAAAAAAGAAAGAAAGAAGTATATTAAATTGACAGACTGTGGCTTTTAATAGAATTTGACAGTAACTAGGGGTAAGGTAAGTGTCTTAGACTCTTTTAATAAAGTTGCTTATTTAAAGTTTGAATTGCAGAGCTTTCTTATGCAAGAGAATGTCGCAGCTGTATATTTTGGGTTGGATTTAAACAAAAAACCTACACACCATGCTGTATGTTTAAGCGTTACCTTCTATGTCATACCTCTGTTCCTACGGTAGCTTTTTATGAATCATTAAAGAAATCCAACCATACATTTAGTTTTTCATACTCTTACACCAACTAGCAAGTGTGTCTTGAAAGGAAACCACTCTCTCAACTTCTTTGTTGTACCAACCATGATTGTACATTCACTTTAAGACCAGATGTTGGCCCTTTTTAAAAGAAACACGCTCCCCCACTCCAAATATTTGCAATGGCCAAACGATACACAGATGTTGCTCCACCATCTGCAATGATTTCCCTGTTCAGTCCAGTGGGGAGGGGGTACAGTTCAGCCTTCTTAGCCCTTTGAGTTGGGAAGCTGGCCTCTCTATTAAGACACCTGATCCATGTTCATAGGAGCTCCAGTCGTGCACCAGAGCACATTAAAAAACCATGACTTGGACCAATGCAGGTCAGCATAAGTTGGGTTTTATACATTGTGTGGGGAAAACACTTTGACAACACATAAGGGACAGATCACAATCCTGAAAAAGTAATTGCACATTGTCTACAGAAGCATGTATTTCAGTGTCAGTCATACTAAGAGCTGAAGCACTGAAAATATTGGATATAGATCTACTCTAAGTAGCATTTAGATGCAAACCTGAGTATCCCAACTGTTGAGAGACTGGGGGGATTGAAAGGTGCCAGAAAACAGGGAGTTGGAGATCCTATTATAGTGCAGCAATCTGAGAATTTTTTCTTTTTGTCTCTCTGTTGCTGCATATTTAGCATAAGGGTAAACACAGTTCTGTCTATAGCCGATGTAAACCCATCAACATGGACTATCTCTGGCCAATGTTGCATCACTCAGAAGGTGGAAGGCCCTTATTCCCCAAATGTTATATGTGATCAAAATGTTTTGAAACCATAGGGAATGTGGAATGAAACATGGATGGATGAATCTGTGTCTTTTTTGCCTCATTGGCAACCCAATTTTACAAAGACAGGCACCAATCCCATTGATGCCATTTCTTTTTGAAAAGGTTGTGATTAGGAATGTAAGAAGGCTTGTTAAAGCAAGCTAGCCCACACAGATCCATGAAGCTTCTTATCAAACAGTGCCATTTTACAATGTGGTACAGACGTTGACCCTAAACAGATGCAAGCTCAAGTAAATAAAGTTGAATGAAGATTCAATTGTAAGCCTATGGGATAAGGTTGAAAGAGGAAACCCTTTTTCTTCACACTAATTTATCTGATTGACCCACCACTCAGCAAATCCCATTTAGCCCTTAATTTGCTAGATTGAGCATATAAAAAATGGGATTCTCTGAAGCCAATGGAACAGCAGAAGCATGCAAATATTTTATTTAGCTCACTGTTGTTTTCATTTCACCCAGATATCAAGAACTTATAAAAACTTTGCTGTTGCATGAAAAAGACAACATTTAATTTTTTTGGCCTTATTTGCACTGAATTAAGTGCAATATTTATTAAGTGTTAAGGCACATCATGCTGCTTTTATCATCTAGGAGCATTTTCTTTCTTAAAGCTAGCTGTTTGAGTTGTTCTGATATGTAATTCATTAAAAATCAGGATATATGTGCAAAATCATCTGCATTGAGAGAAAGGCGCATGTAAAAACAGCCCTGGCATTAAATAATTTTGTTCCTTAAACAGAATTTTTGTTAAAAGCACAACTTTAATATAACCGTTATTAAGCTAATCAAAAAACTGTGCTGATTAGCAGGGCAAATGCCATTTTCAATAGCAGTCACAAATGGAGAAATTGCCAGAGTGCCTTGGGAGCCTGTTCATATCTTGCTCATGTGCATATATTAATGTACATTTTTGTTCGGCATTTGCAAAGCTGAAAGATCAAAGCAAAACAATGCCAATGGAACTTCCTCTGGGTGCCAAAGCAAAATTCTAGATTGGAGAAAGCACATAGCTACTCAGCCAGATTCCCACTTGACACTGAGGAGTAATTCAAATGACTGTTTTTCTTATGGATTTAGACTGATGCTCAATGGGAGACATTTTGGCTTGTCATTTCTATGCCATTCTTTCTTTTGTTATTCAACTCAATATTCACCTACACCATTTGTATGCATCTCTCTCTCTCTCTCTCTCTCTCTCTCTTCCATGAATCTTCTGAGCTAAACAACAAAGTTGTGACCCAAAGTCTCTAGAAGCTGCAATGCTTAAGTGATAGGACATGTTACACCCACACCCAGAAAGAAGACTACCAGACTAACTAAAGAACTAGGTGCAGACAGGGGAAATCAATACTTACCCTATGTGTAACAGAATGCTCCTCTCCCCAGGTCGTGCAAACTAGTAAACTTTATGTTCCACAGCCAAGGATGGGGAAGAAAGTCTCCCTCCTTGCTAAGTAAGACTTGATTAATGGAAGCCCAAACTGTGCATTCTGGCCCCATTGACCAACATTCACCATGATGTGCATGCCAGGCCCAAAGGGAACCCTCTCAAATATCAATTTCTGGGTGATACTCAAGAGCACCTTTCACCTTTCACTCCCACAATGCCACCAGGTGGCAATAGTTTCAGATCTTATCTTTTCTTAGCTGCCAGCACTGTATGTCAAACAGCCAAATGAAGCCAAAGCGGGAAGAGGTGTTCTATAGTGTAAAGTAGGAGAATATGGGGAGTCCCAATAGCCCCCCTCCCGAAAAAAGGTGCTTAGCTGAAACTCACACTATAGAGGGAGAGTGACTGACTGGGTGAAAGGATGTTTCAGAGAAGGACCATAGCTCAGTGATAGAACATCACCTTTTCATGCAGAAGGTCTCATTTTCTATCCCCAACATCTCCAGGCAGGGCTGGAGGACTGGAGAGCCACTGTGAACAAAGCTCTCACTTAATACAAGGGAGCTTTTGATATTCCTATGTAAATTCACCAATGTGCCTTCTTCACAGGGATAAGGGAGGAAGCAATTTGTTATATTTCTCACGGAAGACTGGCCTGATTCAACACTCCTGGACTTACTTATGAGTTAGAACACAACTCCCATTTGAATTATGCACTTCTCTGGATTTTTTTTTTGGGGGGGAGAGTGCATTTTCACATTTTGCAAATGAATGCACTGAAAGGTGTGCAATTGGAGTGCAGACTTTTCATGTACAGTCATACCTTGGAAGTCGAATGGAATCCATTCCAGAAGTCTGTTCAACTTCCAAAGCATTCAAAAACCAAAGCATGCTTCTGATTGGAAGCAGCAGAAGCCCCATCAGACGTTTGGCTTCCAAAAGAACGTTCGAAAACCGGAACAGTCACTTCCAGGTTTCGATCATTCGGAAGCCAAAACATTCCAGAATTAGGCTGTTCGAAAACCAAGGTTATGACTGTACTCTTAAAAAAGAAAATCTGCAGGAAAATGATGGTGAAATGGGATGGGATTAGGCTATACAGCCCCTCCCTCAGTTTTTGCTTGCAATTGTGTTTTTGATTATTATTTTTTTGGGGGGGTTACCTATCCTCTACCAAGACAGTTCAGAGCTCTTGGTTTTCCTAAATACGCCTCTTTTAGGGACAGGAGACAAGGGCCATTGCTCTTGCTGCTGTGCTAAGATGATGTGCTTTCCTTCACTGCTGGGAGCTGGATGAAAACTCAAAATCTCTCCTCCAGTTTGTTGCCTCTGTTCTGTAACTTACAGAGGGCCCTCTAATTATAGCAAGGAAGGAGTCTCCATGGCCCAAAGGACTTCACATTACACTAAAGCTGTGTTTTATTATTTAGCCGTTTGCAAGACTATCACAGCTGCTGCAGGCTTTTGTAATGCGCCTGTTATCACAGTAGGAAGGTTTGCTTTTCAGGGCATGAATTTTGAATTGCAGCAGGGAGCACACCCAATCTATCCTGGCATCTCAGAGACTAGAAGAGATTCTCTTGCTTTCCTTTGGGCCATAAAAGAAAGATTATATTTTTTAAAAAAATCAGAGAGAACAAGCACCCTGATGAATCAAAGCTCAGCATTTAATAATGTATCCTATGCAGCAATGCTGGTGGTCGTGGGTGGGTGTAATTTCTTGCTGTCTGCCAAAGTGGATAAATAGGTGTGCCATAAATGTGGCAGAGGCAACTGACAAGCTGCTACAATAGTAAGAATGATCATCCTCATTATTATTATGACTCTTTAAAATTTATGCCCCGATATGCCGCTGAGAAAAACCTCCAAAGTTGCTTGCAATAAAAAGGACCAAATACATACAGGATAATAAACCAGAAGTCATAAACTGAAAACTCATGAAAACAAAGCAGAAAGAACAAGAATTCTAATACTGGGAAAATAAAATATCTCCAGGGATGGAGGGCCACTGTTACTGCTGCTGCTGCTGCTGCTGCTGCTGCTGCTGCTGCTGCTACTACTACTACTATTTTGTTTAATTATATCTCATCTTTTCCCCGAAATAGAGGCTCAAAATGGCTCACAAAAAGTAAAACAAACATAGTTAAAATGCAGAAAGGTAAAGGAATATAAAAGATAATAGCTACAAAGGAATTCAACTACTGTTGCACCCCACCCCAATCTCAAAGCAGTGAGATTCTGGGTGCTTACCCAGCATTCATGTTTCCTTTGGGATGGGGCAAAGTGGAGACTGTGGTGTCTTTAGGATATATGGTTTATTTATACATATATATATATACAATCTGAGCCTATGATGGAGGGGATCACAGCATTAACTCCCCCCCCCCCCGACATAGCCCCAGCCTTGGATTCAAACAGAAATAAAACATCACTCTGACTCTCTGTTGTTTCCAGCTTCTAGCTAACATAACTCCAACTCTCAACTCTGACCTTTGGCTTTCTATCAGCGAGTTAAGGTGCCAAGCCACTTCCTTTGTTTCCTTAGACAAATTAGAAATTGTGACAATACTTTCTATAATAGCTGATCTCCGATTTTAAAATTTTATGTTTTTTTTATTGTATGGTTTATCTACCACCATTGTAAACCACTCTGATTATTTTATAAATGAATAGTGGGATATAATACAGGTAGTTGCAGTGATGTACAGCTCAATGCTATGTAGGGTTATCTTGGATAGCTCAGTTGGTTGAGTATGAGACTTTTAATCTCAAGGTCATGGGTTTGAGCCCCATGTTGGGCAAAAAGATACCTACATTGCAGGAGGTTGGACTAGATGACCCTCGAGGTCCCTCCCAGCTCTATAATTCTATCGTTCTAAATCACACAGAGTTCAATGGGGTTTACTCTTAAGTGCATATGAGTGCAGACTAATACAGTGGCAGGTGTGTGGTGTGTGTGTGTGTGTGTGTGTGAGAGAGAGAGAGAGAGAGAGAGAGAGAGAGAGAGAGAGAGAGAGAACCAAAACAATGTCTTGAAAGTGGAATACACCTTCAGTGACAAAGCCTTTCTAAAATGAATGCAGCTATCATATAGCTGCTGTCATTTCCAGTGCATGTTCCAGAGAAGCCTTGCTTGTTTTAATTTCACTATGGCTGTTGCTACTTTTGTCACATGATCGGGGAAAGAAAAAAAGAAAGAAACCCAACTTGCGCCGCTATCAAACAGACAATGAAAATGCAAGCTTTCAAGTTTCTAAGCACAGCCAGCGCTCACTTGGTTTTACTTTAATGGCAGAAAACTAATGGAATAATTCCATAACATAAAGCTTGATTAAAGCGGTAATTAAAAAGGAATTGATCTGACGCATCCGATTCTTAAAATTACAAGACTATGTGAAATTTAAATCTTTATCTCTGTTGCAGAAGCCTTGAAGACTCCTGGGTTGATGGGGAAAATATTTGAGAACAATAAGCATTTTTCACCAAAGTGAGTCTTTAACATGGAGTAAAAACTGGGGGGTGGGGGGGTGGAGAGAGAAGAATCTGCACTGTGATTATTCCATTTTCCACAGAAGAGTGCCTTGCGCATTACATTAGTGTTTGCTATTAGCGTATTTCATGTCACTCCATCATACTGTCTTTCAGTCAAAACCTTGCACTTGTCAGAGCAGATGGAAAGTTAGTTTAAATTAATTGATAGCATGCTGTGCACAGCTTGTGGTTTCAAGAACACGCAAAGAGAGAAGATACACCAATTCCCTCTTCTAAAATACCTATAAATTCAAGGCAAAATCTCTTAAGAAACCATCAGGAAATTACACTTCACCACAACAACTGCTGTCCCTTTTTTTCTGAAAAAAAGAAAAAAGCGACGTAGCTTTGATTTTGACACGAGGCGGCAGTGGTAATAAAATTGGTTGAATGCACATCATTTGGTGGGGGGAATGCAGAGCAGATAAGCCTTGTTGCGATGTCACAGCTCTTACTGTCTTTTCCCTGATGTTTTCTATTCCTACAAACACTTCTAGCCCAATTGATCAGCTATTCCGATTAAGGATCTAATCGCCTCTTTATCAGAACGTTCCCTGTAAATGGAAAGAGGCCAAGCCAAGTTTGCAAAGTGGACATGTCACTCTCCCTCTGTGATGGCCATTCTTTCCTTCTGACAGACACCCTGACTTTCTAAACTTGCTTTTTTAGTCCATCTTTTCAATTGACTTCCATGCAAAAGTCTCTATGGCAAATCGTGTTGCTCTGAGTTAAAAGAATCTGCCCATTTCTCAATCCCTTTGTTGTTGTTTTGGTGTCCCGCCAGAATTCTGAACCATGTTAACCTTTGGGAATTTCCTGTGCAATGAATGTGTATCTGAAGAAGTGTGCATGCACAGGAAAGCTCATACCAATAACAAACTTAGTTGGTCTCGAAGAAGAAGAAGAAGAAGAAGAAGAAGAAGAAGAAGAAGAAGAAGTAGAAGAAGAGTTTGGATTTGATATCCCACTTTATCACTACCCGAGGGAGTCTCAAAGCGGCTAACATTCTCCTTTCCCTTCCTCCCCCACAACAATCACTCTGTGAGGTGAGTGGGGCTGAGAGACTTCAAAGAAGTGTGACTAGCCCAAGGTTACCCAGCAGCTGCATGTGGAGGAGTGGAGACGCGAACCCGGTTCACCAGATTACGAGTCCACCACTGTTAACCACTACACCACACTGGCTCTCTCAGGTGCTACTGGAAGGAATCTTTTTATTTTGTTTTGACTGTGCAATGAAGTAAGAGTTGCCACTTAGGGGCTGGGATCAAAGCTCCACCCTGACAGGAAAAAAAGGCTGATGAAGCCAAGAGTTTACAGCCTAAGAGAGTGTTTTTGTAGGATTCTTTGGTATGCACAGGGAAGCCTTTAGAAGGGATCCTGTGACTGGATGTGGTTTCAAGGGCCAAACTGGAAAGCCTATAGGGACCCTGAGTTAAAGAGACACACTTAACAACATGCAGAGTTTGTCCCTAAGAAATCAGTGGGATGTGATACAAAACTAAGGTCTAGCCAGACAGCAAGCAAACAACAACTGAGATGAAAATGCAGCCTGTAAAGATCAGACAACAGAGAGAATGCTAAGATGTTCAGATATTAAAGAGATCCCACTTCCTTCCTAAATAAGCCTTCTCAGCTTGCTTTAGCTAAACAGACATGCACTCTTAACAAGTATATTCATCATGATGACCTGCTAACTTCACAGGTCTTGGATGCGATCCTGCCAGTCATCGGAGGGAAAATGGAGGGGAAATGGATGCATTTAGGCCTCCCTCAGTCAGTTTGATAGACACATATTTCTTTGAAGCTGTGACAGGCGGCCTCCCAGCTGTCAAGTCTGATTTAGCATTTCTAAACACTTGGTTTAGAACATCCTAGATTGGGATGGCTTCCAGTGCTCCTTTCCCTGCAAACTCCTCTGAAGAAACATGAAACATCACTTAAGAAGGATGTATTCATGTCTATTTCATTTCCATGAGGTGCGTTCAAACAAACCGGCTTCTAGAACTTTGACAAATGGCTAATTAGATGCGCATAACTCCTCTTAGGTATTGTCCATGAATCTTCAATTCAGAAATGAAATGGGGAAAGGGAGAAATCACTGAATCAGCTCTAGGATGAGTAACAAGAAATAAAGCTAGTCTTCACAAAGATGAAATTATTCACCCTCAATTATAAAGTTTCCAGCAAGGACTTAAAAGCAGAAATGGACACATTCAGTGTATTTCTGGTTTGTGTCATTTCCCCATAAGTCCCATTGTATTGATCTGCAATTAAAAGAAAATCCACAGGGGGGGAAATACATTTCAAAGCATATTAAAAACTGTATTTTCTCTCCAAATACATATTTTAAGCACACCATGTTACTTTTTGGGAGCCAAGAACTGCATGATGTTTGGGTAGTGCCAGTGGAATAATTGAGTTCCAGTCTGCACAGTAGTTGGGAAGATGAGAATCAAGTGGCTTCATTTTGGTTTGAGGCCCACTTTCTTAAAGAAGCTTCCTTCCAATACCTGCTGACTTATGCCATGAGATCTGCTGGGGGAGGCCCAATCCACAGTCTCACCAGTGGATGTGACCTGGTGGCATTCTAGTCATAGAACTTCCTCCCTGTAGATTTGCACCTGCCCAGCTCCTCTCTGCTGTATCATTGGGAGTGCTTCATATGATGTTCTGAGCAGATATGGGGCTCTGGACATGAGGTTATGGCCTTATTATAGGGGCATGTGAATGAAGAAAATTAAACAAGATCCAAATGTGCTGTAAGCGACGAAAACTAACGGCACAACAAAAGAACCATTTTGTCCTGAGCCACAGACTCAGCAGTAACTTTTATAAACTTGGAAGTCAAGGTAAGATTTGACAAGGAGTTGATGGATCTATTTTTCTGCAACTGCAAATGTGATTGCAATTGCAAAAGAAGAGGGGAATGCTGTAAGACAGAGGTGTGGAATCTTTGACCCTCATTAGGCCTCCCCATTTAGCCCATGACACTGTTTTGGCCAAGCCATGCCCTCCCATCCTATATCTGGCATTGAGCACAGTGGCCTAATCCAATTCCACACCCTTACCCTAGGGATTGCAAAGTTCTAAGAACTCTGACCCAGGTGGTGAAGGGGACCCAGGTGGCGCTGTGGGTTAAACCACAGAGCCTAGGGCTTGCTGATCAGAAGGTCAGCGGTTCGAATCCCTGTGACAGGGTGAGCTCCCGTTGCTCGGTCCCAGCTCCTGCCCACCTAGCAGTTCAAAAGCACGTCAAAGTGCAAGTAGATAAATAGGAACCTCTCTGGTGGGAAGGTAAACGGCGTTTCCGTGTGCTGCTCTGGTTCACCAGAAGCGGCTTTGTCATGCTGGCCACATGACCTGGAAGCTGTACGCCGGCTCCCTTGGCTAATAAAGCGAGATGAGCGCCACAACCCCAGAGTCGGACATGACTGGACCTAATGGTCAGGGGTCCCTTTACCTTTTAAGAACTCTGAGGGAACCGTAGAAATAAG
This sequence comes from Darevskia mixta, assembly GCA_034641385.1. NCBI lineage: Eukaryota > Metazoa > Chordata > Lepidosauria > Squamata > Lacertidae > Darevskia > Darevskia mixta. The sequence goes on along the minus strand of JAWWNH010000024.1, from coordinate 2,685,489 downwards.
TGCTACATAATCATAACAATATGCCAGCATTTGTGACTGGTGGCTGGATCTGAATGAAAATGAAAGCTAAGCCCATTAAAACTTACCCAGTTCTGATACTTAACAAACATATTGTAAGATTTACCACATTTCAGAAACCTCATTCTCTGAAGGCATTCAGAGAAAACATTATCCAGGCAAATGTGGCCACCCCCTCACAACTTATCATTTCTAATAAAAGTGTGAGTATCATAATTCAGCCCAGAATCTATCAAGTTTGCAAACCCTTTGACCTCTTTTACTCCCCCCTCCAAGAACCACCCCTCCTTCCAAACTGCTGAGATGAAGTGCTGGAAAAAAGGCCCTCATAAAATGCTCATGAATAATTCGATAGTCATAAAGAAACAGGGAATGAGAGAAAATTAACTTCTCACCTCCTAGTGTTACTTCAAGATTAATTTGCCTTAAAAAAAAAAAACCTAATTAGTTGGCGCTCCTCGGGTAAGAAAGGGAGAACAAAATAAATGAGGGTGTTCTAGGGGGTGAGGAAGAAATGTTGGTGTAAACGTACCGGGATCTGTAAGCAAACAGGTTTGATGCAATCCTTTTGAAAATAGCTAGATTAAACCTTCAAAGAGGAAAGCTTCCAGGGAATAAATGGAAATACAACACAGTTGGGGGAACACGCTTCTTTCTCCCCCATTCCACTTGTTTAAAAATAAACCATACCTCTAAATTAAACTATCTTGCTGAAGCGGAAAGAGTATGCTTAATGGTCCCAAGTTCTCAGAGGCTTGCTTTGAAGTCTAACTTCTGACCTGTCGGTTTGGGGAGGCAGGCAATAATAGCTTAAGGTCCATCTGCCTGACCAGCTGAAAGCATAGTTAGGTTAGCCAACAAAATGTTTGTCGGTTGCATCCATAAACGTGTCCTCCATTCTCCAACAAAGGTGCTGTCCATGGTACTTGACCTGCTATCATTTCCCCCCTCACTACTAAGATTTGCTGAAATTATGCACCCAAACGTGTGTGTGTGTGTTAGACATTTGCTCTCATATATTTTGGACCTATAGTTCCTAGTAGTAGCACTGTATCCCACTATTCCTGGGATCAATGATTCAGATGTTCATGAGGCTTTAGTCCTCTCACCACCTTTCTTCCCTGTGCACAAGGAACTCTGAGACTGGTAGCTGTTCAGAGGGCATGTCACATATGAAAGCACAAGTCTCTATGCTTCTCAGACTACAAGTTTAACTGTACATTCACTCTGTGTGTGTTTTGGCCAGCAACTCACAAGCCACAAAGAATGTGGCTTGTTGACTCTAACACTCCTGATTGCTTCTAGAAAAAAAAATCACAAAAATCTCCACCTTGGCCAGCTCAGCAGGGCTTTTGAACTGGTGGCTCCACCACTACAGACTCCCTCCCTTCATGTTACTCTGTCCATGAGTCAGATGGGCTCCAAATGGAAGGAGTAGGAGAAGAGAGGATACCGTCTTTATAAGCATTTGCCTTTAGCAGAGAGAGACAGAGAAAGGAAAAATCCCTCTGGCAAACTTTTCTTCAAAACGAAAGAGGAAAATGTGAGGCAGTTCAAGCCTGGCATGATCTAACACCATCGCTGATGATTTAAGACAACTGATCCAACTTCCTCCAGCTCCTTGACACATCAGGTCTTACTCCACCTTTGTTCTCTCTCCCTTTGTTCTCTTTTAATTATAATCCCTCTAAGCCTGGACATCATCTGCTTGCCCTAGCCAACTCACTACTTGAATGCTAACTGTGGAAATGAGTCTGGGTAGGGGAGAGGGGGAGAGTTATTTGTTCTTCACAGGCTCCAGTGCTCACAGAAGAGTGCTGAACCCACTGCTGCTAGAATACAGCAGCTTTGACCTTGATCAAACAATACAGATGGTTTTGAAGCGCGCGCACACACACACACACACACACACACACACGAAATGCATGCAAGGTTGACAGCAGCAGAGGCTCCATGCAAGTTGTGGGCCGGCCAAAAGAAAAGGGGGTGGAGCCAGAAGCAAACAGGGTGGAGAGAGGGATGAGATTCTAGGCACAGGTCCCAACACCCAAAGAAAGACTTCTCTCCATCCAGGATGCAGGCAAGAGAGAGGCATTTTCAGATGTCCCTGTGTTAAACAGAACTGGCTTCCCACCAAAATAAGCTTTCTAAGCTTGCTTCAGCTAAACAGGCATGTGCTCTTAACAATAATATTCATCATGGTAAAGTCCAGTTTGTCCAGAATTCAGCTTCCAAGTAAATTGACTCAGTTGCATTGCAGTCACTGAGATTGCTGCAAAACAGTTGTTCATGGTATTGTATATAGTATTCCAGTGAGGGCAATTTAAGCATGCAAAGCCTTGATTTTATTAATTTATATTCAAAGTGTAAGTAGCTTAATGATTACAGAGCTCTTTCTATCCCACAAAGAGTCGATTCAACGTGCAGAAGAACTTGTTTTGCCTAACTTGGGCTAAAATAGCCCAAAGTGTGGCATAATTTCCCATTTTTAATTTGGTTTCCTTGCAAAAGGGTCTTTTAGTACATGCAAATCACATTCTTCCCAAAGAGAGAGGGAACCTTTTAATAAAGCTGCCAGCTCTCTCTTTTTTAAAAAGTCACACACTTTGTATTATTGATGTGTCAGATTTCATTGCATGTTTTCATCCTTCCACGAGCAGAGGGACGAGGCAGTGAAATATAACAGATATGTCAAACATAATATATGGAAGGATGATTAGGAGGAAACTTTCAGCGTTTGTTGCAGATTAATATGTTAATTACAGCACGCATTGTGTGTGCGTGTGGTGGTGGAGGGAGAAGATTAAGTATCTCCAAAGTAAATTTATTTTTTAACCAGCTTTTATTCCTCACACTTCATAAATTAACCAACAGAATGGGTAATGGAGTGCGATTCCGGCGCGTTAGACACGGCAAACCCCAACACGAACAACATGAATGTGGATCCAGATAATGTCTTGGTTCCTAAATAAGCTGTTCATCACTAAGGTGATGCTTTGTCTTCAAGTCACTTGTTTTCATAAACCCTCCATATGTGTGTGCTGGAACAAAAGAAGAGATGGGTGGGGAAAGAGCTCTAGGTGTTTTGTGCCAAACCCTTGACTTCTGGACGAGCTATTCAGTCTAGAGATTGGTAGCATCCTTAGTTCAGTCCATTTTTACAAAGACTTCCAATGAGATTTGCTATATATATATGATGCATTCCTCTCTCCCTCTCGCGATGTGTTTGTGTGTGCTAATGCTGTCCACCAGATCTGACCAAATCCCACATCCTGCACCAAAACAGGCTGATTTGAGTTGACCTGGGATTTGGACACTTTGGGTTGAGGCAGTCCCGGATCACCCTGGGATAGATTGGGTTGATCCATAGTGACCCAGGGCTGCCAAAGGTTGTGGGGAAAGATCTGCTAGCAAGGTGCTAGCAAGTCTGAATATGTCTCCTGCTTTCCTCCTTCCGGCCATATGTTTAACTGAGGTTTAAAGTCCAAATAAATAAATAAATAAATAAATATCCCATCTATTTAGCCTCACATCATTTGAGTTGGCTAGGGAGAGAGATGGTGACTGGTCCAAGGTGAGTATCATAGCTGAGTGGGGATTTGTACCTTAGTCCTCAGTTTCCTGGTCCAACCCTTTAATCACATCACCACCTCTCTCTCCCCCCCCCACCCACCCACTCTGTGTGGGTGAGAGAGCTTCCAGATTGTTTCTGTTTACTATTTTTGAGTGGTATTCAATCCCATACCAGCAAATTCAAGTTTCACTATTACACTTGATTGGGAGGACTTGCACAACAAAAGGGAGTTGTTAAAAGACCCATCTTTTCCCCACAATTCCAAAGTGGTTTAACAGTCAAGCCCTCTTCCCAGGGAACTCTTTTCACCCTTAACAAACTACAGCACAGAGAATTCTTTGAAGGAAACTGTGACTGTTTAAAGTGGTTTTACAGTGCTTCAAATGTATGGTGTGAATGTGGTCGAAATGTCCATAGGTTCTCCCTGCGCAGCCATTCATTGGGCTCTTAGTACCACAAAGAAGACTTTTCCACACATCAATCTGCCTTGCTGGATCAGGGCAGAAAACGTTTTGTCGGTTCAACAGCTGCAGAAGCACTTCCGCACACACAAAAAGGCCCCATTATTTCCCACAAGCTAAACACAGATTCTTGCCACAACTCTTCTAAATCCGTAATTTAATACCATAAAGCATCTTGGTTTTCTACCTTAGGCCGCCACAGTTTGTCACCACTTGAGAAAGATCAAAGCCAGCTGCTGGCCTGCTTTCAGACTAAGTAAAACCAACCCAGACTAAAATTACTCTGTTCGGTGAGAGAGCCTTGAAGTTTCAATCAACACCAGTGTCTTCAAGGAGACAACAGCTACCATGAGATCACACTTTATTAAAACGCCATTGACAAATCACTTAGCAAAGGGATAGTAATTAATGGGTGCTTTGCTGCATGATTGCTGGCAGGTTGGTGTGTTTGAGTGGATCCTTAGAATTGTTACTACCACACCAGTGAGGTATTCACTATGGCTCAGGGGGGCCACTGGTTCACTGGGGCAACTACATGTTCAGAGTTTTCACACAGGCCAAGAGCGGGGAAGACTTTCTTCAGCCTGAGGGTCACATTCTCTTCTGGTTACAAAACCCCAAAGCAGAGAGCAGATACTATCCTCCCCTCCCCACCCCGCCTCCACAGGCTACAGAATTGGCTTTCAAAAAAGAACGAAAGCAACAACAGATCTCTGTAATACATTTCAGGTCAAACTGTCAAGGATAATCCCATGCAAAATTGGCATGTCTGGGCATTAAGGTTGACACACACAAAAATCGCAATAAATGATTCCGGCTTGATAATGCTTTGATTGCTAAATTCAGCATGAAAAGCATTTCCTCTCCTGGTAATAACAGAATTAAAAAGGAGAGACATCTATGCATTCCTTGATGCTGCAAGATCTTCTTCCCAGCAAGGGATGAACTTGCTTGTTATTGTAAGGACAGGCACAGAACATGTAATTCACATCAATTTCTGATTTGTGGAGGGGAGCTTAATCAGCAGTGACATTTTGATGAAGCAGGTGGGAAAGCATTAATGCCGTAGAAAATATAGTATGTTCCAATAAATAACAAAAATTCAAGAGAAGTTGTTTGGAGATTCTCGGCACCGCCTTAAGATCGACAAGGGAATGCCTATAAGGGTGGTCTGAAAAGAAGGTCTCCTGCCAAAATCTAAGGTAAAAGTTATACTTCACAAAGAGTCTCTGACAAGAGAGACTGAGTGTTAAGGTGCTCTGGGTATTGTAGCTCTGTGATGGGAATGGGGGGGGGGTCTCCTAACTACTCTCAGCACACTTAACAACATTTCCCAGGATTCTTTGGGGAAACCCATTATTTTTTGAAGCGGTATGATACTGCTTTAACTGTACAGTGCAGATGGTCCCTAAACATTAACCACAGTTCAGGGTTGAGCTAAGTAGTGAAATATTCTGATCTCATTGAGGCCACACCCATAGACGGGTGGTGGGAAATTTGTGAGCTGAAGGCTCTCTGTAGTTTGCTCTCAACACACTAAAATATGGTTTAGCACAGCGATAGGAACCTATAGCCCTACAGATGTTGTTGGACTCCACTTCCCAATATCCCCAGCCGGCATTGTCAATAGTCAGGGATGATGGCAGGTGCAGTCCAGCAACACCTGGGGGGGTCATGGGTTCTTCTTAGTCCCCCTGATTTAGCTAGATGTCCAAACATGAACCTCTGTCTCCACACAGTGCTGACCACAAGGGAAGTTTGGGAACTTGCAGTCATCCAGCTTTATCAGGAATCACTCTTTCCCAGTTCTACCTTGGAGTTCACTCAGAGCTTCCCAGTTTTCATTATCTCCAGCCTCTCATCAGCACCCTATAGAGGAAGGGTTTCAAGATGACTGGGCAGTAGTTCTTGGTTTGGCTACCTGCTTAGACAAGCCCCTTCTCCACAAAATTCTGGTTCTAGGTCTGTTTTCCAAGCTGTCATCCAAGGATTGTCTGAGGAGATCCAGGCCAAGTATTAAAACGCAAATAATCTACCATGGTCCACCACTATCACTTAGCTCAAAATAGAAAATCTCTCACCACATTCCTTCAATTACTTCTTCTGCATAATATGCTTTAGCTTCGTAAGTCTCTCTCTCTCACACACATATCATATCATATCTATATTTATATTTATATCTATAACATCTATATCTATATCTATTCACACAATCAATTCCAACTGCTGATCTACAAAGGCATGTCTCAGAATAGGAGGCCACCTCAATGTGAGCCAAATTTCCCCCCAGCGAATCTTGATTGAAAATATTTTTTTGACTGACACTGGCAAGACATATTGCAACTCCCCACCACCACACCCCCTTAAAAAAATCTATTGTCATCTCAACTCTGATTGGAATCTGGGGGGAAAATATGATGGGTTTCAGAAAGATGAAGAAGAAATAAAATGTTTGGCCAGCTGCTGCCTCCATAACTCAAACTGTAATTGCAGTGACAAAGCCTGAGACACAAACCCCTGCCCCACTCAAAGATGTGCAATAGCTGGCTAGTTTGCAATTGTGGAGCCTGACAACCTGCTGCTTTAATTGTTTTTTTCTGGATGGCTGAGGTGAACAATAGTTATTCGCAAAATGTAATGAACTGAAGCCTGCAAAATAGAAATTTTATAAATGGAGTCAGACCATGACAAATGTTGCTGGGAGTGGGGTGTGTGTGTGTGTGTGTGTGTGTGTGTGTGTGTGTGTGTATATATATATATATATATATATATATATATATATATATATATATATATATAAAATAGCAAACCTCAAAACTGTTTTTGTTAAATGGGTGGCTGAAAGTGAAGACCCTATCAAGTGCATGAGACCATATTCAACGTTACTGATTCAAATCATGAGTTGTGAAACTGACGTGTTTCAACATAGATAAGATTAACCACAGTTTAGGGTTTCAGCTTGGGCCACTATGTCTTTTCTTTGAAGCACTGTAACAACCCACAGGTTGTTTTAATGTTTTGCTTATTGCCTAGGCAGACACATTATGTGGCCCATGAAAGAGGTGAAACGACTGAACAGAATACCAGAGTTGGGTGAAAATCACGTCAAATTTTTATTGACTTCAGCATATAAGCAGGGTTGGCATGCCAGTAGGGCAAAAGATCAGTTGTTGATTCCACTCAGCCATTGCCGATGGAATGTCGCTCTGACAGGGTCTGAAAGCACCCAACCCCTCTCTGTGGGAGGCACCCAGTGTTGAACCCTGTTGTGGTGCAAACCAAGCATCCAGAGTCTCACTAGGTGACTAGGGTGTGAAATTCCAGCCAGGCAGAAGCCTTCACCTGAGCTTAGGCCATGTCTTAGCCAATCCAAATATTATGTGTTTGAAATTCACGGACCCAAGAGGTTAGAAGAAGGCCTGTTCTGCATGGGGTTGCACTCACCTGGAAGGAGCAGGTCTTTAACCTAGGGATCCTCTTGGATCCAACAATGGAGACTCAAGTTTCCTTGATAGCAAGAAGCGCCTACTTCCTGCTCCAGCTTGTTTGTTATAGCGACCATCTTTATGAAAACAGGCCAGAAACCCAGTGCTGGATTTGCTCACAAAGCAGTGTCTGCAGTTAAAACTCTCAAATTGAATAAATTTGTTTAATGAAATATCAGTGTGGAAGGGGGGGGGGAGAATCATGCAATCCCTGCAGATGTTTCTTGGCCTGCGATGAACTGTGAGCCTACCTGAGGGCAGATAATTAAGTGTCTAAATTAGAATTTTATATCTGGCAGTCTATTCCGCTTCAAAATGACAGAGAACATGCCATGGGTGTGATCTTTGGCAAGGAGCACACACTCAAGGAAAGTTTAAACTAAGTAATTTTAACATGATTGGTTGGGAAGAACCTAATGCTTTCCTGCTCACCTCCATCTACTTTCACTACAACATATCCAGTTTTAAAATAGCACAGTGGCCAGATATCCCTATGACTTGCATGCATGGTATTCATTCACCAGCTGTTTTTTATGGCATAGAAATGTACGACACTGTCTTATACTGAGTCAGACCATTGGTCCATCTAGCTTAGTATTGCCTGCTCTAGTGGTTCCCAAAGTGGGTGGCACCACCCCCTGGCGGGCAGTGGGGTTACCTGGGGGCACTAAGTGGCAAGAGGGTGGCAGGGCGCATTAGACATGTAAATAATAATCAGACTTTGCAAAGTCTGGATCAAGTTCATCAGTTTTGTTGAATTAATTAAACTAACAAGTTCTAATTGGATTCTGAATAAATGTGCAATTAATTGCTACTGTTTTGAATTTTATTGTGTTATTATCTTCCCTGGTGGTTCATGAAAACTACTATTCTGAATAATGCTTTTTATAGGGTAGGGTAGGGTAGGGTAGGGTAAAGTACGGTAGGGGGCACAGGGGATGAGCTTATGGAACCAAGCAGGAAGTAGCCCGAAAATATTTGAGAACCACCATTCTCTCCCAGCCCTACCTGGAGTTGTTGGGAGATTGAACATGGATTTTTCTGCATGCAAAGCAGATGTTCTACCACTGAGATACAGCCCCTTCCCCAAAAGTGAGGAATTGGCTGGCTTTCAGAACAGTGGCACTGAGGCTACAATCTTCGCATGCCAGATATAATCTGATGTGCTTCCTCACCCTGCTATTGTCTAGCGTAGAGAGAGTTAGCCTGTGATCCTCCAGATGTTTCATCAGCCCCAGCATAGCCAAAGGATGAAGAGAATGAAAGTTAAAGGACCATAGCTACTGAAAGCTAGTCCACTAGGGTGAATGGGGCACTGCCCCTCTGCCAGCCTTCATCCAGGCCCCACTTGTCTGCCTTCTTCCTTTCAACCAGTCCAGCAGTTGCACGGACTGTCAGCTTCTTCCTCCTTCCTCCGTCTCAGTGCTGCCCTTGTAGAACTCAGCAAGGAGGAGGTTAAGAGAAAGAATTAGCTCTGCCTGCCATTGGCTCTGGCTTCACTTACTGGTTGGGCTTCCTGTCTTCTGCCCTGCGAGTCCCAATGAGCACCAGCCAGCACTGATCATCACCTCCTCTTCCTGATGCTGTTTTGCCAGCTGCAACTTAGTCTACCCACCCCTCACTGAGACCCCCACGCCCCAAAAAAAATCAGTGGTTTGTGAGAAGACGACACGACTGGGGTGAAATGTCATCCTTGCCATCTCTTTAAACAGCCTATATAAAGATCACCTTCACTCATTACCCTTTGAATGATTTGCTACTGCTTTTATTGACTATCCATAAGTTACCCTGTGAGTCTTGCTGGCTGAAGGGTGCAAAGAAAACCTTGCAGTAATTAATAAATACTGTCAAATTTGTGGCACACAGAAAAAGGCAAAAGGCCACCAACTCTGGCATCAGCGTAGTCACTTTTCAACAGAGAAGTCCCAGGATGTGCTCATCGGCAATACACCGTCAAGAGCATCTGAATACAATTAAACTCTTCGCTTGACACATGATCTCCCTTGGACTTTTACCACCAGAAATGTAATTCAGTTAATAGCTGATTAATTTATTTTTAATCAAAATGTTTTCGCTTTGGCATAGATTCCCTAAAGGTTAATGGTTCCAGTGAATTTCTATAAAGCCCAAGAGTGTCCGTACCGAAGCCTACAGAGATTTGACTTTGCATATTGATGATGCCCTTAACTTTCCCCTGTTGAATATTCATCCATACTGAATTGGAGACCTTGTTGCCAATTTGTTGCAAGCTGTGGTAGGAAAGGGATCAAAAATAAAACTGCCAATATGGTAATTTCTTTTATACAGATCTGTTGTGCAGCCCCAGTTGGAGCACCGTGTACAGTTCTTGTTGCCCCATATCAAAAGCATAAAAATATAAGAAAGGTCCTGCTGGATCAGGCCAAAAGTCCATCTTGTCTAGCATCCTGCTCTCAGTGGCCAACCAGATGCCTGCAGGAAACCCGCAAGCAGGACCTGAGCACAAAAGCTGGTATTCAGAGGGATACTGCCTCCCATGGTGGATGAAAGAACGCAGTCATTGTGGTTAGCAGATTTTGATAGCTTTATTTTCCATGTGTTTGGCTAACCCTCTAACCCACCCTATCGTTTAGGTTATAAATAGTTATAACAGGTTTTAATAGTGTGTTTTTGCATTGTTGTAACCTACCCTAGAACCTTATGGTGAAGGGCAAGCAATAAAAAAGAAACAACAACACTGCTCTACCCAAGATATTTGGAAGGAACGGGTCCCTTCAGATGTTATTGGATGTTATCTCCCATCATACCTTATCATTGGCTGTGCTGGTTGGGGCCAATAGATGTCCAACAACATCTGGAGAGCCACAGGTTCCCCCATCTCTGCTATGGGGTTTCTGTCCTGTGACTATGGTAGCATATTTTCATAGTAGGATGGGGTGACCGTAGGAAGCTGAGTCAGACCATTGGTTCATCTAGCTCAGTATTGTCTACACTCATTGGCAGAGGCTCTCCAGGGATTCAGACCCAGGACATTCCCAGTGCTACCTGGAGATGCTGTGGATTGAATATCAGACCTTCTGCATGCAAAGCAGATGCTCCTCCACTCCCTTTCCTACAGAAGTAAATTCCTGGAGTGTATAATCTATGTGAGGAGCTCCCTCTGGGCGTATTGATTCTGTACTACTGAGTTTATTTTATTTAATCAATCAATCAATTAATTAATGAGTCACATTTAAAGCATCAGAGGAACTTTGCTTGAAAAGCAGTGTGTTCACACCTTAAGGGAATGGAAGAAAACAAGCAAAGTATGGAAAAGGCGAAGGGGGATGAGCAACAGTTTTGCAACATGCTTTTGGCAGCCATTTAGTGAAAACTAGCAAAACAGCAACCACAGTGGCATGTGCCAGATACTTCTCAAACATGAATGTCTCTATCTGTTTTTGCATTTGAGTACTTAAATCCACTTTAAGAGAGAGAGAGAGAGAGAGAGAGTTTGTTCTGCGACCAAACTAGGGGTAGGGGGGAAATTCAATTCAGTTCACACTGAAAGGTGAATGTAACAAATTTGCACTCTTGAAAACATTATGTAAACCAAAGCCTAGCCATCGTTCAAATGTGGTACTTCTCCAAATCTGGCAATGCGGTTGCAAAGTGATGTGTACGAAAAAGGAATGCACTAATGTGAAGTGTGCACAAAAGTGAATATATTTGTTAAAAATAACAAACAGAAAGGCATTCTATTAGGGAGAATATAAATATTAGGGGAAACAACGCTTTGAAAACATCTGCTTATTAGGCAACATGGCATACAAAATCATGTATATTAGGAGCAATTCACACAAAAATGCTGATGAATTTTCATGAGGACTTTAAAAATGAATCACAAACCGAAGTGGAAATGTGGAGAAATGAATTCAGGACTGGGCGGGGGGGGGGGGATCAGACAATGAAATTGATAAATTCATCCATCCCTTGCCGCCACCCTTTGTGTATTTAAAGGAGGGTTGGGGTTGCTAATAAATTATTGCTTATTATTAAACAAAACACAGGCTTCATCAATAACCCTTTCCTTTTTCATTCCATTAGCATGACATTGTCAATTCATGGAGGGTACACACACTGGCTGATATTTCTCTGCAACTAATGGAAGCATTTACTTCTAAGATCACCTGCTAAGGAGAGAAATGATTTGCAAATGAAATTATGAATGAATGGAAATGTCATGTATATTTCATGTGCAGGTGGCACCACAGAGGCAGGCGTTTCTCCTCAATGCATGTGGAGGACCCATCATAACGCACCTGCTTTGCATGTCAAATATCCAAACTTCGTGCCTGACATTTCCATTTATAGGGTAGCAGGGTAGCAGGACTTGGGGAGATCTGGCTCCCTCTAGCTGCAGTTGAACAGAGCTGATTGTTCTAGATAGTCCAAGTGTTCTAGATGGTTCAATAATCAGTATAGCAGCTTCATATGTCACCATGATCCTGCCCCAGGGAGCTTGCATGATAAAATGGGAGAATCTATATATCATTGGTAGAGCACCTGCTTTACATGTAGAAGGTCCTAGATATCTCCAGATAGGGATGGAAAAGACATCAGCCTTAACCCTTGACAGTGGAAGTAGCATTGCCTCACCTCTGATCTTCTGAATCCTGTAATCCAACTCCACTTTAGGTTTTATATGATACAGCTATTTACTATATTCGTCATTAAACCAAGGAGCGAAGGTGTATGAGACTGATTTTATGATGTGTTGTAGATTTTGTTCCCTACTTATTTTATTCCATGCATTTTTTTTCAACTGACCACATCTGTTATGCTATGTACATTTACTCTAAAATATTTTATGTGAAAAATATTTGAAAATACAATTATTATTATTTTCATTAAAAAGGAAAATTAATGAACAAAGAGAAGATTATTTTTTGCAGTTACTTTTTTAAAGGCTCTACCTGTTAACACAACCGCCAAACACTTTTTCTGTTGGTGTTTTGAGACTGGATTGAGTCAAACTGGGGATCTTGCAAGAAAATCCCTCTCCCAAGACGTTCATGGGAATCTAGCTCAGCCAGGTTGTTCAAACAAATGCCTCAAAGCTAGGATGCTTTCTGAAGCTTATCTGGACCCAGCAGAACCTTCAGCTGTTTTGAGATGTGATTTGAATGGACTCGATATCAGCCACTTCTGCATCACATTCTGATTTCGCCTTCTTATCCATGTGACATTGACCAACAGAGTAAGAGGATTGGGCTCCTTTGCAGTATTAACTGAGCTCATAATGTTCCTATTTCCTACCCACCCACCCCCGCTTTTGTAATCTCGTGCAACAGATCCTGCAACCAACGTCATATGCAAGATGCGACACCAGGGAATGTGGTCAGAGAGAACAGAGCCCACAAGACATATTACTACAAGAACATAAGTGATGGGATTTCACTGAGAAAGGCTAAGTAATGTTAATTTCCTGGAAGCAGATCCAACCTTTGGACCCAGTGGCTCAGCCCTGCAGGCGACACATCTGTTAGCCCTGTGAAGGACTGGGTTGGGGAAAGGAGCTGGCAGAGCTACTCAGAAACTCAGCTGGAGCCCTGGAAACTGATGTTTCACTTGATGTGGCAAACGACAGGGCTTCCAGAATAATAATGTCTGAAACATCATTCTTTATTATTCGATGAAAATAAAATAAATACCACTCACATTCACTGCATTTTCCTTCCTCCTTAAAAGCACAGAATTAACATATTTCAGGACTGATCAGTCCGGTTTTAAAGGATTTTCTTTAAAAGTGAGCCGAACTTTGCAAACAGCCGAGATTTTGAATGGCAGCCCATGAATGCAAATTGGAGAAGATTGGCAACACCACCATTAGCAAATTAACACCATCCTGCCTTTGAAGGAACAGTCAATTTTATTAGCAGAATACTAATGGGCAGTTAAAATTAGGATCGGTTATCCAAGAGGCTAGACAAGAGCTGCTGGCATAAGCAGCAGAGAAGTATAGGCTGTATTGCAGTGGGCATGGGTGGGAATATGTAATGACCACAGCTCAAGTGAAATAACGATTGCTCAGTGGCAGAGCATCTGCTTGGATGGAGGGCCCTATGTTCAATTCTTCACGTCTCCAGCTATGGCTAGGAAAGGCTCCCTGTCTGAGATTCTGGAGAGCCACTGCCAGTTAGTGTAGCCCAGGGATAACCAATATGCCTTACAAATGTTGCTTGATTTCATCTCCCATCAGCCCCAGACAACATGGCCAATGACAGCTGTTGTGCAGCAACATCTAGAGGTCCTGAAACTTACAACTTCACTGAATGACCCCATTGGGTTTCAATATTTTGAGAGGGAGAGGGAGAAAAACTTCTCTCTATCCACTTTCTCTACATCATGCATTCTATTATGCCCAATGAATGCATGATAAAATGAATACATTGGGTATGGAGAAATAGTGAGTCCAACTCACTTTAGAAGGTATGTTGATATCTGACACTAAAAAGGAACATAAGGGGAGCCCTCTTGGAATAGACCAAAGGCCCATATAGTTCAACATCCTGTTCTCACAGTGGCCAACCAGATGCACATGGGGAATCTGCAAACAGAACCTGAGTGCAATAGTACTCTCCCCATCAGTGATTCCTAGCAACTGATATTCAGAGGCATACTGCCTCTGGCATAGGTCACTAGCTATTGTGACTCCAAAGGTCAGTAGCTGGAATTAGTAGTTGCTTTGGAGCACCACACATAATACAATCTAGAGGAACTTTTGAGGGCAATAGGAAGAGCCACACATGACCCATACCGGTAGGTGAAAGCTCCTCCACACTCTGCCCTGCCTTCTCTCTGACAATAAAGTCACATGCAAACACATCTCCTTGGCAGCCCCAACTTCCAGCACTGAAATGGGCTATCTCTCTTGCACTTTAGGTCTTTGAATGTTGTCATTAGAGCTGCTAGAAATTCCTTAAAGCCAGCTCCTTGATAGACAATCATTTGTATTTACCCCATATTTCTATTACTACTACTCCCCCCCCCATTTCTCCCAAAACTAATTAAAGCCCACTTAAGTCAACACCAACAATGGACAATGAGGGCCTTCTAACATCCGACTTGTCATCAAAAACCATTAACCAGGCACTCCCAAACCACACTGCAATGAGGGCTCAGGTGTGGGAGAGACTTGGATTAGTTCTTATTATATCCAAATTGGCTGGCTGATTCTCAGCCCCAGCAAAGTGGATTTTGTATCTGTGACTGATTGATTAACACACAGCGAGCTCTTCCGTTCCACGGGGAACATGTTTCCTCTTTGTGTGCATTTGCAAGAGCATGCAGAATTGAAAGGGCACTGCAGAGGTACTCTCTGAGAAAACAAAGTGTTTGCCACCTTCTGGCACTGGCCCATTTTCCTCACCAGAAGACGCCAGATGTTTCAGGGTCTTTTCTGTTTTCACCATTGGAATTTCCAGGCTAGACTTCTTATTTTCTTTATTTAGACCATTTATGTACTGCTTAATTTATAATATAGGTAAGCAGTGCAATAGCGTAGAAAACTAAGTCAATAACAAGAGGCAGCTTAAGCAACAACTGTTCCAAAAATGCATGGTGTTAGGTATACAAATGTTCCATTAAAATATAAACAGATATACCACCTCCGACAGCCAGACTAGAACATAGCCATCAGGGCTAGTAGCCATTAAAAGCCTTATCCTCTGTGAATTTGTCTAATCCTCTTTTAAAGCCACTCAAGCTATTGCTCATCACTACACCTTGTGGGAACAAGTTCAATAGCTGAGCTATGCTCTATGAACAAGTACTTCCTTCTCTTTGTCCTGAATCTTCCATTGGATGACCCTGAATTTTCATATTATGAGAGAGGGAGAGAAGTGTGCCCCCCTATCCACACAAGCCATCTGGACACAGTATTCACCATGACAGGAAGCTGCATTATATTTCTAGTTAAATTAAAACAGCCATTTCCACAACTGCAGCTAGGCATAAAAAAAAACCCACCTTATAGATTTCTAATTTGTTTTGATGTTTTGCAAATCTGTGTCCATTTTTTTTCCTTTTATGGGGCAGTGAGGCATTTTCTCTTTCTTTGGTGATGCATTAAGTGGTCAAATGCAGAAGGCATTCCTTTGGTCTGTACCCTCCTGCCAGTCTTTTTTCTTTGGATTACACCAGGCGATGGACGCACCAAAGTCTCAGGAATCTCTTGTAACTAGAAGGAATGCTTACAGCTCAAGGGACATTTCATTGCAGAAGCCAAGGGCTGACAGAGCATGCTAAAGTGCCTTCCAGGACTCAACAGCTGGTGCAGAGAATCACAGCTGGCTTCAGAGCAGCGGTGGCAGTGATTTGAGCAGCAACATGGCATAAAGGGCACCTTTGCACCCCGTATCCACTGCCACATACAGAGTCCCATTCAAAGCCCATGGTGGGACAGGACTGAAAGCAGAACGGCCAAATGCTGTTCCGGTGCTTGGTAGCTGCAAAGTAGCTCTCAGCGTGCTACTCAGAAATCCCAAACTAGTCATAAAGACCAGATGCCCTGAGCAGAATATCTCAATCAGCTCTGTTTCTCTTGGAGCTGAGTCAAACGATAAAGAGAACAGCACAAAAGGCATCCCTTACGTTTAAATGGATGATGGAAAACAAGAAAAAGCAAAGCATGTGCCCCCAAATAAGGGTGCAGAGTGCATCAAGGGGAACGTTTAGATTTGCATGACCCAATGACCATTGTCAGACTCTCCTATGGGCAAAACAAACATGCATGGAAAGGAGTGACCTTGTGTGTCGGGCACTGAGGGGGAGGGCTCAACTCAAGTGGGGCCTCCAATGGCTTTTCTCCTGTGCTGCCATCACTCTGCTTCCATAGCCAATTGCACTAGGCTCTGTGGCTCTTGGTTGCAGCTAAGGATGGGCAAATCTGTCATCTTTGGTATGTCTGAGTTTCCCATTTGTCAGTCTTGCATTCAGTTCCCTACATCTCCACATCAGTTTACAATTGTATTTTATTAAAGGGAGGCTGTGTTTTGCTTCCCAAGTTTCAGAAGGTTCAAATTTGGTAGGTTCGCCTTTAAATGCACACTGATCCTCTCATGGAGGGGGCACACAAAGGGTCTCAGATTATGGTCACAGGGTCCAGGTTGATTCAAGGGGGAGAAGCTGTCTTTGAGGTATTATGGTCCTGAGCCATTTAAGGCTTTGTAGGTCAACCAGCACTCTGAACTGGGCCCAGAAACGGATTGGAAGCTAGTGCAGTTGAGCCAGGATTGGTGTTATATGCTCAAACTATCTTGCCCCAGTGAACAACCTTATTTAATTTACATACTGGTTATATGCAACCATGGCTTACAAGCAGTTTACAACTATGAAGTCAATACATAATTAAAATATACAATAGCAATTCCATTAGGCCAATAAAGCATCCTTAATTAAAATATACAATAAAGCAAAGAAACAAAAGGCATAACAATCAAAATAATAAAATCACCACTAAAGAGGAATGTTTGCCTTAAGAGGTTGGTCATTAGGAGCCAGGATAATGTCAACCCTGTCAGGGACTCTCACATTACAGCAGGGAAAGCATTCCACAATATGGACTCTGCCACTTAAAAAGCCCACCTCTGTGTTCCCACAGTCCAATAATCATCATGCTGTGGTAAAACTAACTGAGTTCCATTAGCTGATCATAATGCCCTTACCAGGCATATTGGTAAAGATGTTCTATCTCCACTGACAGAGGCAGAATGCCTCTGAAAACCAGTTGCTGGAGTAACAAGCAGGAACAGGGAGCACTGTTGCACTCAGGTCCTGCTTGTAGGCTTTCCATTAGAATCTGGTTGGTTGTGAGAACAGGATGCTGGACTAAGATGGCACTGATCCAGCCTTATCTTATGTTCTTCACTTGATCAGAATGCTTTCCAGACATACACCAGGAAACACACTGGGGCTCTCTTTACATGTTCTAGTGAATGTGCTTAAGTGCTACTCCTGTCCCCAAATGTGTTCCTTTTGTTTTCTTTCTTAAATTTACAGCCCATCATTCCATCAGATTAACTGGCATCTAAAAGGAGCTCCAGTAGAAGGAAGCCTGTTATGACAATTCACTGGAGCAAAGGCCAGACTGCTTAATCAAAGATGGAGAATAGATTGACTTGGGAGGCAAGGGTTTTGGCCAAAATTTGGGGAACATTTGCTGGGTGGGGGGAGAGAATACAGAACAATAACCTGAGTACAGTCACCCTTATAGAAGTCAGGGGACTAAGTAGGGTTCAACAAATTTTTGTATCCAAATAATCTTCCTGGGATTTCAACAAGGGGGATACTTGCTTAAATTACTGGTGGCAGTGGTGGCCATCTAGGATTTTTCATCTACCAATTTTTTTTTGAATTTGAACCTGGTTGAATGCTTTCTCCATCCTTCCAATGCGCAAAAACAGCAGTCAACCCAGTAGGCCATGGATATGAGCTCTTGGAATCTGTTCTGAAAGAGTCATCTGTGGAGTTCAACATTCTTGTTAGCTTGTCCGGAAACAGCCAATCGGAACCTGTCATGAAGTGCCTCATTACAGCAATTTCCCTAAACTCTACATTCCA
Organism: Darevskia mixta; assembly: GCA_034641385.1. Lineage (NCBI taxonomy): Eukaryota > Metazoa > Chordata > Lepidosauria > Squamata > Lacertidae > Darevskia > Darevskia mixta. The sequence continues at coordinate 2,667,370 of JAWWNH010000024.1, read as the reverse complement.
TCAATTGATGAAGGAAGACAGGCATTTGCATGTCATTCCACTGAAGATTTTAATGCAGAACACACATGGGTCACAGTAAGAAAAATAAGTTTTCTTTATCTGCATGCTCAACATCCCTCAGCTCAGGAAGAAAAATATTGAAAGCCCTGGATTTGGGGTAGATCTGATTTTCAAGAACAGGCGCCAAGAGAACCTTTATCTTTCTTTTTTTCAAATCCTACCAAGGCATTTACAAAGGCACAGATCACTTTGGAAGCAGGAATATTCATTCTGAAGCTCAAAACTGCAGAAGTTTAAATGTGAGCAGCTTTGTGGAAGGGGAAAAGCACCATTTCCCCCGTCTTCTTCAGAAAATGGCAAGTGTCATTCACAAAGCCCGAATTTAATGAGTGATGGCATCCCACCTATTTTATAGCTGTAAAGGAAAAGAAGAAGAAAAAGACCCACCCCGGTCCACTCTGAGGGCTTTGCAGAACAGAGTGTACCAAAACGGACAAGGACAAACCAGTCAATAGAGCAACAGTGAGGCTTTCAAGAAGCTTTTGATGAGGTCGCTGAAAATGCTAGTCGCAGGATAAGAGGAAAGTCCTTTTTCCCCTCTGTGGGTTAGCAACACATTAAAAACACAGGAAGCAGAACATAAAAAAGCAGAGAACTGTGGAACTGCAAAGGATTATGTTGGGCCAGCAAGCAAAAACTTGTCCTTGTGGTGTTCAATACACCCAATTTCCCATTTAAACTGGGTCACCTTGCCTGTGTATTGACAGCACAATAGGGAACTGTAACCCAGGTACTGTAGCTCTTGACTTGTGTGCTAACACTGCACAGATAGTGAAGAGGGGTGTGCAAGAATTGCTGTTCATTTCATTATTCCATTTGTTTTTGTTGTAAATCACTTATTTCACTTTGGCCACATCCACACCATACTGCTTCAAGTAATCATAGTTCCCCCCCCCAAAAAAAAAAAAATCTGGGAGCTGTAGTTTGTTAAGGGTGCTGAGATTTGTTAGGAGGCCCCTATTCCCCTCACAGAGTGACAGTTCCCAGAGTTCCCTGCAAAAATGGATTGTTGATTATAACCTACCTTCCCTCCCAAAGGAACTCAGTCCAATCACTAATTGGCAGCCAGTGTCAATGCATACTCTATGTGGTGTACTTTTAGATGCTCTTGGGCTTCAACTCCCAACAGGCCCAGCCAGCACAGCCAATGCTCTGACATGATGGCAGTTGTAGTCTAACAACATCTAGAGTCCAGCATCTGAACTTAAGAAGCTACATGATACTCAGACCATTGGTCCATCTCTAGCTCACCATTGTCTGCACTGAGTGGCAGGGTTTTAAAGAGGGGGCCTTTCTTGGAGATGCTGGGGATTGAACCTGGAACCTTCTGCATACAAAGCTGACCTGGAGCTCTTCCCCAGCTCACCACGTTGGTTACCCCAGTCTGGTTCTATGGTGCCTGAGTGTAGGATCTTCTGAATACCAGCACACATGTCAACACCTCCCATCATACAGGTAGGTGACTCCAGAAAACACTTTGAAAGGCTGTTGGTGCCATTTGCAAGCACATTAAAACAATAACAAGTCAGTATATGAACTGCTGGAGGAGGTCATTTCCATAAAACAATGTCAAAGTCAGGCCGCATCAAATCCGAGCTAATATTCAGGGGCTGGTTGCAAAGTCATTTGTGAGTGACTCCATTATTTTCACTAACAAGCACTTGCTCCCATAAGTAATCCCAGGGAAACTGCAGTGGCATTATTAGGAAAGCTATTAGACAGCTGAAATAATTTATGCGCCTCATCCCGGCAAATCATTTCACCTCTCCAAGTCTCTGCACTCACCCCTACTGGCTTTTGCGCTCTCTTCAAACCCCTAGTCCTTATCGTAAATCTTTCCAACTCTCTTTGTCTGACTCTCATCTGTCCCCATCCCTCTCTTGCTACTTAATATTTCAGATTTATACAGTGCTTAAGAGCAAGGGTGGGTGCAATGGAATGATGTTCTGACTTGGTATAAGCCAGCTTCCCATGTTCAACAAGAAAACTTCCAATCCAATTTGCATTCAGAAGGTCCCAGGCTCAATCTCCAGGCAGGACTGGGAATGTCCCCTGCCTAAAACCTTGGAAAGCCACTGCCCATCAGTGTAGAAAGTGCCGTACTAGATCAGGCATAGGCAACATTGGCTCTCCAGATGTTTTGGGACTACAATTCCCATCATCCCTGACCACTGGTCCTGTTAGCTAGGGATCATGGGAGTTGTAGTTCCAAAACATCTGGAGAGCCAAGGTTGCCTATGCCTGTGGACAAGTGATTTGACTCAATAGGAAAGAAACTGAAAATATAACTTCTACTATCGCAATATATAGTGCAACACCATTTGGAATATTATGAATAGTTCTGGCCACCTCATCTCAAAACGTATATTGTAGAGTTGCAAAGGGTTTAGAAAAGGGCAACCCAAATGATCAAGGGGATGGAGTGGCTTCCCAAGAAGAAAGGATGCAGCATTTGGGATTTTTTTTTTAGTTCAGAGAAAAGGTGAGTAAGAGGCGACATGATAGCTTTTAAAATTATGCATGGCATGGAGAGAGTGGATAGAGAAAAGCTTTTCTCCCTCTCTCCCGACACTAGATGTTGTAGACAACGAATGAAGTTGAATGTTGGAAAACTCAGGACTTCATGCAGTGTGTAGTTAAACTATGGAACTCACTGCCACGGGAGGCAGGGATGACCACCAACCTGGGTGGCTTTAAAAGACAATCGGACAAATTCATGGAGGAGAAAGCTATCAAGGGCTACTAGCTATGATGGCTAGGCTCTGCCTCCACAGTTGGAGCCAGCAATGCTTCCGAACACCAGTTGCTGGAAACCACAGGAGGGGTGAGGGCTCTTGCGCTTGAAGCCCGATTGTGCAGCTGGTTCGCCACTGGATGCTGGACTAGATGGGCTATTGCCCTGATCCAGCAGGGCTCTTCTTGCATTCTTAGTATAAAGTAGCTTCCAATGTTATGAAAATGTGGGGGTTTTGTTTTCGTTTTGCACGGAATTCAAACACCTACACCTACCTTCCCTCCCAGCTGTATGTGTTTTATAAATGGGTTTGGCCACAAAATCCTTGTCAAAACCTGGTCACGTGAAGCCCTTTGAGCATGTCAACACAGTTTGTTTTTTTCTGTTTTCCACCCCTTTTTTGCATCCTCATCAACGGAAGCCAAGACAGTGTTCCATGTCAGAGAGAGAGAGAGAGAGAGAGGAAATGACTGTGACTCAGAGCTGGTGCCAGCTCTGTAATGACTGTACACAGATGTTTGTGGAGTAAACTTCAGAAAATATGATTAAGACTGAACAATCAGCCATTCGCTGTCAGGCAAAAAATACTCTAAGTAGCTGCTTGAGTGGAAACATGTGCAAGATGAATGAATCGTGGACGGACCCCAGATGCATAGCAACAACATCTGTGGCAATGAAGTCGGCAACAAGGATTTGCATATTCATAGTGTCATTATTCTGCCTGTTTCTATAGATCTCTGTGTTTAACTAAAAAGGCATGAAGCTTGCCTTCATTCACCAGCGGTGGATCTGAGCACCATCAGGGGCCACTGACTTAATCAGCAGAGAAGTCTCGTTATGCAGTCGGAGCAAAAACTTAAATATATATATATATATATATATATATATATATATATATATATATATACTGTATATATATATGAAAAATGGTTACCTTGTTATCTGATGGCAACAGAACAACTTGGGAGAGCTATAAACGGCAACTTAATGCAAACACCTGAACCTCCTGGCTCTCCTGTGCTGAAGGCTGCTATAAATAATGCAAAAGATTAGCTGCTTCTTGTAGTTCTAATTTAGTCTGAGCTGTAGCACAGAGGAAGGTGAAGTTACTGAAATGAAAACACACCCTAAAAAAATCTAGTGCATCTCTGGGCCTCATGTTCAAATCCAAAGGCAACCAGCATTCCTTTTTTAGCAAGGTTTCTAGATCTCATGTTGATGGAGGTCGATATTGGCTTTCATGTGAAATAAGCCAAGGAGAAAAGTATAGAGCAGGCATCCCCAAACTTTGGCCCTCCACATGTTTTGGACTACAATTCCTATCATCCCTGACCACTGGTCCTGTTAGCTAAGGATCATGGGAGTTGTAGGCTAAAACATCTGGAGGGCCGCAGTTTGGGGGTGCCTGGTATAGAGGAAGAAAAAGAAACAATGTCAGTGCAGGATGCAGCTGCAATGAGAGACCAACTGCCAGCTGGCAGAGGAAAGTAGGATGCTGCCTTATACGGAGTCAGTCCATTGCTCCATCCGGCTCAGTATTGTCTACACTGACTGGCAGTGGCTCTCCAAGGTGTCAGGCAAGGAATCTTCCCCAGCCCTACCTGGAGATGCCAGGGATTGAGACAGGGGCATTTCCCTTCTCCATTTCATCCCTGCTGCTTCGCCACATTTCAGTGTCTTACTTTCCCTTCCTTTCTGTACCTCTGTGAAACTGCTAACCTACAGAGTCCCACTCAAGTACTACAGTGTGTGTGCAGCTGTCTCAAGATGGGCAGGCTCCCAGCTTCGCAAGAGAGCAAATTTAGTCTCCAACTAGTTAGCCATGGTGCAAAAGCATGGGGAGGGGGGTGTCAGTGGAATGGAAAGGAGGTGGTGTGTTTTTTTAGGGGGTGCAAGGAAGGGGGCATAATAAACACTCTCCTGCCAACACAGTACCTTCTCTGCATCCAAAGGAGGATGCAAAGAAGGACTGGAGAGTGGGTGTGGCGTGAGTCCAGCCAGAGAGGCCTAGAGGGCTGCATTTGGTCCTTGAGCCTTATTTTTACTTACCGTATTTTCCGGCATATAAGACGACTGGGCGTATAAGATGACCCCCAACTTTCCCAGTTAAAATATAGAGTTTGGGATATACTCGCCATATAAGAAATACGACCCGGCGTATAAGACGACCCCCGACTTTTGAGAAGATTTTCCTGGGTTAAAAAGTAGTCTTATACGCAGGAAAATACTGTACTTATTTATATCCCACCATTCTCCCTGATGGGACTCAAGGTGGCTGGATATTCCTGATCCATGCTGCAACCCAACACCTTTAACAAACTACAATTCCCAGAATTCCTGAGATCTTTTTATGGTTTACCTCAGCAAAATGTCTTTGACAGGCCCTGTACGTTCCTATGTAGAGTGGCTGGAGCAAGTCTGACAACTTGATCTTCAGTTATTATGGCATTAATAGCATGTGCTCTATGCCGTAATAACCCCAAAAGCAGAACCAGTCCTACCCTGCTGCCTCAGGGAGCAGATTATGTGAATAGACACAGCAGTGAAGCATTGAAGAGCAGAGCCGTGTGTATTACACAGCCTGTTCTGCAACTCTCAGCTTGTCTTCGGCCCTCAGGTGTGGTAGATGATGATACAAGATTCAACAGTTAGTCCTGTTGGCTTCAGAACACAGAGTAAAGAAGGTTAGGTGTCTTCTTGTCTCCCTCCTGCAGTACAATGTATTGGGCCAGCCCTGAAATAAGGATTAATCTCTGCACTTGGGAGAATCGCACTTTGTGATACAATGCACACCCACCCTGACTGGAATTGTATCCCTTTTAGAAAGAGGGACACCGAAGTTGAAACAGCGAGACACAGTGGTGTGCTTAACACATTCCCTCTGCAACAACAGAACTGAACCTCTGCAATCCGCAGAATCGTGCCTTGCATTAAATCTGCTCCTTTAGAAAAAGGAAAACAACCCAAAGCCCACCTGTATATTTTGTGGGTAGTGAAGGGTGACTGTTCCCTTATGAAAGAGCCTAACTTGCAAGGGTTCTGCAGGGAAATCAAAGCTTTCTGCAAGCATTCCAAATCCCTCCTTTCACCACAAGGGAGTCATGTTGAATTCACGTTGCAGGAGAGAGCAGGGCACCCATGCTGACATGATGGATCTTCCTTCCTCCTGAACCCATTTCTCATTAATTTGAAATGATTAAAGGGTCATCAAAATTTAATACATCAAGAGAGCAGCTTCTTCGCAGGAGCCAAGGATGAAGTTGCTGTCAAGGATGAGCAAGATACAAGCATACCTTCTGCCAGTCAGCTTGCACAAGCAGAGACTAGCCATTTATTTATCCTGCAAACCTTTCCCCTCCCACATGCACACAGCTACATCTCCTTCCCCTTGGATGTGCCAGCACTGTTTCTATGGAGGAGAGGAAGCCAAACTAGGGCTACCAAGAAAATAAAAAGGCCCTCTAAATGATTCTGAATCTACCAGGTGCCCTTGTCATTAGACTTCATTTGCAGTGGGAGGAGATTGAAAGGATGATCTACCATCCTTTCCCATGTTAAGTTATATGCATGAGTCAGAATCGTATCACAATTATCTGGAATATGTTGGGTGAGTTGAAGCTTTGGAGAGGCAGCAAATTAGCTGTCATTAGTCAGCTGTTCTGGAGAGAGAGAGCCCCACCATCCATCCACTTCGCCATTTCTAACTGCATGAGAATGCTGGGGATGAACAGGGACATGGGAAGCTGCCTTATACCGAGTCAATCCACTGGTCCAATTAGCTCAGTATTGTCTGCACTGACTGCCAGTGGTTCTCCAGGGTTTGGGAAACTGAGTCCTTTTCCAGCACTACCTGGAGATACCAGGGATTGACCCTGTAACCTTGTACCACTGAGTGATGGCCCTTCCTCTATAGATTTATACCATCCATGCAGTTGATGGTGTGGTTTGCGGGAATTAACAAGGCCAAATAAAATTAAAATTACTTTGTAAATGTATCCCAGAAGTATAGATGAGCTAATCTGTCACAATATAGTAGAGAGTCTTGTGACCCCTTCGAGATTAACAAATGAGCTCTGAGGGACTACAGCCCACTTCATTAGACACATGAAGTGCTATCCCAAATTGCAAGTCTATCTAGACATAATTTGGATGGCAGAGAGTTATAAACATTGAAGTGAGAAAGGAAGGAAATGCAGGAAAGTGCAAGCCGTGGCAATCACAGTTGCTATTCAAAAACCACCACCTGTTGATAGCACAGACATCCTGGCAAGGGTAAGCCAATTGAAACACACACACGTGTGTGTGTGTGTGTGTGTGTGTGTGTTTAATAATAAACCTTTATGATTCAATCCACAACTGTAAATGCAACATTTGAACGGACAAACCAACAATACATTCACCATAAATAATGTGTCAAATAATGGCAGTGCCTATTTGTTAAAGAAATGCTGCAGAGTGGCCTAGGCAGACCCAGGCATGGGGCTGATGGGGTCTTTGGAGTTCTGCCCCTATGTGGTAGATGGATCTCCACTCTCAGGACCTGGAATGGTCCTCCTTTCCACTCCAGCGGCAGCCCCAACTAAAGGAGTTACATTTCAGTTTCGAAACAATTTACTTTTGTTCTAAAGAGTGCTAATCATTTTTAGGGGTGCCTGAGAGTATGTGGGCAAATAATGAGGCATTGTGTCTTCAAAAGAAATGTGGGAAAGTTGCTCTGTATGGAAGAGCAGACTTCTACTTCTCCTTTCCAAAACCAGAGAACTGTAAAATGTGGTGAGATGCATCACTGAGCAGCAGATTAAATATGCAATGAACTGTTATGAGATACAAGTTAATAGTATTTATACCTTTATCTTGGGATCTTGCATACCTTTTTTTAAAAAGCATTTAAAATGCTTCAGTGTTAGAGGACTGAATTCCTTCTGTGGGTTTTTATTTGCGCTTCAGATACCAGTCTAAAGTAACTTCATAAAAAAAAAATCAGCGGTTTGTTTTGCCTTATCTTGGTCATGTCAGTGTCACGGAGTTGTCCATTTTAACAAAAAGTTGCAAAGGCGAGGATCTTTGTTTTGGAAAGCTGTGACCCATATTAAAGATCAAAGTGGGTGCCATTTAATGGTGAACCCAAAGTTCTTAAGGTTTCTTAAGGTTGAGAGAAAGTTTCTTTGCTTACTTCTCTATGGTCATGCCTTGTATTGAATTGGATGTGGCCTTGGCTATAGGGCACATGCAATCTGATCCAATACAGGTTACTCAGAAGTGAGTCCCAACTGAGATTCATGGAGCTTGCTTCCAAGTAACTCTCAAGTAAGCTGTGCATAGGACTGAAGCCTTGATGAATTAGCATGCAGAAGCATAACTGGGAATTGTACTCACAACAACTATGAGTGAACCAACCTTTGTGCACATGGCACTTGGGGTCCCTTCCAGCTCTATAATTCTATAAACACGTGGCCAGCAAGTTATGTGCACATAAAGTTAAAGTAGGCAGATTCATGTATGCTAAGGAAGCAAGGGGTAGTTGGTATGACAGCTCTCTCTCTCTCTCTCTCTCTCTCTCTCTCTCTCTCTCTCTGTGGCTGTCACGAAGAAGGAAGACTACTGGTGTGGTTCTTTTTATTATTATTTTCTGATTTATTAAAGTAGACTATGCAACTGCTTTCTTGCTGAAAAGAAGATTTGTCCTCATTAACCCTCATTATCATATGCCAAGCTACTCACATGAGGAAGGCCAAATGACAGCTCCAGCAGTGGGGATGGGACCAGGAGTGGATTTTTTCCCTCTTATCTACTAGGGACGTGCAGCGAAATGTTTCACTGGTAAATATTTGGGATTCAGAACTGTGCATATGAACTCATTCCTTCCAAATGCACAACCCCCTCCAAATCCTAGGCCCCAAGTAAAATGAACATTTGTTCTATTTATGTCTAAGTATTTATATTTAAGTACCTCCCTGTTCCTTTCCTGTCACCTTCATCAATTTGTCTCTTCAAGCTTCCACCCCCGTTTCTGAAGCTCCCCATCTTCTTAGCTCCCTGGAAATTCACAGATCTTCCTATCTCTGGGCATTCCAGCTACAAATGATCTTCAATATCAGATACTGGACAGCTGCACTGGTTTTCAGTATTCTATGACTGACCCTTCCCATCCTGCCCAAAGTTAGAATGCTTTGTGATCATAGGAATTCACTTGAAGTGATGACTGTGAACAGTTGTTGTGTGAAGAAGTCTTCCTTAACATCTCACCCTTCGGCTAAAGTTTCATAGAGTCAACCCTAGATTCAGCTGTAGATGAGATGGGCATAACACCACTGGTCTCTTCTCTCTCCCACCTCCAAGAGACAGAAAAAAGAGAAAATAAGTGTGAAAATAAGAGAAACATACCCTTTGTTTCCCCAAAGGATCCAAGTGAAATAATTCATCCAAGTCTTCAAAAAGCAGCTAGAGATGGAAGAGGAAGTGGGCAAGATTGTCACCTTTCCAACTTTGTTCTTCAGCTCTATGTACTTTCCATGGGTGAAAAGCCAGCAACTCTGACTCCCTAATGACCAATGGGCAGTGAGAAGGTGGGGGAGCTAAGATGCCTTGTGGACACCAGGGAAAATCTCAAGAGTTCAATTGTGCCCTGCTTTAGACCAGGCATCTCCAGGTAGGGCTGGGAAAGACTCCTTCCTGAAACCCTGGAAAGCTGCAGTGTAGAGGATGCTGTGCTAGATGGTATGATGACCCAACAGCAGCTTCTAAAGGAAACAGGGAAAGAAGGGAGCTTCTTTCCAAAACCTTGAATGACTGCAGAGTGGGGTTTTCCTACTCAGCATAGACCCATTCAAATTAATGAACCTAAGTTAGTCATGTCCCTTAACTTCAATGGGCCTACCCTGAGTGGGCCTGCTTGCCACTCAGGACTCTCAAAATCATGGCTGCCCCCCATTCAACCTGGAGCAACTGGTGTGGTAAGCAGGACACTCTATTCCCCCCACACTGCAAACTGCCTCAGCCTTAATAAACCAGTCAGCTGTTCTGCAACACAAGCGTGTACCCCTCCAAGAAGCCCCACCCCACCCCTCTCTCCACTTTCTTTTGACCTGCTTGTTATTCACTCTTTCTCTGCTGAAACTGACTTGCGGTGTGTATAGCACAGTAAGACTGATCCCATCCTTTCTTGAGGTCTGCCAAACTAGCCACATTTGCCTGTCTTCTCTCACTTAGCATGCAGCATCCCTTCCAGCTAGCTCTAAAAGCAATTAGAAACCCAGATGCACCGTAGGCAATCCAGGGATGCTAAGAACACAGAGAGACAAAGGCTCCAATCGGAACACTAATGACCTTTGCATGGGGCAGGGGAGCGGTTGATGTATCAATTATACCACAAATTGCTTGCTTGCCTTTATTTATTTTCATTCTTTTGCCCAGGAACAGCAACAGAGATGGACAAAACCCTCTTGGGTTCTCAGGGAACAACTGTTGCTTTGATGTTTTTTCCTGCTTCCTTGCTTAATAGAGGGCAGGTTGATACAGTTTTTAATTCACCCTCCCACCAACCCAGCCCCTTTTACTAAGGGCAGCGAGTTCTGCTTCAGAACAGCCAAGCTTTTATCTCTCCTGTTCTTAACGGTGCCCTTTTCCCTCTTTTTATGTATTTCTCAAAATTACTGGCCCTGCACACAATATGTCACCTTTATACCCCTCCACAAATTGAATTCCACAGTTTCAAAAGCCTTGGCAATGTTTTGCACTACAGGATTTGAGAAGCGGCATGTATGTGTGTGGCAACACTTCTTTCTTTATATATGACACACTTGTTTGGCCAAATCACATTATGGCCACTTCACGTTTCAGTTGAAATGTGGATTTTTGTAAAGTGGTGGGGGTGGAGGTGAGAATTAACAAGCATATGTTAATTAAAAACAAAGGCTGTCCAGAGTTGAAAAATATATGAAACTGGATAGTTTCACACAGACACAACAAAATTTAAGGATTTTGTATTTTAAAAATAAAGAATCCCTTAAAAATCAAAAGTTTGGTATTTCAAATACCTGACATGTTGCAAAGCAAACTTAGATTCGGTTTTAGCTCATTCGGTTGTACTATCTGATGAAGCCACAATAAGCTGGAATTCAATGAGGATTCCAAGGGCTCCACATTACATCACTCTTCCCATTGCTGGTGAACCAATCAGGATCAAAGGGTAGCACAAAACTCCCTACCTCCAACACCAGCAAAATGCGAAGACAATATTATTTCCACTGCTCCTGTCCAATCTCCCTCATCAAGTTACATGATGTGCTGGGATTATATAGTAAACCTGCAAATTACACACATTTAACTTCTGCACATTCCGCTTTAAGTGCTTGGCATTAGACAGACAGACAGGCAGACAGACGGCAGGCATCCAGGAAAAAAGACTTTGGCAATCCCACCAACCATTAAACCTAATGTGTTTTGACTATACACAACTTCAGCTTTAGACACGATTCCCAGAACCCCCACGTAAGTTGTGGGCTTCCCATATATGTGTTGCTATTAATGGTGTAGTGTCATACATATAGATGGTGCTTAAGAAGAGTGAGAGGAGATTCCTATGTCAAGGACAATTTAGGCATAGTCTCCCCTAATGTGATTCAACCCAGATGGTGCTGGACTCCAACGTCCATCAACTCTCAACCAGTGTGGCCAATAGTCAGAGATAATGGGAGTTGTAGTTCAAAACACCTAGAGCAGGGGGTTCCACAATCTGCATTCTGTGACTCCCACACTTTCCCTCCTGGCAAATTGAACCTTGGGTATGCAAACCCAACATGGCCCCAGCTGTTCAGCATTCACGAAGGTGCGCATGCCAGGCCTAAAGGGCACCCACAAGAACCAAGAAAAGCCAAAAGCTGTGGAAGATAATTGAATAGTGCCCTTAACCCAATAATGCCCCAGGGTGCTTAACCATTAAGGTCTCGAGGCAGGTTACCACTTTAAAACACAGTATGAAAAACATTTTAAAACAACTTCCAATCACAAAGGTAAGGTGGGTCCTAAAGACATTCACCTCAAGTGTCAAAAGTCAAGGTAAAGAGTTGCATATCCCTCAACTGCTACGACTAAATCAGAGCATGGGGGGGGAGGTGTAAGATTGCGACCCCTTGCAAAAGCAGGTGACTCAGATGGGAGCATGAATGGGAAGACGTGCACCCTGGTTTTTGGCCTCAACATGTTGGGGTATATGGCAGTGTGGCTTCAGCATCCACCCAAAGCTGTATAATGAAGGTGCCAGGTGCACCTCTGTGCTGCGGGAGTCCCAAAATTTAAGGGCTGCCATTGAGAATTCCCTCTCCCAGGCCGGAATCACTACCTGATTTATTCCATTTCATTTATTATATTTCTCTGCCGCTTTTCACTCACAAGTCATAAAGTTGCTGACATACAATATGTAGCAACATAGCGGAATATAACAATTGCAACATAAATTATATAAAATAATTAACAAATCATCAATAAAACAACCACCTTCTATAAAAGACTATTATAAGACAACTTTAAAAAATAGATTAAACAGCACAGCCACAAGTCATTATAAAATTCGCAAAGCATTACAGCATTCATAATCCACAAAATATTAACAAACTAACAACCGAAAACAAACTAAGCACTGCTGAATTCACACAAGCCCACCCCCATGACTCAGTTCATCCAAAAATACATTCACATGATTCTCCAAGGATGGAGGAACTACCAAGAAGACCCCCTCTACCAATCTTAGCACCTGAGGGAGTCTGTACAGAAGGAGGCAGTCTTTCAGATGCTTGGGACACAAGCCATTTAGGGCTTTAAATACCCCTTACCTGTCCACACACAAAATGCCAAACAAACCAGATAGTTATACAAACAACAACAACAACAACAACAACAACAACAACAACAACCCACCCCAAAACCATATAAAGGTCAATCACCCAACAGTGTGGAGTAAGACAAAAAGAGGAGTCCCAGAGGGGCTCCCCAAAATAAATACCTACTCAGTCCCAAAAGTGCAACTAGAAAAGCCTACTTTTTTTAAAGAAGAGATGGACGGCACTGCAAGTAAGGACAAAGGACAAACTGGGGGTGGAGCTAGCTGGCCAGATGCCCCTTTCCATTGGGTTCTTGAGCCCTCGTGATCCCCCAGGCCCCCACCCCTTGAGAGAAACCAACCAGAGGCTTCTCCAGGATGTTTGGCAAACTCACCACTCCCTCCTACAGAGCAGGAACGGCCTTGTCTTAGCTCTGTTGCCTATCCATATGTGTGCGTGTATGTCTGAAGTAAATTTCTTTTAGTTATTCCACACAGATGATAGTATTTTTGAATGTATGTAATTGCCTCAGCTGTTGGATACTGAAAGGCTCTTTCCCCTAGTTAATTGCTCTCTGAAAGGCAGTCCCAAATAGAAAATGAGAATTTTTAAGGTCAGCGCCAATGGGTAGGCTTAAGTAGTTCTAAAAATGATCACACTTTTCTAGATAACCTTCAAGAAAATTGTAGTTCAGGAAGGCTATTTCCTTCTCATCTCTGGCCCTGGATGGGTGGCCTATCGACACAGGTTCCTACAAGCTTGCTGGGGTAGGCTGGGGGGAGGCACAGGAAAAAGGATGAGGGCCTCATCCCATTTTGACATCTCCACCAAGAAGCTATTTCCCCCTCTTTCCATCCTTAAGCGCTGTTCGCTTGGAGATAATCAGAGAAATTTTAAAGTCATCTGCTTGGGGCTCTTATCAGAATTATACATTTGGTGTTGATCACTTTTTGGAAAAGTTATTCTAAGGCAACCTTCTCCTTTTATCTCTTATTGCGTTTGGCAAAAAAAAAACCTTATCGCCTCTTTTAGCTAAAGGTATGATAATTGGAGTTTCGCAATTATAAGTGCAGCATACAAAGATTTAATGGGCCAATTTGACAAGGCAAACAAGGAAGTGGAAGGAATTGCAGCTGCTTTATCTGTTAACGCTTTAATAGTATAGGGTCGTGTTTTTCCCTTAATTAATCCATACTTATCAAAGTAATTGCTGGTAGCTATAATTATAAATAAGAGATCTATGTCTGCATAGCAATCTCAGGGTGAGGGATGGAGGGGCAATGGAGGACTTGCTAAGTGGAATAATTGAAGGCAATCACTCTTAGGACACTTCCCTCACAAGATACTCCAAACCCTGAGAGGCCTAGTTCTCTCTGAATCGGTGGCCATCACTGCCACCTGTGGGAGCAAGTTCCATAGCTTAGCTACGTTTAGTATAGCTTAACCAATCTATTTGGCTGAAATTAGGTCTTCTGATTAATTAGCAGTGGGATCTATAATCCAATTGCAGAAATCCACCCTGAGCCCCTCAGTTTGGCTACTCTGGGGTAATACATGCATAAAGGCTGCCCCAGGAACTAGGCATTGAAGGGCAGGGAATATATTTTAGGGATAAATTAAGAGAGCAGCCTCTCTCCCTACATTGTGTCATGGCTGAGCAACAACATGCAGAGCTCAGTAAAGAGTGGGATGCCAGTCAACCAGAAGAGTCTCTGAGGTGTACTTGCCTGGAGGCAGTCAGCATCTGAAGGTCCAGTCCTAGGGTTGGGTGAACAGCAATCCATGTGCTCAGACAGTCCAGGGGTCGCAGAATCCAATGATCATGGGGCCAAGGGCCAAGATGAGCAAGAAGCAACAAGGTAGGGCCAGGAACTACAAGCATTGTTACCAGAATCTTCAGGGCTGCTGGAAGCTCTGCTGAAGAAGGCTGAAGCCAGCTGGTTCTCATCAGTGACTTCTCCTCTGTGTCCTTGAAGGCTGATTATCTACAGGTGGTGTGACTTCACCTTCTCCCTCCTCAGGCTGCTGTTCAGCAGGCAAAGCTGATTCCTGGGCCATGGACATGTTATTACAATTCCCCACCTAAAGTCTGAAATGGCAGAATCCAGAATTGTTTCCCCTTGATATGCCACCTCATTCTGCATATAAAATGTGGGTTGGCTCCCCATTCAAACCTACCCTGATGGCAGAATAAGCAAGAGAAGACATACACATAACCCCCCAAAATGCAGGTTAGTAGACATCCAATGACTGCACAGCAGAAGAAACAACCGCCTGAGCTCATGCAGTCACTAATGATCTCCCCAGTGAAAGAAAATCCATGACATGGAGACAAACCAAAGGAGAGGTATTGTTTTTTTTATTCTTGTGTCTTTGCCTGGGAAGAAGGGAGAATGATTCCGTATGTGTCCTCTTTGGGGCAGGCATTTTGATGCTCAAACTCAAATTGTTCATGTCATATACAAGGTTGTTTTGTGTAAAACAAGTTTTCACGAAATGAAAAGAAGAGAAAGTCCACTCGTGGGCCACTGTAGATATGGGCATCTCAAGGGTGTCTTCCAGCCCACAGCAAGCAGAGAAGATTCTGGACATACAAAAAGGAACTGATTCTCCACACAGTGCACATTTAAACAGCGAAACTCACTCCCACAGGAGGCAGTGATGCCCCCCAACTTGGGTGGCTTTAAAAGAGGACTGGACAAATTCGTGGCTACCAGTAATGATGGCTATGCTGTACCTCCACAATTAGACGCAGTATGCCTTTGAATACTGGTTGCTGGGAATCACAAGTGTGGGCGTGCATTGAGGTCCTGCTTGTGGACTTCCCAAAGACATCTGGTTGGCCACTTTGAGGACATGCTGGACTAGATGAGCCAACAGCCAGGCTCTTCTTATGTTCTCATCAAATGACATTAAAGCATCTTTATGTAGAAAGACTCGAGTTTTACAGACCCTAAGGATAACCTGTTGTCTAAACGAAATCAGTCTGTTGAAAAAGAAATCAGATTCCTACTTGTACAGCAAGTGCCCAGGTATAAACGGATATGCCATGGTGTCAACCTGGGGTGAACAAGGCATTTGCCTTTTCATAGCCAGGTCTCCCTGCAACAAACACCAGAGCGGTAGAGTAATTCTTTCCTCATCACTGCTTCCATGTTTAATTCAGGGAAATCCAGGCATTTAACCACCTGCAGGTAACCACCATTCACAGCTGTCTTCACTGTGTATGTGGTTTGCCATTTATACTTGGTTACGTTTTGTGCCTGGGTTTACAAATAAGAGTATGCATTGACATAATGGTTGTTAAAAATTGGACCACATCGGTGAGGCTGAGACGGAGGTTTGTCTGGACAGCTGAGGAGCACCATACACACTGCCCAGGCTTGCACCCCAGAGAGGTCATTTCAGTGCTGGTAGTGCAGCAAAAACATGGGAAGCAGCTGTTATGATGTTACCAGCCTCTGCAGCCACAGGAGGCACTGTGATTCTCCAGTGGTTTGACTTCACACCCCAAGGTGCCCTCTATTGTCTCTTAAGACAGACTGATGACAACAACTTCCAGGTGAGTGGAGCTAGGATTGCAGCCTTAGTGTTGCATTAAAATCAGGACTGATCTGACACACTCTCTCCCCCCAACACACACACCCAATCATTAGTATTGAGAAGAAAAGAACAATTGCATACAAAACAAGTTGCTGAGTTTTGATCACAACCAGGTGGTGAGACTGGCTTTGATTGGAAGGGGCCAGCTTTACAGTTGGGAGTCCCCAGCCCTCATTGAGAGATTTTGCAGATCTGGTGGTCATGCCCTTAGTGCCAAAGGGTATTGGTTGGGGAAAGTGTAGAGAGGGAAGGTTATTTCCAGAGACTTGAGTTGCTTTCAGACTCCAAACTGTTGCTCACTTTGTTTATTGCCCCCACTGACCTTTCCAAATGCCAGCAGTCCATCAGACATGGTTAGACACATAAGAAGCATTAGAAAATGCAATGGAGTGTAACCAAAGTCACCCATCTTTGCAGGCTGCCTGAGAATGGTTTCAGGAGCTAAATAACAGCACCTCTGAAGTGATGCCTCTTCCTCACTTTTGTCACAGCCGGCTTAATCTCAGCAGACAGAGTCAGCTTTGCTTTTTATTTCAAGCAGCACTGGCAGAAATGGGATTTGGCTTGTGGAAAAATTTCTGATGGCCAGGACTGGCCACACCATTAGAACAACAGACACAATTGTCACAGGTGGAGGCTGCATGCTGGTGAATTTGACCTGCCTTCAGTGTCCTGTCCTGGCTGTTCCTGCCAGTGATCAGCATCCTGGCAAGGCCTTCCACCCTTCCCCTCCTTTTCTCATCCTGCTTGCAGACCTCCCAGATGCATCTGGTTGGCCACTGTGAGAACACAATGCTGGATTAGATGGGCCAACAGCCAGACTGTTTTTATGCTCTCATGATATCAAAGCATCTTTATTTAGAAAGACATGAGTTCTACAGATCCTAAGGATAACCTGACACCTGTTGTCTAAATGGAAGAAATCAGTTTGTGGGGAAAGAAATCAGATTCCTACTTGTACAGCAAGTGCCCAAGTTTAAAGGGTAAAAAATAGGCCATGGTGTCAACCTTGCGTGAACAATGTATTAGCATTTTCATAGCCAGGCTTCCCTGCAACAAACACCAGAGCAGCTGTTTGCTACTGTTTACTGGTGTGGCATTGTTCTTTGGGGTTGTTGTTGTTTTTTGTAACCTATTCAGGGTGCCAACCAGCCAGCTATGACCTCCTTGAGAATACTCCATTCCATTCCATTCAGATGTTTGTCTACAGAGCTTGCAATTCCTCCCAACCTGCTGATACCTCCATCTTTTGTATGGTTGGTGCTGTTTCACCTACATAAGGATACAGACTCAGAGAATGAGTTTAATGTAAGTTTATACCAGGGGTAGGGAAACAGATATAGCCAAAGCCAGCATTGCTGCATTACCTGCCCCACCCCCCAATTATTATTTATTTATTTTAGTTTTATACCAACCTTAATCGAAAGATCTCAGGGTGGTTCACAAAATAAAACACAAGTAAATAATTAAACCGAAACATAAAACAATAATACACCCCATATGGCATCGGGTGATGTGCAGGTCGACATGGCTTAAGCCAAATCATGCCATGGGCCAATTGGGGAGGGTTGATGGACCTAATCAGGCTAGAGATTCCCCAATGTTGGTATATAGGGTATATTGTATCCCCAAGTATTGCTAACCCTAAATGTAACACTTCTTGCTGGGAAGCAGCCATGCAGTCTGTTTGCACCTCTAAATAATTCTTCTACATCGCAAGGCAATAAAGACTGCATTAATCACACCACAGAGTAGCCCCTTCCCTCTCCCCACCTGTTTTAGCTCAGTCCATCTTGCAATTACCGCATGCAACATAAAATATAGCTCCCTATTCATAAACGAGGGGCTCGCTGGTGATTCCGGAATGACTCTGACAGCACTGATATTTCAGGCTGGCGCATAATGATTGGCTAGCTTTATCAAAGCTGACACAGTTCCTGCATGCTTCAGTGGGTCCCCCACCTGCCAAAACATTATCTGAGCCAAGCCATTCCACACCAATGGAACCCTCCTCATTACATGCACCGCAGCCCTGGAAACAACCAAAGTTTACTTCCCAGTCCCCACAACTGCCTTTCTTGCCTGTTTTCCTAAGAAAAGGTGGCATCTTCAGCAGAGCTGATTTTCCATGTGTATCAAAATCATTGGCTGAACAGAACTTTTAACTTTCAAGTTTGGCATTCACGTTTGGAAGTTTGTTCCTTTCACAGCTGGCTGTAGGAAACCTTCAAGCAGGATCTGAGCACAAGAGAACCCCCTGCTTCTACGGTTTCCAGAAACTGTTTTTCAGGACCATTACTGCTTCTGACCATGGAGGCAGAGCCTTGCACAGGGTGCAGATAACAAACTGATTCTGAGTTGATGACACCGTGTGGTTCCCTTTTCATCTCACCCAGGGGAAGAGCCGGCCCAAAATTTCTCAGAAAAAAAGTTTCCCAAGAAATTCTCTTCAGATGCCAATCAATGGGAGAGGGAAACTGTACATGACCTTAATATAGACATAGTAATCCCTGTGGAACATTGTCACAATGGGGAAAGAATAACACATCAATAAGACTCATCCAAGGAGATGGCACACCAGATGATACTACTGCACATACATCACAATGAACAAGTACAAAGAGTGCAACATTCCAGGCCTGGAGTATTTGTTTAGTCAATGTAGAGCATGCTCTTGAGTTTAATGTGATCTGGAATGAAGGGAAAGAAAAAAAATTAATTTCATATTTATATGCCATGGCATATGCCTAAGTTGTTGTTCTTTTTCTAGTTGTTGTTGTTGTTATCATCATCATCACAATTATCATTATTGCTGTGTTGTGCTTCTGAGCATGCAAGCCTGTTATCCCTAAACTGAAAAAACCTCAATATCTCCCTCTCCCTCTCTCTGTAATAGAAAATATTTCATAATTTTCTTTTTGGGGAGATTCAATGGCTGCCTGCATTTTTTACTCTCCTTTGTGGTATGGTTCCAGGGGCTGTCATTATGAGCTCCTGCACTACAAAATATACCGTCCACAGCAGTCATAGGCAGAAGATTAGATGATCAACTATTTCCACTCCTGTCTCAGGCTACAGCCCTTGACATAGAGTACATTTGAGTTCAATCCCCCATCAACCTTATATGTGCTCTTCTTTCTCTCTTTCCAACAGGGGAAGTGTCTTGCTACCATGTACTTTTCGCCACTCAAGTTTCTAAAAATACTCAAATATGCCAAGCAAAACTGCCTATTTAGTCGAGGCCACTCAGCAGCAGCTCAGATCAGTTAAATTAAAAGTTCACACTGTGTAATTTTAACTGCCCAAAACTTAACTTTGTTGCTATGGCACAAAATTGGTAGGTGAGGTCCTAAAAGGGTTGCGGTGCATTTAATGTTCACCTTTTCCAGTCACATCTCACTCTGCGAGAGACAAGGGTTTGAGAAAACCATAGTGGCTGAAAGAGAACAATGTATAATGGAAATGAGAGGAACTTAGACTTGGGTTCAAATTACTGCTTGTCATTCATCACATTTCAGCTTATCCTGCCTCACAAAGCTGTTATGAGCCTAAAATGCCACCTTCTGCTCTGTGTTTTCCAGTACATTTCAGGTCCAAGCTCAAGCTGTTAGTGGTGACATAAATAGCGGTTAACAGCTTCAGAATAAGGTATCTGAAAGAGCAGCAGTGTAGGGTTCTTCATGTGCTATGCTCAGGGCCAGATTTAGGTTTGATGAGGCCCTAAGCTACTGAAGGTAATGGGGCCCTTTATATGTCCAGCTGTCCTTTGTCAACAACAAATGGTCGCCTTTTTGTGTTCTTTAATATATGCTAGATGGTAATTTATGGACTTAATAAGTATCTAAAGCCATTTGCACATAACAAAATATGTATTTTATCAAAGTAATTGTTGAAAGGCCCATGCAAAATGCACAGTCCATGCAGAATGTAGGCACCCTATATATAGAAATGAGCAAACCAGTGATATTTTAGGGAGCAGGCTAGCAGGCGGGGCCCATTACTGACATCATAGGAGCCTACACAACACACAACACTGTTGCTGTATGTAGGTTTTATTTTATTTGTTTTTTATCTTATGTTCTGGAAATGTACATCCAGTTTTTTCCCTTTAATTTTTTGGGTGGCCCCCAAGAGAGTGGGACCCTAAGCTATAGCTTATTTAGCTTATACGTAAATCCGGCACTGGCTATGCTGAATACCGGTGAAACGCAGATTTGATTCTGAGTATCTGTGTTCACAACAGCTGCACAAATCAATAAGTGCACACTCCTTCACACAAACACTTGCACATGTGTAGAGGCAGCTTGTACCTGGACACAATGAAACATGTGAACAAGTCTCATTATTGTTTTAAGATTAGTGTGGGTTATTTATTATTTTAGGTTTGTTGCCTTATACAATGGTTGCTTTAAATGAACTGTGTATTCCACCCAGGTGGTAAATGGTCAAATTATATTTAAGAAGTATCAGTCAATCAATCTAATTCTTCCATAGCAGCTTACTAATCATTAAAGGCATCCAACTTTTCTCCAACTTCCTCTCCCTTGTTCTTATTTTTGGTTACTGAGCACCTTCTAAACCCTTCCATCATATTTTAGGTTCAGCCAGTTTCTGTCACTTGGGAATCTTCTCAGAAGCTTCACTGACCTACTGATGATCTCCTGTGGTGATCTCCCCAGGGAGACATCAGTACATTCCTCTTTGTGGTGCATTTCTTTGAATTGGGGAGCAGAAATGCATTTTCTATACAGGAAACTTGCAATTTATGCACAGTTCACTTGTGTTCATTCAGCTTTACATGCTTGGCAAAAAATAAAAAGGTGTCAAAAGCAGGGCTCAGATTCTGCTTGTAGGCTTCTCATAGTTGGCCATGGTGAAAACAAGATGCTGACCTAGATGCGTCTTATCCTGATATTCTTAATCCTGGGCAAAATGGACAGATCATCTCACCAATATAAAGCAGCTCCCTAGGTCTGTTTGCACCCACAGCTCAAAGGCAGAGAACACACCTTCCATGCAGAACATCTTAGAATCAGATAGCATTTAATGGGGAAGACGTCTTCTGCAACCCCTGGAAGACTGTCTATCAATCATAACAGTGTATGAAGAGTCAGACCTGGTATACATCTTCATGTTCTTCCTGTTCGTATTGCAACCCCAGGTTGCACTGTAAAAGACTGTGGATGGAGCTCAGCCTGAGTTTCTTCTAGCCCTTGCCTTCTGTGACTAGCATTTAAAATTTAAAATAATAATAAAAGAAACTGGAACCCATCTGGTGACTGATAGCTGAGTGAAACTTCACCTCTCTCGAATCAATTTCCCCCCCTGCTAATCTCCTCGCAATGCAGCAATTACATGATATCTCCGACCAGACAGCCACTAAACGCTGTCCTCCAAGGGAATTAGGCCTTCTTCATCTCCTTTCCTTTCTGCGCTGGCTAATCATAGGAGGATGGTAATGTGCTGTAGCCGCCGTTCTCGAAGGGGTGAGAAAGTAATCGCGGAGACGCTTGGAGAAATCGGCTGCGAGCAGAAAGAAAAGAAGCTGCTCTAGATATTCACTCTGTCATTATTGCCATTAGTTGCTCAGCAGGATGTTTTAAAAAGTCTTTCTTTGCCTTCATAGATTTTTTCTTTCTTTCTTTTTGCAAAGTTGAAGACAGAAATGCAAGGCCAGTTTTGCCTCAATATTTAGCTCATGCAAGGAGATACTCAATGATGCTCAAGGTCCAAAAGCAGAGGTGGGAAGCTCAGGCTTGGGGGAGCCCTCCAGGCTTCTCCATCTGGTCCTTTGCATCTTCCACTAACCACACACCCTCCTCAGGCACATGCCCTCTCTCCAGGAAGCTCCTCTCACCAGCCCCACTTCATACACTGCTTGAGGGTTTTTGTGTGGCTGGAATGTGCCCTCTTGTTGGCCTCAGTAGAGGAGCTTTTGTGTGTAGAAATTAGACTCCACTACTGAAAAGTTCACATGTGCATTTTTTGCTTCACCCACTCTTGCCCTTGACTCCACCCACAACTATCATGTGGGCCTTGAAAAGTTGTATCGGAAGACAATCTGGTCAGCAGGTTGAAAAAATATCCCCCATCTTTACCTGAAAAGGGGCATAAAGATGTAGGGACCTCTTTCCTTTGGTCACACGATGCCCATGTTCCCAGAGCCAGTCCTACCATTGGGCTGAATGAGATAGCTGCCTCAGGTGGCACAAACTGGGGTGTGGGTAGCAGAAGTAGTGAAGTGCAGAAGAACAGAGCTTTGTGTGCCCCACAATCCCTAAGCTAGCCTGCTGCCTTCAGTTTGATAGAGGATGCTGTCCCATCACCAGTGCTGATGTAAGATTCAGCTAGAGTAGAATAAAATGTCCCTATTTTCATGTGGAATGTTGGAATGGTATGCATGGAACAAATAATATTGAAAGGTACGGTATGTGTAGTGCCTCAAGCAGCTAGATATGTTTGACTGACCCTTCATGTTCCTCTGGTGAGGCAAGAAGCATACAGTCAAACAGCTGACAGTGGCAGAAAGATTTTGTGGAGAGATGGAAGCCCAGATGCAATGCCAGGGAATGCCAATATGAGTAGGAAACAGTGGGGTGTATTCACCAGTATTGCACTCAATGCTCCATCCGCACTCACTCCAACTCCCCTGTGTGTAAGTTTTCTGCATCACGTGTGTTCAGTTCCATCCAATCAATGGATTCAAAAGACAAGGAAGAAGATGATACCTAAAAACTAGGAACAGTAAGTGTTCAACCATCGAATGGACTACCTTAGAAGGTCTCCTTTCTTGGAGGTGCTTTACCAGATGTAGGATGGCCATCTGTCAGGGATATTTTTAGCTGTGATTACTGCATTGCAGGGGATTGGACTAGAACAACTTTTACTGCTTGGTCAGATTCTCCTACCTTGTCATTTTAATCCATTAATTTGAGTCCTACCTGCTGCAGCAGCAGCAGAAAACCAGCTTGCTCCACCATCCATGTGACAGCCCTTTATGGTGTTTGAAGATGGCTGTTGTATCAACGGTGTACACGGTGTTGTATCAACTCTCAGTCTTCTCTTCTTCGGGCTGAACATACCCAACTCCCTCAACCATTCCTTATTAGGTAAAGAATAGGAAGACATTTTCCTCTCTCATAATACTCAGACCTGGAGTCATTCAATGAAACTGAATGGTGCAATATTCAGGCTAGACAAAAGGAAGAGCTGATTGACACAGCGCATAATTCTTGTTGAATTTGCTACTGCAAGATGTATTGAGGACAATCAACCTGAATGGCTTTAAAAGGAGATGGAGGTTAAGGCTGTCAATGACTA
This sequence comes from Darevskia mixta, assembly GCA_034641385.1. Taxonomy (NCBI): domain Eukaryota; kingdom Metazoa; phylum Chordata; class Lepidosauria; order Squamata; family Lacertidae; genus Darevskia; species Darevskia mixta. The sequence continues at coordinate 2,643,835 of JAWWNH010000024.1, read as the reverse complement.
CCAGTAGTGGTGGCTATATATTAATTCCAGTATCAGAGGAGGCATGTCACTGAATTCCAGCTGCAGCAGAGGGCTGTAATGCTCTCATTCTGCATCCATGCCTGTCCTCTCATAGGCATCGTTTGGCCACTGTGAGAACAGAATGCTGGGCAAGGTAGACTAGTGGTGTTTTTATTATGTTCTACTCTCTAAATCAGCATTCAAAAGGCGGCTATTATTCTTTAAAAGGCGCAAACATTTCCTGTAAAGAACAGAAAACGAGGATGACCATACAGGATAACGGTGCTGAATAACAAATAGCTTCATGCCAGCATGGAGTGCAATGCTTTTGGATAATATGAGCATATAAGGAAGAGGAAAGGTAATATAGGAATGGGGGACTTATGGAAATCCAACGCCTGGCACCCCCAAACTTGGCCCTCCAGATGTTTTGGGACTACAATTCCCATAATCCCTGACCACTGGTCCTGTTAGCTAGGGATGATGGGAGTTGTAGTCTCAAAACATCTGGAGGGCTGAGTTTGGGGATGCCTGTCCAACGCCATCAGCTCAACCTGCATGGGAATGGTTGAGGGTGATGGGGAGTTGTAGTCCAGCCACATCTGGAAAACTCCAGTTTCCCCATCCCTGGCTTAGCAAAACAATCATCACTGATGAAGAAGGCTGCTGGAACAGAGTGATCGTCATCTATTTGAAGGTGTCCTCTGTCCAGTCCAAGTCCAAGTCTAGTTGGAAGATAAAGAACTCCAAGAGGGACCTTGTCCATCAACCATGAGCACCGGGGCAGTAGATTGAGATTACTTGGACACAGTCTTACCCACTATTATATTTTTTATTTAAATTATAGCAACTATTTCCAAATTTGCATCTGTATATATAAATTAGCACATGCAAATCTATGCAGTCTTTTTGTTCTATATTTTTGGGGGATGCATTAAATGGCCACCATATGCTGGAGACATATCAGAATCCCCTTCCCCTGAAAAAGCAGCACACATTTTAAGTGAGGTAAGCTAGAGCACAGTCTCTTGTGGAGGGCTGGCTCTTAAGTCGCCAAAATGCTTCTCTCAAAATGCATATTTTAGTGCTCAAAAGGGACCTGGTCAAGGTGAAATGGAAAATTAGCCTTCCCTTGCAAGTTTCAGAATTCCAATCTATATATTTCAGGGCCTGCATGGCACAGAGAGTCAGAAAGATGTGCCAAGCAGTCACCCAGGCCGCTAGACAGCAATATAACATTATAGCAGCTGGACTATCAATCCAAGTCTCTCTGGGCCAACTCCCTGGCAATCAATCAGATGCTGGTTGTCAAGAGCGATGCAGAACAAGATTAAGGCAGAATCTTAGACTTTCGACTCCAGATGTTGGCAAGAGACCGGGATGCCTGCAGACATCAAAGGTAGAAGGGGAAGGCAAATACAGCCTGGCACAGACAAACAGACAAAACCTATTGACTGAGCATCTGTTTGGTGCCCCTGTTTCCATCCTCATACCACCCCAAGGGTGTTAAAAGATAGCCATGAAAGTTATGCAGTGCCAACTGCTGCCTACTGAATTGGTGTATCAACATTACAGCCTTAAGCATTCCAAGTCTAAGTTTTAGGCCACATTCACACCATATGTTTAAAGCACTATGATGCCACTTTAAACAGTCATGACTTCTCCCAAATAATTATGGGAGCTGTAGTTTGTTAAGGGTGCTGAGAGTTGTTAGGAGGACCCAGAACAACAATTCCCGGAGTTCCCTGTGAAGAGGGATTGATTATTAAACAACTCTATGAAGCTTCAGTAACTATCGATCCTCCTACCTCCTGCTCCACCAGTTCCTATGTGCCCAATCCACCACTGGGGGGCTGCAAAACAAGTTGCACCTTTCTTTGAGCTCTGGCTCATAGTATCTTCTGTTCAGACCAGGTGACCATTCTAATTTATTGCACAGCTCTGCCTCCTGTTCCAAAGCATCCCCAGCCCCACTCTCCCGATGAACATGTATTCAATCAAAAGTATGTGTTTACTTCTTCCCAGCTGGAATCTGCTTCTGGATTTCATCTGGCTATTTTCTGTTTGTGATACAATATTTCTGCTGCACAGATTCCCTTGCGCAAATGTCCTGCTCATCCCCAGCTTTGGCTTCCAGTGATAGATAACATAATATTAAATCCCTTCCTGACTTTAACATGCTTCCCCACCCCCTTTCCAATTTTCTATGAAACCTGAAGGTTCTCACAATAACTGAACTGGCTGTTGTTTTCTCTACACCCAACTCCCAAGAGCCAGAGCTGAAGTTTTGCTTGGGTGCTGATAATTCTGAACCTTCCATCTTAAGGATTTCAAAATTAGCATCATTGTACCTTGGGAATTTCATGTGTTCTACACTGAAATGCATATCCAGTTGGGAGGGGGCATTTTGCAAAATATACTCTCTGGGTGGAAGGTGTGAAATTCTTCAACAGGTGAAGGTGGCGTCATTTCTCTACAGAAAATCTTCAGCTTTTTCGAGTTTTAGTCTGATGCAAGTTTTAGTTTTGTGAAAAACTCTTAAAAAGTGTGAAAGTGCCAAAGTTTCACTTCCAGGAAGCCTAATAGGGAAGCATAATGGAGTTTTAATGCTGTGATCTAGGGATGGGGAACATTTCACCTTCTAGATGTTGCTGGACAGATTATACATCATCCTTAGTTATTGGCCAACACGGGTAGCAGGCATGCCAACTCCAGGGGGCCGTGGGTGCCCGGTCATCCACATAATTTTTTCTGTGGGTGCCCAGCCTCCGGCCTCTGCCCTCACCCACCACAGCAGCCTCCAAGGCCACCTCTGCGCACTGCCACCTGCCACACATCACCTCCATGCTTCTTTGTCTCTGTAGAGGTGCAGACCCCAGTCGTGAAGGTGGAGGGTAGCACCTGGAGGCCACAGTAGGCGGCACACAGAGGCAGTGGGCAGATCGCTCTGGTTACAGGTGTGGCGATTGGACTGGATCCTGCGCCTCCATCACGAGGCCCCAGAGTGGAGGCGCAGGCCTCAATTCAGTTGCTGCAGCTGTGCCGGAGCACCTGCACTACAACCTAATTACGGTGTGACATGACATAATGACCTCACACTGCGATGTAATTACGGTGTTGCATGGTACGCACCAATGTTGTAGGTGCCCCTGCTGGGTAGGGTTGAAGGGAGTTGGGAGTCCAGCAACATTTGCTTATGCTCAGTCATTATATATATGTAGATAAACTTACTATAATCAAAGCAATGAATGAATGAATCAATCAATCAATGTCATATGCATCCAGTAACCTCCTTTCAAAGGAAATTGAACCTTGCATTGCATCCTTGAAACATCTCACTGCTTGGACGTGGGGTGCATGGAGATAATGGTATTTTAATATTGGTAATGGAAGGCATAGGTTTGCTTGCAACTCCTTCCCATCCTCCTCTCTTAGCCCATTGCTTCCTTCATCCACTAGGATGATCTGACAAAAGATATCAACAGAGGAACATGTTTTCTCCATGCTGGACTTTGGTGTTCCCCCAGAAACTTAAAGGGGAAACAAGATGTATGTGGGTGCATTCTCTGCTGAGGTTGTAGGTATTAAAAAAAAACCCAAATCCATATATGCTAAGGACACCACAGTCTCCACTGACCCTCATTCCAAGGATGCTGAACCCTGGAGAAGCGCTTGGTACCTGGAGTCTCTCAACACTCGGAGTTAGGGGTAGTACATATTTATTAGCTGCCATTCAAAATATAATTTCCCCCAAAGAAATATTTAAAACAATTTAAACTGTATGAAACATTTCAGTATATCATAGCCAGCCATACCATAAGACTAAAAGCAGAGTCTATTGCCTATTGCTATCCCCACTCTTACCTGCCCAGTAGACCAAATATGCAAGGTAATAAAAAATACATATATTGCTTGATATGCATCATTTATGCAGATCACAAATCATGCTATTCACTCTTCAGAAATGGAAAATTAGTATTAAGACATTAGATAATGACTGCCAACAACATTCCCCTTAACATAAACGCTGCTCAAAGGAGACGGAGACTCATTCCTATTTAATGACATTTTAAAAATAAATTTTAAAATCCTTATTGGTGTATTGACTTCCATTCTCTGCTATTGACTTTCCTTAGGCTACAAAATGCATATTTCCATGACAAAGCTGAAAAGGTTCTCTGCTAATCCACACCCCTGTATGCACACATGGTGCTGCAACCAACTAATGTCCTACTCAAAGTAGACCCATTGATGTTAATTGAGATGGCTAACAGGTTTATTCATTTCAATGTTTTTTCTCTGTGTAGGACTTAGTTGAATACCACTCACTGGTTTTCAGAGTAGACCCATTGGAATTAACTTCTGCTCAAGGACATGGCTAACTTGGGTTCATTCATGTCAGTGGGTCTACTCTAAGTAGGACTTAATGGGGGACAGTCCATAGGCATCACCTTCTCCTCATCTGCTGCGGTGGAGAGGTTATTCCCCATCCCCATTTATCAAATGACTGATCTGACAAGCAGGAGTACAGGGTAAATTGCAACTCTACCAGGGCACTGGGCTGGGCAAAAGTAGTTTAAATATATCTACTCACCCCAGTGCAGTGTCATTTTAATTCCAGCCGCCCTTTTTGTCACCACCACCAAGATCAGTGCAGTCAGAAAAAGCACCAGAACATCAAAAGAAATTGCTGGATCTGGCCAATGGCCCACCTAGTCATCCATCCTATTCCTACACTGGCCAACTGGCCAATTAGATGCCTGTGGGAAACCTGTCCATGACCTGAGATTGGCAATGCTTTCCCCTACCACCATTTCCCTCAATTGGTAATTGGAAGAATTATTGGCTCCAGCTGTAGAGGCGGAGCATAGCCATTGTGGTTAATAGTCATCAAAAGCCTTCTCCTCCATGCATTTGTCCAATCCTCTTTTAAAGCCACTGAAGGTGGTAGCCATTACTGCCTCCTGTGGGGATGTGTTCCATAGTTTAACTATGCACCATCTGTCCCCAAAAGTTTTTTGGAAGAACCACAGCAGACCCTTGGACCAAGAGTTAGCCATCCGTACCTTAGGAAATGGCTGTTCCTCTGCAACTAACTTACTCTCCTACCCGACCTGATAGCTATGTTCTACCTCCACTGTTGATGGAAACTGCAGGAGAGAGTGTGGTTCTTCTCAGGTCCTGTTGGTGGGCTTCCAACTGACCATAGTGGTTGACCACTATGAAAACAGTCCACTGGCCTGATGCAGGAGGTTCCACTTATGACCTCCATTGGATTGTTCTGGATTGTATTAAGGTTTATTTACTTATTTACTGCATTTATAACCCACCTTTTTCTCCAATGAGCTCAAGGTTGCATATATGGCTCTCCCCTACCTCATTTAATCCCCACAACAACCCTGTGAGGTAGGTTCAGCTGAGAGGCAGTAACTGCCCCAAGGTCACCCAGTAAACTTCATGGCTTCATGGGTATTTAAAGCCCAGATGTAGTTTCCAGATGCTCTGTATGCAAAACATCTATCTACAGCCCAGCATTCATCAGCTGGAAAACAAAAATCCCCAGAATATATTATTGGCACTCCCTCCCTCCCTCTGCCATAATCCCTTACTAATAGTCTGTTTTTTAACCGGGAAACACTGACAGTAAAGAAATCTGAAATATGATGAGTAAAAATACACCATATATATTCCCTGGTGTCATTTTAACAACAGCTGATATATTGCAATTGTATGCACTTTTTAACTGCAAGTAAAATAGCCATTACACTTGTAAAAATTTTATGTGCAGTGTTATTGGAGAGAAAATGGCTTTGACAATACATATTTGAAAAAAATGTTACTCCTATTTGGAATTCACGGGCGAAACCTCCTTGCAATATATCAACCGTACAGCCAGGCTTCCATCATTATATTTCCTTTTCTAAGGTAACCATTAAACTGATACTCTGAAAAACCCGATAAACTGGTGTGCTGTGTGTTAAGGGGAGTGGAAGATTCTTTAGTTTCCTGTGGGGGGTATGGATGAGATATAAGGATATTCAAGGATTAAGGAAATTGAAAAGTTGACACTGATTAAGTGTTTATCACTGTTAAAGCAAGTGTTCTGGAAAGTAAAAGTGGATATTAATTATATAGCTTGGTGGGGAGAGGGAACTGAGTATAACAGCATATGCCATAGCTGATTATTTTTTCAGTGCGCCAAGGTTTCATAGGCATTTAGTAAAAGTCAATACACAAATGCCATGCTCTTTGTGTCTTATCAAGTCAGTAGGGAAAATATGTAAAATCATCATTAAAAAATAAGGAGAGCCTATCACATCAGAGCAAATTCCATCCAGTCCAGTCTTATCCAACCTGGTGCCCTTCAGTTCTTTTGCAACGCAACTCTCATCAGCTCCTGCCAGCACGGCCATGATAAACCTAATATTAGCCATCCAGATTCTTTATTTTATCCTCTGTTCCTGCAAATTCAGAAATATACTGCTTCTGGAATTGGAGGTTCCATTTCCATGATAGGTAATAGCGGTCTTGGGAGAATATGCAGTGTGTATCCAGGGGTGAAGTCAAACAGCTGCATTAGCAGCAACCAAGTGACCTCTTCAGGGTGCAAACATGGGCAATGTATGGAGGTCCTGGGCTGCCCAAATGACAAGGCCCTCCTCTTGGTCCAAAAGAAAGCAGAGCAATACGTTTGACGCCATCTTGGTGCAGGAGTTGCCGGAAGGAGGTGTATAAGGCGCCACCCAACCATCTTAGGCACACCACTCTGGATTTGTGTATGATTTACTCCTTAACCTTACGTTCTTCCAAAGATATCCCACAAAGCAGCAGAGGTTTAGGATTAGAGTTTTCCTTCAACATGGGCTAACTTCCCAGGTTGACAAGCCCCACCTGCCCCTCACTTCCCTCTACAGCACCTGCTGCAGAAACCACTTTCTTGACTCATGAGAGCTGAGTGTAGAGTGGGACGAAAAGATGGTCAAACTACCCCAGAAGGAGCAGAATGTGTCCCCTACCAGAGGTACTACCCCTCCCCTAACACCCTATACAATTAATGGAAATATCATCCATTAATTGGTATACTCCTTAACTGGTATCTGCAATCAACAGATCCTGTCCTGGAGAAGGGAAGATTTAGTCATCTTCAAATACCCAAAAGGCTATCATACCGCAAAGTTTGGGAAAGGACAAATTTCAAACAATAGCTGAGGTTTGGTTTGCAAATTGTTTCAGAAAGTGCAGATTAGCTAGGTTTGTTTTTAAATGTGAACTGACTTTAATTCCTCCCCCACCCCTAGCTGCCATTACAAATCTCACACAGTGAGTCAGGGGCCAGAGTAGATGGCCATGCAGCTCAACAATTCTACATTTCTAACAACTGATGAAAAGACAGTGTTGTGGATGAAAAGAAGGGGCAAAGGCAGAGAGACGCTTAGAGAACAAAATTCACATGATCAGCCAATGCGATCAAACTTCGTTTTCCATGGGATAAACTGCAATAATCACATGGCAATTTCTTTGAATCTTATCACAGTCTGACAATCACAGATTGTGTCAGTTCATCACCTAACTTCAGAGAGTGAAAATGGCCTATCTAAGATAACACTTGGGGGGGGGGAGGTGATGGGTACAGTTTTATCAAGTGGAAAACTGTTACAATCCACTGAGCTAACTGACTGTGTAAAGTCCTACAGTGAAAATGGTGTGGCATCAAAAGAAACACAGATTTTCAGCATTGCCTCAAAACAATACCCATGTATGCTATGGCTAGGAGCTGTGCCCCTGCATTGTTGTTGTTTAGTTGTGTCCAACTCTTCGTGACCCCATAGACCAGAGCATGCCAGGCACTCCTGTCTTCCACTGCCTCCTGCAGTTTGGTCAAACTCATGTTAGTAGCTTCGAGAACACTGTCCAACCATCTCGCCCTCTGTCATCCCCTTCTCCTTGTGCCCTCAATCCTTCCCAACATCAGGGTCTTTTCCAGGGTGTCTTCTCTTCTCATGAGGTGGCCAAAGTATTGGAGCCTCAGCTTCAGGATCTGTCCTTCCAGTGAGCACTCAGGGCTGATTTCTTTAATAATGGATAGGTTTGATCTTCTTGCAGTCTATGGGACTCTCAAGAGTCTCCTCCAGCACCATAATTCAAAAGCATCAATGCCCTTTCTCGCATCGCTTAACTCCCCAACCCCACCTATACCTCAGTACAGTTTAACAATCAGTCCCTCTACCCAGTCTGAGGACTGTTATCTCTGAGTGAGGAACAGGGGTCCCCCAACAGCTCTCAGCACCTTTCCAAACTACAGTTCCTGGGATTCTTTGGGGGGAATCCATGACAGTTTAAAGTGGCATGGTACTGTTTAAATGTATAGTGCAAATGGAGATGTGATATTGGATACAACCCATACTTTCAAGGAAATAACCTTCCATGTCTGGGTTGACTTCTCAATGAGATCCTAGGACTGTCGGCTCCCCCCCCCCCCCCAAGAAGGGTTCCTGTGCGATTAACAGGCAATTTAGCACATGTATGTTTTCTTGTCAAGGAAATGAAGTGATAAGTGTCACCTTCTAAATTACTAAGCACACCCACACCCACTTTTCTGTTCAAATTGGTGATGTTCAGAACGTTAGAATTTAAAATAAGTGGGCTTTATCTGGTTCACTCACCTGTTAAAATAAGCACAGTTATCATTTCACCATGTGAGTATATTTGCAAATAAATAAATAAATAAATAAAATACACAATCTAGCACTTGCATCCCACTGAATGTACAAATATATAAATTTATGTTGGGAGTCGGAGGCTGCACAGTTTATTAAAGTGACAAAACAGGGTTAATCATAGGGGGAAAGCACTTGCCCAGGGAAGAAACCCACTGCTGAAAACTCCTATCATTCTGGGGCAATACTGGTATAGAAACACTGCTGCATTGGAACTACGGACCGACAGATCCATAAAAGTCCAGTCCATCCCAGTTCTACATGGAATGGGATTTAGTCCATCCTATCACACACACACACACACACACACACACACACACACACACACCTGTTTGCCCAAGCATTTGATGGCAGAAAGTCTCTATTTCTGGTAACCTTGAAATTATTATTGGAGAAACAACGCCATTGTTTTCACAAGTTGTTAGCTGTATTGTTAATTTATTTTTAGTGCATTATTTTAAGTCTGATGTATTTGTTGCCCTGGTCTCCTTTGGGAGGAAGGAAGCAATAGATAGATAGATAGATAGATAGATAGATAGATAGATAGGTAGGTAGATAGCTCTACCTCTCTTTCAAATCAGAACCAGTGAAGGCGGTGAAGGTCCTGTGTGAGTGTCTGGAGGCGGTTGGAGGATGGATGGTGGCTAACAGATTGAGGTTGAATCCTGACAAGACAGAAGTGCTGTTTTTGGGGGACAGGAGGCGGGCAGGTGTGGAGGACTCCCTGGTCCTGAATGGGGTAACTGTGCCCCTGAAGGACCAGGTGCGCAGCCTGGGAGTCATTTTGGACTCACAGCTGTCCATGGAGGCACAGGTTAATTCTGTATCCAGGGCAGCTATCTACCAGCTCCATCTGGTACGCAGGCTGAGACCCTACCTGCCTGCGGACTGTCTCGCCAGAGTGGTGCATGCTCTAGTTATCTCCCGCTTGGACTACTGCAATGCGCTCTACGTGGGGCTACCTTTGAAGGTGGCCCGGAAACTACAACTAATCCAGAATGCGGCAGCTAGACTGGTGACTGGGAGCGGCCGCCGAGACCACATAACACCGGTCTTGAAAGACCTACACTGGCTCCCAGTACGTTTCCGAGCACAATTCAAAGTGTTGGTGCTGACCTTTAAAGCCCTAAATGGCTTCGGTCCAGTATACCTGAAGGAGCGTCTCCACCCCATCGGTCAGCCCGGACACTGAGGTCCAGTGCCGAGGGCCTTCTGGCGGTTCCTTCGCTGCGTGAAGCCAAGTTACAGGGAACCAGGCAGAGGGCCTTCTTGGTAGTGGCACCCACCCTGTGGAACGCCCTCCCTTCAGATGTCAAAGAGAACAACAATTACCAGACCTTTAGAAGACATCTGAAGGCAGCCCTGTTTAGGGAGGGTTTTAATGTTTTATAGATTATTGTATTTTAATGCTCTGTTGAAAGCCGCCCAGAGTGGCTGGGGAAACCCAGCCAGATGGGCGGGGTATAAATAATAAATTATTATTATTATTATTATTATTATTATTATTATTATTATTATTATTTATTATAGATAGAGATAACTGCATCTTTCCAGGTAACAGGAACACTGGGTTTTTCTTGCCTTTTTTGCCTTTTTAAAAAGGTAAAGGTAAAGGACCCCTGACAGTTAAGTCCAGTAGTGAACGACTCTGTGGTTGCGGCGCTCATCTCGCTTTATTGGCCGAGGGAGCCAACGTTTGTCTGCAGACAGTTTTTCCGGGTCATGTGGCTGGCCAGCATGACTAACCAAAACCTGTTATCTAGCTGCCCACAGTCCAGAGCAGTTAGTATATGGGCCTATTGCTGTTGCATGCTTTGACTACACTAGAGCAAGACTACCACCCCAGAAGCAATTGTATGCTCTAGTGACCAATGTCCCCATCTGCACTTAAAGCCCTATAATGCCATTTCAAACATTCATGGTTTCCCCTGAAGAATCCTGGGGACTCTAGTTTCTGAAGAGTGCTGAGAGTTGTTAGAAGATCCCTCACCAGGCTACAGTTCCCAAGATGGCTTTCCAGGGACCTTTGGGAATCATAGCTTTGCAAGGGGAATAAGGTCTCCAAACAACTCTTAGCACCCTTAAGAAACTAAAGTGGCAAACTACAGTTCCCAGGATTCTTTGGGGGACATCACGGCTGTTAAAGGAGCATAAGACTACTTTAAATACATAGTGTGGGTTGGAGCCTAGAGTGGTAGCTGAACAATGCCATGGGGTCACTTGCTTGCCTTAGGCAAGCCCCTAGTGTAAGCAGGACCAAGGACTGTAATCTGTAGCTCTTGGCCTAATTTAGTGTAATTGACACGGAGAGGGAAAATGGTCAGTCAAGAGGTAGGGGAATGAGAGACAGAAAATATAGAGGTTTCTGCGCAGGCTAGTGTCCACATTTAGCTGATCACAAGTTAGTGTGGCCAGCATGCATTTTGGAAGAAGAGGAACATAGCCAAGATACCCCTTCTCTTCTGCTTTCTGAAAGCTTGCAGGTTCTTATCAGGCAATTTTGATATATATATTTTTTTAAGAAATCCTTTTAAATTCAAAAACATATGTAGTTCTAGAACACTATAGGCATATACACATGTGGAAAGCATTCCTTTAGTTTTCAGTAGTGCAAAAGCAGAGGCACTCAACCACCTGAGTTCACTCTTAGTGACAGCTACGTGACCCAACTAAACATGCCAGCTATCAACATCATCCCTCCAGGACCACTGCTCAGGACAATGGTCTCCCATGCCCAACGACTGGGCCCATCATTCTTCCTCCAAAAAGAAAACAGAGCCTTCTTTGCACAAACGCACACCTGGAATCTATTCTTACCCACAATATTGGTTTTTGTTTCAGTAAACAACAAACTATCTAGAGGGTTTAAATCAAACGTGGTGGTGACAATAAATCCTCTCCTCTCTCTTTTTCTTCTTTTTCAAAGTTTCAATATGTGTGTTCCATAAATAAAATATACAAGGGGAAACTGTGAGTGCAGTATTGATCCCAGTTGTAAGTTAAGACGTAGAGAATTGCAGTGCTGGCATTCACAATCCTGTGAATCGACAATAAATCCCCCACATCCGTGGCTCGCTAGGACCCAAATTACTATTCTGTGCATCGCCAGTTGAAGGGAAGTCATTAATTAGTTCGCCTTCCTTCCACAGGAGGTAAAGGTAGAATTATCCCTCTATGTGTTTTCTTTTGTTACAGCTTTTCCAGGACCTTCAGCAAATGGAGGGATAAAAATAAGCTCTCAGAGAATCCACAGTGGTCATTTGAAAGCACAGCTGGAGAAGGTGGAGCGAGACAGCAGACATTCCAAAATTGCAGAGAAGAAAACAGGGACACGCTTGTAACGTTCTCATGCCAAGGATCACTGCCCAAACCATCCTAGCCCCAAGAACATGCTGCTGAAAGTTCAAATCTGCCTGCTTTGTTCATTTACTGCCATGGCCTCTTCTGTGCTCTTTTCAGAATCAAAAAAGACCTGTGTTTGTTTTGGTTGAAGAAATTAGGAATGGGGAGAACTTTGATTCAGTTTGGATTTAAAGGCGAACCTACGTAATCACACTATGCAAATCGAAACACAACCCTCCTTTGAAATTCACACTGCAGTGCAGTTCTGCAGCCTAGTGCAAAAATGCATATAAATGCATACATTAGTGGAAAATGGCATAAAATAATGCATCATGCATTAAGGAAGATTGCTTTTCTAAAATGTGTAGATTGGACAAAATTACACACAGCAAGGTTCATATAAGGAGAAATTTGCACTAAAATGCTGGTGAATTTCCATGAGGGCTTTTATTTTTTTAAAAAGAAACACAAACTGATGTGGAAATGAGAAAGTGAGATAAACTGAAATTGAGTGTTTTGCCCATTCCTACTGGGAATACCCAACTGTCATACCAACAAGTATCAACATCAAGAATCTCAGCTTCATCAGCATCAAAACGGCAAGCAGTGTTTCACATGATTCCCTAAGATATGTGTATGTGCATTTATGTTTCGTGGGCTACATTCACCAGCACTCACAACGAAGAGATTTCACTTCTATAGATCTGTGACAGGGACCTAAAATCTGGCTGCAGCAGAGGGAGAAGTGAGACTAAGGCCCACACCATGAGCTTAGCTGTAACTAACTTGTAATTTCCCTCTTCCTGAACTGTCTTATTCAGTGGCCATCTCACCAGTCCTGAAGCATTTATGCAGTTGTGAGGAATTGGTGCCTGAATTATCTTGTTCTTTCCCTAACACTTTCCCCATTTGTATTATGTCTAATACAAACCCAGCACCAGTCGTCATCCAGGTCAGGCACTAGTTGAGCCACAGAGGGGAGGAGTCTGTTTCACCAGTTTGTTCCTTGAAGGCAAGGGCTCTGCCCTGCTCTCTGCAGGAGTCTGCCTTCCCAGCAGGTGGAGCCCTACCCGACCCAACCCATCTGCTGGCATCCTACCTGAAGGAGCGTCTCCACCCCCCATCATTCAGCCCAGATGCTGAAGTCCAGCTCTGAGGGCCTTCTGGCAGTTCCCTCACTGCAAGAAGTAAAGCTATAGGGAACCAAGCAGACGGCCTTCTTGGTAATCCTCCCATCTGATGTCAAACAGATAAACAACTATGTGACTTTTAGAAGACATTTGAAGGAAGCCCTGTATAGGGAAGTTTGAGGTTTTAGGTGTTTTTATATTTTGCTGGAAGCCACTCAGAGTGGCTGAGGCAACACAGATGTGTGGCACATGATGATGATGAGTTGGGCATGGCTGGGGGAAAATGGCCTCACGGGTCAAATTGGACCCCCTGGTGGTTTGGAGGTTCCCCAACCCTGCCGCAGGTGGTGTCAGGGGTCAGAACTTCCTAAAGACCCCCAGGTATGACACAGACACAACTCTGGAGAGTTACAGCCCTACAGGAGTATCTGCTGAAGCCCCTACGCCTATAGTTGATACCTAGCCAGAAAGCGGTTTAAAGCATGCATATAAGGCAAGTGGGAAGGAAAAAAAGCAAACCTGTGTCTTAAGTTCATTAAATCATTAGCAAAATCTGCACCTTTAACCTGCACATTCTGTAGTTAGTATTCATTTATGAATTAATCATGATTTTCTAACTATCTATCTTCCTCACTAGAAAAAGAAGACTGGGGGCGAGGGAGGAAGGTTGACAGAAAGTATGGAAGGGCAATTTAATTTCTTGATGAAGTGCCTGGATAAATAGCAGTGCAATCCCATGCATGTTTACTCAGAAGGAAGTCCAACTCAGTTAAACAGGACCATAGGAGCCAACTCCTAGGGACCAAGGTCCATTTCCCCCCTCCCAGTAAACTATTTGAAGGCGCCAGCCCCCCCCCCCCCATTGATGGGCAGTGCCATTCAAATTGTGCATGTGTGCCGCATCTTGTGATTGATTACGTGGGGCAGGGCTTACCTTCCCCCTCCCCATATTTAATTCAAGTTGGCACCCCTGAATGGAACTCACTCCCTATGGTAAGTTTGGGGTTGCAGCCTAATAGTGCAACCAAGGCACACTTACTTCAGAGTAATCTCAGCTGAAGGCAGCAGAACTTACTTCTGCTTAGGAGTGATGCTGTTCCAGGCCCTCATTTTCATAAATGCAAAACTCAGCAGTTTTGCATCCTTAAATGAAGCTTTATTGAAGTATGTTAATAACAGCCTCCAGGCTACCGAAGTGTAGATTCCACTCCCTTGACAATTTCGCTTGAAGAGGTTGTTCTGCCCAAGGGACTTTGCTTCAGAACACATAATAAACTCCTCTGCGCTTCTGCAGAACACAGCAAGCAATTTGTAAGTAAAGTCTGGAGTCCAGGAGATTTTCTTCCTTAAAAAAACGAACACGAAACAGTCTGGAGTTGCAGTTACAGCATCACCCAGCGTAATCCCCTGGATTCCATGGGACCTTCTGACTTTTGCCCCAGAAATCAGAAACATGCTGTATAATTTTAAAGTCCTTATTAAGGCAATATTTTTCTTAGCCCAACCAAAGTGTCACAAAATAAAGGTACAGTGGTACCTCGGGTTAAGTACGCTTCAGGTTAAGTACGCTTCAGGTTAAGAACTCCGCTAAGAACAGAAGTCGTGCTCTGGCGGTGCAGCGGCAGCAGGAGGTCCCATTAGCTAAAGTGGTGCTTCAGGTTAAGTACGCTTCAGGTTAAGAACGGACCTCCGGAACGAATTAAGTACTTAACCCGAGGTACCACTGTACTGCCATAATATGGATTTGGGATTTCTTTTTTCTTATAGATCAACAGAACCACTTTCACTTTCTGTAGTAGTAGTAGTAGTAGTAGTAGTAGTAGTAGCAGCAGCAGCAGCAGCAGTAATATTACCAGTACAATGTTATCAATAATGAATAAAGGTAGTTACTGATACAGTAACAATACAGTATAGATTTTTAAAAAGCAGATGGACAAGAAACGATCAGATGAGATCAAAGCAAGTGGCATCCCATTCAAACAATCAACTGGGGTGTCCTGAAGATTATTAGGCAGAATATATATATATATTGCGCTCTCCCTCACTGGAACAGCTTAGGGCCAGGGTACCTTAGGTATCACCTGAACCTCATATCCCAGGTGGCTCACTGAGGTCATCTGTTGCATGCCCTCCAACATTTCTCAAATGAAAATAGGGACGTCCTATTCAATAACAACGGACAACAACAACGGCAATGGCAATGGCAGCAAAAACAACAATACCCTGCCCATCTGACTGGGTTGCCCCAGCCACTCTGAGCGGCTTCCAACATATATAAAAACATACGGTAACAAAACATTAAACTTTAAATACTTCCCTATACAGGGCTGCCTTCAGATGTCTTCTAAAGGTTGTATAGTTACTTATCTCCTTGGCACAGGTGGTCTTATAACTCCATGCTCTCCAACAATTTGCCATCGAAAATAGAGACGTTCTAAGGAGAAGCGGGAAATTCCGGGATGAAATCAGAAACCGGGATGGCTTCTGTGAATCCAGGACTGTCCCTGGAAAATAGGGACACTTGGAGGGTCTGCTGTTGGTGAGGCTCATTTGCTAACAAGAAATGAAGTGTATAGTGTCATCAGCCTAGTATGGTGGGATACTCTGCCAATAGAGGTTCAGCAGGTGCTGTCTGTCTCAGCATTTTAAACACCTATTGAAAACTTTTCTATTCCACCAGACCATTGCAAGCAATTAAGAATACATCTTTCCACAACAGTTAATTGATGTCTGAAGATCTCAGAGCCTGGGCAGGTTTATATAGGAGAATACAGTCCTTCAGATTGCCTGGACCTATGCCATATAGCATTCAGCTGTGACTTTAGAATAACATCCATGCCAACAAGCTTTTCCTTTCTCAAACAAATCTTAAGAGCATGATTTTGGACTCCATAAGTCCACATCTAAATACAGAGCATCTAAGAGTATTTAGTATTGAACAGCAGGCCGATTCCTTTTACGGATCAGTCTGGCTACACAGCTCAGTGATTCTTTAATTCCTGTGCCTTAAATTTTATTTAAAGTACCAGATAAGTCTAACTAAACCAGGACGCTTTTATATTTGAACTGAGGCAAAAGAAACCTTCACCATATTCTTTCTCCATTGATAAGATCCCCAAATCCTTTGCAGCTGGAAAAAAAAATTACATGGGATTTTTTAAAAAAGGATCCATGCTCTGACTTATAAACTGACATATGAGCCAGTCACTGTAAGGAGTTCTCTCTCGCAGAGACATTCAACCGCTGCGACTTCAAGCATTTTAAATTCTCCCTAAACCCAATCCCTGACAGATGACAGCAAAGAGAAGTAAATGCATGTCACTCCCCACCTTCCCTCCCCACACAACTGCTATTACAGTTTTACTTATTTATCTAGGTATATTGTGCACTTTCCCTCTGGAGGAAATCAAGGAGAGGAACAGTCTCAAAGAAATATCTCTCGGAAACTTTGTGTGATCAGACTTGACCAAACACAGAACCCTCTGGAGTACCCGGAGGGTTTAGTTCTCTCTGTGTCGTACGGGGCCTGTATTGAAAGCTGCTTCTGCATTTTCCCCCAACCATTCTCCCACAACTAAGTGTGGCGGTTACCTTCACCTGCACAGAAACCTCAGACGTTTCACAGTCCGTTGGTACCTGCACCTACCACGGTTAATTACACGCTGCCACCAACCAGTATGCTTGGTAATTATTTCACTCACTTCAGGCAAGGAGAACGTTAGAACAAAAGTGTGTTTATTGAAGTACAACACTTAAGTATATGGTTTCCAATGAATAGTTTTTCCTTTGCTTGTCTCTTGTTTATTAACAGTTCTTAACAGTTCCTAACCTCTCCCTAACTCTCCCACTCTCTTCACAGCCCCCTCTATCTCCTAATTCTCCACCACCCTTTCCAGCCTCTAAAACCCCAGCTCTCAACAATCAACTCTACTCCCCTCACACTCCCTGGGGGTGGGTTTATATACTCCTCTTAACTCCGCCCCCTAAGGTTCTAACTGACTAAACCCTTTAACTCTTTCTATGCAGTCCTGCAGTTTGGCTGAATGCCACACTAAGGAGAAGAAATTTTGTTGGAGAATTATGAAAAAGGACAGAGAAATCTAGATGGAACTCTCAAGGGGTGGGGTGCAAGCTTTTTTGTGCTCACTTCGCTTTTTGAAGGAGTGTTGTGAGTGTCCTTCCCCCCTTTTACAAATAATGACTCTAGTGCAGCGGCCCCAAAACTGTGGTCCACAGGCCAGAATTGGTCCATGAGCTTCATTCTAGTGAGCCATGGTGTATTTATGAAGAGCGGCAAAAGCTGTGGTTGTGTACAGTGAGCACCGTGGCTGCTCCATCATTCTAAGGACACAGCAGTCCTCTCATAAGTGACAAAGGAGGATGTGACTTGGAAGGAGTGAAGAGGATTGGCAGCAAAGCATCTTGCCTTGCCTCCAGAAGGTCCCAGGTTTGATCCCTGTCATCTCCAGGTAAGTCTTGGAGAGACCACTGTCTGCAATCCCGGAGAGCTGCCGCCAGCTTTGGAGACGATATTGAGTTAGATGGACCAGTTTCTTAAGGCAGCTTCTTAGCTGTGGTTTAGCTGTGCCATAAAAATGTTGCATGCTGTCAGAGCAAGCTCCCAGTCGATGTTCTTAAGTCTTATTCCCTTGACCAGCTAAAAGGATTGCTTTGCTGAAACCTGTAGCCATGTTTACCAATTCACTGTCTGGCCCGCTGAGTAATAACTGGCTTTGCTGCTAAAAATGCTTTGCTACCAAGACCCGCAAGCACATTTCTCAACCCCTCATCAGCGGAAATAAAGACTGCTGCCTGCAAGAGCCTAGAGAGGCCCAGCCAGGCACAATGTATAACCTTCAGAAAGCCCGGCGTCTTAACCTCCAGACGCAGAGACGAATCAAATGCTAAGCACATCTCACCAAGGGGGGTGGAAAGGTTATTATTAAATGTTTTCAATATATTTAATCTGGGACTGGATTGAAAGTATTAATCAAAGCTATATATTTTGCAAGGCTCCTTGCTCTCCTAGCTGCCGCAATTTTTATCCTCTCTACGCATGCCGGGAGAACACAAAAGGTCTTGGCATTTCAGAGCCTGATAAAGTTTAATTTGTCTGTTTGTCTGATAAACAACTTGGATGCATCAAATATGTAGGGAAATATTAAATCCCACAAAACATGGCTGAGGTGTGCTGAGCAGCATCGGGAGACAGGAGATGCATAGCAGAAGGGGAAGGCAACATAAGTCAGAGCCGGTGTACAAAATGGGTTGGAGTCCACAGAAGCTGATGTCATCATAAGCAAAACATTCCCACTATTTGCCAGGATAGCAGGAAGGATTGGATTTCATGGAGATATTCCTCTGCCCAGCCCTGACAGCCTCCATTGGTCTCCCATGAGCTGCCGCCTGCAAAGTGGGGTTTCCGGACTCCTCTGGGCCAACCTAAAGTACCTAGGTTTGCCTGCCTATCGCCAGGCGGCAAGGGAAGGGCTTTCATCTCCAGCTGGTTGAGATGGCCTTCCCTCACTATGCTGGTGAGACGGAATGATCCTCTTGTTTCAGCTGGACCTGGGAATGCCGCCTTTAGCTAAGGTTCCTATCTTAATTTCCAACCAGTGGCATATATGCTCATTTATTAGACCCTGAGCCTTTTTATTTGAATGACAACTGTGGTTGATTCTCAATACATCATGCTTAATGACATCGCCGGGGGCTGCCCCTGTGACATCACCGCGTCCTTCCCCCAAGACATCACCAGGGACTGCCCTTAGGTCTCAGGTTTGGGCCCTGAAAACAGTGTCTGGGGTGCTCCTGAGCTGACAATGCTACTGAGAAGCGAAGCAGGCATGGAGTTCCCCTTCTGCCCATCCGATGGGCGTGCTGCCTGGACAAGCACTCTCCAGGGAAGGGGAGGGCTTCGGCTTCAGTCTCCCTGGGGTCCATAGGATCCTAAGCTGACCCCACTGCTATCACGCTGAGCTCAGAGAGGAAGATGAGCCAGCAATTGTCCCAAGCAGCAGTAGTGAGGGAGCATCCCTGTTGCTTCTCCAGGGCCTCTCCAGGGCTGCTGCTGCTGGCTTCCTTCCTTGGGCAGCTCATAGCGGCTGCTGGAGGGCGGACAAGGAGGAGGAAAGGCTGCTGCCACTGAGGCCCAGCCTTGTGTGATGTGCCGTGTCTGAGGGGCAGGCAAAGGGCAGGGCCACCCTGTGCGGGAAGAAATCAGGAGCGGAGTGCACAGAGTCATTCTTTTTCAATTAAAAAGATGCTTTGTGCATCTGTGTCCAAAATTCTAAAATTTATTTATTGGTGGATGTTTTTGTTTTTATAAATACAGTCGTACCTTGGATCCCAAATGCCTTGCAAGTCGAACATTTTGGCTCCCAAACACCACTAACCCGGAATAGTTCCAGTTTGTGAACTATTTTTGGAAGCCGCACGTCCGAGGGGGCTTCTGCAGCTTCTGATTGGCTGCAGGAGCTTCCTGCAGCCAATCAGAAGCCGCACTTTGGTTTCCAAATGTTTTGGAAGTCGAACCGACTTCCGGAACGCATTCCATCCAACTTCCAAGGGAAGACTGTATACCAAAGAATAGAATAGAATAAAATCGTGATTAGGGGGTTTTCTCAGGATGGTGGAGGGGGTTTGTGTTGTGTCCCCTTGGTGAAGTGGTAGTGGCACTTGCCCTTCTTCTGCTAGGAAATGCTCTGCGGGGGGACGGGGACAAAAATGGGGGGTTTGAGGAGGGTCAGTTTGGGGACAGTGGGAAATGTACCTATTTTCATCTGAGGAATGTTGGAAGGTATGAACAGATCGATAACCCATTTGAAAAAAGGCAAAACAATACATTAAATAGCTTCACTCTACTATCAAGGGATATAACATACAGTAACTGACACTTCAAAGCAGCTTGCAAGTAGAGGTGGAAAGCACCTGATTTCCTGGGTCAGCGAGAGCCCAGATTGCAGAGTATGTGTGTATGTATGCATGTATTTACTTATTTCTTTATATCCCATCTTTTTCTCCAGTGAGCTCAAGGTGGCACAAAAGGTTCATCCCTCCTTATTTAATCTCTATAACAACCCTGTGAGGTTGGTTAGGCTGAGAGGCAATGACAGGTCCAAGGTCATAAAGTGAGCTTCACAGCCAAGTTGGGATTTGAACCCTGGTCTTCCTAGGTCCTAGTGGTTAGAGTCCAACACTCTAACCACTGCGCCACAATGGCTCTGAGTCAAGGTGTCCATGAGGGGAGACACAAAATGGAGGCAGAATACTGCTGTTTGGAAATGCAGCTGCTTGCTCCCATTTTGATTCCCTAAACGAAAGGCCGCCTCAACTTTTCAAAAAGCCGAAGAGGAAAAACGCAGCATAGTATTAATGACAGTCTAATTACTCCAGCTAATTAGGAAGTCTGCATTGTAGTTATTTAAGAAACACCAGCAAATGCAGCATTATTAACCGTGTGTAATTGACAAACAGCTGCTAGTTTGATGGAAACAGGAGATGGAAAATGCAACTCATCACTGGAACACAAAAGGAAGAGAACCACGTCTCTCTCTTTTGGGGGAGATTATTTCAAGGAGAATGAAATCCATTCATTCCCAAAAGATCTTTATTCAGCAGAGAATCTGAAAATATTGCTTCGATGAAGTCAGAGTTTTAAAAAGCACTGCAATTTTAGTGGGCCTTTGGAAGATAGAAATCATGGTCAAGTTCCCTGCAAGAGATTGCCAAAGTTGAACCAAATTGTTCCCCCCCCCCTTGCAATAGGACTCAGATTCTGTCCATGTGTTTAAGTGTGTAATGCATATATTTCATTCACACACTGGGCTTTCATTCGCCTGAACTAGGTTTGCAGACTGGGTTTTGCCAATAATTTTTAGTGTCGTATGCAAACAGATGCAGCCTTTTTACAAGAGCTTCAAAATGGCATTAAGATCCCATTATCACCAACATAGGACCTTTTCTCACATGCAACAAATGACTTAGGAACTAAAAAGACTTTATTACATGTCATATTTTATCCCAACACCTTCTACAGATGTATGTGCCACCTGTAGACATATTTTTCCAAAAGAAATGGACCCACATTGACAGAAAAATATATTTTGAAGAAAAACGAGCCTATTGAAAATGCATTACCACGCTGTAAAGGTAAAGAAGGTAATTGTTTTTTTCAAAAAAAAAATACCTAACGTTTTTGAAAGATAAATCCCACATTGGACAGGCTCTTTAAAAATCAATTTGTGCTTGCTTCCGCCTGTAAAGATTTATTCCTAGGGGGGGGGGGGAAGCCATTAGTATTAAAGTGCTTAAAAAGTTGGCAGACTATCTCCAAAGGCATCAATTTCTAGTGCTAATTACAACTAATTATTCACTCAGCAGTTGTAAGTCGCATTTGGTCCCTGCGGGTGAAGGCGAGAGATTTGTCACTCTCCAACATAGTGGGTTCCGCGTGTTTGTTTTGAGGAATTTTTTTCCAGGACAAACATAGAAGCAGAGAGAGGATCAAGTTGGCATCTCTCAATATTTCTCCCATAGACACCAGGAAAAAGTCTGAGGACTCTCCAGGTGGTATAATGAGACTGAGCAAAATCCAATGACCCTTGAAGACTCTCTCTCTCCACCCACCCTCATTTGGGAATTTAATCTATTCTCTGGTGGAAGATTGTGGTTGATTTCCCTGGGAGGGTCCTGCCACTTTAACAGCTATGTGTTGCTGCTGCTGCTGCTACTGCTATTTTAACTTGCATTTGAGTTTGCATTTGGCTTTATATGTTTTAACTTTTTTTTAAAAAATCCAGGGATAAGGATCAGTTCCCAACTGGTGGGTTGGATGATTTGATCCCTTCAACCCCCATGGGCTATTTTGACAGGTGAGTGGTGCTGGTCAGCTGTAGGGATGGGCGAATCTGCCAATTTCAGCTTCTCTCAGTTTCTCATTCTCTCTCCCCCACCCCCCATTCTTAAGTTCAGTTCTCCATATTTCTACATTGGTTTGCAATAATAAAAAAGAGTCCTCGTGAAAATTCATCAGCAGATTTCTCCTTATATACCTGTGCAATATTGCCCAACGTACTCATTTTTGCAAAGCAATTTCCCCTAATAGAATGCATTTTTGTACACTATTTTCATAAATGTATGCATTCTGATGCACACTTAACCCCAGTATATGCAGTTTTATATGCAGTATATACAAGTTAATTGGCTGGAGATACTGCATTACAAAATTCAGAGTATTGCAAATTGTAGAATGGTGGCAACATTTCAATTCATACATTGTTTTGGAAAGTGCGAATTAAATAAGTTCACCTTTAAACATGAGCTCAATCAAACATGATCCCGCATCCCTAACTAGCTGTCAATCTTCTGATGTCACCATAGTGTCAGCAGAAGTGTTTCTCTTTGTCCACATGGTTTGAAAATCAAACTGTATAAGCAAAGGCATAGTGCTTTGCAAACATATTGTCAATCAGCTGTTTGTTGGAACTTGCAAAGGCACATGGATTTGCTGGCACTTCTCATCAGTTCTGGGCTTGGTTGGTGCCTAGATGGGTAATCGCCTAGAAATAACATGCACACCACATTAAGTTCCATTATAGAAAATAACAGGGCATAAATGGAAGAATTCTTTTTATGTTGCCACTCTTAGGGCTATCTACTCCCAGAATGATTTAGCAAGAAAATACTGAGTCGGCCCATAGGTCGATCTAGCTCAGTATTATCTTCACCAACTGGCAGAGGCTCTCCAGCATTTCAAGCAGAGGTTTTTCCCCAGCACTTACTTGGAGATGCCGGGGATCGAACCTGGGACCTTCTGCATGCAAAGCCGATGCTGTGCCACTGAGCTACAGCCCCTCCCAAAGGCACTTTGCTCATGGCACCTTGAAACTTGAGTCAGTCTTACTAGAACATAGGGCATGAACTTGTGCACTCCTCTGCCCAGAGTACTGGCTATCTGTTCTGTGTGACAGCTTCAGGACCTGCAATTCTTTTTGGAAGGCAGAATGCCATCCAAAAGTACCCTTGTCTATTCTGTAGAGTAAGCGAAAGTCCACAGTGAACATTCATGCAATGCTGTGGAAAACCTTCTCTCTCATACTACTAATAATAAAAAGTTGTGTGTCCATGCCAGAGAGAGGCAATAAAAGGTCAGTAATGAAAGAAATATATCATTTGTACAACCAGCTGGGCTTGATTTGAGATTTATAATCCGTTCTGAGTGAAGTAATGTGAGAGGCTTGAAGATAAATTGGCTCTTTAGCTATGATTTCTGTAGGGTACCACCCAGGAATAAAATATGAGGGGTTGTATATAACTGAGAACAAGACCTAGTCCATTTCTCAGCATTTCATGTTCCTTATAAATAGCCATTTCCAGAAGGATGCTCAGCATCCAGTTTTCCAGAAAAGGGTATTATTAAAGCCCTGTTCAGAAGTTGTGCCTGGATAGGAAATATTAGCATCAGTAGGACCCATAGCCAGCCACACCCCCAGGACCATACATTGAAGACCTTCTCACCCACCACTGATTTACAGCAGCTGCTGTTGATGCTAGAGTTTTTGAACTTTTTTTAGAGGGGGCTGCCAAAATAGATTTTGGGCTAGGGAGGGGGTCAATGCTGGGATTTTATTTCTATCTGCTAGTTAGTGGGTGGGAGTATTGTTTTATTATCTGCGTGCTGGGAATGTTTTCCCAGTATATTGCATAGAATGTAAATGTGGTATACGATCCCCCTTTTTTTCCTATGGTAAAGGATTCATAAAATCAAAGAAGTGTAGAATTGGAAGTGAGCCTGAGAGTCATCTAGTCCATCTCCCGGCAATGCAGGAATTTATGCGTATATATTTTTTTACAATGTAAGTTACGTGGAGTCCCCTTGGGTGATAAGCAACTAATAGGTTTAATGAATAAAGGAACAAACCAGTTGACACTCTGTGAAGTTCAGTTGCATCTTGGAGCCTGGTAACCAGAGCAAAATGCTTTGGGTCAGGGCTAGCAGGAGAACAATGTAAAGATGCAAGAGGCATTCATCAGAAGCGACAGTCCAAGTGCCACCAGCGCTTCCATGAGGACTGATGATCAACCAGGAGGTGTGTGATGGACTGTCATGGGAAGCCAGCAGAAGGCAGAAGCTGATTAGCTGAAACCATCATTCAGCATCCAAAAAAAAAAAAAGTCATTCCCTTCTCCCCTCCCCCCTCCACCAAATATGTTTTAGGAACAAATTGTAGTGAATTATTTATTTTCAGCTATTTAGTGAGCATGGGGAGCTAACGTTTCTTTTGCTAGGCTGCTAAATTTTTCAGGAACCCCGCAGAAGGGCTTGGAAGGTGTTTCAAAATGCAGAAACAGAGAAGCCCTCTTCCTCCTCCAGCCAGGCCATGGCTTGTTGGAGAACCGCAATCTGCGATGCCATCATGGAGATCACAACAGAAGTGCCAAAGTCAAGCAAAAGAGGCCTTTGCCCAGTTGAAGGACTTTGGTCCCTTCTCATTCCAGCTTTCCAGGTTGTGTCCTTTTGCTGTAAGGAACCAAGCATCTGTCGGCATTTGCAGTGCAGGTTGAGCTTCTCTGCGTACTAAGAGCTCATCCATATTAATAGCGTGTTTCAACAGCGCTGAAACTAGGCGCTTCTTGGATATGCCCTTGGTGTCTTCACCTCCAAAACCCTGCCAGGTAGTTCGTTCCAAAACACTTATTACTTTTAGACAGAGGAGGATGCTCCCTTGTGTCTTTATTTTAATTTGAATTCCATTTGTGCTCTTTTGTCAATTTTTTCCCTGCAAAGAGTTATGAATAATGCTGACATTCGCTCTACCATTATAGAGTTTGAGCCCTTTAATTAGATCTGCTTATTCCCTTTTTTTCGCTAAGGTTAAAGTTTCCCCCTCCTCCAGCTTGTCCTCATAATTCATTCCTGTAAAAGTTAGAGGCAACATGTTGCTGCTTCCCTCGGTAGATATGCTCAGTCTCCCTTCAAGAGTCACGCTTTGCCTGGTGATGTGACTGAAACTTTCCACTCTGCATCATACATTTAAAGTTTGGTGATGTAGCCTCAGGGCAGAAAGTTCCAACCATACCTGCACCATATATTTAAAACCCAACTACACCACTTTAATTTTCATGGCTCCCACCCCCAAACCCCGCAAAAGAATCCTGCAAATCCTGAGCTTTGTTGAGGGTGCTAAGAGTTGTTAGGAAACCCCTG
The DNA here is from genome assembly GCA_034641385.1 of Darevskia mixta. NCBI lineage: Eukaryota > Metazoa > Chordata > Lepidosauria > Squamata > Lacertidae > Darevskia > Darevskia mixta. The sequence goes on along the minus strand of JAWWNH010000024.1, from coordinate 2,618,438 downwards.
TTCTTCTCATGGAGATTCAATTCCCAGAGTGGCTTAACCATCGACCTCTATTCCCGGGGAATTCTGAGAATTGTAGCTCTATGATGGAAATACGGGTCTCCTAACAACTCTTAGCACCTTCAACAGACCAACTGACATAGAAATGTGATGAACTAAACTTAAGGCAGGAAGAAATGAGAAATTGATAGGTTTGTACATCCCAACACCCAAGTGGGTCAGGCTTTATGTTGCCTTGAAAGCAATATGAACTCCATAGAGAAACTGTTCTATCCCACAGTTAGATTACACTTTCTCACCTCCTCTCAGGTGCGGTCATTTATATTACAGTTTTCTGCAGTGTTTTCCCACCTGCACACATCCCAGGCACTACCTGCTTGCACCAGCAAGTTTGTCAAGGACACTTCCTGACGTAAGCTAGGAAGTGCAGCCAAAGCTCATTAAATTCTTGAAAATTTCTTTTAACTAGATATTGCCATTGCTCTATCCCAAACCACACAATAAGAGGCAGACAGAGAAAATCAAGCTTGCACTAGGCAAGATTTTCTCCAATGCTATTAACCCCCTAGTGGTTTATATCTTTTTAAGTGGTACTAAGGCAGAATAATGTCCATTATTTTTTCATACTTTGCAAAAGATGCAATCATAATAGACCCCTTAATGGTGGGTCAGGAGAACTGAGTCCCCAAGCTGTTTCTGACTTTTGGCAGACTTGAGAAGCAAGAAGAAGAGAAGGGAAAACTCCACCCTTTTATTATTTAACCCACTCTACTGCTTTGTAATACTGTGCAGGAAAATATCCTTTTTTTAAAAAAGAAATCTAATTTTAAATCCTTCAAATTGCACTGTCCTCTTTAGATCTATTTCCCAATTACTATGTTTTTGTTCAATATCTGCTGAGTGAGGAAATCTTAAGAAAAAGAAACAACGCTGCAAGTATATTTCTGCAAGTAGGTACTATTTTTTCACACTTTTATTATTTCCTTATTATGAACAAATGAAACTGCCACACACAGTCAAACCATTGCTCTGAACAAGTCACTATGGTTGTGAGGACCTCTGTGAGGACTCAGATCAAGTATCTTTCCTAGGGAGTGCTGAGGAACTGAACTAGGACCACCCACCCAGTGACTAAAAAGCTCCTTTTTCATGTTGATTGGGCAGTTATAGGATGCTGGAGGTAGGGAACTTGCAAGGAGCCTGCAGCCGAAGTAGTAACCTGCCATCACAACTGCAGGTTCTGTGGGTCAAACTTGACATAGTGATAGCAAACATAGATTTTCTAATTAGCCAAAGGCCTGGGAGAAGAGGAATGTTTTTGCCTTGTTCCTAAAGATATGTAATGAAGGCACCAGGTGGGCCTCCCTGGTGGGCCCACCACAGAAAAAGCCCTTTCTTGTGCTGCTGCCCTCCGGACCTCTCATGGAAGAGGTGCATGAAGATGGGCCTGATACTATCATTGCACATTCATATGGGGAAAGTCTGTCCTGGATGGTAGCTTTACTACCATCTGCAAGCCAAGCCTTTCAGTCAACAGAAAGTTCAGCAGGTCTGCATTCATTCATTCATTCATTCTTCAGGTAAATAGAACATCAAGGTCTAGGGACAAGTTGCATACTCTCCAGTAGCTACTCACCTAAATTTCACAGGTGAGGACACCTGGGAATAGTCTCCAACTGCTATCTAAGCTGCCAAGTAGGTTCATATGGCTGTGGGTGGTCTGTGTTGCCTATGAAACTCTTCCAAGGGTCCATGTACAAGCAATGTGTGGCATTAAGTCTTAGTCAACACTGCATTAGCAGACTTCTCTCATGTAATGGGGCTTTCCCTTCCCTCCCACCCCTGGCAGCCCCTATGTCTACCCCAGGTGGTTCCCCAACTTTCTGGATCAGATTTTGAGGGCGCAGGGGAGAAAGGGAGATCAAGTCCATTTGCACAAGCAGAAGCCTGTTCTGCTCACACTATGGCAGACATAAGTGTCACACTCAGAGCTGACCTATTGAAACCAATTGGTAAGACTATCTTAAATCCATCATTTTCAAGGGGTCAACTCTGAGGATAATAATGGGTTGTCTCTGATGTTAGTTCTAGTCGAAGTGGACCAATGGAAATGCATGCACATCCCTAATTTAGACCCATTAATTTCAGTGGGTCTACTCTGGTTAGGACTTAGGCCACCTTCACACCATGCATTTTAAGTACTATGATACCACCTTAACAGTCATGGCTTCCCCTAAATAATTCTAGGAGCTGTTGTTTATTAAGGGTGCTGATACATTGCTGGGAGACCCCTACCCCTGAGCTACAGTTTCCAGAGCGGTTTAACAACCAATCCCTTTTCCCAGGGGATCTCAGCACCCTTAACCAAAATTTTGAGCAATCTCTCTCTCCTGCAATCTTTCGCAATAGCAAAGTTTTGTTTGTTCTTTTGTATTCCTGGCATTGCCATACCCACTGTTGCTTTCCTATAAGGGCCTCTGCATTTCAGCTTCCCCTGCAAGATGAGTTTTGACCTTGATAGGAAATGACTTGGTCTAAGCATAAATCATTTATGGGCTCTACATTTTTTTTAAAAAAAGAATTGATGGGGGAAGGCAATGACACCCCCTTCCTCAAATCATGACTAAAAGCACACATCAAAAATGAATATGTTATGCATGCACAAAATACAAATTCCTTGACTTCTAAGTGAACTTGGAGGGTACCTGGGAAGCTATGCCCTTGATTTTAGCTATCGATTAACAGTGGGAAGCTGTTGACTAACAGAGTGAAAATATCACGGTTAACATATATCACATGAAATCAATGCTTTTGGAGATGGTAACATAAAACCGGATTGGGGAAAGAATAGGCCAAGACTGTTTTCAGTAATGAAAATATGAGTCTCCTTGATATTCCCAAAATTAACGGTATTGACATGTGCAAAATGATATTGAAGAAATCCATCTTGAACCAAGCTAAGGCTTTATAACAAAACAGTTATCTACAAATAGCTCAAAGGGCTTCAGATTTTCCTTATTTATGATGTGGTGCACACATATCCATTCATACGATGGAATATTAATGCTATTATTTGTTTCTGTTCTATAAGCCTGATCTTGGAGCAAAAAAATTAATGTATCACATGCAAGGATTCTTAGGATAGTTTAATGGTATAAACCAGAAATGGTCAATGTGGTGCCCTTCAGATGTTGTGAGACTACAGTTCCCATCAGCCCCAGGCAACATGTCCAATGGTGAGCATTACTGGGTATTGAGGCCTAGCACTCTCTGCAGGGCATCACCTTAAACCCCCAGTGTAAGCTGTAGCTCTGCAACAATATACTGAGCGTCGCCAGTTCGGCAGATGCAAATTATGAAATTAGTTTTGACGCCATGGTCAGTTCTTGTAATTAACTAATTATGGTGAGCCAAGCAAAAGAGACTAGTAATGTAATATTGTATGCAAGTGATAAATGTCCCATTTCTGAATGGTCACCATTGTAAAGAGTCAATTCAACATGAACGACAAGTATTTGTTGTAATGCCCAACCACTTTCAATAGATTCAAGGTTGATAATATCCAGCCAATTCAGATGAGCCCCTTTAAAATAAAACTAGATTTATATATATATATATATATATATATATATATATATACACACACACACACACACACACACACACACACACACACACACTTGATGAAGTTTATAGCTTACTAGTCACTCTGAAAAGGCACCACACTTGGTTTCAGAGAAGCACTCTTTACAAAGATAATTAAGAATGTTCTCAAAATTCACACTTTAACATGTTTCTAATTAAACCAATTCCTCCTAGAATGGCTATTGGCATTAAACTACAAGTAAAATACTCCCAGCTCCTTCTAGGTTGTCTGCTTTTCCCTCAGGGAAACAGAATTGCCCTGCTTAGGTAACCCATATTTCAGCTCTTCCTAGGCTCTGAGTTCATCTCTATCTAGGCACATTCCAAGCACTAACTCTTACTGACAGACAAGCCCTATCTGAGCTCTCACAGGCAGTCAACTCCTATCTTAAATGTCAGGTTCTAACTTCTAACATCCTGCTCTCTCCTGATTGGATGACACTCCGCCTAGCTTTGATTGGTTTCTGGGTCAACTGGAGGCCGGTCCAGGGTCTTTTCACTGTTGTAAAAATGGATCATACACACACACAAACAAACACCTTGTTCCACTTGATTGGGACAGATGGCCATTTAAATCAAGCCTCCATCATGGGCTAGTTTGGCCCTGAGTGATGTCAGGCAGATGCACCCAACTGATGCTTACAAGCTGTTGTGCTGCTTTATGGAACAACCACTTCGGTGGATTTCGTTTTCATCGAGCTTTGGGTTTTGCTTTGTTTTGTAATAAATATCAAAAGCAAAGTGCAGCTAAAAAAAACCCACAGGCGCAATTATAGGAAGCAAAAGAGGAAAAGGGCGATCACATTTAGCTCTCTCCCTTATAAAGCAACAGGCAAGCTTTACATGGTGTCTCACATGACATATGAGGCTGACAATGAAAATTATTTCAGCATAAAAAAAGAATCTTTTACCCTCACATCTCTGAGAACTGTTTGTATTTGCTTAGCGGTTTTGTTAGGGAGATGCGGCTTTCTCTGGTATCTTGATCCCTGAAGTGCATCCACCCCGTGCAATACATTATTCAACCTAATGATTCTTTCCTAGGGAGATAGGAAGTTGCCTTTATAGGGAATGAGCCCATTGTGAGCTGGCTGCATTTCAGATGAAAAGTCTCCCCCAGACAAACCTGGAGATGCTGGGGATTGAACCTTCCACATGCTAGGCCTGCTATTCCACCACTTATGTAGTTACAGCTCTTCTCTTTTCCAATGTAGGACAAGGGTGGGGAACCTGTGGCCCTCAAGATGGACTACAACTCTTATGATTCCTGACCATAAGCCATGCTGGATGGGATTGATGGGTGTTAAGTCCAACGTCGTCTCACCTGGGGGGGGAGAGAGTTTTCCCACCTTTGATGTAGGAAAAGCACGGTGCAATCTATAAAATGACTCTGAGATGAACCTGGATATGCTGCGTTCAAGACTACCACTCAATTTGCAGGTTCCCACACCATATGCATTTAAGATCTTTTTGGTCTTTCCCGTTTTCTTCTTTGAAGAAGTAGCTAGCCATAGAAATGAAAAGACAGAAAAGCTCACATAGGCAGCATTCACGTGGCAATTTCTTCTGTTTTCCTAATGTTGCCCTGCTAATGATTTCTGCACTATATTTGAGCTGGTTCTGGAAACAGATTACAGCACTTGTTATCATCAAGTTATGTGGAAGTGAGAGCTAAACTTGCCTTAATGGAGGTCCCTATCTAGCACCTGTGTATAGCATTTTAGCCTTATGTCTCTAAGAAGTAAGCCCTGTATCCGGAAGTTCTTAATGTTTGACATTTTATTATGTTTTAATATGTGTTGGAAGCCACCCAGATTGGCTGGGGCAACCCAGCCAGATAGGCGGGGTATTGTTGTTGTTGTTGTTGTTGTTGTTGTTGTTGTTGTTGTTGTTATCTGAGGCCCCATATTTAAAGTACACTGTAGCATCATACCACTCTGAACCATTTCCAGAGTTCACGGTAAGAGGGGTTGATTGTTAAGCCATTCTGACTGTAGCTCTGAGGGGAACAGGGCTCTCCTAGCAACTCTTAGCACCCTTAACAAACCACAGTTCCCAAAATTCTTTGGGGAAAGCCATGGCTGATACTGCTTGAACTGTATAGTGCAGATGGGCCCTGAGTTCGTTTTGCTCTGTGTGTGTGCAGGGCCCACCCATAAAGTGGGCTGAGGTAGCCACCTTGGGTGGCAGAACCCCAAGAAGCAGTGCAGATGGAGTGCATGGGCACCCCATCCACCTTGGGTGACAATGGCGATGGCTTCCCTCTCACTGAAATTTCACAAGATCTTGCCAGAACCCACAACTGGTGCTTCATGGGCACCACTGTACAGCCCAGGTAAGGGAGGTGGGTTTTGATTTGGTGGTGGGGTGACAGGGTGGCACCTTCCCATTTTGCCTCAGGCAGCAAAATAGGATGGGTGTGTGTGTGTGTGTGTGTGTGTGTGTGAGAGAGAGAGAGAGAGAGAGAGAGAGAGAGAGAGAGAGAGAGAGAGAGAGAGAAGCAATGCAAACTAATTTTTTTAACAAAAGAATTCATGCTATAAATATCCATTTGTCTCTTGGGCCTCACATTCAAACGCAAAGGAATGACTGGAAATTGGAAGTTGACAAAAACTCTTTTGAAATTCTGTTGCTTGCAGATCAAAGCCTGAAGCAGATATGGGATGTGAAAGGTGGCATGCTCTCTGAACCCCACTGTGTCAAATTCTTCTTCTGGTTTTCTTACAGGGTGATGTGAGGTTGGAACAGAGCTTCCTCGTCTCTGAAAAGACATGGTTTCCTGCAACAGTGTTTTTCAGTGAGAACAACAGACCAGGCTTTCACTTCTTCTGTTATATTAAAAAAAAAACAATTTATCTGGCTTCCACACATACACATCCATCCTCTCTCTCTCTCTCTCTCTCTCTCTCTCTCTCTCTCTCTCTCTCTCTCTCCCTCTCCCTCTCTCTCTCCCTCCCTGCTTTGGAGATGTTTTGGGGTGAGATACCTGTCAGAGTTTGAAGAAGGTGACACCTCTTCAACTGAGGTTTCGAAGAGAGAAAGACAAGAGTTTCTATCTGGAGTTAGCCAGTAACTAGGGGTAGGGGGTGAGCTGCCGTAGGAACATAAGAACATAGCAGTTCTGCTGAATCAGGCCAATGGCCCATCTAGCCCAGCATTCTGTTCTCATAGTGGTCAACCAGATGTCTGTGGGAAATATCCAAGCAGGACCCAAGCACAAGAGCCCTCTCCCCTCATGTGGTTTCCAGCAACTGGTATTCAAAAGCATTACTGCCTCTGACCATGTAAGCAGTGCATGGCCATCAAGACTAGTAGCCATTGATAGTCTTATCATCCATGAGTTTGCCTAATAATCTTTTAAAGCCATCCAAGTTGGTGACCGTTACTACCTCCTGTGGGAGCGAATTCCATAGTTAAACTATGTGCCATGTGCATAAGTACATTCTCTGTCCTGACCTTCATTGCATGTCCATGAGTTCTAGTGTTATGAAAGAAAAAATCCTTACAGGAATGCTTCTATCTTTTTTCTACATTTCTAAATTATGCAAATAGTATAAAGACAACTTAAAGTCTGCAGTCCTTTGTCATCCAAAGGGAAGCAAACCAGGTAAGGTTATCCCAGTAACTTGTCACCACCAGAGAAACTAGGAGCACCTAGGTGTGTTCACACCTTATTACATTCCATGAGTGTACAATCTGGGTACTTGTGTACACAAATAGCTGAGCTTTGCATGCATAGTTATTTACATGTAATGCTCAACAAGTGTGCAGCCTGTTTACCTGTGTGCACAATAGCTGAACTGAACAGATTAGACAGTTAACACTCTTTCACATAAACAACCGTAGGTGTTTGGATCTCTGAAACACGTGAACAAACCTCATAGGTGACTCCAAGTTTTTTTACCCTGTTCAGATCTAATTGGCATCTATTGTCCCAAGGACAAGGAACAGACATTTTCATGTCAGATGGAATATTGCATTGCATTCCCTTCCCTTTTAAAATTAGCATGTCACCATGCAAAGTGTCTTTCATATCTCAGCCGCAGCATAGCAAAGTTCTTGGGGTCTGAGAGAACCTGCCTGTGGAGAGATGTGCCACAGCGCAGCATGTGTGCACTCTATCTGTCATCATGCAGCCTTTTGACCTGTGATTATTATCCCCCTTTATTACCCCTCTCTTGCAGAGGCATCAGCTTTCGAGACTCAGACTCCACAATGTCAAGCACATAATGCTTCTCCCATAGAGGACCCATCAAAGCGATGGCGGGCGGAACAATGAGGAGGCACCCCTAAACACACCAGTGTGAACCAGCTGCAGCAAACAGTCCATTCTGACACCCTTTTCACGCCACCCTCCTCACCCCCGCCCTCCCCACCATATTTTAAAAAATTAAATAACCATTCACCTGGAGGCAGATGCAGACAAAGAGTGGGGTTTATCTCTGTGAGGCTGGAGATTAAATTCTATAGTTCTTCTGCCATTCCAGTAATGAGCTCATGTGGAGAGATGAGTATGATCGGCATGTGTGAAATCCCAGCACAATAGTGTGGAGGCCAAGTCTGTCATCACACTGAGCAGTATTACAGAGAGGAAAATACATTTTTCATTTCTGCGCTGTTTTAGGCCACTTCGGAAATTCATTCGTTCCTATCCACCCCCATTAACGGAGCTATTGTGCATGTCCATTTCTGAAAATGGGTAACACAGTGTGTTAGGATTAAGGGCATTGTAGAACAGATGACTCACAGATGGGGGTGGTTCAGCTCTAGATTGAGGACCACCGAAGGAGGGTAATAAACCAGGCAGGTCTACACTCCTTGAGTAATAGCTCAGAAAATAAACAGAGACAGCCGATTCTTGTTATGTCACCTCAGTGTTTTTTTTTTATTCTTATTAAAGGCACTCTCACTCACCTGGAGATTCAAGCCCTCTGCCTGCCATGGTGCCACCTGGATGGGGGCAGGTAAACCTGGGGACTTCAAATCAGGCCTGGAGGTTTTGCTAAACCCAAGATAAAACAAATGCATAGGCCAGGGATGGAGAATCTGTGGCCCACCAGAGGTTGTTGGACCCCAAATGTCATTGTCCTTGACCACTAATCATGCTAGCTGAGGCTGTTGGGAATTAAGAGTCCAACAGCATCTACAGAACCCCAAGCTCCCGATTCCTGCACAGGCCGAATTAACTTGTGGTTTCAAGTCTGCAATATAGATGGATTATATCAGAGCCAACTCGTTACATAGGGCCCTTGGTGAACTCTCTCCTAAGTGAGTGGGCCTCCCTTAAGCCCCCAGGGAGCTTGTCTTGTAGCACAACAGATATGTGGGCTTTCTTTCTTTCTTTCTCCCTATTTTACTATAAGGAGTGGCAAATCTGCTTTGATCCTGGCCATGGTGGGTGGAGTGAGGATAGCACCAATGACAGCTCAATGTTAGGGCATGGAGCAGTATGATGGGACCTGACAGCATGCAGGGTCCCCAACCATTGCCTGCTGTTGCCACATGCTGACTCCAGGCCTGGATGATATGTAATTTTCCCAAAGGTTATACTTTCTGTTAAGTATTTCTTCAGCTTGACCATTACCATCAAAATCCTGGCCAGGCACATGGGGTGAAAATTCATAGGAAATAGAAACAAACACCTACAAATGATCAAATGCAATTGTTCGGGTGGGGGGTTGCCCATTTTCCCAGTTCTGGAGGGGCTTACATATGCATGGGAAGCGGGTGGCACTCTGGTCTACTTGGGTTTGCTGATCAGAAGGTTGGCAGTTCGAATCCCCGCAACGGGGTGAGCTCCCGTTGCTCTGTCCCATTTCCTGCCAACCTAGCAGTTCAAAAGCACGCCAGTGCAAGTAGGTAAATAGGTACCGCTGCAGTGGGAAGGTAAACAGCATTTCCATGCGCTCTGGTTTCTGTCACGCTGCTCCGTTGCGCCAGAAGCAGTTAAGTCATGCTTGTCACATGATTCTGAAAGCTGTCTGCGGACCATTGCCAGCTCCCTCGGCCTGAAAGAGAGATGAGTGCCACATCCCATAGTCGCCTTTTGACTGGACTTAACCGTCCAGGGGTCTTTTACCTTTACCTACATATATATGTGTGTGTGTGTGTGTGTGTGTGTGTGTGTGTACATATACAGGAGTCTTTCAGGAAGCCCCAGTGGAGCTGTTGCTTCAGCAGTGGTCTGGCTCAAGATGAGGTGTTATATAGGAGGTGGAGGCTCAACCCCTTCCTGGTTCTCAGCCAGGTTCCGTCACAGGCAGATACCTGGTTGAGAATATTTCTGAGTAGTCCTGCATGATTTATGCAACTGGACACGCACATTGTCACCAGCCCTGGAGCTCCAATGTCAGTTGCTGTCTCCTCTGGAGATGAAGGGAGGGCACAGGAGGCAACTGGTGTGAAGTCCACTGGCCCAGCAGCTGGAGTACTGGAGGTTTGCAGCAACAGTGAATTCCTCAGGGTCACTGGCAGTGCAAGGATTTTGCTGGAGGATGCTGATCCACCTCCAAGGAATCCCTTGTACCGGGTTTGAGCAGGGCTGAACCCTGACCTTTAAAAGAAAATGACTCTTGTACAGCCAAAGACTGAGAATGTCCTTTAAATGTAGCCTTGTCTCCTCATCTGGAAACGTGTACAATAAAGGCAATTCTTCTCTCAATATTACAGCATTCCTCTATGTAATGAATTCTCCCTAACAGGCTAAAATGTCTTTATTAGGAAGGAACAACCTTTTCTGCCTCATTATGCACCAAGTCCCATTCCAGACACAGTGGCAAAACATTCATATGTTAATATCCGCTCAGGATGTTGCACTGTGTGAAACTTGACACCCATTCAAATAATAATAATAAAAGTAGAATATTTCTGGCTACTGATCAGGACAGATGAAATAATGACCTGGAGTTTTAATGCATCCAATGATTCTTCTCAGAGCTGGAAGAAGAAATAATCTAAGAGGAGCTTGCTTCCCCCCCCCCCCAACCTCTTGGGAGATGATACACCACATTGTGCTATTCACTGGGAGTTCAGAACTGACAAAACACTCTGCCATCTCACCCAGGGCCACAATCCCACCATATATTTAAAGCACTATGGCACCATTTTAAACAGCCACGGCTTCCCATAAAGAATTCTGGGAGCTGTAGTTTGCTAAGGGTGCTGAGAGTTGTTAGACCCCTATTCCCCTTACTGTCTTCAGAACAGTTTAGCAATCAATCCTTCTCTAAGAGAACTCTGGGAATTTTAGTTCTGTCACCTCTAGCAAACTAAAGCTCCCAGAATTATTTTGGGGGAGCCATGCCTATTTAAAGTAGTATAATAGTGCTTTAAATGTATGGTGCAAATGTGGCAATATGGAAATTCTATTTTATTTCCCTTTCCAATCATAATGGAATGAAAGCAAACTTTCTGATATATGTTTCCTCTTTGTTTATTAATTCATGATAAAATAATGCATTTCAAAACGAAAAGAAAAAAAAGCTGTACTCTCAATCTTTTGATCTATATTTTATGAATTCTTTCCAGACATGGCATTTGATAGAAATGGGTGTGTGGTGGCAGCGGCAAGGGCGGAGGGAATGATAGAAAATTAATGATAGAAAATTAATAGGTTGGGGAGGAGAGGAGATTTGCAATTTGTATGTTTGATAGTGCACGTGTGATGTTGTATTTAAGGCACTTAGCCAGAGAAAACGTAATCTCAGAATCCGGGAGAGTGAAAGCGTGCTTGGAGACAAATGACAGCAAAGCTACTGAATGGACTTTAGGTGTCTTAAACTGGAAAATAAGCAGCTTTTCAGGTCAGCTGCTCAAGCCATTCCAGCTTATGGTGTTGGCCTTGTCACATTTCCGAAGATGAAAGGAAGATACTTGCTTTTTAAAAATAAAACTGCTCTTGGTAATCTCAGCAAAGGATTGTCCTTTGGTTTCACTAAAACAGGCTAGCAGAGAAAGCAGCTGCATCTTGAAAGAGCAGGGCTGGCAGGCTGACCCATCACCATTTAACAGATGAAAATATGGACACGGCTTGTAACAACGCTATTCTTATACCCAAAGATCACAGTGCGAACCCTGTCCTTTCTACTATCACAGGCTCTTTATCACCTAGGCATGTTTGGTATTCATTTATTCTGCACAGAATTCAAAGCCAAGAACAGGAGGATGTAAGGAAACCCTGCTGGATCAGGCCAATGACCCATCTAGTCCAGCACCTTGTTCCCATAGTGGCTAATCAGATGCACATGGGAAGCTTACAAACAGGACCTTAGCTCAACAGCCCTCTCTCCCCACTTACGGTCCCTAGCAACTGCCACTGACCACCTGTCTGACAGCGAGGTAGGACATAGCCACCAAGATAAGTAACGAATGGCAGGAGCAAACTTTATGCACTTTGTGAGTAAGCACTGCCTGTTGTCTGTTGTAAATATTTGCTTACATAATATAAGGCAGGAGAATGTAATTGCTGCAGTGTTTGCAACCATTTTTCTTTGGAAGGCTGCATTCTCTTAGGATGCGGGTGGTGCTGTGGTCTAAAGCACTGAGCCTCTTGGGCTTGCCAATCAGAAGGTCGGCGGTTCAAATCCCCGCAACAGGGTGAGCTCCCATTGCTCTGTCCCAGCTCCTGCCAACCTAGCAGTTTGAAAGCACACCAGTGCAAGCAGATAAATAGGTACCGCTGTGGTGGAAGGTAAATAGTGTTTCCATGTGCTCTGGCATTCATCACGGTGTTCTTGTTGCACCAGAAGTGGTTTAGTCATGCTGGCCACATGACGCAGAAGCTGTCTGTGGACAAACGGTGGCTCCCTCGGCCTGAAAGCGAGATGACCCTATAATCGCCTTTGACTGGTCTTAACTGTCCAGGGGTCCTTTACCTTTTTTTAACCTTCCCTTTGGGGGATAATGTCTCAGAAGTTGCATGTTAGCTGTGTGTGGGGTCAAAGCCAGCAGTGGGCAGAGCCACGCCTTTTCACTCTTTCTGCCCTTCCTCCCTCACCCTACCAAATGGGTTTTCCTGGCAGAAACAGACCATGCTTGCCAGAGTGTTGTGTTAGCTATTAGTCTGTAAGCTTAGGATAGGCTGATTTCCAATGGAGTCAACTGCAGGCTTAGGTCCATACCCTCTACTGCCAAATGGTAGCAAGAGGAGAACGGAAAGCAAGGCCAAAGTCAAACTGAGGTCAGGTCCTGTAGCCCTTTTTAAAGGTGATACTAACATGTGCTTTCCTAGTGTGTTTTTTATTATTATTAAAGTTCATCTGACCATTCACTCCACCACCACCCTTTTGGAATAGGCCAGAGCGATAGGGAGGGAGAGATCAGTCTTGGCAAATGTGAGACTTCAGTTGTGTGAGAAGAGATGTTTCATAAGAGTGATAAGCTCCTCTAGATCTTCCATCATTGAGAAGTCTAGGTCCTCAGTGGAGGATACAGAGTCTGAGGTTGTTCAGACTCAAAGACTGCTTGCTTGCAGCAGCTGCTAGAGAACTACCATAAAGTTAGGTGGAGAGCTACAGTGCTGAATTTAGGGCAGTGCAGGTGGTTGCCCCTCACAGGGTACTGAGCCAAGGAGGTGCAAAATTGAGAAGATTCATAATTGAGAAGATCCATTTTGGGTGGGTGTGTGCAAAAGTTGGCTTTTCACAAGGTGTCATTTTAACTGTCTGCTCTGAAGGCTGCATCGGGCCACAGATCGCTCACCCGTTCTACGCATCAAGGGCCACTTCTCCTCTCCAGCACTAGACTCCTCAGTAACCCCTAGAAGAAGTAGTTTTCTCTACAATGTAAAGGTTTCTGACCAATTCAATAACGGGCCAGAGACACGCAGAGGGTGGCATCCAATGCTGGTCCTACTCAGAATAGATCCACTGGCCAACTTAGGTTCATTTTACTCTGAGTAGGACTTAGTTGGCTAAAACCAATATGACTTTTTTCAACTAAATTCTACTTGGAGGAGACCCATTGAAACAGATGGACCTATGTTAGCCATACCTATTATTTTCAGTGTTCCTACTCTGAGTAGGACTAGCATTGGATACAACCCCTATGGTTTATTTCCCTATTTGTGGGGGAAATTACTCCATTTGTTTCTGACCCCAATCCAATGGTGAGCCAGAGTGACTTGGCATTCATGAACATTCGAGCTGCTGAGAATTAGCCCCTTTCTTTCCCATTCAGTAATCTTATTGTGTGTTTTGCCACTTTAGAAAAGGAGATGGATTAAAATAGCTACTCACATCTGAACTGCTTTAAAACAACGTAAGCAGAGTGGGGGGGGGGGGAAGCCCGTTATGCAAATATAGGATACTAGTTCTAAGAGAGGTCTCGTCTTTTCTAAAATCGGGTCATTCACGCCAACAGATGAAGAAATCTGCAATGACCCTCACTTTTCAGAACAAATGACATCTCTCGCCAATTGGTTTCATTAGCTCTCTCCACTAGCGCTGCGAGACATAACTCCAACGGAGCTTGATTGTTTCTAAGTTGCGTTCAAGAGCGATTCGCTTTCTTAAAGGAGCTTCTCTCAGCTGTAAAAATTAACAGAATATGGGTTACAGGACAATATTTTCTGTTAAGCTCTGATTGGAGCATGCAAAGTTAATAATCCGTATGGCTATGAGCAACCTTACAAATCTCTTTCAGTGAGCTCAGAAGTGAACATTTGAGCTTAGGCACTTTCGGTGAATTAATCTAATTGAATTAGAGAGAATCCGTTCATCTAGAATAACTAGTCACTATGAAGCAGCAGGGCCAATGATCTTGTAAGCATCAATGTTCTGAAGTAACATGGGAGGTGGTGGCCCATGGCTATGAAATGTTCTGCATAAGGATTCTTGCCTGGCACCCACAGTTATACCCTCTTGGTGCCACACTAAGCCTTACGTTGTTGTTGTTGTTGTTCCTATGGACCTTCTAAGCAGTGGAGGCTGGCCCATTAGGGCAAAAGGGACAACCAGTCAGAAGGTGGTTCTAACTGTCATTGGCTCTGTTCCACCTACTTGAGACTTTGTGAGATGTTTTAGTTTAGAGAAAAGGCAGGTAAGGGCTGCCTTCCTTTTGCAGCCATGTTTTCCAAGCACTGGTCCAGGCATTAAAGCTCTAGGATCAAGTGTTGTTGTTGTTGTTTGTCCTAGAGCAGACATTGCCAAACTTGGCCCTCCAGCTGTTTTGGGACTACAACTCCCATCATAGTTAACAGGACCAGTGGTCAGGGATGATGGGAATTGTAGTCCCAAAACAGCTGGAGGGCCAAGTTTGGCCATGCCTGCCCAAGAGCTTTCCCCAGGGAAACACACATTTTACAGCTGAATCAGAGCAAACAGCAATCTGCAGAAAACTTGATTGCCATTTGCTCTGATTCAGTAGTAAAATACAGGTTTTGCTGGGCAACAAACTAACTAACTAACTTGGATAGCGAGCCTTAAAGCCCAGACCTGTCCCTAGAAACACAGCACAAAAGGAAGTATGGATGAGTCCTCTAAGAGATGACATGATGGAAGTTCATAACATTTTGCATGGCATGGAGAAAGTGAATAGAGAAAAGATTTTCTCTTTCTCTCATAACAATAAAACTTGTAGACATCCGAGGAAACTGAATGTTGGAAGATTCAAGACAGGAAAGAATGTACTTCTTCATACAGCACATAGCTCAGCGATCAAACTTGTTCCCACAGGAGGCAGTGATAGCCCCAACTTGGATGGCTTTAACAGATGATTAGACAAATTCATGGAAGGGAGCTCTCAGTGGCTACCAGCTGTAATGCCTGTGCTGTGGCTCCATGGTTGGATCCTGGAGCCTGCTGGATTATGGCAACATCAGCAATGAATTGGGATCAATTTGGTACCCAGCACCACCCGCAATCCCAGGTCGAAGATGTGGCCTGAAGTGCCTTCTATCAGCTTCAGCTATACTATTGGACAATGAAAAGCCTAGCCGTTGTCATACTAGATTACTGCAGTGCAGGACAGCTCTTGAAGTCTGTCCTTAAACTACAGCTAGCACAGAACAGCGTTGGTCAAGTGTTTAGTAGGTATGAGTTGTACACCTTTGACTGCCCAAAAATATTTCCAAGAATTGAGCTTCCATGGACATCTTTGGCCACTGGCAAGAACATGATACTACTGGTATGATCCTGCAGGCTCTTCTCATGTGCTTACTTTTGAAGTGTACAATTTTCAGGGGGGGGGGGTGCTTAGAAACATCACAAGTTCACAGACAAAACTAACACCTGGGTACTATTTTGAGAATATTGAAAGGATTAAGAAATAACTTCCTTCTTAATGTACAAGAGCTGCCAACTCATTAGGGGAAGGAAGAACCACGATTTAATATCCTTCTTCTCAGAGCACATTAGGGTAAGCTGTGGCAAGCTGAGCAAAACATCACTGAAGGTTCCTAGAAACAGCCATAGAAACAATAATCTTTGCTGGGTTTTTAGAGTCCAGCAGAAGCAGCTACCTTAATTCTCTTATGTGCTTCGACCGATGCAGTGGTGGCTTAATTGGGTTGATTTTCTAATTAAGAAACTACTTAGGACTTGTCAGTTGTAGCCCACTCAGTTTGTTCTTGGTTTAAGCTATGGCCACACAGATAGTAATCTCCAAACGACAAAAAACATAACCCATTAATATAATTGCACATGTTCCTACATGGTTCTGCAACACACACACATCACTTATTCAGCCAGACAAAAGTGTATCAGAAGTCCATTTTATTCAAATCTAAAACAGCCTTAAATGAAGAAATATTATTAGGCAAGGGCGGGGGGGATGAAAGAAGGAGCAAGAAAACCGAGAAACTGTTTGTAAAACATAACTCTCGTGCCCAAAGGGACTTATCATTTTCATATTTTAAATCTAATGCATTTGAGTTATTTTGTGTTTTTGTAGCAATCAGTTCACATTATGAGAATAGGGGAGCATAATTATGGAAATTAAGTACAGATTTCATTTGAATGAACTTCATCAGATGGAATTACAGCCTTTCTAGATTGGTCGTCTGGCTCTTATGTCAGCTGATTTGCATAAAACATTTAGCTTAATGAGAAGTAAACAACAAGACTGTGGAATGCATTAACCCAGGGGGGCAGAGCTGACATGTAAGAAATATTACCAATGTAGATCTTTCTTTCTTTCTCTTTTTGTGGTGGTGGTTGGGGGCACAGAAGGCACGACTCGGAGCAAATTAGAGAGCCTAAAGGCAACTTTGACCCGGATCATTATTCTTCATGAACAGCATTTCCCTCTCTCACCCACCTACAGTCAAAGACTTAAGCCATTTTTCAGGTTTATTCACCTGTGGTTGCCTGGAAGCAAAATGTATCATAACCTTGTTGCAATAGTAAAAACAGATTCAAGCTCATTCTTGTGTCTCTAGGCTTGGATCCCCTTTGGCTAGCTTTCTAAAACCAGGCTCGTTTATATTCCCTGGGAAACTAGACATTTATCCAAAATCCCCAGAGGGCCCGATTCCCAAAAGAAGCATGTGTGCATGTACACACTGTCTTTCTGGTATCTTCATTCATTCTGTTTCAAGAAAGCAGTTAGTTCTAGAAAAATGTGAAGATTAATTGCTCCAGCTTAAAAAGCAGCTTACTTTTAACCAGGAATCAGCACCTACCTGTATATTTAATGCCAGATTCCAACCAGTGGGGCCATCTCTTTTTTTGTAATGTCTACCAATTATTCCCCTAGAGCACTTCCAAGAACAGGGCATTTTGAGGGAAAGGTGACAGCCACAATCCAAGCAGAGCTCCAACACTTCTACTTTGTCCTCTCCTGACCACATGTGAGAGCCCCTAAAGGTTTAACAAATGTCTAAGAGCAGGCATAGGCAAACTCGGCCCTCCAGATGTTTTGGACTACAACTCCCATCATCCCTAGCTAACAGGACCAGTGGTCAGGGATGATGGGAATTGTACTAGTCCCAAAAACATCTGGAGGGCCGAGTTTGCCTATGCCTGCCTAAGAGTGTTTTAGTTAGGCAGAGAGGGTCAGGCTGGAATTGCCTAGACCTTGGATACTTCCAGACTTCCTAAAAGTCCACTGTACATCTGGTTAAGAGTACTACCGCCATAAGTTTAGTCCAGAATTCTGGGTCCTCATAGCCACACTTTACTCAGATCTTTCAAGGGGGTGATCCTGGAAATGTGAGGTATCCTATCCATCCAGTTGCTCTACTTTTCTCATTATCCCCACCCTTTTCTCCACCCATGTCACAGTGGAGCTGCACAGGCCCTCTTTTCTTGTTGTTTCTAGGGGGTCCTCACTGTTGATTCTTACTTCCACAGTTGCGCACAAGCATACAAAGGCTTACAACCTTTTTTTGGGGGGGGGGGGGTCTGAGATAAACCAGGAATCTAGGTTGAGTCTAAGCATGAATCAAGCCAGTCAAACTAATGAGCAAGGCAGGACCACAGGACAAGCCAGAAGGCAGGATCAAAGAACAAGCGAGAAGTTAGAACCAAACAGCACATCAGGACCAGAGGCAAACTAGGAAGCAAGGTCAAAGAACAAGTCAGCAGTCAGGACTGACAAGCAAGCAGTGTGCATGCATGAAAGCTCATACCAATAACAAACTTAGTTGGTCTCTAAGGTGCTACTGGAAGGAATTTTTTTATTTTTTATTTTGTTTCGACTAAAGCAGACCAACACGGCTACCTACCTGTAAGCCAGATCACGCTAGAGTTTAGACATACCTTGTTACTCAAACATGACTCAGCTGAAACAGGGAGTCTTCCTGCCCAGAAGGCTCCACTGGCCAATATGGATGGGTAGAGTCAGTCTGGAATCTTCTTCAAGTAAGAAGATACCAGTTGCAGTATCGCTACAGGGGACAGATGCATGCAGATCAGGCAGTTACTGACATCGAGCCCCTATTTCTCAACTCAAATGAAGTGGCTCTCTCTCACCACTGGTTACCACTGTGGCCATCCATAATTAATACAGATGCACCAAGGGGTTAGGAAGCAAGGCATCAGGCAGATGTCATAGGTTTGGACCCTTTTATCAGAACTTTAGCTCGATTCGTGAAGAACCGGATGGGAAAAGGAAACTTCGTCTGCTAATATGTAGCTGAGAAAATGACTGTTGAGGAGCTAGGAGAAGATAAATGGCAAAGTATTTTTCAGTAAAGAAAAGAGATATTCAGTTTCAATTAGTTTAAGAGAAAACCACTTTAAAGTTTCTTTAAAGTGGTATCTCATGGCAGCTAGAGTGAATAAGTGTAATTGAGGTGTACCAGCAAATATATGTCAGCGTTCTTTGCAAGCTAATGGTAATGATATGTGCATGAAGTAGAGCTGTGGAGAAGTTCAGATATATTGGAAAGATAGGAGTATAACTGGAACATTTCCTTTCATACTTTTGCAAAGTCCGTGCACACATATGGTGCTACAGAAACATGCATAAGCAAGTGATGAGAGCCCTTCCCCTGTTACTCACCCCTTCCTATAACTTTCCGGGGGGGCTAAATCTTCTGCTGCATATAAAACTCACCATGGATTAATGTCAACAAAGTTACAAATTTGTTTTTGATGCTTTGTGTTCTATAATACAACGCAGCAATTAGTAATTTCATTGCCATAGTTCTCTATCTGATGTTGTTTGGTATTGTTTCATTTATTTGTACAAAGTTTCTTTGTGATTATCTGTCATCAACCATAATAAAGAGATGATAGATAGATGATAGATAGATAGATAGATAGATAGATAGATAGATAGATAGATAGATAGATAGAATGACACCCCACTTCCCCAAAGTTAGGACTATTTTTTTGGAACAGGGAAACTGGTGGGGAAAGGAAATCTGTGGCCAAATTGTGTTTTCCGAGTGTTCATATCGAACACTCAAAAATCCTCTCGACAATTTTCAAGTGTTAAAGCACAATTTCATTGTGGGGAAAGAGGAGGGGGCTCACACGTCTCTGGTTCTCTGTTAAACATGGAGAGCTGTAACCCTCCTCTTTTCTTGCAAAATAATTCTATAGATGCATATGCACTATATAACACAGTTTGAGAACATCTGGCTGAAAGACTTCCTCCGAGGGAGACCCATCATTATTATAACAGGGTCGCTTAATGCATTCCTGATCTACCAGAAGAATTGAGTAAACGGAACTGTGTTTCTAGACAAGCACCTTGTGATGCAAATTTGACTGCCTCCTTAATTCCCCAAGGGAAATCCTGGTATCAGATTGACAGAGAACAAATAAAGTATGTGAGCTCCCTTTTCATCTAAGCAATGAGGTTTATTACTACTGCCTGGCCTGTTACTGGGAAAGAGAAACATTCTGCCTGGCTGTCCCTTGAATTGCCAACGACAAGAGAGTGAAATGCCTGTTGCCAATTCAGTGAGTTGGAAAAGCAATGGGCAAATGAAGAAATACAAATTCATGCGGAAACTCCAAACGGGTGGCGTGCCTTAACTGCCGATGCTGCCTCAGTGGCTCTTCCTGCCCAGGATGCTGTGAGGTGGGTGGGTGGGTGGGTGGGGGAAAACATCCCAAGGACACACATATGTACACATGCGCACAAACAAGCACACAAAAGGGTAAAAGTTGAGGTGAGCAAAGTGGGAAGCTGTTGCCCTTGAAAACTTGCTGAGCTAGCATGCAGGTGACGAGTTCTTTGCATTTGTAAAGTGCAAAATACCTGCATTATTATCAAAAACAAATGAAGCTGTGTATTATTAGCATTATCCATCAGATATACAGCCCTCGAAGGATGTAAGATCCGTTACAGCCATTAACCTTGGAGATAGTCAAATCCACCCCAGAGAACAAACAAGTCTTTGCTCAATTAAAAGCTGGAAAGTAACGAGGGAATGACCACTGGCAGCCTTTTGTGGGAAGGTCAGATAATAGTCCAGAGAAGAATCCAAAGCATACACAGCTTTGCCCTGACAACAGTGGCATAGCATGGGTTGCCAGCTCCCGGGGCTGCACAGAGAGGGTGGGAGGGAACCAGACAAAGTATGCATGTGCATTCAACTGCCTAATGGTGTCCACATCACCCAGAAGATCACAGCTGCAGAGATAAGGGGGGGGAGTCATTCCATTGTCTGGAGAGGCCACTTTGTGGTTCATATGGAGAAGCCGTTTTCAACGGAGCCCAGTGATGGAAGCACGCAGCTCTGGTGAGACAGCACAGGGTGTTGAAATTTTGTGCTGCTAACAATTTTGTGCCTGGGGCAACTGCCCCTCCCCGTGCCCCCCAATGCTATACCACTGCCTGACACACCATACTGATTATCAGCCATTTCCTATGTCTATCTTGCCACTCCTAATTTTAGTGGCAGGTTACATTTATTACAAGAATAAGACGAGCCCTGCTGGATCAGGCCAATGGACATCTTTCCCAGCATTCTGTTCTCACAGTGGCTGACCAGATGACTATGGAAAGTCCCAAAGCTTTGTTTATATATTTCAACAATTCCCTTCCCTGAGCTACAAATCCCAGTGTGGTCATCAATCCATTTCTCTTCCCAGGGAACTTTGGGAATTGTAGCTCTGGAAGGGGAAGACAGGTCTTCTAACAACTCTCAGCACCATTAACAAACTACAGCTCCCGGCCTTTCAGATCTGGCAAAGAGATAGAAACTGCGCCACTAAGAAAAAAAACCAGGCTAAGGCTGAGGTTCAAAGAAGAACTAAAGAACACCTGGTGGATAAAAAAAGCTCAAGAGATCCAGCACTTAGCCGACACAGAGTTTCTTTAACGCCACAAAGACCACCTATGAACCATTAAATCATGGCATGTGCCCCCTACACAGATGGTACCACACTTCTAAAAGATAAAGAAGCATCTCTTTAACTGCAACTCCCCCGTAGCTGCTGAGGTCCTCTCACAAATTCCGCAGAAAACAAATTAGAGATGAGCTTGCAGTATCTCCAAATATGGGAGAGTTGCGTACAACTATTAACCAAATGAAAAACAACAAAGCCACCGGACCTGGTGGGAAACCTGCCGAAGTCTTCAAAGTGGGTTGAACTGAACTTACATGACAACTTCATCTAAAAAAATCTGGTAAAGAAAGGAGATCCCAGCAGACTTTAGGGATGCCAAAATTATCAACCTTTAAAAAGGGGGGGGGTGATAGAATGGACTGTGGAAACTATTGTGTGCAGGTGGGATGTTGGTGGGACAGTCCACCTTGATAAGCCTCACCAGTAAAAAAAACAAGAACAAAAAACATATTTCGGTTTCGAACTTGCAATGTCAGGTGTTGGGCAGCCCTTTATCATCACAGATGAGAGGGTTCTCTCCAGTTTCCTCTATGCTGCACACAGCTCCAGGTGAGAAAGGGTAATAGCTGCAACCCCTCATTACCTCCTTTTCCAAGACTGAAAGTTGGCTCTCTTAAGATAAAATGGAGGCTCAACAGCTAGACCCTTGGCACGGCAGGATTCTGTCCTTCTCGGCAAGTCCCGGGACTGGCTTTGCTCCGCTTTAAGCACTTAATTGGCTGCCAAGCTCCTTAGGTAGCTAAGCTCTGAGCTAGCTCGGGGAGCCTGCGGAAGCTCAGAAAAGACCAGCTGCAACATGGGCTAATCAGGAGGGAGCGGTGAGGAGCGAAAAGGTAGTTTTTCACCCTGCAGTGAGAGAATACAAGGGCTTTCATTTGAGCCAGGGCTGAGGCCCAGACCAGTAGACCTGACACTGACATCTCCTTTCAATATTAGATCTGTCCTGAAATACGTCGAAGCATAATTTTAAAATATTGCTTCCAATTACGTGCAGAAAGCATTTCCAGCTTCAGTAATTGCAGCCTGCCCTTTGTGTCTACTATCGGGAGAGGGTGTAACTTCAGAGACCAGGCATTTGTCAGATTTAGACACGCAGTCCCTTAGGGAACCATAAGAAGAAACCAGGGATGAGATAAACAAGGCAACTCTCAGTCAAGGAAGTACCCTTTTATGTTCACATAGCCAATCAACAAATTTTAAAATAACCATGGGGTGCAGCCCTCCCGGGATTGCACCCTTTCATATTGCTGCTGGGTGGCAGCAGCTGCTGACCATCCAAACAGAAAGCAGGGAGACCAACTGTAGGTGGAACCAAAGAGCCAATGGCACGTGCAGCCATCAAATTCTAGTTCTGGCCTCCTCCTACCTTATGAGTCCTGCAAGGGAACACTGAGAATAAAGAAGAGGAGGAAGCTGACAGGCAGTGCTGCCACTGAACTGGTTATACGTAAGAAGGAAGGCTGGTGGAGGCTGGCTGAGGGCACACTGAGTTTGATTTTCACCTTAAAGTAGAATCAGAGAATTGGAGGGCGTCTTTGGTGATCTAGAGCAGGGGTCAGCAAACTTTAGTCACATACACACACCCTTCTAAGATTATACAATTTAATAATAATAATAAAAATTGCAACAATAATTGCAGATCTGTTTGTGCTACCTTCAGCTAAATCTACTATTTTCTCTGCACTTAAATTGTCCCATTCTACAGAAAAGAACTTACACACCATGTTCTTGAAACTGAAGCATCTTGTGCTTTCAGTGTTCCTAAATTCTTAACTTTGGAGCATACAGAACAGCTCTTCCTGGGTATTCTTCCACACACCTTCTCCAGAGTGACCCCAGGAGCCAATCTTCAGTGACTGACTCACCTCCCTTCACTCTGATTGGCTCCAAGCAGCACAAAGGGTGAGAAGACCTAAGTGGCTAAAAAGCTCCAATTTCGTGCCGATTGGGTGGCTCTAGGATGCTAGAAACAGGGACCCTGCGGCAACATGTCTTCAACACCCTGTAACCTCAGACCACTACACTTGTGACAACTCCTTTAGGTAATTAGTTCCCTGGTTGGAGAGGCTCTTACTGTGCTCTATTGAAAAAAAAGAAGGGCTTATACCTGTAATATGCAACTGAACTTTGAAGTGGTGCAATCACAATGGAGTCATTCCACAAGGCTATTTTGAGCGTGAAGCTGAACTCATAGCTATCTACTAGCCTTACCCCTGCATGGGGAAACCCAGCCAGATGGGCAGGGTATAAATAATAAATTATTATTATTATTATTATAATTTGTCTGTCAGTGGCTACTAGCCATAACAGCTATGTACTTTCTCCACTGTCAAAGGCAGTATGCCTTGGGAAAGTAGTTCTTAAGAATCCCACATGGGGAGAGTATACTTGAGCCCACGTCCTGCTTGTACACTTCCCAAAGGCATCTGTTTTTTCATGCATGCAAACAAGACATGAAGGCTGGCAACATCAACCCAGCCATGTTGGAACCCCGTGCAAATGACTACAGTGCTTGGAGACAGACAGTCAGGTTGTGTATTCACAGCAGTGACTAGAGGAGGAATGACCACTGGGAAGAGCGCAGAGAGAAGAAACACCTTGGTGCACCTGCAGTAGCACAACTTTCATCTGCCCCAGCTGCAACAAAACATATCTCTCCCATATTGGTCTCTATAGCCAAAGTAGGCATTGTAACCTTCCAATGATTTGACTTCACCCACAAAGGCACACTCCTCAATTTGTCTCCCAAGACAGACGGATACCAAAATGCTTTTAAAATCCTATCATGGAGGTACATATCCAACTATTTTTGGCCAAGTAATGATAATGACATCATCACTGAGAGCCAACAAAGCTGAAACACTCAGCCTGATGCTCCCTGTTCTCTGCAAGTTTATTGTAGCAGATTGGTTGTTGCTGTGAAGCAAAACAAAAAACAAAAAAACAACAACACGGTTGCCCTGGCAATGGGGATACCCTTGTGAATATATATATATATATATATATATATATATATATATATAGTTAAAGGAGGGAGGGCACTTCAAGGGTGTGGGTGGGTGTGGGTGGGTGTGCGTGTGTATATATATATTATATATATATATATATATATATATATATATATATATATACACACACACACACACACACACACGCCCTTGAAGTGCCCTCCCTCCTTTAACAATCACTCAAAAGAGAAACGGGACACTTTCTAGGTGCACAAGAATGTTAAAAAAATACCTATTCCCTATTGCAGCTCAGCTTTAATTTGAATTTCTACGGCACACACAAAAACACACCCGATTGCTAGCGATTTAAAGCCTCTGATCCTCATATTATTGATCAGAATTAATAAGAGTTCTCACAGGGCATGCATATATTTATTTATTTATTTAACTATTTTATCCAGCCCTACCTTCTTTTCAAAGAGAATAATAACCACAACTCCTTAAATCTCTTCTTACGTGCAAATGCACCTTGTCCTACATTCTTCTAATTATTCCTGTTGCCACGTCTAGACCTTTTCCATTTCAGCTCTTTGTGGGCAGGGGGAGGGGTGGAACAGTAATAATAAGGGAACTTAATCTGAGAAGTGAGGGGTGTGTGGGTGTACCTTTGAATTAGTTTGCATCCGAAGTCCTTATGCTGTTTATGGAGATGTTGAAAAGGGCCTGCTGATTGCTCCTCATGGTAACTACCACTTGTGGAAATGGCAGGTGCAGCCTGCATTTATTGAATTATAGAAACACTGAATTATAGAATGGCAGAGGTATGTTGCCTGTTGGAAGCACACACGGAAAGCTGTGGAGGGTAGTCTATTCGAGTCAATGGGCCCCACCAACATCCCACCTGCTTTGCTTCCTACTTACAGCTAGGGATGCCAACTCCGGCCTGGATATTTTCCCCCCAACCGAGATTGAACTTCTGCATGTTGCTTTACTCCTGAAAAAGCTGCTTACAATTCACAGACTGAGTCTGACCCCTTCGATTCACCTTTAAACAATAAACCCCAGGGACAGTGGCAGATTTCTCCAGAAAACCACTCAGGCCATATTTACACCATACATTTAAAACACTATGAAACCACTTTAAAGAGCCATGGCTTCTTCCCTCCAATAATTCTGGGAGCCCTAGTTTGTTAAGGGTGCTGAGAGTTTTTAGGAGACTCCCATTCCCTTCACAGAGCTACAGTTTCTAGAGTTCCCTGGGAAGAGGGGTTGATTAAACTATTCTGATAATTGTAGCTCTAGGATGGAAACAGGGAGTCTCCTAACAACTGTCTGCACCCTTAACAATCTACAGCTCCCATGATTCTTTGCGGGAAGCCATGGCTATTTAAAGTTGTATCATCATGCTTAAAAATGTGGTGTAAATGTGGCCTCATTCTCTGAGGCCATTTATGTCAGCCTTCTGGGCTTGTTGTATTCTCCCTCACTGCAGCTAGGACTAATGGGCATGACACTTGCATACTGAAATGCTTTAAATTTAACATAATATTTTCACCTTAAAGCTGTGTTGGCTTTCCCTCCGCTTCCTTCTTTTAACTTATTTTTTGAGCTGGCCTCTTTCCATTTTCAGCAGATCCAGGTTCTTTTTTAAGAAGCCAAAAATATTGTTGTTGTTGTTATTTCAAGAAATTCTGCGCCAGTCATGTTAATGTTTATTTGCACCTACGGTTTGGCCTTCACAACTCCTATCACTCAGCTGCTTTATGTCCTTGGTCCACAGTAGTGCTATCAAACTGAAAACTCTCTTATAGTAGGCATTAGATACAGAATGGAAAATGTGAAAGAGACCATTTTCTTCACTTGGTTGCCACTACCCTTTGGCATTGGTCTGGAAAACCTTCACCCATCTCTGATCTATTTTCTGTTCCTTTGAGAAAATATCTTCCTTTTGTAGGAATGGATTTAGACACTAGGAGAGGATATGTTATTTAGTTATTATCTTTCCTTGCTCACGCTAGTGAGATCAGCAGAGTACCCATCCTTTGCAGCTTAAACTTGGAAGTTAGGACAAGGTTGATTTAACCTTCTAGAAACAATAATCCAGGATGCTCAAAGGCAGACTGGATTTTCCCTTGTGTTACCCCTTTTCTCCTCCTCAAAAACAACAATCACACACATTCTGTTTTGTTAAGAAGTAATAGTAGTATTTACTTACATAATCTAGGTCTTGAAGCAGCAATTACAGCAGCAAAATGAAGGCAGGTTTGTAACTACTATCTAAATTACAAAAGTACAAAGTTTAAATTAAAAAATGGCTGCAGAGCTCAGGCATACACATGTGGTCACCCTGGAGGCATGATTAAGAAAGAGGAGGCTGCCCAGGCAGGCAGGAAGTATGTTGTGTTACAGCTTCTTCCTGCCAAGGCAGACAAAGGAAGTGAACTCATGGAGCTCTCTCTAGCAAATTTTACAGGAAAACTCTGTGAGCCTCAGCCCCTTCATGTACCCATCTGGCCATACAGTGCTTGTCTATCCCTCTAGCAAGAGTCTCTAAATCTACCCATTTCAGAGCACTAATATTTGTTTTGTTTTTTTAAGGGATGTCTCAGCATCATATTATTTCTCCAGGTATTCAAAGCAACCTGTCAATATCTTGCTTCCTGTCTCTCAGATTTTTCTGCTGTCAGCTGGGAAGCAATTGCCCCAAACGATCTTCCATAGAATTTGTCTTCTCTCCTTCTGTGGCACTATAGCGTTCTGTGCACCTGACATTTGTTACAATCCAGTTTCTTCACAGCATCCTGAACGTCTCTCTTCAGAATGTGCTGAAAGCAAACTCAACAAGGAGGGAGAGATTTGTGTTCCGCCTCACTGAATGCTCCCCACACATTCTTCACACATTCTTCTTCCATCACTGAAAAGAAGGGCGCCATCCATGCTGGCCAACAGTGTGATAGGCGTTCAACAGTGGGTAGAAGTGACAAATACCTTGTTAGTATGTGCCAAATCACATGTTTGTATTCCATTTCTACAAACTGAGAAAGCAAAAAGGACATAAAAGATTCTATCTTCTTGGCAGAAGAGGGAAAAATCACTGTATACTCTGAGGGCAAGTGCTTCCGCATCAAAATTCAAGTCTTCATCCCACCATGTCTGACCCACCCATTAGCCTCTGTGGAGCAGTTGCTTCAGGCAGCAGGCTGATGACAGCTGAGGGGGTCTCTTGTTGCCTGCGGTCGCCACCAGTGGCACACCTTGGTAATATGGCGTCCTGTGTGATGCCAAAATTTGACACACACACCACCAGTCCTTGTGATGCTTTTCCGAAGCTGGCTGAATGAGGTGCTGAGCTTCGGGGAGGAGGTGCGAGGCTCTGGCATAGTCCTAGATCCCTCCCATCTCTTTCCCCAAGCTGGGCAAGTGCTAACTAGGATTTGGGAAGCAGGCAGGAAGGCACCCTCTTGGCCTGGTGCCCTATGCCAATGATGCTGCCCTAAAGCCTCCTCTGTCGCCACCTCAGAAGAGTGGGGCTGTCGCTGTCGCTACTTACTCTTCTCCAGCCTCCTTTTTTCTCCCCTGCCACCTCCAGAACACTGGGGCTTCCCTGGGCTGCCTCCAGTCACTTCAGGCTGTGGCAGTGAGCAGGAGATGTCCTTGGCAAGGGGGTGCCATTTTTTGTTTTGCCTAAGTGGCCATACGTCTTGGACCAGCCCTGCATCCCATGTTTGAGGCAATTGTAGATCATATGGCATTTGCATCCCACTGGTGGTTATTTAGCTGCTTTAATATAAGATACACTGACCTGTGTTTTGCAACATTTACAGAGGCATTGTCAGCACATAAGATGACACGGTGTTAATGTTGATACCATTCTCCTGTAGAATGTTGGAAATCTGTGTCGCAATTGGCTCACTTGTCTTGTCATTGTCATTGTGAAAATGAAGCAAGCCATGCTTAATTCCCTCTCTGTCACTCATAACAGTCACACAGTTATTGGGACAATTTTCCTGTGTCCCTTGTTGGTGGCAACAGATCCAGCTGGGGTAGGGAAACCACATCTGCATACCATCCGAGTCCTTAATCACATGTTCTAGTTATTTTGGTCCCAAAATGTTTTCTGCTTTGCTAGTTGCTTTTGTTCATCCACATGAATTTTATTTCTTTTCTTGCTTGCAATTTCTTGGAAGCATTTTGTTTGTACACCCTTGACTTGCACCATTTAATGGTGAGAAATACCGTGGTAAACCTACACCACTTCAGCTATTATCACTAGAATTTCTGGGGACAAATCTTTTTCAGTTAAAAAAGAAAAGATGAGATTTGTGGCATCCTTTTGTTGTTGGTTTCTCATTTGTTATGCTTTCTGCTTTCTGCATGGCTTCTTACAGCTTCTCTTCTCTCCTATTTAACCAAATACCCTCGGTAGCATAAAGTGCATTCTGCTGTAACTATGTCGACTTTGTGAAGCCAATTTTTGAATGCATCTTCCTTGCACTATTTCTGTAGACAGAAACACAGCTCCCCTTTGGAATTGCACAACAACACATTTTATGAAATGATTTGAGAGCTGTTTTCTTTCTCTTTTTACTTTTTACAGCCACTCTCAGTAGCTAGAAAGCATTGCTTTTAGATTTTTTAAAATGCATTCAGCTGTCTCCAGCCGAGAAGAGACCTACTGAAATGGAAAGGTTTTGTCCATTAATTTCAGTAGGTCTACTCTAAATAGGATGAACATTGGCTACAAACCATAGTTTTACCCATTTTGGTGTATCCTGCCCTCGGCTCTTTTGGAATGAAAGGTGGAATAGGAATTTAATCAGCAATCCTATATGTTGAAAAGGGAATCCAAAACGCGCTTGGAAACAACAAGGCTGGATGATATGCCATGACATATAAAATGGTAGGACACTTTCATTTTATTTTTCACAACTACATGTAGAATATATCTTTATCTTTATATCTATATCCATATCCAGTGCTTTTTTTCTAGAAAAAAAGTGTTTCGGAGTACTCTCATTTTGACTCAATAAAATCACCATTTTATAGTTCAAATCAGGAAAAATAAATACAGTAAATGGACCAATGGACAAAGATTCACAAAATGTTTAGGGGTATGTGTACCCACTGCGTACCCCCAGAATAAAGACACTGCCTATATCTATATCTCCATGGCATGAACTAGGTGAATAAGGTGATCTGTGCTCATGGTTGTATGTGGTTGCAGATGGATCCATGCCGGAGAAAGCATTAGAGGCCTTTCTCTTTAGTCCAACCTAGAAGCCAGGGGCAGATTATACGCAATCATTTCGCACAATGGCCAGACAGATGTTTTTGCTTCTCAATCACAAAAGAACAGCTAAGAAAAGCATGTTCCAAGGGCCATCTGAGAATCATTATTTCCCCAGAAGGACTGTGACAACCTGGCAGAGATGTCTGTCTGGCAGCTCAGTAGACTTCAAGGGGTACCTGTCTGCTTGTAGATAATGTAAGGCACTGGCAAGTTTACCAGAGCCGTTGGAGAAGACCTCTCAAATTATATACTTCAAAACCAACACCCCCCTTGCCAAGCAGTCTGGTGGAGTTCCCAACCATAACATGATCATTCTGAGTCCCTGTTAACCATAATTGCCTTGACATGTTTTTTGTTTTTTGTTTTCGCTTCAGCAATTCATCTCAGCAGCATTTAAGTCATTTGCCTTTGGTCTGCTTTGCTTTCTTCCCATCCTTTGCTCAGTAGCCTTTGGTGTTGGCTACATCTGTGTTTTCCAATCCTCTTAAGGCGGCTTGCCCAAGCTGGATTTTTTATTTTAAAGAAATAAATGAATGCAGAGATGCTTTTTCTCCTGTTCTTTCAACCTCTACTTGCTCTTCAAACATCAGCTCCAATGGGCAACGGCTGGGAACTGCTAAAAAGAAAGAGGTGGGTAAGAATTGGAGCCATAGTTTGTAAAAATTGGTGGAAGGAAGGTTGTGCTGGTGGGACTCGATTCCATTGCATGGACCTCTCTCATAAACTGAATGTTGGAAGATGAAAGAAATGACTTATTCATTCAGTGCGTAGTTAAACTATGGAACTCACCCTTTACAGGAGGCAGTGATGGCCACCAACTTGGATGGCTTTAAAAGAGGAATAGACAAATTCATGGAGGACAAGGCTACCAGTGGCTACTAGCCAAGATGGCTATGCTCTGCAGTAATGCTTCTGAATACCAGTTTCTGGAAACTGCAGGAGAGGGAGAGGGCTCTTGTGCTTGGGTCCTGCTTGTGGGTTTCACACAGGCACTTTTGTGCTCACTGTGAGAACAGGATGCTGGACTAGATGGACCACTGGCTGGATCCAGCAGACTCTTCTTCTATCCTTATTCAGCTCTAGGGTGCAAGGAGAGGCATCGTGATCCCTGTCCCCACCTTCCACCTCTTGCCTCATCCCTAGTGCAATTATATACTCCTTGATCACTTCCCAAGCCCATGGATAGTGATTTCCTCAAACATGCCCACCTGATGCCAATGTCGTTCTCATCTGGGCATCAGCAAAGCCCACCTCTTAGGTTTTTGCAGTGCATTTCTGTGCATTGGCAATGGGGAACGTCGGGTCTGCGGGGATGGATGTGGCCTTTCCATCTGGCCCTCAGGACTCTTATCAGAGCAACATCCCTCAATGGCCCTGCCTTGCACCCTTCTTGGTGTTTTGGCTTGGCTGGAACATGTTCTTTAACTCTGATAGCGCTCCCTGAGTGTCTGAATGGAGGACAGAGAAGAGTCTGTGAGTGTGCATAGAACTATCCTACTGTAAAGGTAAAA
This sequence comes from Darevskia mixta, assembly GCA_034641385.1. Lineage (NCBI taxonomy): Eukaryota > Metazoa > Chordata > Lepidosauria > Squamata > Lacertidae > Darevskia > Darevskia mixta. The sequence continues at coordinate 2,587,303 of JAWWNH010000024.1, read as the reverse complement.
TTCACATTGGTTGCTCTGCCTACTTTTCCATTTGGACCTGCCCACCACCGTCATGTGGCCCTCAGAAGGGAATGTGGCCCCCTTTCTGAAAAAGGTTCCCCACACTTGCTATACGTGTCTACTCAGAAGTAAGACCCGCTGAGTTCACTTTAAGTTTGGGAGGCAGGGAAAATTTCCCTGAAACTGCACCACCACCACCCACCCACCCACATTTATAGCTGCCACTGGCTGCTTGTGTTACTCCCCCTGTTGCCCTTGTATGCCATCCTTATACTGTGGTACCTCGGGTTACAAACGCTTCAGGTTACAGACGCTTCAGGTTACAGACTCCGCTACCCCATAAATAGTACCTCGGGTTAAGAACTTTGCTTCAGGATGAGAACAGAAATTGCACGGCAGCGGGAGGCCCCATTAGCTAAAGTGGTACCTCAGGTTAAGAACAGTTTCAGGTTAAGAACGGACCTCCAGAATGAATTAAGTTCTTAACCCGATGTACCACTGTAGTTCTTTCTGTTCCTTTCCCGACCAGGAGGGATTGGCTTCAGAGCCAATTCAGGGTGAAAGCAGTAAAGGGAAGCAATGTTTTGGAAGGAACTTATTTAAATTAGTTTAAAAATATGAGGATCACAAAATAGTGCCCAGCATCAGCAGGGAAAGGGAATAACCCAACTGCATTGTCCTCCCACCCCAAATAATGGCAGAGTGCCTCTTCCAACCCCACAGCCTAAAAATATGGTATTGAAGTTGCAGGAAGCTTTTCAGCTCAGCTTTTTCTAAAGACTTGCACCTCAGATAGCATTGTTGTGAGCACCCTACTATTCCCAATCTACAAGTCAAAAAAATGTCTTAAGAGACGCTTCCCTCCCTTAAATATATTCCTGTCAAATCAAATAACTTGTCCTTTTAATCCCTCTCTGCCTTACAGTAAAATTAATGAATTTTCCTTACAAAATACTTGAGTGGGGGGGGGGGTTACAATGCAAAACTCTGTTGCTTATCTAGTTATATCTAAATTAACAGCATCTCTTGCTAGCAGGTGCTATATTTGGAAAGCAACATACTGTAAGCAATTAGAGAATTGTATGTAAATATATAATTTGTCTGACGAAAGAAGCTCTTTAGTGTGATTAACTCTCATTTAAAACTTCACTGTCAAAGGTAAACATTTTCCCCCAAACTACTGAGTCAGGCTCAGAAATCTATCAAAAAATGTGTTGGCATTAGGGTGGGCGTGAGGTGCCCTTTATCAAAAGAGAAGCTAAAGTATTTATTTATAGCTGGGGGCTTCAGGGTGGAAAAAAAAAACCCTAAACCCTTATATAAAAGCATTACTGCAACACTTTGAAAAGATGCAGCCAATATCTTCCCTTTGGAGGATGTTGCCAGCAATATGCTGAGGACACAGAGCTCTACTTCTCCTTTACAGGTGAAGCAGGTGAAGCAGGTGAAGCAGTGGAAGTGCTGGACTGCTGTCTTGCCTTGGTAATGGACTGGATGAGAGCCAACAAGCTGAAGCTCAATCCAGTTAAGACTGAGGCACTGTTAGTTAGTGGTTCCCTAGGCTACACAGATGGATAGGGGGTTGCCTGCTATTGATGTGGGTACACCCCCTCTGAGGGAGTGGGTACATAGCTTGGGGGCACCTTTGGATCATATCCTGTCACTTGAGGTTCAGGTAGCCCCAGTGGCATGGAATGCCTTCCATCAGCTTCAGCAGGTGTCCCATCTATGCCCCTGTCTGGACAGGGATAGCCAAACCTTTGTTGTCTATGCTCTGGTAACCTCTAGGTTAGATGACTACAATGCATTATATGTAGGGCTGCCTCTGTAGATGGTTCGGAAACTTCAGACGGTGCAGAATTTGTCAGCCAGGTTGCTTACTGGGGCAAGACGGTTTGAGCATATTATAACTGATCCTGGCCCAACTGTACTGGCTGCCGATTAATTTCCAGGCCCAATTCAAAATGCTGGTTTTGACCTATAAAGCCTTAAACAGCTCAGGACCCCGATATCTCAAGGACCGTCTCTCCCCATATGAACTGACCCAGACCCTGCAATCATCATCTGAGGCCCTTCTTTGTGTTCCTCCTTCACAAGAGGTCCGGAGAGTAGTAAGTTAATGGGCTTTTTCTGTGGTGGCTCCCCTTTTATGAAATGCCCTCCCCAGAGAAGCTTGCCTGCTGCCTTCATTACATATCATTAGGCACCAGGCAAAATGTTTCTCTATAACCAGGCCTTGGGCTAATTAACATTCTATGGCCTTTTAAATGCATTTGTGGGAAGGGAATCGTGGGTGTTTTTTGTTTCATTATGTATTTTGTGTCCCATTTTGTATTTTTCTGTTGTGAACTGCCCTGTGATATTTGGATGAAGGGTGATAAGCAAATTTTAATAATAATAATAATAATAATAGTATAATAATAATAATAGTTCCCTGCAAAAGTAAAAATTACAGATAAGAAAGTACTCTGGACTTGGATCATAAAGAGAAGTAGTGCTAAAATGATTTCAACTGTTTTTCTGAGAAGGCAAAAGATACAAAGACGCTCACACAAATCCCCATCTCCATCAACATTTTACCATGTTGCAACAGGGGCCTAGTTTGAAGTTGATGATGTTTATTCTTCTGTGTCAAATCCAATTTGGAAGGTGCTCTTTGTGTGAAAACTTGAGAAAGGCTTGACAAATCAGCAGTGCTGGGAACTATAAGCATTCATTCCCCCAACCTACCAAGGCGTAATCTTCGGCTAATGTGGTTGTGTAAAGTTCCTATCCACTTGCCACAGCTATTTGGAATTTGTTTAGGCATGATGGCAAGATATGGGGAGGGGGCTATCCCTCGCTTAAAAACAAAACAAAACCCCACAACACATGTTATTCATGCTCACTTCCTGTTTACACTGGCTTGGCTTGCCTGGCAGCCATTTTGTGTTATGCCACAACCCCACAGCAGCCATTCTGGGGCTGCAGCCTATGACACTTTCTCAAAACTCCAAAAAGCTTTGGTGATCCCTGTTCTCGACTGCCATTGTTCAGTGGCCATGGTTACTAGAAACACTCTGCATGTGTGTAGAGGCCTTTTTATTATTTCTACACACATTTCAGCTCTAGAACCGAAAACATTCTTGGGCTGGATGTTGTGTGCTGTGAATAAAAGGTGGGAGGGCCATCTATGTCACCCCGAACACTTTGGAGGACGGATGGGATTATAATGTTAATAATTACAACAATAAAACCCGGTTTGTTAACAAATTCATTTTCAAAACAGTGTTCCAGTTGGGCTCCTAATGTCTCACCGCAAACAGCACAACAAATAGGTCGTCATTATGCTGGGGAATAGTCTTGTTAATTTTATCTCAGGCCATGTCCTCCTCCTGTTACACAGAAAAACACTTATTCCTGTATGAATGAATGCCTTCCTCATCACAATAATTTCCTAATGACGTTTCATGGTTGAGGGTTGCAGGTGGGGGAAGCCTTGCCTAGCATTGGCAGTAAAGTCCAAAATGAAATATAAAACATCCTTGGAAAAACTTCAGTCGGGGACAGAATGCAGCTGGGGGAAGGACGTAAGACTGGATTATGTGTCTCTGTATCAAACAGAGACATCTGCTGGTCAGTCCCAAAATGGCCCCAACATTTTGTTCTCTCAGGCTGGAAATGCCCTTATTTCCAGCCCAAACCGATCCCTCTCAATAACAACACAAAAGAGTTTGCCATAACAGGAAGGCACCACATTCAGGCTGCTACCAGCTCCTGTGCATTTGCAAGGGGTTATGCATCAGTTCTGTACAAACCCCAAATCATGAGCAGAAGTGGAGGTGGTATGTGGTGGAATTATGCCTCAATGTGGTGGGAGCAACCTCCAGCAACCTCTGTAGGCCACTGCATTGGCTACCCCTGCTGTAGCATGACCCAGAAACGGACCATCATGCAGCGATATATACATTTATACAGCAATCCCTCATCTTAACCTGCGCGATCTCAACCACATGCAGTCGAAGGCAGGCTGGTTGACATTGCACAAGTCAAGTCCCAAGCAAGGCGGAGAGCTGACCTCTTTTCGTTCCACTCGACAAAAAAAGAGCTTTTAAACTCTCTGCTTTGCTTACTGGACAAGGCCCACTTGGTGCACCAGTTCAGGGAGTGCTGAGGATGCTATAGGGCATGAGTTGGCAAACTAGGGCCCGGGGGCCGGATCCAGCCCAATTGCCTTCTGGATCCGGCCCGCGGACGGTCCGGGAATTGCCACGTGGATCGGTGTGGGGATTCTGATTGTTCGGGTTGCGCCATTTCCCCCCCCCCTACCTCTCCCTCACACACACTGCGGCGGCAGCAACTCCTCCCTCCCTCCTCCTGGCTTCTCCCCGACCTGCCTAGAGGAGGAAGGGGGCTGGGCTTTGTTGAGCCACGGTTGGCTGAGCGCCATTTTAAGCAGCCCCTCTCTGGAGCCAGCCCTTACGCGCCGCTCATCGTCCCTCCACCGCCACTGCCAGCCCCTGCCGCTCGCAAGGCACAGGTAAGCAGTCACCGGGGCTTGTCCAGTGCTGTGGATAAGGGAGGGGAGAGTTGGTGACCCCAAAAAATATAGTTCGGCCCCCCACAAGGTCTGAGGGACAGTGGACTGGCCCCCTGCAGAAAAAGTTTGCTGACCCCTGCTCTAGGGACTCAGCTACACAGCTGCAAATAAAACATTTTAAATGTGTTGTAAAGTGCAATATACAAATGTGACACTAGATGGCGACAGTGAGCTATACAAAATTCAATGTCTTTTTCAAAACGTTTTTTAAAAAGCATTTTCACAGCGTTTTTTAAATATGTGTGTAGATTCCACCTCACTATCCCCACTACCTGTGGGGCATCTCCAAAGGTTTGACTATGCAGGCATTTCGCATATATGTGTAATCCTTTGAATCAAACCAACACATAAAATGAGGATTTATTGTAGTGTATTCCTAAGCATATCTCCTCAGTCATAAGCCCCACTGAGAAGATTTGCTTCAATGAGACTTAGGCTGTGTATACACCATACATATAAAACACCCCCCCCAAAGATTCATGGGAACTGTAGTTTACTCCCCAGAGCTACACTTCCCAGTACCCATAACAAACTACAGTTCCCATGATTGTTTGGGGGAACTCATGTGCTTTAAATGTGTGGTGTGAATTCAACCTCAATCCCTATCAAGGGTTTATAGCAAGGACATAGAATATGTGGCCCTGCAGATAGTGTTGGACTACAACTCCCAAAATCCCCAACCATTAGCCATGCTGATTGGGGCTGATGGGTGTTGGAGCCCACCAACATCTGGGTGTGCTGAAGCCAGTGTGGTGTAGTGGTTAAGAGCGGTAGATTCGTAATCTGGGGAACCAGGTTCGCGTCTCCGCTCCTCCACATGCAGCTGCTGGGTGACCTTGGGCTAGTCACACATCTTTGAAGTCTCTCAGCCCCACTCACCTCACAGAGTGTTTGTTGTAGGGGGGGAAGGGAAAGGAGAATGTTAGCTGCTTTGAGACTCCTTAGGGTAGTGATAAAGCGGGATATCAAATCCAAACTCTTCTTCTTCATCATCCCTGACATAAATGAGCCATCTTAGTTCTCAATGGCTCTCATTAAGATCCATGGGACAAAGTAAAGGTGTTACAATCTGAGATGCAATAGGGAGTGAGCAAAGTATGTTCCTTGTTGCAGATATTGGAATATCTGGGGGGGGGGGAGGTTCCCCAGTAAATGACTTTGTGAGGGGAGGTGGCATTCATTCATATGGACAGTAATAGAATACATAAGAATACATGCTGGATCAGGTCAGTGGTCCGTCTGGTGCAACATCCTGATCTCACAGTGGCCAACCAGATTCCCATGGGAGGCCCACAATCAGGACCAGAGCAGAACAGCACTCTCCCATCTACTATGATGGGGGCAAAACTTACCCAATACCCACAACCATTGGTCTCCCGCGAAATACATCTCCAGCAAGGAAAGGTTATAATGCAGATTTTGTGTGTGTTTGCATGCAGATGTTCTTCACTCAGTTGCACTGCATAATGGATTTGATATTCTTAATTCAGTATAAACAAAAATTTATAGGGATGCACATGTATTCATTCCAAAGATTGAGAGATGTATGATACAAAGAATAGTGTTATGTAAAAGATTGTGCTGCTCATACTCCCACCATATAATTCCCCCCCGCCACTCTCTCTCTCTCTCTCTCTCTCTCTCTCTCTCTCTCTCACACACACACACACACACACCCCAAAGCCATAAATATAACACGTTGTTCCCCTTAAAATACAAAAAATGAATTGCAACGTATACCTACATCTCTAGAAATACTCTGATCTCACTGACCCCTTGGAAGTCAGGAAGAGAAAGGTTGTACTCAATCAAAGCCAAATTGAACAGTAAATGGTAAATTAGCATCCAAATTACAGCAGTACATGAATCATAAAAAATAACCTGGAAATATCAAGAAATTTCCAGCTTTGTATTCAGCCAGTGATGTTTATAGCTGCAGCTCTCTCATAAACGGGTAAGAATAAAGAAACTGAGATGTTCCTAAGAAGAGCCTGGCCAATAAAGAGAAAATTTGCTAAACTGCCATAATAAAGCATTAATTTCTACAGGGAAAATTTTTTTACAAGGAAGTTTCCTTGTAAAGATGTTTACTATATATTAGAAGACGTCCATAACAGTTTGGTTTAATAAAGTCTCTTTCTCTTGTTTCTACGGTTCTCATCTTGTAATGTGCCGTCAGAACCACATAGAGATAGACAATGATTATCATCCGTTCTGGGTTAACTCGAGTCAAGTTACTCGTGGGAGTTGCTCTCAATCTCTTTGCCAACCCTTAATGCGTCTTAGTAATTAGAATTGACAGTCAGATGTTAGATTAAAATAGAGGCTGGTCGTTGCTATGTTAAAGAGATGGAACAAGATCCCTTATTTGCATGTGTCTCCTTAATAAAGTGTTTGCTAAGTGGAGACGATACTCCCAAAATGAAACTGGGGGGGGGGGGTTGCCTTTCATGTACTGCAAACATCACTCGGATAGGCAACAAATGAGCAAATCTTCTCCGAGCCGCTTTGATGGTGTCTAAATTTAATTTCGGAGCTAACCATTGCATCAGCCACTCCTCGTAATCATTTGGCATTTTTAAGATATTTAATTGGAGGCAGGGCGTACAGCCCAATCCTATGCCTCTTTCTTTGGAAGTAAGTCTCACAATGCGGTTCATTCCAAGGCAAGGCCAGCAGTAGGCCCTTTGCAGAGCTTTGGCCTTAGCAAGTGCCCAGTGATGCCTTCCACTACTGCCAGTCCTGCCTTGTTATGCTGTCAATTGAGTTCTTTTTGTTGCCTGGGCAACAAAAGAAACATTGATTTATTTCTGGCCTGAGCTTTATGGGCTTTGTGATTGTTGGTGATTTTGATGTTGTATTTTGCTTAAAAAACACACAACTATTAGTTTTACATTAGGGATACTGTGAATCAAAGCACAAGGTATATTATATATAGTGGTGTTTTTTTCGTAATGAGAACATGAAGTGCCTGTACTCATACCTTTATAAAATGTTGTGGGTGCCAGCACAAGTTGGGTGCCATCGGCAGCAAAAAAAAGAGGGGGGTGACATAGGTTTGTAGTTTTTTGCTGCCACCACCACCCCACATTTTGTACTACCTTAGCCATTTAAAAAAAAAAAAAATTCAATCGATTGGTGGCACAACCTAGCTGAAATTCAAATGAATTTGTTTTGAGCATTCTTGTGGGTCTCACGGGTCAGATAACATGAAGGAAAATATTTACAGCCCAAAAGTGGATGGAGAGGAGGAGAGAAGCAGCTGTCAATTTCTGTGATCAAACTGAGGTCCATGGATGTTTATTAAAAAGCAAAATATGTTGTTGTTGTTTTCTGGGGGGGGGGGAGAAAGAGAGAGAGGGAGAGAGATTCCACTGATATAAACCTTGAAGCCTGAGAAGGTCATTAAGCTGTAGATAGCGCTGCAAGAGGTGCGGGCAGGGCAAAGTGAGGAAAGAACAAATAATGGGGAAACCAGATTAAAGTTGCTGGTTTAGACATGGAATTCCACTGGCGGAATTCCTCTTATGCGGTTCAATTACATTTTTTTAAAAAAGCATTAATTCTGTTTTAAAGGTTTGTTCTCTACAAAACGGCCAAGCTGTTTAAGTTAAAAGTGAATAAGTACCTAACGAGTCATTAAAATCTATAAGACTGTGCAGCCCGCAGGCAGCTCCATTACCTAGACTCAGTCAATTGTCGCACTATGTGATAAGATGAAGACGTTGGGTTGTTATTGGGAAATATAAAAGGTTGAACGGGGCCACTAATAAGTCACTTCAGGATGTGTTAAACTTGGCTACACTGTTCGGGAAAGCTTGGCGTTTTTTCCCAGACAGTTTTACACTATTAGAGAGTTTGTTTCTTGGAACTGTTGTTTCAAAGAGCAATCTGCTCACAACAATTCACATCTGTCAGAATATTATGCCAGTTCCAAGATGCAATTGGTGCCTGAGGATTTTTAAAATGTCCTTAGCATGTCCACTTGGGAGGGTTGATGAAATGTTAATGGTGGCTGTTCTTCACTCCATCTTAGTGAGAAAGACAGAAATTACAGGAAAAGATGAATGGTATTGAAGTGTAGGTGGGTTCCCACGAGGCAAGACACAATGATAACAACAAGAACCTTTATTGAACTTACAGAACTAGACAACAGGGGCAAAGAAACTGCTTATATACATTTCTGAAGGCCTGGGCCACTCCCACCCCCAACGTGATTGGCTATCTAAACTCCCAAGCTGCGAATCATAACTCAGAGTTTAAGGGCCAATGGTAGAGGCCCAAATCCTGAATTGTTCTGTGATATATCGAATCAGAACACAGGGACTCAGAATCCTTAGTCCAGACTCAAGCTCAGGCAAACAGAGACCACTGGATACATAACAGGTATCGCAACCTGGAGAAGCAAAAAATTCAAGAGGAACCCTGCCAAAACAGAGCAAATGTCCATCTTGTCCAATGTCCTGTTCTCATGGCAGTCAACTAGTTGCCCCAGTGGGAAGCCTGTGAACAGAACCTGAGTACAACAGTGCTCTTGCAACTTGTGGTTCCAGCAGCTAGTAGTCAGAAGCATAGTAGCCATTCATAGCCTCATCCTCCATGAATTTGTCTAATCCTCTTTAAAAGCCACCCAAGTTGGTGACCATCACCACATCTTGTGGAAGTGAGTTCCACAGATCTCAAATCTTCCAATTTCCAGCTTCACCAGATGATCCTGAGTTCCAGTATCATGAGAGGGGGGAATGTATCCCTAGCCACTTGTGCCATTCCCTGCACCATTGGAGGTGGTATGCTTCTGAATACCTGTCGCTAAAATGCATTGCGGGACATTTTTAAATGGCAGCTTGTCGCTTCCTGCATCCTGAGATGGAGGCTACACGTCAGATGTCAGCATGGCTATGGGTGTCAATTCCAAGGTGCTGTGCAGCTGCTTAAGGGTGCTGCATGCTGCTATCAGATGCTTCCCAGTGGGAAATAGACACCATACAGTAGGGATGGAGAACTTCAGGTGCACTGGCCCAATGAGGTCCTCTGCATCTGATGCTCAAGGCTTTTCCCAGGCCCCAAATTCACCTCAGCTGCACACCTTCTCCCCAGGCTGAATCCCTCAGGGAGGAAGGGCTGTAGCTCTGTGGTAGAACACCTGCTTCGCATGGAGAAGGTCTGAAGTTCAGTCCCCAGCATCTCCATGTAGAGATGGGAGAAACTCTGCATCCAAAATCCTGGAGAACCATTGCCAGTCCCTGAGCTAGTTGGATGGTCTGAGTTAGATAGTCTGAGTTAGATGGATCAATAAGTCAGCTTCCTGTGGTCCCAACTTGGAAGCCTCATTGAGTGTTTGTGTCCTTGAACCCTGAGAGTGAATCTTGCTTGCCTGAAAGGAGGAGAGAGAGGACTGTGTGCAGAAACTAGTGTGCTGTGCAAAGGAAAAAAGTCCAGGGAGGTGGACCATGAGAGGTAGACCTACTCAAAGACGGAGCCATGTTTCTTTTTTTTAAAAAGATATGAGTTACATAAGCTGAACATATGCATTACTTTACTTAGAAGTAAATTGCACTCAGTTCCATGATGTTACTCTCAAGGAAGTACGCCTAGGATTTTTCTTTTTACAATATATTTTTTTATTAAATTTGTCAAACAATTTCACAATAATCTCCTTATCAAATAATTACTTTGTTTCATAGATTGACTTCTCACCCCCACCTCCACAGTGTTTTTACTCAAACCTTTTCTACTGCATTGTATCTTTAGTTATTACAAAAAGTGTCTCTATCACTATTATTTTATCATTTTTCTTCCGCTGCTTTTATCTCAAATCCTGCCTGTGATTTCATTTGAGTGTAGCAGGGCTGTCCAACAGGTCAATCATGATCTACTGGTCGATCGTGGGATGTCCGTGGTCGATCCTGGTCGATCTTTGAACCCTCAGCTATTTCCCCCCCCCCCAAAAAAAAAAAGCTCAACAACTTTGGCTCCCTAAAAAAACCTCAACAAGTTTGGTCAATCCAATGGATAGATCACTCCCAGTTTTTTATAGTGGGAGTAGATTGCAGTCTCTTTGTAGCTGGACAGCCCTGGACTATAGTATTTAGATTTAAATCTTAGTCTTAAGATTTGCTTTTTTCTCTCCCACCAGTGATTGGAAAGAAAGCTCATCAGAACTTAAGAGAAAACAAAATATGTTTTGCCCTCGGAAAAAAAGCCGCTATTCGTTGTTTACAATTTTAAACCCAGCAAGCGGATCTCCACATCAATACAGGAAAACATATGTTGAATTCTTCCCAAAGAATAAGAGGAGGAAGGAAGGAAGAAATAGATGATCTAAAGCTGCATGAAGACGCATTTAAGCAATAAAAGACGTACAGAGCATCATAATGATCATACATTATTAATTATAAACAGTATTCACTTTGCAGTGTACAGCTGTCAATGTATAAATAGAAAGAACTCAGCAAAACTATTACATGGAAGAGAATCCAAAATTAGGGGCGGGGGTGGGTTTTTGGGTGGTTTTTTTTTTTTTTTTAATGTGTTTGCACTTTGTGAATTATTCAGCATGCAAGTTGCCTTTGCAAACAGTCTATGGAGAAATTGTCCTGCACAACCCCCATGGGATTTCAGTGGTGTTCATTCAGGAGAAGTTGTGCTCTTTATCAAAAGCATTTAACTTTTAAATAAAATCTGAGCTTCTTGAAGAACTGCCTCCGCACCCCTACCCCCTAAAGCCATTGCATGCATTAAAATGTCTTAAACAGAAAACACTGGGAAGGCCCAGCATCAACACCTGATACGCGGCTGCCATCACGTAAAAGCATTTTATTAGAGCAAAATATTTGTTTTGTTTGTTTCCTTGGCATTCAGCAGCCAGCATCCTTATTACCGCAGAATGCCTCTGGCTCCTAGCCCAAAGGCATTCAGAGTTCATCTAGAGATGGAGCAGGGACTGCAGGCACTTCATTTCTGCACCTCTTGCTGCTGAGCTGAGCACCACTTCCTATCCCAGTGTGGTGTGATAAGCTTATGGTGGGTGGGTATGATGCAAAGCTCAACCTGATGCTCAACGGATTGATTGCAGGTGGAGGTGGGCAGCCTGTCCAGGGCTCCCTCCAACCTGAACCTGGAGACTGAACATGAGACCATTCTGCACAAATCACATGTCTTCAGCCTCTGAATGTGAGTCGGAACCTTGGCATTTCATTCATTCATTCATTCATTTTATTTGTATGACGCTTTTCCACCAAAAAAAGAAAAAAAAGAAATGATGCTCAAAGCAGCTTACAAGAAAACAAAGTCATTCTATTTTTTCTTTTTTCTTTTTCTTTTTTTCTTTTTCTTTTTATGCTTATTTCCATGCTTATTACATACAAGAAAAACAATACCGAAATGGGGTACAACTTAAGAGGGGAGGGAAAAGGAAAGAAAATAAAATTTACACCATCTGTTAATAAGATAAAAATTATGACAAAAATTTGTGATTGCAATTTCATGTTACAATAAAAATAAAAATCTCATTATCTTTTATGCCCGACCTCCCATTTATTCTTTAATTCTTTTTCATAGATTTACTGCCATATCAAAATACTATTTTTATATTAATATTTTCACACTTTATAAATTTTATATTATATAAGCAATTAATAAAAACTGCTGGGATCACTCAAAAGCTGCTACAGATTTTAACATGGTATAATTTTGTTTAAGATATGTTCATAAGGCCTTCCATTTTGATACAAATTCAATTCCATTTCAAAAGGAAACAGTGCGGGCCCAGGATTTTGGGTATAGTATTGAATTGAAACAGTGGTGGAAATTACGAAAAGTAAACTGGAAATTTATGGTGTGCTACATTCTGAGGGAAAACTTTCAAAAAATGCAATACCGTTGGTATTTGACCCCATGGAAGCTTTCAAAAATGTATAAAAATATATCTAGTACTTGTTGGAGATGTGGAAAGGAAATTGGTACAATGTTTCATATGTGGTGGCTATGTAAAAAAATTAGGATTTTCTGGGACAATATTCAGAACTTTAAAAAATGTTCAGGGTGTCTTAAAAAAAAAGCCAGAAGCTTTCCTACTCAGAATTACAGGACCAGACATTCCGAGGAACGTAAGAGAAATATTTCTGTACGCCACTGAAGCAGCAAGAATCCTAATAGCGTCTAATTGGAAAAGTAAAAAAACCCCTTCCAGATTAGAATGGATACAAAAATTGGTTGAATATGCAGAACTAGCCCAATTATCCAGAAAAAAATGAAAGATAAGTCAAAACAAACATTCATTGTAAAATGGGAAGTTTTCAAAATATATCTTAAGAACAACTGTTGCAGTTTGAACTCGGTCGCTGCCTTCAAATAACTTCTGTAGCTGTACTAAGTAAAAAACAATGACTCAGGAGAAATAATATTTTATTATAAATTGAATGGATAGGTTTATGCAATAAGTTTGTAAATACGTATGAAATATGGAGATGACGGGAAGTTAGATGTACTTAAAGAAGATTTCTAGTCAGAACATATGAATTTATTTTTTTGTTAAGGTATTTCGTATAACAGGTGACGTAAATGTATGGTTTTCTTTTGTTGATGTTTAAGCACAATAAAGCATAAAAAAGGAAACAGTGCCAAAAAAAAATTCATAATAACATAGCAAAACAACACAATAGCAAATACAAAAAAACCCAAAACATTTCAGTAATATAAATATAACAAGGTTACATAGGCAACATCCAGTGGCCAATGGCAAAAACAAGGGAGCTTTACAGTTTCATCTTGGTTCTAGAAACAGTCCCTCTTCTGCAGAAGCTTCTTATAGGGCTTCCAAGGACATGGAGTGGGGTAGCTGGAAATAACCCTCCCTGGGATGTTGCTCCCTGGGATGCTATAGGACACGGGAAGGCAATGCAGGACCCTCTATAATGCTGTGAACTCCAACTCCCGTAAGCCCCAGTCAGTTGGGCCAATGATCAGGGATGATGGGCGCTTTAGTTCAACAGCTTCCAGAGATTCAACCCATGGGGCTATTCTTGCTGCTGAAAGTCAGTGCAGACAGTGGGTGCCATCAGTTGTGACTTTGCACTAGTAGAAGCCCTCTTATGGCTGGCATTTGGCACACTACCAGACGTCTGTAAAAAGATTACTTGCATTTTCCCACTCTAGCCACCATTTCCTCACCTCCCTTGCTTTCCAGTTAGCAATTTTATTCAACTTTTTGTTAGAAGAGGTGCAACCTCCCCCCCAGCCCGACATCAGTTAATCTGCATGCCATTCCCGATATAAAAGTGAACTGTCAAGGACGTCGCAAGAAAAGGTCTACAATTATAATGCCGCATAATCAAGAAACACCACCTGTCTCAGAATTCATTACCTCTGGCAAGCAGGCAGCTGTATATTCTCCACCACCTGACAGAGAGGGTGCAGAAACTCCACAGAGTGACAGGTGATGCTTCCTGTTTAAATCTAAAGGGACACCAACAAAATTATTTTAAACAAATATTTTAATGCCCGCTTGTTATTGACTCTCCAGGGTTTCCAAAACAGACTCTGAAGAACACTGAGTAGCTTTTATCTCCCTGCCAATTCTGTTTTCTTTTCACTTGGAGAATGAAATATCCCCTGCCTCCGCTGGCAGGCTGTGTAAAGATGGGCAGCATTCTCCCTTGCCGATACTCTTATCTTGAAAAGAGTGTGTCGTGAAGTGGTTGTGTCCATTTGGGAATAGACCATCACGCGTCAAGCATGATGGAGAGAACTTTTCTAGACAGTTCTAAGGCTAACCTTAGACACAGGTTAGGAGCAGCCTCCCCCAACCTACTGCTCCCTAGGTGGTTTGAACTCCACTTCCCATCACCTCAGGAGTTTGGGTCTTTGAGCTCAGGGAAAGGTGCCCTGGTGCTCTGGGTGAATCCTCTGGGAGTTCTTGTCCTACTGTCTCAGGTACAAGGGTCTCTCCATCTTCTGACCTGGCTCTCCATCTGGTGCCCCTACAGCCTCCACCTCTATGCCCAGATCACTGCTGGATGCAGGAGGTATCATAGGACTCTTATCAGCTCAGCTGTGGCAGGCCAGCTCCCTCAGGCCTTCTCTCCCTCCACTGTCACCTGAGGACAGCCATTCCATCAGACTGCCTCTGTGGGAGAGATGGGAAGTAGAAGTCTTGTTTTGTCATCTTTGCTGGAGGCCCAGCTCCACCAGGCACCTCCTGCCCCTGAATTGTGCCAGCTAATTAATATAGGGACAACTGTTTAGAAACTGATGGCTGAGTTTGTGCTTTTATTTTCCTCTTCCCTCCCTGTCCCTTTTACCTTGTGGGGTTTTTGTTTTTGTTTTTGTTTTTGCTTTAGATTGTAAGCTTGCTATTGGAGACTGTCCTGTTTTGATTTTATGTAATCCACTCTGGGAGCCTTTTGGGCTGAGGAGCAAGGTACAAATGCTCTAAATAAAGAGATAGAACATTATTATAAAGTTCCCATTGACACACCAAGTGGCAATTCACCTCATCAACTATAGCACATGGTGGAAAACTCTTCTCTGCTTACAGTATGCCATTCCTGCCCCCCAAATTGCTCTATAATGAGTCGTCCTCCACTCCACTGATTTAAAAGCCAGGAGACTGTTTTGTTCTTTTGGCTAAAGGTTGACTTGTTAAAGAGGTCCTACATGATATTGTTGTCATGAACTGGCAGGACAATGGGGAAGAGGAAGAGGATCCCCATGAAGGATGTAGCCAGGACTGGGATACACCTGTGCAAGCTGGGGATTTGGAGAGGTTGGTGTAAGAAGTACTCACTGGGTGACAGAGAATGGTGAGGTCAGTGCACAGGAACCAGAGCAGCAGGACCCATCACCAGGGCCCTAGCTCTGTAGGCTGGCATGCAAAACCTGGCATCTCAATATAGGAGTGGCAAAGGCAGCACCTCTCCACACAATGTAGACCAGCCTCCCCCTAACCTACTACCCTCCAGATGGAATAAGATGCTAATAGGAAGCTCCCTTGTACCAAGCCAGACCATTGGTCCACCTAGCTCAGTATTGCCTACACTGACTGGCAGCAGATCTCCAGGGTTTGGGAAGTGAAAATTCTTAGCCCCACTTGGAGAGACTAGGAAATTGAACCTGGGGCCTTCTGCATGCAAAACAGATGCTGTACCACTGAGCTGCAGCCTTTCTCGATGTCTTGGGCTACAATTCCCATCATCCCTAAACATTGCCAATGCTGGCTGGGGGTGATGGACATACTCCAGAAACACGAGGAAGGCACTGGACTGAGGAAGGCTATTGTAATAGACAATACTTGGTTAGATATGCCAGTGGTCTGGCCCAATATAAGGCAACTTTCTGTTTCCCTGATAGCACCATCTTCTACATCTTTACTCAAAGCCCTATGACTCTCAAGGAAGTGGGTATAGAATTGCAGCCTAAGTCAGTGGGGGTTTTGCAGAAGTAAAAATATGGATGCAGTTTGGCTGAAGAAGCCATTTCAAAGAGAAGAGCTGGGGTCACAGGTTTCCACTTTTAATTTCTCTGTTGTGCGGGGGGTTGGGGTTGGGGGAGAAGCCAGCTTCATTCTGAACAGAGAGCCTGGAAAGGATCACTAAATGGAAGACAAACAGCTAAGCCGGGAAGACAAATTAGCATCCTTAAAATAAGTTAAATATGGCAACAAATAAGAAAACACCAAAAGGCATTTTGCTGCCTTCCGCAGGCCTTGCAAGATCTGTTGGCCATTACTCCTTATTATTGCCCTGGGAAAGAAATGTGCGCTGAAGACGGAAAATGAAGTTAGCAATGATTTTTCAGTCATGAACCTTTCTCCAGGGATGAGTTATAAAGGAAGAAATGTAGCCTGCGAAAAGGGAGGTGGAAGGCAAGAATTGTCTAATTTTATCTGTTGAAAGATAACACACACACACACACACACACACACACACACACACACACTGGGGAGGAAAGCTTATGACAAAAGGAGCATTGAAAGCACACAGTTGTTAAGCCAAATAAATGTATGGCATGTTTGGATCCTGAGGGTTGTGTTTTACTCTCACCAAGTTTTACTCAGAGTAGACCCATTGAAATGGACAAGAATAACTTCGGTACATTCGTTTCAATAGGCTGCATCAGAGGTAGCAGTATGTTAAAGACAGCAGTATGTTCCGCTGGCAAAACGTTTCGCCTCAGTGCAATTTTGTTGTGCAACTGATTGGACAATCTGTTGCACAGTGAGCTTCCGTGCAAATTGCAAGCTTTGCTTCTTTGTTCCATGTCTGGAACAATGGGCAGGGTATAAATCATAAAAATGTTATTATTATTATTAAATGGATGCAGTGAAAAGGACTGAAAGTAGTTGTTTTCAGTCTGCAGAACAATATTATAATGGATTAAACTTTGTATTGTGTTTCCTTTGCATTAAAATGAATGGGGTGAAATAACATGGCCATGTAGTTTACCCAATTAATTCCATAGATTTAATAATTTTGCCACAACAGACAGTGAAACAAATAGCATACCTTTGGGTGGAAAATGAACTGGGGTGGAATGGAAATGTGACAAATACAGGGCGGAACAGAAAACAATGCCTTATGACATTCCCAAAGAAATCTTCTGCCTTCTTTTGGCCATGATCTAGGTAAAGCTAGAACAGCTTGAAGCTCCATTTTATTTGAATGGGAGACATGTGTTTGCTGCTTTCATGAGTCAATGGATCTTGAAAGTGGTTACCTTTGCCCTGATTGATGCATATTTTAATTCATTTATATGTGCAGATATTTGCAGGTCCTTTATGGAATATTCAATTCCTTACCCCACTGCATTCTTCTGCTGACTCTTCACGGTGACTTTGGAGGACAGAAAACGCTGCCTTCTTCCATCCCTAGCTCTGCCCAACCACATGCTCACTACTAGGGCTATCCAATGAAAATTGTAATCACCAAGTGAAATACATAGAAACTGCCGCTTAGGCAAGAGAGAAGAGCCATGTCTGTATTGGTATGTGTCCATATAGCACAGGCAATGTGATGAGGAGGAAATGGCCAAGATGCAGAAAGCGACTTTGAGCTTTTAAATGGTGGAGCAATGCATATGAAAGAATGGAAAGGAGTCATGTAATGATTAAGAATGCAGAGCATTATTAGCAAGGGTTCAGAAAGGAAAGGTTACAGTTTTCATTTTGTTTTTTAAAAGGCAACTTTTAAGTGATGAAGAAATGTCATGAAGTTAAAAGGGGCGAGAAACAATAAAGCTTAGGCTGGACCAAGCTATTTATTCAGAGAGAGAACTAGATTAAGGAATGCATTTAACAATCACGGAGTCGCACTGTGAAGCCTGCTGGAAATTGAGAAGGTAAATAAGTAATGGAAAGGTCAGTGGAAATGGGAAAAATCTGAAATAAGGACAGATCGGGGGTATGCATTCACTACTTGGAGGATGAAAGGTAAGAGGAAGGATGCCCAAATGCAACAGGCAGCTCTTTGGTATTGTGAACTCTAGCAGCAACCAAGTCTAGCAGCAACCAAGGCACTGAGTGTAGTGCCAAGCTGGGTTCCTGGCTGTGTGTCTGATGCTGGTGACCAGGGAGTGGGTGTGTGGATGTGGAGTAGCACTAAACTTGAGACTGGAGAACAGCAGCCCCGTGGATCATTGTATGGTAAATTCAGTGCTCTGGATTGTCTCCAGGATCAGCAAAGATACTTGAGAGTTCATCCTGATTCCTTTAGACTGCAGCTCAGTGATTAAATGGTTGTCCAGAATGGCAATTTATGTGGAACAAGTTTCTTGAGCCACAGGTCCTTGGTCAATCTCTAGAGAAAAACAGACAACTGCACTAAGTGGAGAGAGACAGACAGCCACCCTTGCCAAGTATTTACCAACTTCCTCTTCTCTGCCCTCCAAATTTAGGGGAGACTAATCCCCTGTAATCCAATTAGAAAGGATCAGCAAAGTACTCTGAGCTTATGAGTGCAGCTGTTGAAAACAATGAGATGGCACTCTTGTTTTTTAAGTTGGGCACTAATTTATGATGAGTCATTTATCTAACACTTTCCAATACACCTGATTCAGATTAAGTCTCCACGAGTCTCTTTGCCCTGCAGAGTAAAGAGATGTTATGTTAAGTGAACACTGCTGTGGCTCCCACCTGCAATTTCCTAACTGCTGTTGTGGGTTTCAGAAGCACACCACAAATATGGGCAGAAGCCAGAGGTGATGAAAAAGCCAGCAAAAAGACAGGCCTTCTGGAGTTCTTGAGGTCAAGCTGAACTCTATGACACTGCAGTGTCCATTACTGGATGCAAAAGCAGGTGGGAAACATTCTATATGGGGCTATCCCTTGGAGTTGGTCTGGGGGCTGCAGCTGGTGCTGAACATATCAGCTAGGTTCCTTGTGGGGACAAACAGATGGTGGTTTAGAATGTGATTAATAGATTACAATTAATAGATTAATTGTAATAATAATAAGAGCTTTGTAGCCAAAATGCGTTTGGTTGGAATCTTGCAGTTGGTGAGGTCTGTGAGCTTCCATCAAGCTCTGGATTGTCTGCAATTTGTTGCCAACTAGGTTTGACTGAACAGACCCACTGAAATTGATGGACCTAACTTAATCATGTCCATTTATTTCAATGAGTCTGCGTATGACTAGTACTGAATACAACCCACAGGAAATGGAAACCTCGCTTGGTACTAGATCAGGAACACTGCATGAAATATTTGGTTTGGTAATGTTACACAGCTGGTTCCAACACATGGTCCAGTAATATCACAAAGCAACTGTTCCAATATACATGCAAGATAGCCACAAGTGAGGGACAGAATCCCAGGGCCAAATGACTACCTAGTTCACCGTCCTGGCTTGATGCCAGAAATCCCCAGCGGCAACATCCCCAAATGCTGGCTCTCCATTCTCTGCCGGAAGACCTTTACTACCCTTCCAGGTAATTGGTTCCATTTTCAAACTACTCATATTGTCAAGATGCTTCTCTTAATGTTCAGCCAAAATTTGCCCACCAGTCACTTCAGTCCATTTGCATTCAGATATGGACAATATTTCATTAGTTTTCCTGATTATAATGCTAGCACTTCTGTGCCATTTTCTAATGTTCTTTTCACACTGCAGCACCTGGTGGGCTATGGAACTGTGGCTTTTTGACCGATACACTGGCACGTCACACTAAATTTCATTCACACCAATGGATCTAGTGTGACACAACAATGCACATCATTAGACTGTGCCCCTACACCCCCAACCCTTTCCACACATGCATGCTTCTGTTCCCCTGTGATTGCTCCATGAAAGCAGCAGGGGAAAACTATGCTGGGATACCGCCCCAAATTTTGTCACTTCGCTCCTGCAATTCTCTCGCTTAAGGGCGCTGCAAAAGGTATTTTGTGTGGAATGAAATAACACAAACATGCACTATATTAGTTCTCCAAAAGTGGCTTTCACATCATGTGAAAGCTTGAATATAATGAAGAAACTAACAATTAAGGAAACTTGGGGGAAATGGAATAAGTGGCTTTGTGAATGCAGCACTAGTCTGATTCCACCCCTTCTGAAGCAGCAGAAAACAAATCTTTGCCCTCTGCTCATCCCTGAAGTGTGCCATCATGCTCCCCATCTCATCAGCCTCCAGGCTAAAAACATACACAGTTCCTTCAACTTCTCATCATATAACTTGTCTTCCATCCCCCTGTCCGAATTTGTTACCACTTTTGTTATCACTGACCTATGCTAATGAGGACAAGAGTTATTGGGAGGAACTTAGCATAGACTCTCTTGGAAGCATAGCCTTGAGATTCTTGTAAGCCCTATGGCAGGGGAGAGGTGCTGGCTCCATCATATAGGACCTCAGGTGCAGGGCAGGTGGGCATACAATGGCTAGGTCAAAAAGGTGACACAGGCCTTTACCGGTAATTAGCCGAAGGCCTGGGAGAAGAGTTTTTGGCACCAGGCGAGCCTCCCTGGGGAGAGCATTCCATAAGCGGGGAGCCACCTCAGAAAAGGTCTGCTCTTGTTTTGCCTCCTTCTGGATCTCTCGCAAAAAAGGCCCACAGGTGGTCATTGCAGGGTCTTTAACTTTAAAACAGTTAAAGCAAAGCTTGGCAGACCTAATCTGGTTCATGGGCCAGAGGTGCTGCCCTAAGGAATGAAAGCAACCTTGCTAGAGGTACCGGTAAATTGTATCAAAGATGAATAAAGAGAGGGTTGTAGCTCAGTGATAAAGCATCTGCTTTGCATGCAGAAGGTCCCTAGTTCAATCTGCAGCATTCCCAGGTAGGGTTCCGCTGTCTGAAACTCTGTAGAGTTGATGCCAGTCAGCTAGATCGACCAATGGCCAGACTCGGCTTAAGGCAATATCCTATGTTTCTATAGTAAACTCCCCCACCCCCCAAAAAAGGCTTGAACAAGAAATAAGAGAATATGAAAACCAGATTTAGGTAGTGCAAGTTGATGACCTTCATTTACTCTCCTGCCTTAAGAGTTTGTTGGTGGCCAGAGAGCCAAAGATGGCTGCATTAAATCGCCTTATATTTTATACATTCCACGATGGCATAGCGTCATGAGCCTGAAGGGATAATGTTAATGCACCATTTAAATCCTTTAAGTAGATTAAGAAGAATTATGTCCCCCCACTGAGAAAACAAAACAGGAACAGGTGGTGGAAACCAGTTTTCTACATGCAGGTACAAATTAAAACACAAACGAAAGGAACCTGGGAAGGATGTTGGGGGCGGGGGGGGAGAGAAACCGCAAACATATGCTGATCGGTGTGAAAGTATGAAAACAAAATCAGCGATAAGAGGGAAATAAGGACTTTGCAAATTCCCCTTCGTTATTTATGTTTTGCATCCACTCTTCTGCTGCATTCTGTACATTTCAGGTGTTCTTTCAGTTAACTTTTATTAACTAAATGAAAATGCAACTCTCAAGCTTCTGGGTATACTTGGAAGAGGCTTTGGGAAGAAAAGGACTTCTTCATATAGCCATGGAATTTGCTCCCACAAGATGTAATGGTGGCCACAACTTGGATAGCTCTAAAGGAGGATTAGAGAAATTAATAGACGACAAGGCTTTCAGTAGCTACTAGACATGATGGCTTGGTTCTACCATGCTGTCAGAGGTTGCATGCCTCTCAATATCCATTGCTTGGAATCACTTGTGGGGTGAGCCCTCTTGCACTCAGGTCCTGTTTGCAAGATTCCCAAAGGTATCTGGTTTGCCATGGTGAAAAGAGGATGCTGGACTAGCGTAGGGCTGCACTAGTTTTCCAGGACATTACTGGGATTTCAGAGGTGGAAATCCTTTTCATTTTCCAGGTGCTTGTGTCTTTTCCAAGAACTGGAAAAAAATTGTCATCATTTTAGCCAGTATACCAGGCTTCCTCAACCTCGGCCCTCCAGATGTTTTGAGACTACAATTCCCATCATCCCTGACCACTGGTCCTGCTAGCTAGGGATCATGGGAGTTGTAGGCCAAAAACATCTGGAGGGCCAAGGTTGAGGAAGCCTCCAGTATACAATACCCCCATATGGCTCCACACTGCAATAAGGACGTGTAGGTCCAGAATTGGCCTCCACAGTTACTTACGGACTCATTGTTAAAACTGTGTTTATGGAAGACAATCTTACTCAGCTATGAGTGATCGCCAAAGAAGAAGACCTGTGGTCTTCATCAGAGGGTCTTTTTCTTGTGCCCCATCTGAGGGAGGTGTCCGCAGAAGAAAAAGACCTTTTCAGTGGTGGCCCCATGTCTGTGGGATGCTCTTGCTAGGGAGGTACACCCAACATTGTTAATCTTTACATGCAAAGCAAAGACCTTTTAGTTCACTCAGGCCTTGGGTAGTTAAGTTGTCTTCTACGATGGAGCACATCTTTTAGTGGAGTGGGTAAGACTGGGTCTCATCCTACTGGAAGAGGATTTTGTGCATTTTGTGTCGTTCATTGATTTAAAATTTTTCCGGATTTAAACTACTTTTATTTATTCAACTTTATATTACTGAATTGCATGGAGATGGTTTTCTTTTGTATAAAATGACTGTCAAATGTAATAGATGAATAACAACCACAATCGTACCATTTTAAAAGAGAGAGATTAAAACAGGGCTAACATCCCAAACCCTACAGTGCTCTCTGAGGTATGGAATGGCATCAGAATAGTGTCATCAAGAGGGAGGAAGAATGTATCAAGGCCAAAACACCTCGATCAAATAATGGCTGTGTCAGGAATCAACACAAAAGGGGCAAAAAATAACCACAAATACCTAACTTGCTTAGGAGAAGTCTCCTAGGAATCGTAACCTGCAGCAGCTAATTTCCTGAGGAGGGGAATGGCACTTCAAAGCATTATGTTGGAATAATTGAATATGTAAAGTGCTATATAAAATAATTATCTAAAGTGAAGCAGATTCAGGGGCAATTTAATACTTTAGTGTGCACAGCAGAAAATTACAGGTATTATAAGAGACTAAAAGCTGCCATAATAACGCCTCAACAGCATATTTCAGTGTGGTCAACACCTGCTAAAGTGTTTCGAATACAGCTGCAATGTCAAGACAAACCTGCGTTTTTGTCAAACAACTACAAGTCTTCTGCAAGAAAATCTCACTTCGAAGGAAAAATGTGTACAGTGATTCCTTAATAAGTAAATCTGACCTGTCTATTAATAGGATTTGATTTAAAAATAATAATAATAATAATAAAGAAATCCTGAAGCACCAAAGGGACCTAGAATTGCATTATTCATAGAAACTCTTCCCTTTGCACCTGCCTTGATTCCTAGCCAGGAACCTGCCAAGACTTTTCTATAAGCGTGTGTATTTGGCAGTATTCCCTCTACCCTTTTATTTGACAAAAGGAAACCCTGTGACTCAGTAAATGTTCATTACTTTTCAGAATGTTTTCTAGCCAAAGAATTTTGAGTTCCGGACCGAGAATGATGATTTGGGTCTGAGCAAACAAATGCCCTCTTTGGAGGTGTGCAGCATGTGGGAGTCCTTCATTTAGAGAAAAGGCAAGAAGCGGCATAGCAGACATTTATAAGATTATGTGTGGCATGGAGAGAGTGGATAGAGACAGGTTTTCCTCCCTCTCTCATAACACTGGAACTCATGGACATCCAACAAAGCTGCATGTTGGAAAATTCAGGATGAATAAAAGGAAGGACCACCAAGCTGGATGCCTTTAAAAGAGGACAGGACAAATTCATGGGGGGGGGGGAATGCTATCAGTGGCTACCAGCTTGTGCGTAGCCAGAATTTTGTGGGGGGGGGAGCTTTTTGTTTGGGGGGGCAGAACCGTCAGTATTTTCACTGCCACTATTGCAGAGGGTCAGATGTTTCCATTCCTTATCACTGTTTTGTGTATAAGCAGAAGTCAGGCTGATTAACTTCTGCTCTTTGTTCTCTCTCTCTCCAGATGGAGAGGATGTGTGAGAAGGAGCTCACACAGCACGCCATGTTTCTTTTGTTTTCTCTGCTGCAAATAATAAATGCTTGATGCCACAATTCCTGCACAATCTAGCTTCTGCTGACTCTGCTAGTCTGCTGATAGTGTGCACTTGTCTTCCAGATGTGTGTCAATGTTTACTACAGGGGATCGTCCTGTTAAGAACCTCAGTTTTCTATGTATTTTTATTGATGGGGGCAGTTGCCCCTCCCTGCTCCCCCTTGGCTACACCCCTGGCTCCCAGTCATGATGGCTGTGCTCTATCTCTCTGGTTGGAGACAGTCATGTTTCTGAATGCCAGTTGCTGGAAAGCACAGGAGGGGAGAGGTCTCTTGTGCTCAGGTCCTGCTTTCTCATTTCCCATAGGCATTTGGTTGGCCACTGCGAGAACAGGATGCTAGACTAGATGTGTCATTGGCCCAGTCCAGCAGGGCTCTTCTTATGTTAAAGGCAGCTCAATAAGTGTTTTCCAAGCAGCTCTTTGGGCCCCAGCCTGAATCCTTATTTCAAATTATTTCGATCAGAAGGTCGGCAGTTCGAATCCCCGCGACGGGGTGAGCTCCCGTTGCTTGGTCCCAGCTCCTGCCAACCTAGCAGTTCGAAAGCACGAAGTGCAAGTAGATAAATAGGTACCGCTCTGGTGGGAAGGTAAACGACATTTCCATGTGCTGCTGTGGTTCGCCAGAAGTGGCTTAGTCATGCTGGCCACATGACCCAGAAGCTGTATGCCGACTCCCTCGGCCAATAAAACGAGATGAGCTCCGCAACCCCAGAGTCGTCTGCGACTGGACCTAATGGTCAGGGGTCCCTTTACCTTTACCTTTACCAACTATAGTGCCTTCCAATGTGTCCTCACCAGGGAAGAGCTATAGCTCAGTGACAGTGGACCTGGGTTGCATGCAAACAGTCCCGGGTTCAATGTCTAGCTCCTCCTAGTAGGTCTGAGAAGGACTCCTACCTGAAACCCTGGAGAGATGCTGCCAGTCAGTGCCAACCACACTAAACTCTCTGGATCAATGGTCTTACGTGGTGTAAGAAAACCTCCTATGTTGCACTGTGACATTGTGGAGAGGAGTTTTCAGCCCCAAATTTCCGATATTTGGTTGTAGTATAGAGAAAGAGCCTACCAAGAGCAGGTTAACCGTGGCTAGCTTTTGTAGGCAGGTCCCTGGAAATCTGTAGTCAAATGGCATGTGAAGGGCATTCAGTCATACATAGAATAGGAATGTCACCCACACAACGGGCTGTGAAACAAGTGTGAAAGATCTTGTTTTAGTGAAGCAGCTGAGAAGCAACTGCATTATGCAAAGTTGACCTAAAAGCTGATAATCTGAGAAAAATCTAGCCAATTCTGTCTCTCTCTTTTTGTATGAGAAACTGCCTGATGAGAGCTAAGAAATGGCTTGGGCTTTCTTTTTCATGCACACTTCCACCTTGTTTATCAGCAATCACGTGACACAGGGTGTCTCTCGGCACTTAGCAATGTGAATCATTCATTCGTAGCTCTGAGTTAAATTACTAATAGTTTTGTGATAACAATGTGCTTTATTGATATTCTCCCATGCTTAAACATTCCTGATGGAATTCTACTGTCTCTAGTAACCCTGAAAAGGATCTGAGGAGCTAGACTATTTTCAGCCATGGTAAGGAATTTTCTAAGTGACAAAAGCCACATTTTTTTGGGGGGGGGAAATAATACGCACTAGAACAGG
The DNA here is from genome assembly GCA_034641385.1 of Darevskia mixta. Taxonomy (NCBI): domain Eukaryota; kingdom Metazoa; phylum Chordata; class Lepidosauria; order Squamata; family Lacertidae; genus Darevskia; species Darevskia mixta. The sequence goes on along the minus strand of JAWWNH010000024.1, from coordinate 2,561,581 downwards.
ACTGGGTGATTTGTGGCCCTCCAGATGTTGCTGGATTACAAACCCCATCATCCCTGATCATTGGTCATGCTGGCCAGATCATCTGCATACATCAAAATAAATATCTTTCTATCCATGATTACTGGGAAAGAAGAGTTTCCTGAAGCCAATTGGAGCACCAAGTCCTTAATATAAAAGTTAAAAGGGGAGGGAGCCAATTTTACATCCTTGTTGCACTCCTCTTGATGTTTTAAAGGCTTCAATCATACCTCCATTTAGACCAACTCTGACCCTCATTTCCATATCGCTATATAGTTCTTGAATCAATAGCAAAAGTTTGCGGTCTGTGTTGGATCTTGATCGTTTCTCCCACAGTCTGCTTCAATTTATAGAATCAAAAGCAGCGGAAACATCAAGAAAGGCTGCATATAGATTATTCTTGCAATTCTTAGTGTATTTCCTTACAATGTGGTTCAGAGTAAAGCATTGATCAATAGTGTCATATCCTCCTCTGAACCCTGCTTGTTCTTCATAAATGATGTGGTTAGTTTGCAACCAGTCTAATAGTTTTTGTAGAAGATGCCGAGCATAAAGCTTGGAGGAAATATCTGGCACACTAATTGGTTGATAGCTATGAGGGTTGTTCCTGTCCCCCTTCTTAAAAATCGGAAATGTTATGCTCATTTTTCAACAAGGATGCAATTTTCCTGTACTATTTATGGCAGTAAATAAGGCTGCCAGGATGGGCGTTCACCAATCTGGGTTCTTTATATCTTCTCGAGGAACCTTATTTATTTTCATATTGGAGATAAGGGTCTTTACTGCACTGCAAGAGACTGGGAGTCATTGAGACACATTGAAAAGTCCTTACTCTCTACCATTTCCAGTGTAGGGCCATGTTGGTCTCCAAATATGCTTGAGAAGTAATTAACCCATCTGGTGGCAAGAACTGAGGCTTCCTGTGTTGATCTTACTTAGTTTAAGCCCCGGGGAACAATTTCCTAGAATTTAACTTCTTTTCTGTTACTGCAAGGCCCAGTTCCTGGCACTGAGTTTTCACATGCTCAGTTTTCTTGTGTTTCAGTAGCCTTTTGCAATCCAACCCACTTTTAATGAGCATTCCATGTTTTTCCCCCTCTAAGCCAGTTCTTTACCTGCATTAATATCCAGAGATAAATGCTTCCCTACTGGTCTATGAGAGCAAAAAGACCCAGGGAATAGCAAACTTTTCTCTGTGAGTCCATGTGGATCTATGCTCCACCAACTCATCTGATTCTCTTTTTAAAGGCATCTAAGTTAGTGGCCTTGGCAGTAGTCACTAAACTACATCTGTTCCCATCCTATGAAACTTTAAATTGAATCTTGTTATTGTCTTATTAGAATTCAAAAACCTTGGTTAGGTTAGTAAATGGGGTGGAAACGTAAGTCGTAATAAATAATAAGATGCCAAGCTATTTCCCAGCTCAGCCTTCCCAGCGGGAATTTGTGTGTGTGTTTTTCAGGATTGTTGTTTTGTGGGTAGGGAGAGGAAAAGGGAATTACCGGCCTTTAGAGAAGAGAATGGAAATGTTTTCCTCTAATTTTCGGGGACGCTGAAGTGAAACTTTCAGCCGAGGAGAGATAATGTTCTGCAGCAGCCTAGCAAATAAGTTCTGCAGAAATGCTCCAGTTGGGCCGACCCTGAGCAAAATGCAAATGGCCTCGGTTTGCGTCCTCTTCTTTGTCTGTGCCCTAAACAGAGCAGCTTTTGGCAAAGCAGATTTACATATAAATCGCTATGTAAATCTGCAATAAAATGACCAGGTTTCTGAAGCGCCAAAAGACTTCCATTTATAAGGTTTGCATGAAAAAAACATATTAGGTTCTATGAGTAACACAATTTGGGGAACCCCCCTCCTTCAACAGTGGAATAAATAGCTTCCCCCCCCCCCAGTAGACCAGCAAACATCCCTGAAATTGTTTTTGAAACACAGTGACTTGCAAGCCAAGGAAGACTTACACAGAGAGGGACCACCACTGAGGCTGCATCCACACCATACATTTAAAGCAGAAGAATCATGGGAACTGTAGTTTACCCCTCTTGGAGCTCCAGTTCCCATTATCTTAACCTATGCTCCCCTGGATTCTTTGGGGGAAGTGATGTGTTTTTAATGTGTACACAGCCTTAGTGCAATGAGGTTTACGCCTCAATACGCATGCTTCCGACTGCAACCTCATAGTAGTCCTATACATGTCTACTCAGATGTATGCAGGAGTGCCAGCCAGCTTGGCCCTGCGACTGTGGGTGCCCAGGGCCATGGGTGCCATGCAGTGCGCATGGCCCTGGCACCGAAATTTGTGGGTGCCCGCCCAGAACTTTCATGGGGAATTTTGCCGTGTGCTGTGATCCTGTGATGTTAAAAGCTTTTGACATCCCACCCATTTTACACTTTGGTAACACCTAATTGATATGCACCACCCCAATGGATCAGTGTGGGCCTCAATCCACTCCTGGTGTCCAAATTGTATTTGCTGGGCAGCATACTCAGGGTAGACCTACTGAAATGAATGAGCCTATTAAGTCTGTTAATTCTAGTGGGTCCAATTTAATGGATACATTTCTGGATGCATCCCATTGGGTTGTCTGCAAACAAGTTCTACTCATGAGTAGACCCACTTAAATTAATGAGCCTAAATGAATCGTTAAATGAGCCTAAGTGAATAGTTAAAGCTATGGTTTTCCCAGTAGTAATGTATGGAAGTGAGAGCTGGACCATAAAGAAGGCTGATCGCCGAAGATTTGATGCTTTTGAATTATGGTGCTGGAGGAGACTCTTGAGAGTCCCATGGACTGCAAGAAGATCAAACCTATCCATTCTGAAGGAAATCAGCCCTGAGTGCTCACTGGAAGGACAGATCCTGAAGCTGAGGCTCCAATACTTTGGCCACCTCATGAGAAGAGAAGACTCCCTGGAAAAGACCCTGATGTTGGGAAAGATTGAGGGCACAAGGAGAAGGGGACGACAGAGGACGAGATGGTTGGACAGTGTTCTCAAAGCTACCAACATGAGTCTGACCAAACTGCAGGAGGCTGTGGAAGACAGGAGTGTCTGGCGTGCTCTGGTCCATGGGGTCACAAAGAGTCAGACACGACTAAACGACTAAACAACAACAACAACAAGTGAATCGTGCCTATGAATTTCAATGGTTCTGCTTTGAGTAGAATAGCACCCATAGTCTCTGTGGAAACAGCAGGAGAAAAGTTCATTTTCCTGTTAAAAGATACAAAACCATTTTTTCCTTGTGTTTTAAAGATCACATTATTTCATCATGTCCACTTAAGTATATTTTTAGATGTTGAATGCAGGAAGGTAATGAGTTTTCCCACTCTTTAAAAAATTTCCACCACATTTCCCTTTTGGGTAATTAGGCAATGGGGTGGGGAGAGAAAGATGGTTCTGTTTAATTTTCTCTCTCCAAAAGCAACTTGCTGTAAAAGGTTCATTTAGCTTTTCCAGACTAATCCCCAATAATCAGGAGATTGCTACTTACCAGGATTAAACCACAAGGGGGTGGATTCCTTAGCAGAGAATTAATCTGTGCTAAATTCTTCATATGCTCCCAGAGGACTCAGTATCTTTTGTCCTAGACTTGACAGTTCAAACATGTCCAGTAATCTTGACAACTCAAACTTTCAGAAAGGCGATAAATATGAACTTTTTTTCTGGGGGGGATGCAGGGGTACGCATACCCCTAAACATCTTGTGAATCTAAGTTTGGCCTCATTAAGGGGCAGTATTTCAATATGAGTAGGAAAATGAGAGTACCCCTAAACATTTCTTTTTTAGGAAAAAAAGGACTGGCACCAACTTCAGGGGGAACAGTCTCAAAGCTATTTTGCTACTGCATGCATAGATGATGGGTTTGTATCCAACACTGTGCAAGACCAATGAGATTTCATCCTCCTTTCCCTGTGCAGCCCTAAAATCTGTTCTACCAACCCTCTGAAGCAGATTTCGAGGGCGTGCCCAGGTCTGGAGAAAAGAGAGGAGTTCCACCGCATGAGTGAACACAAGCAGAACAGCAGAGTAGGACTATCAGCCTGGGTTGCACTGATGCAATACCTGGCCAGTCTGATAAGAACATAAGCAGAGCTCTGTTGGATCAGACCACAGGCATCCTGGAATGGGGAATCTGGATCCTCCAGCTGTTTTTGGACTCCCAACTCCCATCAGCTCTACTCATTATAGCCAATGGCTGGGGATGCTTGAAGTTGTGGTCCAACATCTGGAGGGCCACGGGTCCCCTTCCCATCCCTGTTAAGTCCACCCCCTGAGCCATCTTTGCATATATGGCCCCACCCACATCGCTCCCCTGTACCCTAACTCTGGCTGGTCAAGTAGCTTCCACAAGCATGAAGTCTGCCCACTGCTGGTGTTGAAGATCCTGGCCCCTTTTCTGGGGTTTGGACAGTGGAGTGAGGGATGCTAAAGCGGAATCTTCTGTAGGATCTCCCACCTAATACTCAGTGAGTGGCAGATGGTTATGGATGCTCAATAAGGCATAAAAGGGCACTCCCTCCCTGCCTGCCTGCCAGCTCAACTGCATATTTCTCTATTTTTCTCTCTAAGCTCCAGCTCTGAACGTTGACAGTGGGAAGATTACTAGGTTAAGACCAGGTTCAAAATACATTGTGAAAAGTTGGCAGGCACCTGTAGAACCAAAGTAAGTCAGTGGCATATGAAGGTCCCAAGTCATACATTGGCAGCAATTAAAAGTAGAATTGCTCCATGTTTCTGCACCAATACATAGCAGATGCCCCCTGCACACACAACATTTTATTCACGCTATAGGTTCAGACATTGGGAAAGGCTGCTTTAAACAAGTCTCAATGCAATACACGATAGAGGAGAGTGCTAAGGAGCAACGATTTGCTGCTTATGTGATCTTGACTACACACACAGGACTGCCGGCAGGATAAGAGATAAAGATTGCATGAAGCATTTGGTTTGCCAGGGGAGAAATATTAATACAGCATCATATCCTCTGACAAATAATTTTCTGTTGGAAACACCTGGCACCAATTATCAGAAAAACAGATGAGGTCATCAATCTAGCTGACTACTGGTCAAAGGAAGAAGTCTGTAGGTGCATTGGGGTTGGAGAACAGACAGCAAAGTGTGTAGCCTATACTAGTCCATAGCCTATAGTGGCGATGCAGTGGCAATACACACACAATTTGTGCTAACTCGAGTCAATATACTTTGTGACCCAGTTGGAAGGCCATGTATGGTGGGGAACAGGCCAGGCTTCTGTAAACCAGCTGTGTGTTTAACACTTTATGCAAGATTCAAAAGTGGTTTGCATAAGGGATGCTCAGTGACAGAGCGTTTGCTACACATTCAGAAGGTACCAGGTTCAAGACCCAGCATCTCCAGGTAGGACAGGGAGAAACTTCTGCCTGAAACCCAGGAGAGCTGCTGCCAGTCTTTGTAGCAATGCTGAGCTAGATGGGCAAATTGTTTGACTTGGTATAAAGCAGCTGCCTATGTTCCTAGCTTATAATTCTCTTGTACAGCCAGCTCATCTTTTGCTTTACTGGAATTTACCTTTCTAGTACAAAGAAGAGAACTGCTACCTAGAGCTGAGCTAACCTAGAGAGGGAGTTCTTTCCAAAGCATAAAACATCAGAAGGCTGGCAAAAAAAAAAAAAAAGTTGGGAGGGGGGGAGAGAAGGATTGGAGGGCAAAGCTGGCATAAGAAGGGCAGAAGATTCCTGTAAGATACAGGTGCACTATTCATTTCTACCCAGTTGAACTAAACCTCACTTTTATGCTGGTTTGGGGTCGTGATTGACAAATATTCAATTTACAAGCTGCTTTTCCATTTTCTTTACACTGGAAGCTCGCCTTTCACAAACTCAAGCTTAGCCCAGGCATCAGAAGGAATACTTTATAAGCCCATAATGCGACTTTAAAAAATAGAGTATACCCTGGCTTTCAAGGTAGGGAGGAGTGTTTTACTTCAAGCAGAACAACCTCTCAAACATGAGAAATTTTTGCACCACGAATAAAAGCTCTTTGTTCACAGCAACAGTCACCTTTGCAAACAGTGCTACAATTCACCTTGAAAGCTAAAGAGTGTTGTTATACCTTGGCAGGAAGGCCATGGGACCAGCGTGGCGAAGAAAAAAAGAGAGCGAACAAAGAAAGGTGCACATATACAGACAGATGTGTCATGTCCTACAGCCACGTCCGATGTAATTTTACTCCTGGATGAGCAGCAGCATTTTAGGGACACCCATCTAAAAACATTATTTTGACAGCGACAGTTACAAGGCCAGCATGTAAATGTTACTGCCATATGCAACCTTGGGAGGTGCAGATAATGAATCGGGACAGACTAAAAGTGGACGGGGGGGGGGGCACCTCCTATTTTACACAGCGCATAAACTACAGAATTTTGCAACCATGAGACGCGATGGCTTGCCAACATTAGATGGCTTTAAGAGGAATTTTTAAAAATCATTGGAGGGTAAGGCTATCAATGGTTACTAGTCATGCTTCTGAATACCAGTTGCTAAGGAAATGTGAGTGGACTGTTCTGCTCATGTCCTGTTGGTGGACATCCCACAGGCAACCAGTTGGCCATTGCAAGAACAGAACGCTCAATTAAGATGGGTGTTTGGCCTGATCTAGCATGACTCTTACGATGATTTAACATGGATAAACAACTCTTATAACCAGTTGCTGGGAATTGGGAGGTGGAGAGTATGGATTCACTCAAATTTTGTTTGAGAGCTTCCCAGTCTTCTGGTTGGCCACTGTGAGAAAGAAAGCTGGACTAGATGGCCCTTTGGCATGATCCAGCGGAACCCTTCTTATAGGATTCTCTTGTAAAGGTGCAGTTGGGGGTGCAGAGACAATAGGCCTGTTGAGGCAATCCAATCCCTCATGGGATGAGAGAGAGCAGGGATGAGTGTACCATCTTCACCCATCCACTATCACCATCCTTATCCCCCTCCAGAAATTAGAGGAATAACTTCTGAAGCAGGGTGCCTATTTTACTCGTAGAGGCTCTCTACCAAATTTAGAATTCTGCTCTTCCAAGGTTTGAAATCAGTTGGGGAACCGATGTAAGTACAATAATCTCCAAGCTGAAGTCTACTGCCCTCAGGTTGGGGAGGGAAATGAGGGCGGGCAGAGCTCCTGCATTCTATTCACCTGGGGGATTAGAGCACCCAAACACAGCGAATGCTTCATTCAATGTTTAGTTTGTCATCACCAGTTTGTAAAATCCCTTCTTTAACTACTTTTAGTTAGTTAACAATCAACAGATATCTCAGTGGTAAATTATATGCTTTGTCTGTAGAAAGCTCAAACTCTGATCCTGTTATCTCCAAATTTTATAAAGGATATCAGGTATCTGGTGTAGAGAAGGCCGTTCTCTGCGATTTTGAAGAATCTCAGGTGTGGGGAACCTCTGGTCCTCCAGATGTTGCTGAACTACAACTCTCAACATCCCTGGCTATTGGCCAGGCTTGCTGGGGCAGATGTGAGTTGACGTGAGTTGTACTTCATCAACACCTGGTTATCCACACATGTTCAAAGTACACACACAGTGAGAGGTTCATTTGATTGCCTTAGAATATGAGAATTGAAACAATGATAGGTAGGGAATTTGGTGTTGCAGAATTCTATAAGTGGGTCCAGAGAATGGACTTACATTATTAAAACTAAGCAGGTTTCAGATAGGTCAGTTCTTGGATAGAAGACTACGTCAGTCAAATAATTACAGATTTAGTTTGCATTCATGTTGGAGAAAACGTAGCTGAGAACTTCGGCTTGTGAAGCCTATAATTTCATTTGAAGCTCTGAATAGATTTTTTAAAAACCTTTTCAAATACAAGTATTGATCTTGTAAAAATCCATCTATTTGCAGCCTGAGCACTTTGTAACATATCAAAAAGCTGTAAAGCAGCTGTTAAACTGAGCTTTAAAGACAAGGAATTTACCTCCATGGCAATTATATATCATACTTAACACTGGGAGCAGATATTCTACGCCGGGGTGAGGGAAGCCGTGCCCCTCAAAATGTTGCTGGACTTCCAAGTCCTATCAGCCTCAGCCAGTGCGACCAATGGTCAGAAATTTCTGCCCTCCAGATGTTGCTGCACTAGTTTTTCCACTTTGGCTCCACTTACGGCAAAGACATGAGATCACTTACAAGGAAGGGTGGGTTATAAACATTTTAAATGAATAAATTCAACCACCAGACAATCTCTACACATGCAGACAACCCAGCAGGAATACAGCAACCTGCATTTTACAAAGTTTGCAAGGAATTTAATTCAGCAACCATCCACTGCAAAGACATATTTAATAGGGCCCAGAGAGAGTATGTTGATTTTGTCAAGTAACTATTCTACAACAGTGAAGTGCAATGAAGCAGCTCCATTGGTGATTACAAGGACAGTAGGAAGCAAGATCTAAAGGCTCGGCGGGGGTCATTTATGGTAGCTGTTACCCACTGCAAATATTTTAACCAAAAGAATCATGATATTGAAGGGAACAGATACACATGCTAGCTAAGCAGCTATTCCTACCCCTGTCCATTGATGTCAGCATGAAGGAATTACACTCTTGTTCTCTCTTGATAATGGCTTGAGACAGAAAAATGAAAAGAAAGTTATCTGCGGCCCCCTTCCTTCAAATGATTAGTACTGTAGTATTGTTTACCACTTATTTCCTTTTCTCAAAAAGGCAACTATATTGAGGCTCTACAATTTTATTCAAGTCAAGAGGCAGACATTCAGACAACTAAGTTCTTTAACTGGTCAACAGCCCTAAGTATTAATTGGAAGCTTCAGGTCTTCCATTCCTTCCAACGCTTCTGATCAAGTTTAAAAACAAGGATGGGGGAGGGAGAGCTACATTTCTGTTCCGAAACTTTGCATTATTTTCTTTTTATCCAGTAGCTGAGAGACAACTTTCAGGTGCTGACAAAGTGCTATGTTGGCACGTAAAATACTGTCTTCTGGCATAGCCTTCAAGATTACTCTCCAAGTTGAGCAAAGGGACTCACTTAATTTCCCTTTAACAATTCTCCCCAGATACACTTTCATTCTCCATCAGGAGCTGCTGGTAAGGTTTTTAACTGGTATCTGGATAGTTTCTTTTGATTTGTTGATGGAATGCTGCATGCCTGCTAGCTATGTGACATAGCTCTGGATTGCAATTATGTACTTTTGGAGGAAAAGAAGGTTTATAGCAAAGGTTCCCTGCCACTGTCAGGCCAGATGCTGGGTAAAACTTTGTGCTATGGGTAATATATAGAGAATGCAAACTCTTTGAGGGAGCCAGCATGGTGTAGTGGTTAAGAGCAGTGGACTCGTAATCTGGTGAACCGGGTTCGCTTCCCCGCTCCTCCACATGCAGCTGCTGTGTGACCTTGGGCTAGTCACACTTCTCTGAAGTCTCTCAGCCTCACTCACCTCACAGTGTGTTTGTTGTTGGGGGGGGGGAGGGAAAGGACATTGTTAGCCACTTTGAGATTCCTTAAGGGGAGTGAAAGGTGGGATATCAAGGGCAAACTGCTCCTCTTTTTCTTATCACTCCATTGAAATGCTCACTAGAAGGTTCTTAAGAGCAGCTGTTTTTATCAACACACACAAGAATGAGGCAACTGACCTAGAATATATACCAATATGCAACTCAATTCTCCAAGTGTGGATTGTTATGCAACCAAAATGCCATTATCCGTGCATAGGAGGTAGGCGTCAGAAGACTTGGGGAAGTGCAAGATTCAAAGAACAACAAAAAATATTTAAGGAAAAGGAACAAAAAAGAATTTAGGGGGGACTACAAAATACATAAGTTAATCCTGGGCATTCTCAGTAGGCATGCCATGGTGACTTAATTGAAGCGGTGAATAGAAAGAGCAGGGAGACAAGCAGAATAGAAAAGAGCAGAGCCCTGCAGAGCAGCATTTCACAAGGAGACTTTTTTTCCTCCCAGGTTGTATTTGTATTCTCTTAGAGCAGGGGGCTAAAAAGTTCCCAATCAACACGGTCAGTGATCAGGGATGGTGGGAGTTGCCATCTGAAGGGCCACAGGTTTAGCCACTTGCCTTGGAGATTCAGTCAGCAGGCATTTATCTATTGTGGCATGTCAATGATAATGGATGTTAAGGTCAAACTGCTCAGAGACTAGAATACCTCATTGGCCTTCTCCCCATATAAAGCAAAGGGGCATAAAGGGGTTGAAATTGTTATCAGTGACAAGCAGCAATTGGCCCAAGTTGAAGTATTGGCGTGACTGCCAAAAATGAGGGGGAAAGAAGGGGGGAGAGTTTGCCCAAGGTGTTGCAACTAGATGACCCTTGGGGATCACTACCAGCTTTATGAACATGTGTGTCCTGTGGTTTGGACCTAGAACTCACTAGTGGGGTAAAATCAGTCTGAACAGCTTTGTGTCACTACAGAACTAGGAACATATTAACTACTCAAAGTGAATTTCAGCAAGAGAACAATGAAAAGTGCAGACAAGAAAGCGAGAAAGCACACCTAGCAAAGAGGGTGAGAAAGATTTGTGCATATATACATAAAGTTAAGCCATGGCAACTACCGTTTAATAAACTGTGAGTTGTGTGTCGTTTCCCCCCCCCATCATAGTTTTTTTATCCAAAGTCTGGTTTGCTTCATAGCTATTCTTGCCTCATTCTTTCATAGCCTGGCGAGTGTTTGGTGTGGCTAGCAAACCATGGTTAAGGGTGTTGTTTTCATTCACAGCACCAAGCTTGGGTTAAAGCAAACCAATGTTTGTGAGCCAACAATAAACCATGGTTTCAGATGATCAAACAAAACATGGTTTAAAAAACCATAGTTCAATACACAGTAAGCTCAGCATTATGTGTAAACCAGGCCTCTGTGTGTCTAAAGTGAGTGAGAAGGCAGTGGCTTGAAAAGTGAAGGTAAGGGTGACTGCCCAGAACTGAGGATAGAGGGGTGAAGTGCAAGGCTCTCCCTTCTCCATCGCCTTCATGTCTTCTAAACTGCAGGGTAGCGTAGCGAGGATCCGTACAACAGAATCAACTTCTGTTAAAGACTTAGCTAAAGTAGCTGCACCACATGAAAAAGAGAGGGCCTGTTTTCATGGCAAAATCTTATTTTAATGTAGAACATTTCAGATTAATAAATAAATAATTCTGCAAGTTAAAAAATATCATTTATATTCAAAACAAGTCTGTAAATGTCATAAAACACATTACAACTTACTTTTCTCTCTTCGATATTTGAACTCTTGATTTCACTTGTGAAATCATAACTAGTTACTGCAAAGCTGCAGAGATTTCATTCCATACACTTGTTATCTGGAGAGCACTTGAGTAGAGGAGCCAAAACACACACACACACACCCCAAGGTGTTTCCACGCTCCGACCTAGCAAAGCTATAACTCAAGTGGTGGCATTCTGTGCCATGCCAACATGGATAGCCTGATCAAAGAGTTTAGCACAGAACAGAAGGGAAGGGTGTGTAAAACAAACATCTTATTGGAGTAGTGCTCTGAGATGCTGTTTTGTTTGTGCACTTGGACAAAAAGTCTTCCCTTACTTGTCCCTTTTATCTAGTAACTCTGGTATTGATCTCCCTCTCCCTTTAATGTGTCAGAGCACTCAGGTGTTCAGCGACTCTTTTGAAGATGTGGATTAAACAAGGCTATTGATTTGGTGAGTAAGGCTAGGGACAACACACAGTTCACAGGAGTCACCACTGGCTTGCCATTTCACTAAGTATAGTTTACCCAGCTCTTTCAGTTTGCAGGAAGTATCATCCAGAACATAAATGTGCTCTTCCTCTCTGGCAAAGCATGTCAATGCAACAAGAATGGCCTGGCAGTTCAATACTGAATCCTTGATGAGATTAGGGACAGTGTCTGCTGGTTTTCTCAGCAATTCCCTCTTTTTATATACAAACACCACAAGACTCTCATTTAATTAAACAGGCATTTGTTGTTTTTTAAACTACCTCATTTATTTAAAGTTTGCTGTTCTGCTGAAACTGAGTTACTAAGGATAGAACCTGCTCTGAGGCTTTAATCTGTTTAGTTCCAAGATATGCAGCACTGTTACTCATAGTGTCCTCCAAAAAATAGCGATAGTTGACCATCATTCCGCAAGAGGCAGTGATGCCACGGGGGCTTGTGTCGGCCATCCAGTTCAAACGCCATAACATTGCACCGTTCTGAAGATGGAAGTTTGCCACAGGGTTAAGGGCATAGCCACGGTGCTTCTCTCCATACAGATACCAGGCACACAGTCTCATAAGCGGCTGCTGTAAAGCTCGGACCAGTCTTTCCGACCTCACCCATTCATTGTTTGCTAAGTGGCGTTTTAGAATTTCAACAGCAGGGTCTCCTGTGATCTCAGATATTTCTTGATATTCAGGATCTGTGAAAGGATCACATCTGCCTGTCTCCTTGGACTGTGAAGAAAGAAGGCCCAGGAACCATTTGGTGAATCCCGGAATGGGAGACAGAGTAGAGAAGACTTTGATCTGAGGAAATTCCACCTGCAGTTTTTCAGTTTATAAAGAAAAGCATTTATTATTATTATTATTATCATCATCATCATCTTAGTAGGATAAGGACTCTAATAGCAAGAACAGATACTATGTTTTCACAGAAATTGACCAAATCAATTCTTAGAATCAGCAAAGGAAACAGATCTGAGACCTGATCACCTTCATAAATGAGCAGAATGGGACCTTAAGTCAAGAGCATGCTGGTTATGTGAGTTTAATATCCTTTTAGAACCATTTCCGAACACAGTTGAAAAACATACCTACCGAGGTGGGAAAACATTTAAGGTACAAATCCCTCATCTCTCATTTCTGTCTAATGAAATAAATATCCTCTGCCCAACATATCAAGTTCTCAAGATCCCAAGACTGAGGTAGTAAATTAAGCTCCCAGCAGGGTAGTTTCCATACCATAAAGGCTTGATCAGCCATTCTCTAACAACTATTAGATGCCGCTCCAAGTATATGAGATAAGCAACCACTTCTCAGGCTCTTGAAAAACTCAGATGATGCCAAACTGCTTGGTGAACAAAAATATTTATCTTATCTACAGTTTAAATCTGTTTAGCAACAGGACAGCTACGACAGTACACCCCCAAACACACCATCCTCTGCAGAGACAGAATGTCTCCATTCATCAGACTAAGTTTAACTGTGGGGAATTCAGCGTAGCAGTCACCCTGGAAAGGAATCTTCAATTTGAGGAAACTGCAGCAATATGCCTCCCTCCCCTCTGTCTCTCTCACACAAAATAAGAGTTAAATAAACAAACTCTGAGTTTAACATATACCAAGTGACTGGTAGTTAGAGGTAGGAGTTAAGAGACTTGAAGCCATCTTTTAGAATAAAGAGTCTGGACAAGGAAGTAAGGCATTCTTATTTCCATAACAACAAAGCTTGTAGCTAAAAATTCAGGTGCCCCTAACCTGAACAAAGTTATTTATTTGAACAGCATAGTCCACATGGGTGAAATGGGAAAGCTCTGGATCAACTGTACAATTCTATGATTCTATTACTGTAAGAGCACTGCTGGGTCAGACCAATCTAGGTCAGCATTTTGCCTCCACCGTGGCTATAGGAAGCCCACAAGCAGGACGTAAGTGCAACAGCACTCTCCTATATGTAGAACTTGATGTATTTTTTTAATAGCATTTCTTTTGTTTACAAACAAAAAAAGAGTAAACCTCAGCATAATTTATTAAGGCAGAGTCTATTTGGAATGGGGGGAGGGATAAGAAAAGCAATCATGTGCTTCTTTTATTTTAAGAAATAACAAGACAAATTGGCAAAACGACCCAGTTTTTGTAGTATCTCATATCTGATGAATGGCTGAGTTTAGAAGCTTATCTTATGTGGCCAGTTCCTGAAGAAAATAATAAATAGATGCAGTAAAGCATGGCCATTTATGCTGCTGCTAAATTGATGTGCTACTTTCCAGGGTTGCTAGTAGAGATCCGTTAATGTTTATTTCCTTGTCAGAAACCCACACTCCATTAAGAAGTAGATGCTGGGTTTATTTTGTTGCTGCTTCTGTAGAAGGTTGCAGATTCCTTCCTATTATCAGTGACTCATCTAAAACAACACTGAACTGCATTAGCCAAGGCAAGGGAAAAAAGAAAGCAATGCCACCATCTTTATCCTGACTATTACAGATTAAAGTAGTCATTGCCAACAGCCTCACCAGACAAAAGTAACTCCTCTTTAAAATAAGCTTGGTTTGTTGGTCCTATCTTGTACATTGCAAGATTTAACACATATAGTCTTATGACACGCTTACAGCCTAAAATTTATTGCAGCATAAGCTTTCATCCGATAGAGCCCACTTTATCAGATGCATTGCAAAGTTTTAAAGCTAATTCCTGCTGATACCTGGGAAAGGAAACAGAAATCAAAATCTGTGGTCTGCTGTCACGCAAAAAAATATTTACTAGAATGACTGCACGCTCCCAATCCTGGGCACTGTTTGTGATCTAGTAGCATGACATGTTAATAGGTGATGTTTGCAGCTACCTTTATGAAGAGTGGCAGCTGAGATGCAGTTTCTGAGGCTACAGTGGCATTTACAGACAGAAGTGTCACATTGGGTTAAAGTGAAGGCAAACATGGATAAAGGACTGAATAATTTTTACTGGAGAATGGCCTAGTTTTTTAAAAGTGCAGCATCTTAGGTAACCCTGTTCCTTTTGCAACTTAGATAGATGCCCATTGTGGTTAACCTGGGGCACATCAAAGGCTGCAGGAAAATGATTAAGTATTTCATATTGATCATATACAGTATCAAGAGACTGTTTACGTGCTGCAAATTAACCACAACAAGAAGCTGTGTGCAAAGGAACACGTTTCCTTTTTCTGTACTTACTTTCCTCAAGCTTTCTACAAAAGAACTTGACTAGTGAGTTTTCTTTTTTCCAACATTACATTTTCAAAATACTTAGGCTGTGGTTTTGTGTAAAGTGTTAAACTTTCAAGTTACACTGATTATTTTCTGCTGTCTAAGAAAGCTTGGTGTAGGTTTCCTGCCATGTACCCACATATGCAAATATCAAATAAAGGGATGAGCTGCCTTAAGAAACAAGAGTAGCTGAAGAAGATCAAAAGTCTCCATTCCTTGGTAAGACACTTGTCCCTTGCTTAGCTCTTACTGAGCTAAAGTAACATCAGTCTATTTGCTGATGCTAAGTGAACTCTACACGGTTTTACTCTACTTTGTCAGTCCCTGCCCAAATACAAAAATTAATTTAGAAAAGTGTTTTGTTGTGATTTGCTTTACACACAATTCTATTTGCACTCATGTCCTTTTAGTGACAGAACTGCCCCAGCTATTCTTGTTTCTCCTCTTAAACTATCCCACAGTTACTGAAGTTCACAAACATCTCAGGGCTCAAATGGTTAAAATTTCCACCACTCCAGTTCAAACTTCAAAGTATGTCACTTCACATTCCGACATAGCCATGATGGCAATAATTTAACATGCTCTTTTTCTTGGGAAATTAAAAGTTACAGAAGCTTGAAATTAAGTGATTTGGAATTAATCAAATAGATGAGAGAAAACAAAGCAAATAATGATATATCTTATTTTCCCTGCATTGTTTATTCCCCAAAGGATATTTCACATCCAGCCATGAGAAATGTATTACAACACATTAGTATCTATGGGAATGAACCCCAGCAAATGGAGCAGTACCAAGTAATTTAGTTTGGTATTTAAATGAGTAGGCTGCACTCTTAAGACAAATTCCGAAGCAACTGCCTTAAACTAAGTTTAAAGCATACAGTGCTCACAAAAAAACCGTGGACTTTAACCCAAGTGAACAATCCCAAACCCACTAGGAGTGGTAATTTCCAGAAATCTAAGTTAACAGATGAGGTGGAAGTATTATAGTAAGATTTTCACATTCATTAGATATGACATAAATGATTCTCTGTGACAGGACACCTGGGTAGCAAGTTAACAAACGTTAACAAACGTTACTTTATCATAATAAAAATGTTTTCCAGGAGATGATCTTCACAATCCTACAATCCTACCATGTTGGGGCTCTTTCAGAATGCCTCATTTCACACACTTGATGAAGGGAAAGTCACACTCTGGCTCTTCCAATATGTGAATTTGACCTAGGCAGTCTCTGAACACAGGAATCTCATTATCAAGAAGTCTGGAACAGTAGGGTGAACACTACACACTGCTAATTTGGGAGCATACTTTTAAGCTTCCTTGCGGTTTTCCAACAGGACTCTTTGAAGAGATGGGCATGGTTTACTCCCAAACAGCCTGGTGGGCCAAACTCTTGAGGTCCAGTGGCTTGTGGTCCCTGGCTTGCATTCCAGAGTGTCCCCACCACTACCTTGGGGGAAGGGTGGTCAGTGGTCGAGGCTGCAAGGATTTCTTCCTGGAACCTTGGAACATTGCTGCCATTCTATGCAGACAATACTGAGCAAGGTAGATCAATGATTTGACTCTGCATAAGGAAGTTTTCTGTGTTCCTATATACTGCATTTCAAGTACAAGTGCACCAGAAGAAATGAAGATAAATACAAATTAGATTCTAGTACAACCAGATGGCAATTTTTCACACAAACCTGCAGTTCCTTAACAACTCGCTTTATGAGGTATGTCCCCAGCTCCACACCCTGCAGGCCCTGCTGAGTCAAACTGATTGAATAGAAAATTGCAGTGGTGATTTTGTTCAGATCTTCATCTTCTAAGGGAGGAATCTCCTTCACTATGGCCTAGAGAAAAATTAACCATAAGTAACATTAGTAACTGTAATCACCATCAAAATTCAACAATTTCACATTCTATAACCCACTGAATCCTACATAAGCCAAAATCCTGTGACCCAGATGACTTGCTTTGCATACTCAACTGTCATGTTGAGAGTTTAACAAGCAGCTCATCATTACTTCCGGTTGGGACACCATAGCGATCAGTCGGGGGAATCTCGGCTGGAGATTCCCCGGCGCGGCAAGGGGGAGGGGAACCCACAACCGCGCTGCAGACCCCTGAAGAACCCCAGGTAGAGCGACCTGGGGGCATGGTGATCCGGCGGGTGCTCAAAACGTCTCCCCTGCTCCCCGGTAAGCTCTAATAAGAGCTGCCGAGAGCGAGCAGGTGGGAGACGGAGCACTGTGGATCTAGCGGCTACCCTTGCTGCGTGAAGCTGCGACTGCTGATTGCCTTGAGCGCTCAATTTCTCCATTGAATTTGGATTGGAACCATCGGAATTGTGAGTAAAAAAGCAATTGGGAACTAATTGGAAGAAGTAAGGGACTTAAAATCACGGAGGTCGGTCCCTTGCTGTTGAAGCAGAAGGAACAGTGTAACAGCGTAACCAAGGCTGCTGTCAAACTGGTGGGGAAAAAAGAAACTTCTGTGACTGTTTCCCCAAAAAGGGGGAGAGATGTAGGATTTAACTGTTGCAAAATTTGATTTGGAAAAAGTTACCTTTTTCTTTTGAGGTCTTGGAATATTTAGCAAGAAACTTGGACATTATGGCTGTTGGTGTTACAGTATAATGGATTGTTTTGACTACAAAGTTGTTTTTTGACCTTGAAAATGACAAAGGAAAGATGGTCTGCTTTCTTTCAAAAAAAGACTTTGGAACTTTTACAAGAGATGGAACAGACTTTGAGAGCCTCGAACCGGACTTTGGAGAACTTTGAAAAAAATGGAATTTAAAAAAGGATGGAAATGGCAGTGCCAGCCCCAGAAGAAACTAAGGAATTGGAGGAAAAACTGAAAGAAATAAAACCAGCCACAGACTTTGCATTACGACAAAAAACAGGAAGGAGCGGTGTTGCATCTAATTTAAAAGCTCTGTTTTGCAAAGAAGAAGATACAGAGGATGGAATCTTTAAAGACGAGGATGTGAAGAACAGCATATTGCAAAAGAAGAGAAGAGAACTGTCAACAGCATGGATTGAACTTTGCAAAGATGATGACATGAAGATCAGTACACCGCAAAAATAGCTAAAAATTTTGAGACCGGAGGGAGGAAGGGGTGTAAAAAAAAAAGAAATTTAGGAGTTTAAATTTAGGTTGGAGTAAGGGAAATTGTTAAGTGTTTAGGAAAGTATCAGAAGTAGTTAGGAGCCGAGGTATAGGAAAAGAATTAGATATGTTTTGAATTTGGGAAACTGATAAAGAGGATTGACAATGAATTCAACAGGGGGGACTTGAGGAAGTCAAACGAAAAATGAAATTGAGGAAAGGGAAAGGGAAAATATCTGGCCTACAGAAATGGGCCAGACTCAAGCAATGATGACTATATTAATTACGTTAAATGCGAAATGTATATTGTCTTTCCCGGTGAGAGAGGGGATTGGAAATCTGCTTCCCCCAGTGAGAGGGGGGGAAGGATGAAAATTTAACGGCAATGTAAAGTGCTTAAAATTGTTAAAATCAATAAAAAAATAGAAAAAAAAATAACAAGCAGCTCATGGTGCAGCATTAGGGCTTGATAATAGGAAAACACAAGATGTCAGTGCTCAACTGGGCATGTGCAAGCCCTTCTGTTTGCCTAAAGAAAGTCTCAGGGCAGTGGCCAAAGTTTGCTTAAGTCTCCTATTTTCATCAACAGAGTGTAATAATGCTGTGAAGTATGAGCAGTAGCCTAATGCCTAACACTTTACAGGGCTAAAATGACAACTATTTAATTCTCTGCTACACTGGCTGAATTTGAACATCACACCAAACCACTGCTTGCACTAACCATAGTTCAGAGCTGCTTGTTTGTTTGTGTTTTGCTTCTACTCAGCCCTCTCAACCTTATGTTCAAGTGGCTTCCAGAAGGCAGAGCAACAGCCTCAACTATGGTTTGTCAATTCAGACTTCGTACACTGCTCTGAAACCCAACAGGACAAAGAGAAGTATATAAAATGCTTTAACAAATAAACCTTAATTCAAATCAGTCTGCAAATCTACATTAAGCTTGCTTCTGTAATTCTGGTTCAGACGATCTGGAAACCACATGTAAATATGAATCTTCCTTAATTATAGTTATTATCTCTATGGACAGTTCCAAGAAATTTCACAAGAAAATCTTACTTCTAAAGATAACATGCATAAAAGCACTTGCTGCTCTGTTTGACGACTTTCAAAAATATTAGTAAACAAAGGAATAAGAGACATCTAAGAAATAGTATTAAGACAGGCTAATCACTTCCTTAGTCATCAATAGAGAGCAACAACTCACTCTAGGCGACTAAGCATGGAAGCTGCATGAACAATTATTATTAATTATATATTTTTCTTCTTCTTGACCACAAATGATTAACAGACGTTAGTATAGACAAATAAGCTACTTAACATGCTCACAAAAGCAATTTTTTCATGGAATTACTTGAAATGTTATATTAAGACATTTGTTTAAATCACAAGTTTCCACTTAGAAAATACTGTTTGATTATGTTTAGGTACTTATGTTTAGGTCCAAGAATCTGCTTGGAAGTGTTCCATAGTCACATGCTCAAGGCCTGATGATTAATGTGCAACAAAAATTTTCACAAATAAAGTCGAGCAACTATACCTGGATGCTGCTAGTTATCTCGTCTGTAAATGCAACATGCAGAACAACCAACGGCTCGCCAGGTATTGCACAGTGGGCAAAGTAATAGCACCTTCTGTAAGATCCAACACGGCGTTTCATGTCCATCCAGTTTCTAACAGGATGTACAGCTTCACTACTGGGGGGAAAATAACAATTACATTTTAACACAGAGAGAAGACACTCACAAAGGTCTGCTCTCTCCCCTAGATTTATTTTGTGACGCAACCTTGAATCTGCATGTGTACATGACTTCCTGAACTTTTAAAAAAGAAGACACCAGCAATTCTTGGCACTTACTCGCTAATCTTTTGAAGAATTTCACAAGGTGACTGCCATGTAACTCGCTCTAAATTTAGGAATCCTGTGGAAAACCATTCTGACAGCATGTTCTTTAACACTCCATTCATTTCCTAAAAATAAGAGGGGGGGAAACCATTTCATCAATTCAGCAGTAGAAGCAGCATAACAACATAGTTTCATAACAACCAAGAGGATTGCTTACAGCACTAAACTATAGGCATTTATTCAAAATGAAACCCTCACTGAGTTCAATGAGATTTGCTCCCAGGTAAATGCCTACAGGACTAGAGTCTTAGTCTTCCATCAGCACTAAACTATAGGCATTTATTCAAAATGAAACCCTCACTGAGTTCAATGAGATTTGCTCCCAGGTAAATGCCTACAGGACTAGAGTCTTAGTCTTCCATTATATTCAATATAATGGTCTTTCACAGCCTACTCTATATATACTTCCCAGAGAATTCTGGCAGAAGGACATGATAGAAGAAAGATAATTAAATGTGATGCAATCACCAGCTTATGTGTTAACTTTAGATAACAGCCTTTCCAAAAAACAGAAAAAGGAGGCAAGGAGTTATATTTTTAAAAAACATTTTTATTTATGTATGTATAAATAAAGCAAGGAACTATGTTTGATCCCTGCAGTAGTATTTCTCAAGTGCAGCTTAGGTAGCCTGTCTGCTAGCCCATCCTAGCCAATGGCCAATAATGAGCTCTGCTGTACCGTTTAAGGCCAATGCATGGAAGATCAGGCAAAACTATGCCTCCTACTGCCACACATTTGTGGACTAGGAGGTTGGTGGAAAGGAGATGAAGAGACCCTGCAGCTGTGGCCCTGTTCACACTGATGAAATCATGTCAAACCATGAGGGACCTTGGCAGACATCCTTGCAAGTCCTCTAGCATAATAAGATGTTTTTCAACTGGTGTGCAGAATGTAAACTGAATAAAACATTTAAAAACCCATACAAAAGTGTCTGTTTATAGAAATAAAGGCACCCACCAATGAACAGTGTAGTAAGTGACAGCTGCCACAAGTTATCACCCCTTGCAATGTCAGCTAGAGCATCATTGCTCCAAAGGGACATCAGCTGCTGAGGGTTTAGCATCAAGGCAACTCAACCTCTTGGGAAGCATAGTAAAAAAGCTCTCTTGCCTGTCTTGGTACTTGAATTTGCTGCAATTTATGGCAAGACTCAGAATGACCTTGGGAGCATTTTCTAGTGCAGTCAGTTACTGGCTTTCCAAAGAATCCCCCAGAGCTTCATTCCCAACACTGCATTGTTGTATGAAGTATATGCTTAAAAACAAGTTTACTGGGGATGGGGTGGGGGAACAGACTAAGTAATTTTAAAATAAACACAAAATACTGGAGACTGACCTGAGGCTGGTAATGAATAGAGAACAGCTAACAATCCTTCTTGAAATATTTTACAGCTAGCAATTCCTTCTTTTTTGAATGGTAATATTGCTATTATACAGAGCAAATGTTTAACATTCTCTGAAACCATGTATGAGGGTGTATTTGTTAAGTGTCTGCAAATTGTTGAAGGGGATAATCCATAAAAAAATACTGTTTAGATTCCTCTGCCATAGACCTCAGTTTAAGCAAATACTGGTAAATATAGTGGGACACGTTACAGAAAATAACAATTCAACCAGCAGGAGACATTAGGTTGATGAGGTAGTTTGCCGCTACAAAATACTCAGGACATCCTCACCTACCTGATGATTTATTGAAAAATGCACAGCAGTTTCATGAACTGAGATCTCAGAACAATCTCAGCAAAGCACAGACAACTGCCATAATGCTCTTACAAGAATAAAAAATGAAGTACTTAAAGGAATACATCAGAGAGTTTTCACTTGACCAAGGTAATTACTTCCAAAACCCCAAAATGAAAGCTTTTCCATCAAAAACAACAGATTATCCTTTTATACACTATATTTGCTACTGGATTAGTATACTAGCTCTGTGTAGTATACACCATAGACATACTTCATTCTACAGTAATCCATCGATGGCATTAAGTTAAATTAATTATTGTCTCCCGAAAGACACCAGAGCAGCAAAAGTCAATCTTATATCCTGGCTCTAAGCGCTTCATTCACAGATACACACATTTTGTTTAAACTTTAATTTACTACTCTGTTCCACATTAAGACAGATACTTCCTTTAATTATGTATGTTAACTCTCTCTTTTCAGAATTGGCAATATCAAGTTTGGTGCTTTCCTTTCTGTATGCAAATTATGTTCTGAGTGTCCTAAATATCGCATAAATTTAACATCACAGTCCCAATGGTGGTGCCCTCAGAATCCTATCAGAGCATCCACCAAGCTTTTTAATTCCATACAGGCCAAATTATAAATTATAATGGTGACAGTCAAATTTCTGCTTCATTTCCCTCCCCCTCCCCCAATCCACAAATTGTTTGCTTTGCCCTCCTACCATTCTGATTGGCTAGAAGTCTTGAAAGAGAGGAGAGATAATAGTTAAATCTGTTGGTGGTAGTCGGTTAGAACTGTTCTTTCTCCTAATTGGATGCCATCAGCAAAGAGAACAGTTCTAATTGGAAGCTACTAGAAACAGGACACGTTGATGCCAAAGAGAAGAAGTACAATGTAGCAGCTGTGCCTCAGTGCAAGGCAGATACCGGTAGCTAATGGGGGAAAGAAAGAGCATCTAGGAGCAAAAGAGTTCATGTATGCATAGCTGACTGTGGAGAAAGAAACAGATGAGAAAGGTTAAGTTGGTTGGCAAAGGGAGAATTTGCTTTTTGTCAAACAGCTGTTTTGTCTGGGAAAGGGAGAGAAAGAAATGCCTTATTCTGTGAGATGGGTGTTTTGCATGGGAGAGAGAAGCCACATGACCACTATGCTCTCTCAAAATTCCAAATGCGCCCACAAGCTCAAAAGGCCTGTGGATTCCTATTCTAATCCAACAGAAGTGTTCTCTTTGCCTTGCAATGGAAAAGTCAAGGCACCAATCCCCAAAATATTCCACAGAAAGCAGAAAAGCTTCAGCAGCATGTCTGCTGTAGACAAAACAAACTCATGATGATCAGGAAGAACCTGTTACAGTTCTGAGTCTACTAACTCCAAATCAGTAAGAGAAACTGAAAAACCTAATGCCTCCAGAATTAACATTCTTGTCCTTCGCTCAGATGGCAAGACATGAATCCAGATAGAATTTCTACAGCATCACATATGAGGCAGAAAATTATTGTTCTTTCCAAAAACCTAAGAAACATATTTAATGAGTATGGTCAATGTATTTCTTACATAAGCTCATTATTGGGGAAGAAAGTCTGAAATACTTTTTGCTTTATACTGCTTCCACTTCCTAATACATAATTTAATATTTTCTGGATTACCTAATCCTGGACCAATGCAAGTGATTCTTGCACAGTCATATGCAGACAGCCTTCTGCATACGAGGATTATATTTCTAATGTGCGACAATATAATATCATTTGTCAACTCCTAGAACCAAGCACAAGAAAGCTTCATTAGAACAAAAGGGTAGCCCTCCTTCCTAATTTAGGTTGGGGGTGATGGGGTAATGGAGAATGGGGATGATGGAGAAACAATCAGTTGTGAACCACTGACTTAATGCATAAAAATTAAAGCAGTTCTTCTAACTTCCATTAAGAAAAACAGAATATTGTAATGCAGGTTGCCATTAATTTGAGTTACTTGGAGTTAACTACCTTGCAAGACTACTAGTGAAGTTGCAGTTGTGGATCTGGATGTTCCTGTGGTAAAGGGAGATAATAGCAGAACTGAGAGTACATGCAAACTTCTATATTTCGTGCAGGGCTGCTTGCTTCTGTTATATTGCTGTATTTTGGATCTACCAGTGGCTAATATGGTCTACATATGTTTTGTGCTGCTTTAAAATGCTGATTTTTATTGTAGCTTCTGTATTTATTTCTGATGTTTTTATTATGTAAACCACTTTGCGATTTCTTTGAAATATCGAGCAGTATATAAATTACCTAAATAAATAAATGTCAGCTTCTATAATGGATATGTAATAGCACACAAGGGTTGCCATGATGCATGTAAACCTAAATGAGCAATTTATAAAATCAGAATTTCAAGCTGTTAGCTCCTTGCAAAGGGCACTTTGAAAGTTATTGTCCTCATTGAAATATATAGAACAGCAAAATCTCCTCTTGACTGTTTGCCTTATTTAAATATTGAGCTAGAATTTCTACAATCCCTGTTTCACTTGCAAAGGTCTGACTGCTTAGTCAGATACTGGTATCAAGACCATTTTTAGAAACAATATTATTGCGCTGTCCACATGGTTTACTATTGTTTTGACTACAGAGATGTGTAAAACTTTATAGGCGATGAGACTTAAAGAGGAGCTCTGGGGTACATCATGCCTTGAAAGAAAAGCAAAATCTCCTTGGCGCTTAAAAATAGATGGTCTTCCATGCTACCAAAGGACATTTTTATACTCTCAGGGAAATTCTTTTTACCATAAAATGTACAGTTGAACTTTTGCTGGTAGATATGCCTGAATAGAAGCGCTGTACTTAGGTCACAAGAATCTATCATCTTCCACAAATTCAGCAGGAAGACATTTACTGTTTCTTAGCAACTAGTCACTAAGGAGTAGAGTCATTTTCTCTGGGCCATTGCTCTTGATCCTGGTGACTGTTTAACCTTAGAATACTACCCTTGAATACAAATCTATCCATATTTTGAGGGATGTGCATTCTCTCTTGATATAAACTCCACTATTCATTGTTCACATAATGCAACATTCAACATTTCTGCTTATATGCTCCGAGCTATAGGAACAGGCTACAGTTCCACCGCTGCCGAGGACAATTTGTTCATCATGAGTAGTAGGGATCCAATGACCTCAGCCTCGGTCACACTAGCAAGACCAGCAAGATGAGGACTACAAATCATGTCTAAAAACATATAATTCAGTCATATTCCAACAGCACTTGTATCTTGATGACCAAACAATCTTATTTATGACTGCAATATACTCAGTCATGCATTGGATAGAAGTAGTGCCATTAAGGGAGAGAATAAATAAAAGCTGTGAACATGTGGAAACTATTGCTGGTGATGGCCTCATCCTACAAGATGCTGTAGCAGCTCCGGGGATTATGTATGAAAATTCCAGAACTCACAATAGGCCACCTCAGCAGTCACTGACTCTACTACACCAGTATTTGTTGCCCTGCCCTGGCTGCAGCATACTAATGCAGCACAAGAGGACTCACTTGATCAGTGCTTGGGCATGTAAGAAGCTCAACAAGATATGTTAAAACACCATTTGATGGCTCAAAAGCAGGATCTTCAACAAGGATTAACTGTTCTCCTGACACATGTGGCAGAACTGCTACTCTACGGGAAGCTATTTAGACTGAAGTTACTAAAGCAGGTTTATAGGATAAGGCTTCTGGAGCTTCCAATTTGTAGTGCTGAATAACCAGATATAAAACCCCATATAACTAGAACACAGTGTGTCATTTTAAAATGACGTTTTGGGGACATTCTGTTTGCTCTTGCTAAACTGTAACTATGTGGATGGGGGAAAATATTTAACCGCTGATGCCGCCATTTTTTAGAAAGGCTACTAGATAGCTGAGAGGAGCTGCAGCCAAAAAAGATAGGTCCAGGAAAAGGGTACCAATTTCTGGGCAGAAGAAGCAAGCTTTTAGAAAGCAGCAGCATCTGTACAATAATGGAACTAAACAGTAGTGTTATTTAGTGTCTCTGTCCAGGGGGCTGGAGATCAGCATTCACTGCCAGCCTACCACTGCCAAAGGACACTGCTGGAACAAACTAGTGAAGAAGGACTTGTGTTCTGACCATTCTTCCTACACTCTGAACTAGATATGTAATACTTGTAATTATAAACAGCTTGTTTCTTACAAGTATGAGCTGTACAATATGCAGCAGAATCTGGGTACACTTGACACTGGTCCAGGTGTATGAAGTGGCATGTATAAAAGTATTATGAAAACATTTTTTCTCAACAGACTCTCTGGTCAAACTTCTTAAAATCTAGAGTATATGTCATGTATCTTGCCTAACGTCAAGGCTAGTGCAGAAATAGTTGGATTGCACCTCTTGTGTTTCGTTCAGCATTCGTTGCCAAGGCCAAGCATATTATTAGCACATCATGTGCTGATCTGAAACAGCTGAAAACAGAACCTTGGCACTGACACACAAACTTTGCCCTAGTAAGCGTGTCTGCCAGTGCTGTATATGAGCATCAGACATTGTACACACACAACTGCGTGACCATCCCCCCCCCACTTATTGCATGAGTGAACCTGCCCCCATTTACCCCGTCTCACCCTGGTCTAACATCCCTTACATATGAGGAACAAATATGTCTCAGATTCTCACCCTCCTGAATTTTTTAAAAAAACTTTTCCCACTATAATTCTCTTCAGTCTTGCCACCCCATTCCCTCAGTGATTTCAACTGTGGGTCTGCAAACTTGTTGGCTTCACCCCCTTCACCCCTGCCATCACTTTCATTACCTCCTACATGTTGGGAAGGGAACTTCTGTGGCAGGGAGCCTGCTGTACTCAGGTAGACTCCCCATAAGATTTAGAACCTTGATCTTCAGTGCAGGAGTAGGCATTGAGGTAGGACTGAGGAGTTTGGGAAGTGTGAAATAGAACATAGTTTATATTTTGTGGTAGGATAAGTTGTAGTAATAGTCCTCTTCAGGTGTTGAAACCTTATGGGATGAAGGGGACAGTGGAGATGAGCCTTTTGACCCTGGTGCTGGATTCATCAACTTCAAC
Organism: Darevskia mixta; assembly: GCA_034641385.1. Lineage (NCBI taxonomy): Eukaryota > Metazoa > Chordata > Lepidosauria > Squamata > Lacertidae > Darevskia > Darevskia mixta. Next base: position 2,534,899 of record JAWWNH010000024.1, on the reverse strand, counting down.
ATTTTGGGAAGGGAGCCTTCTCTTCACTACCCGCATTTATCTGCATCTATAGAATGCCCCATCAGATCTAGTTAAAAACAACAACACCCAAGCAGAATAAAATGCAATCACATCATGGATTCTAAACTTCACTCAAATGGAGAGCAAAGACTCCCAGGGCAACGAAGTAAAGAGTGGGGTGAAAAACACTTATACCCAACTCTCTCCAAAGTCAGATCAAACTGGTAGGCTTCGTGACATTTCCAAAGCTTGTCAGGTTGTTCACTCTTCCTGCAGGCCTCACTTCCATACTTTTAACAGCAGCCTGCCACAAAAGCAAACCAGGCGATGTTCTTGGCAAGAAGTTCCAGGAAGGTCATCAACTGCTTAATTTTAGTGTATCAGATTGCAGCAGCACAGAAATAGAGCTATAAAAAACTGGGGAATGTGCAATCTAGAAAGATACGCAGTTTTGGACTACACTGAGTCTTCAGTCAGAGGAAAACTGACTGGATATGTAAGCTGTCAAGAACACCTCCCTTTGCACCATTGATTCCTTACCTCCTACCTCAAAGTTATGCTGTTCAATTGACTACTGACCGTTGTTAAGAATGCAAGGAAAACCCTGCTGGATCAGACCAAAGGCCCATATAGATCCTGTTCTCACAGTGGCCAACAAGATGCCTGTGGGAAGCCTGCAAGGAGGACCTGAGCAAATCAGGACTTTCCCCACTTGCTGATTTCCAGCAACTGATATTCAAAGGCATAATGATATCAACAGTTTTTACCTCTACAGCACTAAAATTTGGGGTTGCCCAAAAAGACTGACTTAAAGGAGCACAGATGAGACAGAGTCCTTCACACAATTTATCATTAACTTATGGCTTTGACACAAGATTATGTTGATGGCTGCTGGTTGAGATGACTTTTAAAAATTAAGACAGCCTTACCAACCTCACAGGGCTGTTGTATACATTCGCCATCCCAACAGCTAAAAGTTCTCTGGGTGGCTTATACAAAACAAGTTTATGAAGCAATTTAAATAAAAATAAGACACATATTCAAAAATAACAAATACAACCCCCAAAGTTAAAACACTGAAGAACTATGGGTGCAAGAATATAAAACAGTGATATATGCCATTTAAATAATAATAATTACAATAAACTTCAATGAATTTCTGCCTGCAAGGCTGTTTTTAAAGGAGAAGAGTTGGAGCTGGGGAGGATGTCTACCTTCCCTATTACTGTACATTCAAACAAACCTCCCTTCAGACCACATATTACTGATATATGTGTGTTGCTGTTGTTTTAAATAAAAATAGCTTTAACTTAATCAGTTTAAAATTAATGCTGGGAGGCGCCTTGGGTCTTGCACTGGGAGAAAGGCGGGATGTAAATAAAGCAATTAATGAATACATTGTAAGCCGCTTCCGAGATTTTTAACAGTAGGCGGTACAAAATATGGGCTGCAACCAACTAAGCCTTATTCAAGAGTAGACACACTGAAATTAACAGACACTGCGAACTTGCGTCCCTGAGTTTTCCACTGGTCTCCTCTGAGTTACAGACACATATTTGAAGGAAAGAAAGGAAAAACCCTCCCGGGGCTCACCCTGACATGCGGCCCTTCGGCCTCCCTGGCCGCCAGGGCTTCCAGCAGGTCTCTGCGGAGCTCCACCAGGAAGCGGAGGCCGCCCTCCTGCCTGCCGAGGTGCTGGAAGAGGCCCCGGTAGCGCGGCGTGAGGTAGTGGCGGAGCCGGTCCTCGGCCTGCAGGAGGGCGCCGGGTTCATGCTCCCCTTTCCCCCCTGCCGCCTCCTGTTGCTGCTGTTGCTGCTGCAGCAGCCGGGCCACCTTCCCGCTCACTTCGGCCACCCGGCCGTGCTCGACGCCGAAGTCGCGGGCCAGGCGGCTCAGCAGCTCGGCCCTCGGCCTGCCGCTCTCCAGGGCGCGGTAGTACCGCATGAACTCCGCGCCGCGCTGCTCAAGGGCGGCCCCGGCTGGCGCCGCCACTTTCTCCCGGGTTTCGTAAGGCGGCAGCGGCGGGACGGCGCGGCTCAGAGCTTCCTCCATGGCCGTCGAGCCTGGGAAGGCTGCGGTTGCCATGGCGACGGCGATAGGCCGCGGCCTGCCGGAAGAGCGGAGAACGAGGTGGCGGAAGAGCTGGTGCTGCGCCGATGCCACGCACGGCCCCGCGCGGCGCATTATAAAGCCCAGCGAACCTTTTCCCTTGTTTGTCGGAATCCCAAATTCGGTATACACTCGGGCAAGTCAATGGGGCGGGAGGCCTTCCTCTTAGCACTCTCAGGGGGCGGAAGAAAAACAAAGAAGGGGATTGGACCACTGCGGTCGACATGTCTTGTCGCGGCCAATAGCAACAGACTAGGGTCGGAGGAAACATGTAAGCCTCCGTGAGTGTGGCGGAACTTGCCTCAGCAAGGAGGTCTCTGCCATGTTGAGAGTGGCAAAGGTGGGGCGGGGGTGTGGAACCGCCTAATTCTATCCCTAGCCCTCAACTCCAAAGGGGATATAGATCTAGAAAAATCAAGACTATACTGAAAGTTCAAAAGAGGCTTTCCCAATTTAGTGCCTCTCTAGGAAATTTGGAAAGCAGCTCCTATATTCCGAAACTACAAAACAGACTTTCCCAATCAAGTGCTTCCCTAGGAAATTTGGACCAGCTCCTATCAGCCCCAGCTGTTATATAAAAGAAAGATCAGCAACTCTGTTCAAGAAGTGCAGCAACTGCGGGGGGGGGGGGAGGGGAGATGAAGTCCATTCCAAGAGGTCATTAGGTAGGGAATTGAAAATGAAACTGCAAAGAGGGTGTCATCACACAGACAACTGGATCTGGCTGTGGAGCAGCATCACTAAGAATGAACAAAGCTGATTATGAGCGAGGGCAATGCTTCCTCAATAGGCTTGACCTGAACTAGTTTTGAAATTTATCAAAGACTTTTTAGTTTGCAGAAAAGGAGAGTTAGAAGTGTCATGACAGAAGTTTATAAAACTCTGCATGGCATGGAGAAAGTGGCTAGAGAAAATTTTTCTCCCTCTCATTTAACACCAGGGCATCCAATGAAGGACATACAAAATAAAACACTTCTTCGTGCAGCATGTAAGTAAACTATAGTTGCTGACATTGAGAGATTGTGATGGTCACCACCATGTATGGCATTAAAATATTACCCTCATGGAAGATAAGGCTATCAGTTGCTACTAGCCATGATGGCTGTAGCACCTCCAAAGTCAGGTGCAGTAATGTTTCTGAATATCAGTTCCTAGAAACTGCAGGAAGCAAGAATTCTCAGGTCCTGCTTGCAGGTTTCCCACAGACAGGTTCGTGCAGAGGGGAGGGGACATCTGGGTACACTTGACCTGGGCCTTGGAGGGCTAAGTCGATTGGCTGCTTTTTCTTCTTTTAGTTTATAACTTTGGCCACTCTAAGAACAGGCAATGGTGGTCTGGGAGGGTTCTTCTGGGGGCTTCCATCTGACAGACTTAGGCACTGTGGTCTCCTGATCTCCAGCAGTCAGCTCAGGACCCTGAACTTGGCCTGTCTCTCTGAATTGGTGCTGGATTTATGGGCCATGACAGGTTTACAGCAAACACTTGAAGAGGGCTATTATCAGATGGTAATGGGCCGCTTACAGAAAGAAATAAGCTCCTAGACACATCCTGCCCTTAGGTTCTAAAAAGATACGAGGCAAGGAATGAAAGGTAGGAGAGGAAAGCAATCTCAAGCACATGTTCTTAAATCTATAGCCAATGTCAGTGGTGAGTCTGGCTGTCCTGCCCTTAAGAATATAAGAAGAGGCATGCTGGATCAGGACATTGGCCCATTGAGTTCAGCATCCCCACAGTGGCCAACCAGATGTCTATGGGAAACCCAAAGCAGGACCTGAACACAACAACAATTCTACCCACTTGTGATTCCCAGCAATTGGCATTCACTGCCTCTGACAATGGAGGTAGTACATAACTATCATGGCCTTAAATAAAGAGCAGCCTCTCCTCTGAAGCACTCGTCCCCTGAGACCAAATCCAGAAGCAGAACTAGTGACACTGCCCAACTTCTGCCACATAATTGTTCCCCAGATAGCTTCTGAGCACAGGAGCATGCCAGGCTGGTTTTTGTTCCAGGTCAGTTGGCAACTTTGTTGACAGCACTGTACTGTATTAGGAAACTTTGACGCACAACAAAACTCACCATCACCCTGGAAGCAGTCTGCCAAAAGTATAATGGTAAAGGGACCCCTGACCGTTAGGTCCAGTCGTGGACGACTCTGGGGTTGCGGCGCTCATCTCACTTTATTGGCCGAGGGAGCCGGCGTACAGCTTCCGGGTCATGTGGCCAGCATGACTAAGCCGCTTCTGGCGAACCAGAGCAGCGCACGGAAACGGCGCTTACCTTCCCGCCTGGAGCGGTACCTATTTATCTACTTGCACTTTGATGTGCTTTCGAACTGCTAGGTGGGCAGGAGCTGGGACCAAGCAATGGGATCTCACCCCATCACGGGGATTCGAACCGCCGACCTTCCGATCGGCAAGCCCTAGGCTCTGTGGTTTAGACCACAGCGCCACCCGCATCCCTGCCAAAATTACACGGGGCTAATTTTGTAACTTGAAAATGTGATCAACTAAAGCAAGCATAGCTGGTCTGGATCCGTGAAAGGGGCTGCACATTCCAGGGCTATTGCAATTGCTGGTCAAGCATTTGAACCTCGGTCTGCCCAGCTGCAGAATTACAATCTTCAAAGGTCTGAGGTGGATGGGTGGAAAGCTTGATGGCATTCAGTCTTTGATTGCTGGATGACATTTCCCTCTCTCTTTCCCCACTTCCCCTTCCAAAGGTTCTCCAACTTTCCAAAGGTTAAAGTTCTGTTTGCAGATTCTGGACCAAATTAATTTCCACTGGAACACAGGTCACAAGAGTCAGATTTCAGAATACTTCGGTAATTTGGCACAGTCATCTGCAATTTCCTTGCCTCTGAACACAACAGCAGAGCGGTTAAATTAACAGCTCGATACAATGCGGGTGAAGTTCTGCCTGAACGTTAGCCTTCTCAGAGGATAAATGACCTGGAGCCCCTTGGAAATCAAAGTCCTTTATTACAAAAGACCTGACAAGAAGTAATCGGTTTCGGGACGGAGGCTGTTACATTGTCTACCAATGACCTTAATTTCAACCTTTTGGGACCAATCTTTCCTTCCTCTTGACTCCTTGAAATTGAATGGCTATAACTAAATTAGGCCACTTTGAAGAGTTCTGTAAGGCACACAACGAAAGCACCCCAACACAGATGGGTTTGTTTGTTTGTTTGTTTGTTTGTTTTGGAGAGCAATTTGATCAGATGCTGGCATTTGGGAGAAACTGTTATGGTTGTAGACCAGGAATTCTTAAACCACTGAGATTTGGTCTGTTGGAGAAGAGGTGTAGTGTGAAAGCTGAGAGATTGAGCTATGAATTAGAACAAGAAGGGAGAGCCTTTTGAGGGCCACATCCTTTCATTGACAACCTTTTGGGGACCACATGCCCTTGTTGGGTGAAGCCAGATGCAAAAGTGGACAGAGCAATGGATGTGACTCATATGACAGGCTGCATTCCTGCTGTGCAAAAGCCAGAGGTTTCTAAGCACACACTCCAACTATCTCTCCATCCTTCCCAGCGAGCAAGAGGTATTATCACAGTTGAAGGACACATTTCTAGCCACACAAGAGCACTTTGAAGGCGAGTCTACCTAACTTGCACTTTCAGAAACAGTATTCAAACAGGGATGCACCATCCTTCGAAACATTCCCTTCTGAGAATTTTAGCAAGTGCAGTTCTCCAGCCAAGTCATATGTGCATAAAGCGTGCATGAAAATGCATATATATCAATGAAAATAATATGCAAAAATGTGTGATAGTTATGGAAGCTACTTTTATATTGGGCAAAATTGCATTTTAAGAAGTAAGTCTTAGAATAAATCTGCACTGCAATGCTGATGTATTTTCATGAGAATTATATAATTGTAAGTTGTATTTAAACTGTTTTTAATATTGTGTTTCAATGTCGTGATCCGCCCTGGGACTTTAGGCTGAAGGGTGGGTGATAAATTGAATGATTGTCATCGTTATCAACTGATGTGGGAATGTGGAGAACTGAACTTGATACTGGGAGAAACTGAGAAACTGAAATTGATGGATTCGCCTAGGGCTAAATGCAACCCCAGGCATCTATTGTCTTCAAGCAACTGTACACTTCTAAACTGAAACTAGTTTGGTCCCCCCCCCCCCGTGCCCATGGGTATTCAAAAATAAGACAACATTATTATTACAAAGGATGACAAACGGAGGCTGTGTTAGAGGCTCAAGCAATTAAAGAATCTTTTTTTTTCTTTCAAAAAAAACACCTAATTGCTCTTCTGCTTCATTCTCAATAATCAAAGGCTTTTGTTCTCCGACACCATTTCTCCTTTGTTTCTGCGCGTGGATTCATGAAGACATCTCTGAGCGAGTCAAACAAATGGAATTGTCGGGCAGACGTACTGCTCTCTGCTCCTCCCTTTCATCCGGGATGGCAAAGTGTTTTATAAAGATGATTTAAATATGCAGAAATGCTTGTGAGCTAGGTAAGCACCACAATTAATACTAATAGGCTCATTTGATGTGCTTCTCAAACAGCTGCCTGTTTTGCAGATGGATATCAAGGGAGAGGAGGTTGCAGTTGCTCTTTCAGAAACTATTGGGAACATGCTGAGCCAAATCACAGAATTCAAGGGTCCACAGTTCCCAATGGAATTCAGTTGGGCTTTCCTCTGAGTGACACAGAAATATGCCACTAGGAATGGTGACAGCGGAGACCTTTTCTGAACCAAGGAAGCCACAGGTGCTAAGTATTGATACACGCCACCCCAAACTCTAAGCACCGAGAGACTCTGGGGTTCCAAGCACTTATCAAGGCTTATATACTGTATTGCATCTATTTATTGCATTTTTATATCCCACCTTTTTCTTCAAGGGATTCAAGATGGCATACATGGTTCTCCCCCTTTTCCTATAGTCCTATCTGCCCATCTGCTGGTTTTTAATACTGGAAGAAAATAGTACATACAGAAAAAAGCATACTTGTTATGTATGTTGCGTATAGAAGAAATAATATGGCTGGATGTTTTCTAGTATTCTGGTAGTTATTTTATATTCTAATGGTTATTATTATTATTACAATCCAGCTAAGATGCTGCAAAATGGAAAGAGATCCAGGATTCCCCAATCTGTCTTAATACGGATTCTATTCAGTATTAAAAGACAAGCAACTCTTATGAAATCCTCAGCTAAATTTGCACCCCTCCCCCCCCAAAAATAGCAGAATTGTATGGTAATAACATAGCAGAATATTTTCCCTCCTTGCCTTTCTTAAAACAAAGTCACCACTCCTACTTATTTAGCAAGTGATCTGTAGCTTTCCCTTATTTTACAGCCCGTGCTTGAGGAAAATAAATCTTAATAGCAGTCATTTCCTCGTGAAAATTCACCCCAACCTCCTAAAACTCCTAGATGTTTCCTGGGGTGGCAGCAGTCAGCAGAAATTTGCTCCTTGCACTAAAATAGAGGAGACTATACATTCATCAAGACCTAGACATGTCGTTTTGCTTATGTTACTAGATTCAGGTAGGTAGTCATGTTGGTTCGAAATAAAATTTAAAAATTGTCCAGTAGCACCTTAGAGACCAACTAAGTTTGTTCTGGGTATAAGCTTTCGTGTGTGTATCTGAAGAAGGGTGCATGCACACGAAAGCTTACCGGTATACCTAGAACAAACTTAGTTGGTCTCTAAGGTGCTACTGGACAATTTTTTAAATTTTTTGCTTATGTTAGTTACTGCATACACAGCACATATAAGATTGAACCATAGTTTAGCATTATAGGGATGAGCTGCTATGTACCTCAGGCTAACCCCCCCCCCCTTCTCTAGGATGACCATGAGGAGATTGGGAGCTTCCACTACTGTTGTAGCTTAACCACAGTTTGGGGGTTCTGGCAGGGGAGCGCTGCCATCATATGCTCTTGACTGAAGAGAGGCACGGTCCTATCTGGGATGGTCATCTTCCACCGAGCATACCACTTCAAGAGGGATGTGCATGGAGGAATGAGAAGGGAACACCCACCTGCTAACCAGGTCTGTGGTGTGCGGTAGATGACTTATGGCCTTTTGCATAGCAACCAGCTCGACTCTTCTCAGCCAATCAGAAGATGTCGAAGCTGTAGCTCTCCAGAACTGAGAATCCACGGTTTTCTTGTGACTGGAGCTGATAATTATTATTATTTAAATCCAATTTCGTTGTACTTGTACAATGACAATAAAGATATAAAGATAAAGAATAATGTTTCCCCAATTAATGGATTGGCCATCTTGACCTTGAATGCCTGGTACAAGATTATCAGATGCAAGTAATTGTGAGTGCTTGCAACTAGAAGAGAGTGGGGGGGGGGAACCTGCTTTCTTTTAATCTCAATTTTTACCCAGAAGCCTAAGTGTCTTGCTGAACCAAATGCATGAGCCCAGTATCTTGGTGCAGAACAGACTAGGGGGGACACACAGCTTTGCCCTCCCAGCATCTCACTGCCACGTCTACCCACAACCAATGGCCAACTGAAGTTTCCACCTTACTCTGCCTAACAAGGACATAAAAAGAACCCTTCTGGGTCACACCAAACGGCCACCCAGTCCTGAATCCTGTTCTCACAGTGGCCAGCCAGGTGCCCCATGGGAAGCTCGCAAACAGGACCTGAGCATGGTGGCCTTCTCCCTACCGGTAGCTGTGGTTCTCAGAAACTGGCATTCAGAGCTTGTAGCCATTGGTAGCTTTCTCCTCCATGAATGTGTCTAATCCTCTTTTAAAGCTGTCCAAGTGGCTGGCCACTATGATATTGTTTAGGATATAATGGTAGGGCCGGCCCTGATCCCTATACCTGGAACTTCCCACTTTTTGTAGAATTAGGGATCTGAAATAACCGTATGTGTCTTCTGCTGTTTTCCCTGGAAATGCGAGAACTCTTGGAAACACTTTGTATTCGATTTACGTCCGCTCTGTGTCAGCCGTCTGTTTCCCATTCCTGTGGGTTTGCTTTTTTCACCTCCCGCCTCCTCCTTTTTAAAGCTTATTCTGTTTGCTTGCCTTTTAATTGTTCCATCAATTAAGATGTTTTAAATGGGCTCGCATTCATGCCTCAAATTAAGCTGGTTTTGTTTCCAGCTTTTCTTTCAATTACTCCTGTAATTAAGGCTTCCTGGAAGCATAGTGGGAAGTAGAAATAGCATCCAATTCTTTCTCCCCTTTTGGTCACCTGAATATTCAAACGGCTACCACTCATCTCGGAAACAGCAGGTACAGAGGGAACGGCAACTTCTGTGTACTTTTGAACAGAATGGAGCATTTCTTTCTTTTTCTTTTTTTCAGAACAACAGCCTCGTCATCCCAGAGGGGGAGGGGATGCTTCGGAGGCCGTCTGGAGAGCCTTCGTTTAATTATGCAAATCTGGTCTTAGAAGAAACTTTTTTAAAATGCAAAGCCCGCATTTCCCATTTGAAGCAAAATGTTTTAATCAAGTCAGCCTGCTTTGTTGTTCCCCTCTCGCCAGCCAACGTCAATTTAGGTTTTTAAATATTTGATTAGTGTCGATGTTCATCCCGGCTACATCATGGGAGCTGAAGTTTGAAGTAGTAGATCTTTCACTTGGAAGGCTTCAAGACAATGAGAGCTAATTTTCCCTGACACTTAACAACTTGCTGGAGATATTGCCCTGGAGGTGAGCTGTGCCTGAGACAGGAAGATGTGCCAAAGGGTGGAAATATGTGCTAATAAAGTCTAAAACATGTGAAGCGAGCACTAGGCACAGGAGCACAGGCTGAGTGCAAGGTTGGCAGCAGGGCAGGGCTCCAATGTTGCTTCAGCAAGCTTCCGGCCTGGGCAGGCCCACTCATGAGGCTCAGTGAGGTAGTTGCCTCAGGCAGCAGGCAGGGAACAGCCAGGAGGGGCAGCAGACCTGGCCCCCAAGGAGCACACTGCTTTTTGCCTGCCTCCCCCCCCCCAACACATAAAATCTATTTCATGGAGTATGAGGAAAGCCACAAGGTACACACAGCAATGCCACTCCCTGCCCTATAGCACCTGCCACCTGAGGCTGCTGCCTCATGGTAGAGCAGGCCCCACCAAGCCACAGCTGCTCTGGTGATTCTTGAGTAACTCTACTCTTGTATAAAGCTTCCAGCTCTTCCCACCTCTTTACAATAGGGGTAATAATAATAATAATAATAATAATAATAATAATAATAATATTCAGGGTTTCCCCAGCCACTCTGGGCGGCTTTCAACAGAACATTAACATACAATAATCTAGTTGTAAGGAATATGCAACTGTTTTATATTATATACTATCTGCTTGTGTGTGTATCTGTGTTGGATTTTCCAAAGCTGTAGAGTTTACAAAGTCAAACCGTAGCATAAACCGTGTTTTTTTTGAAAGCCCAGAGTGGAAGCAAACGTTCATCATCCAAGCAAATGAATGCAGCATTTAATACAGCTGAAGCCACGAAGTTAGTTTCTGACAAGTCAGTTTTGGCATCTGTCACGAGAAAACTGTTAGTTGTGTTGGGGTTTCTGAGTGAGGTGTCATATCTCTGCCCTTCTTTGTACCGTGATGGGTCAGAGAATAAAGTCAACAGCCGGCGCGAGCTAATGAAAACGGAATCCAGATCTAATGAAGAGCTGGACGAATAACTGTTAACGGTGGCTCTGGAAAAGATGACAGCTTAATTAAAGTCCTCGTTGGGAATATAAGATGACATATGTTAGCTTCTGGGGAGGAATGGATGCATACCAAAATATGCATACTTCAAAGGTACAAAAGACCTGGATTAAAGTTACTTAAAAGGTACAAGATGCCAGGCCTTTGAACTTCACCTTCTGGCTTTGCTAGTCAGCCAGGTGTTGTGGGAGCTGCAAAAGGGCACAGTTTATCCCTCTGGTTGTTAATCCCTCAACATCTGGAAGCTGGACTGCCATCCGTTGACTAGCTCCATTGCCTTTAACATCATCTTTCTTTGCAGACAAGTACAGGTGACAGGTGGGAATAGCTTTACTTGCTGATTTTGGGCAGTTCAGTTTCCTCATAGGAGACCTATAGAATTGGTTTGGGTGTTTTGGCAACCCTTGGTTTATTATTGTGACGGGTGAGTGACAGCAAGCCTGTTTCTCCCCTCCTCTCTACCCCTGGTATATTTGTAAGGAGCATATTGGAAACATTTGCATTTGAGTTTTCTTAACCCCTGTTTTGTTTTACATGTAACTACTAGGGATATTGGGGTGTCAAAGAATTCTGATGAAAAGAAACAGGAGCAGAAATTGCCGGTTTGCTCATTCATCCCATGTGCAGAGTGGAAATCAATCCAGCAAATAAAATTGGTCTTCACTGCTGCTGTTGCTCTCAGAATTGTTGTTGTTAATAATAATAATTACCTGCCCTTCAGCCCAAGGTCCCAGGGCAGGTTACAACATTAAAGCCCAATCATAAAAACAGTTTAAAACAAGATGGTTCCTAAAAATATACTCTTCAAGGACTGCAAACAATATGAAATTGGTTAGGTTTCAACCCCCTGCCACTTTGCATTGTGTTTCCTTTGCAATGAAACACAATGGTGTGGAATAATGTAGTGACGATGTAACTCACGTAGCTTACGCAAGTTGCGTGATGAATTACATAAATCACAACATTTCACCACTGCAGATACTAAGACCTCAGGGTGAAGGGCAGGTAATAAATATAATAACACTGGTGGTGAAGGTGGTGGTGATGATGATAATGTAGGTCTTAGCAGAAGACGTACAGCAGAATGGAAACAGTACTGCATGCAATGATAGCCCATGGTTCAGCATGGTATCCTAACCGTCCTCTGCTGATGTTTTTGCAATATCAGCTTTTACAAAAAGGCTCAGATGGCATTTCTGCGCCAGGCAAAGGCCTTTTTATTTTCCCAGGCTTTTAAATCAGATTCACTGATGGATTTTATGCTGCTTTGTATCTGCTTTATCTCTGCTAATTGCCTCCCCCTCCCCAATTCTTTAAAGTTGTAATGTCTTAATGTTTTAATTTGGTTTTAAGCAGTTTTTATTGCAATTTCTGTTCTTTGTAAGCTGTGTTGCAAACTTGTAGAAGGACATGTATTAGTCCCTTTAAATAAATAGATTCAAGCACACAAGTAGGACATAACCGGAGGCAAATGCCAGGCAGTCCGATACAGCAGCAGAACCAACATCTGATGTCAGATTCCTTAGAAAGAGGCTCCACAACCCCAAGGCGCTTTCAACCATTGACTCTCTCTCTCCTCCCTCTGCCATCTGCCAGACCACAACCGGTGTATTCTCCTTTCTCTGGCCAGTGAATGAGGTGATAATGAGGCTTTCAAGTTTTACTGCTGTTTGCGACAGATTAACAATGGAAACCTGTGACTCTCTCAACGCCACAGCTCCCATCTTCTCTGGCCATTGGCCATTCTGCCTAAGGCTGATGAATGATTTAGTTCAACCAGAGGCAGTAAAAAAAGTCACCAGCCTGGATAGCTTCAGATTAGACAAATGCACAGGGGATAAGGCTGCCAGCGGCTTCTCGCCACAAGGGCAATGCTGTATATCTACTGCCAGAGGCAGTGATGCTCCTGAATTCTAGTCGCTGGAAACCACAGGAGGGGAGAATGCTGTTGCGCTCAGGTCCTGCTTGCATGCTTTTCATAGGCACCTGCCTGATTTCAAGCGGGTGGGAATTCCATAAAATTGGGTCTGCTCCACTGGTGGCAAGACTCCTCACTGGCATTAGTTGTGCTTCTGGTCCACGGCAGGCTGCTAATGATGCTCCCCCAGATTATATCAGCGAGAGACTTGTGGCATAAGGCGGTCTCTAAAATTCCTTGGGCCTAAGTTGTTCGTAGCTTTGTACAATAGCCTTGAACCTGACCCAGTGGCAGATGGGAACCCAGTTTGGGTCTTTAAACACTGGTGTCATGTGTTGGCACTGGCCTGTTCCCATCACTAGCCTAGCTGCAGCATTTTGCAGTAGCTGACAGTTTCAGACCAGACACAAGGGCAGCCTTGCATGGAGTGTGTTGCATTATGGGCTATTAACCTGCAACGTACCTAAGAAAGGAATCCATAACACCAGGATTGGGCATGAAACAGAAGGCATCTTCCTAGTGTGATGGCAATATCTTATTGCCTGAATTTCTGCAAAACTCTTAATCTTGCTCAATATGTGACACACTAGTGTATAAATTTGTCAGACCTTCTGTCATTTGTAAATCCCTGCCCCCCCGAAATGAAATATGTTCCAGACTGCCCCATCATCTTTCTTTTAGCAATTATCTAAATTACCCTGCACTGGGGGTACTTTGGGCTATCTGTAGCACGAACCCCAGGAGAAACTCCTGGTCTCTTTCCACTGCTGGTTAGAGTTATAATTGTGTGGGCGCTTGGGGATGGGCGTAAACCCTATTAGCTTGCAAGTGTAATTGGATCAGTGAAGCTTGATGATGCCAATGACTTCCTAGGGATTCTGCTGCAACAATTCAATTAAAGGGGAAGAGATCTGTGGATCTGGAGAAAGCCATAGCGGTGTGAAAGAGGGGAGATTGTTTGCAAACAGTGTACACTTTTGGGAATGACTAGATTGCTTTGTATAGAGTAGAAGATTTCAGGTTCTTGAGGAGTGTGTGTATCAGAGATCTGCAGCTGAAGAAAAAGCAACTGAGTTGTGGAGTGTGTGTGTGTATTTATGAATAGTGGATTTCAGCTAATGGGGCAGACGGCTGATTTGCTTCAGAACAAGACCACATTTACAGCATACATTTAAAGTGTTATGATACTACTTTAAACAGTCATGGCTTCACTCAAATAATACTGGTAACTGTAGTTTATGGTGCTGAGAATCATTAGGAGGCCCCTATTCCTCTCACAGAACTACAGTTCCCAGAGGAATTTAACAGGCAATCCCTCTTCCCAGGGAACTCTGAGAATTGTAGCTCTGTGAGGGGAATGGGGGTCTCCTAACAACTCTCAGCACCCTTAGCAAAGAACTGCTCCTAGAATTTCCTGGGAGGAGCCATGGCTATTTATAGAGGCATCATGGTGCTTTAAATGTATGCTGAGGATACATGTCTTGGTCTGGAGCAGCCCTGTTAGCTGAAGTCCACTATTCACAAACACACCTCTCCTGGCAGGATCACTCCAGAATTGTAGAATTGTAAGGGGCCCAGAGGGTCGTTGACTCCAACCCCTTGAAATGCAGAAATCACAGCTGAAGAATCCATGACTGATTGCCATCCAACCTCTGTATAAAAATCTCCAGTGAAGGAGAGTCCACCACCTTCCAAGGTAGTCTGCTCAACTGTCAAACAGCTCTTGCACATGAGTGAATACTTCTCTCTCTCTCTCTCTCTCTCTGTGTGTGTGTGTATATATATATATATATATATATATATAAAAGGAAAATCAAAATGAAGATCTCTTCTCCTGTTCAACAAGGTCTCTGGGAGAAAGCTGTAGCTTCATCTATACGTGTTTCTCCTAAAATATTCTTCCTCAAAAAAACACAGTATGGCTTATTTTCGGGGGATGTCTTACCGCTCCGCATCGGTACGCTGCATAGCCACGCCTACCCAGGCCGTCTTAAATTAGAGGCACCACGTCACTATGTCTTATTTTGGGGGTATGTCTTATTTTCGGGGTATGGCTTATATTTCAGAAATTCGTAGAAATCCTGCTACGGCTTATTTTATGGCTACATCTTATTTTAGGAGAAACAGGGTAGTAGCTTTCTATGTGAAAGCAGGTTTTTGTCTTTGTTTTTCATGTGACAGCATTCAGTAGCATGGGTCTTTACCTACAGCCTGGAGGGGCTCAGCTCAGGCGCTGGTTTACCATGCCACTGAGAACCTTCATCTCACTGCGACTGAGCCTTTGGGATGCCTGTCAAGCTGTACGCCGGAAACAAGTTCCTTACTTCTTTGTGTTCTTGTTCCAGCAACATGGTAAAAGCTAACAGAGAGACCTTTCAGCCTGTCTACAAGAAGTGAAAGGACAACACCGGGGCAGTGAAGCAACGGAATGTGAACTCTTTGGAAGACGCAGCACTGAAAGCCATCAAGAAGCCTCAAGGTAGCAAAGCCCATCAGCTAATTTGCCCATGACAGGGATGAAATCCATGTAATTTACGAATTTAATATCGTCTGTCACTTGTGCTTAAGGAACAGAACAAAGCAAGATCTAGTACAACATAGAATGGAAATGAATCTGTAAGGTGAGTGACAGAGATGTTCATTACATCTCCCACTGGGCTCTCTTCTCTCGTCCACAGTCGTAAGAATAGATATATGCATGCATATATACAGGTATACCTGTAGGTATGTGTGTGTGTGCCCAACTAAGTTTAACTGAAGGTAATAAACATAAGTTAGTAATGTGTATTAATGCCAGTGGGACTACCCTGATTATGCTAAATGATGGATACAACCCTACTATTACAAGGAGCAGCGATAGGCAATATGGTGTCTTCTAGATGTAATTTTATTTTCAAAATTTTATAAACCACACTTTCACAAAATATATAAAAATGGTTGGCATAAAAGCATAACAGTACCAAAACTTCAATAAAAATATCAGTAGTTTATCAATAAAAACTGGTGGGAATTCAACTCCCATTAACTTCAGCCAGTGTATCCCACTCTACTCAACCCTGGGGGGGGGGAGTTCATGGAGTGGCCTAGAAATAATCAGTCACTACCATCTAAAATAAAATTTTAAAAAAGGAAGAGGACTTGGAACTTGGAGGGAGAGAAGATGAAAAAGACAAGCTCATATTCCTAGAGGTGTGTGTGTGTGTGTGTGTGTGTGAGAGAGAGAGAGAGAGAGAGAGAGAGAGAGAGAGAGAGAGAGAGAGAGAGAGATAGGGAGGGAGAGAAACCATAGAGAAGGAAATGGATGAAGCAAACCCAGAATATGGCTGAGCAGTCTATAATGGATATAACCCATCAGAATAGCAAAGGGATGGATCATCTGCAGCTGGTGAAAATGTGCAGCTATTATATTATGTTTTAAAAGTAGGGTTTTGTTGAGGTATGAAAAAAGAAAACCCAAAAACTGAAGAAGGAAAAATGATGGGGGTGTTTTCTTAATGACATCATGCAGATGCCGTGTAAAAAACATGTAAACAGAATGTGGCTATTCCACAATAAGTGACCAGTGTGGAAACATTCCTGTTCTGTGTGGAAATGAATGTATAATGTACTAGTCTTTAAGGGGCAGTCCATACATCCATTGATATGACCTGATGCAGACAACACACCCATGATCTGCAAAAGGGTTTTGCTTTTGTTGGGGAAAGAGTTTTCTCATTCTGAAAGCAATGGTTCAGAGACTTTGCTTTCATTGTAAGGGAAATTAGAAACCAAGTGGGGGTTTTGTGTTTTTTAAAAAATTTCCTCCATTGGGATGGAGAAGTGGAAATCAAGTGAGTTAAAAGCTTTCCCCCTCTGGATTGCTGTAAATTTGCAGTAAATGCCATATCTGGTGCTAAAACCACTCTGAACTCAATTTAAAGCAAAATGTGTTCATCTCAGACCAAGAGGGTTATAATTTTCTCCAGAAGATAACGTTCTAGCTACAAAAAGGAGGCATAATGAATGGAAACATTAAGGTGGGGAAGTGAATACAAAATCCATGATTACATTTGGTTTGGGTAATAAAACGGCAAATAACCTGCCAGAAAGGAAAAAGGGGGGAAATATTTAAAGAAAACTTGCCAAGTTACATCCTCCTCTTTCATTGTCCTACATGCCTTTCCCAACAGAATTAATTTTAAAATATCTGAGAACTATAGAAGGGCTCAAAGTTGTTTGCCTTGGATGTTTTGTCAACGGGCTGTGAAAAGAAAGACTGTAAAAACACTCCTGAGCACCATCTATTTTTTGCCCTGAATAGATCTACGAGTATAAAGAAAACAATTTGCAATTATGCTGCAGAGAGAGAGAGAGAGAGAGAGAGAGAGAGAGAGAGAGTTTTCTGTCCTTTTGGGTGCACAGAAAGGAGAAAATGCTTGGTTACAAAACTGGTAGTCAATAACGGCTGGGTCTAAAGCAGGAGACCCTATTTTATTAAGCCCTTTGTCTTTTGACTCCTTTGTTTTCTTGAAAATTCTGTTCCTAAAAACCTAAAACGAGCCTGCTGGATCAGTCCATTGGCCATCTAGTCCAGCATCCTGCTTTCACAATTGTCAAACAGATGCCTGTGAGGAACCCACAAGCAGAGCTCAAGTACAAGAGTCCCCTCCCATCCCATGATTTCGAGCAACTGGCATTCAAAAGCATCAGTGGCATAGCGTGGGATGCTGGAGCCCGGGGTGGGGTAAGAGGGCTGCTGTGGTGTAAGCGTGCCTTGCTTCTAGCTTCTACCTTACACACACACACACACACACACACACACACACACACACACACCTCAACACTGGCCTTTGTCTTTCTAACTACCAGCGAATTGAGGGAGGGGAGGTGGACCAACCCATCTCTCCTCTGGCACAGAGCCACTTCCTTCGTTATCCTAAATGACCCATACTCAGACCATCACCTCACCAAGAAGCTAGCCTGGCTATTCCAGGAATTTGAATCCTTGCTTAGATTTCAACACTTGCTGGATCCAGGAATTAGAAGTGTCTCAGCATACGGCCTACCCCACATCAAACTCCTTACAATTTAAATGCACTCTGAGCAGGTGTTGCCACTCCAAAAGAAGCCACATTTAAGACCTTTTCGGAGGAGAAATTAGGATATAAACAGACCCCCCCCCAAATAATTAAATAACCATTGGGTGGTTGAGCTGCAAGGGCCACCCATGAAGGAAGATAAGATGCAAATTATAAGATAAGCAGGTGAGCAGTGCCTAAGCCTACAACTGCTTTGGAAGAAAGCAGTGTGTCTCATCACACAAGCCAAGAGCAAGCTGCCCTTTGTCCTGTCCTCAAATGATAAGAGAACTAACAGTGGAGTCTGGTAGCAAAAAAAACCTTCTCGTTAACCTCTGTTTCCTGCTGATCGATTTGCGGTTATGGATCTCTCTGGAGGCAGGAGCTGATAATTGAAGCAAGGTCAAGAGATGGCAGAGAACATGGATAGATGAAGAAAGGGAGACTCCATGCCAGTGTCTTGAAATAAGCTCCAAAGATGGAGGTGCCTTGCTATCGCCAGTCAACAAGGAGAGGGGAGAAATAAAGACAGGAAGGCATTGAAGATACAGTTCAGAGGACTTCCATTGCTGCTTTCGCCAGCATTGGTGATGCACTAATAGAAATTCTGGATTTCGGCTGGTGTTATGCAATGTTTAGCGCAGGGATGTCCTCCAGATGTTGTTGGAAAGCAAACTTGTGTATTAAAAAAAGCCTATGAGGTATAACTCCAGCCATTCCTCTCTGTCTCATTGGACTCTGGTTCATGAAGTGGGCACTTCCCTCGTTGACTTTATGAGGCAAAGAGCAAGGGATAGTTTGCCCATGTTTGCTCATCAGTTTGAGAATTTTATTTGAAGTCATTATGAAGGTTCATCAGTTTTTTTAGTGTGCAATTTCTCCTAATACAGTATGCCTATTTTTGTTTGCGGTTTTGCCTAGTATAGTACATTTTGGCAAACATTTTCCCCTAATATAGTACATTTGTATATCTTGTTTTTGCAAATATTTACTCTTTTATGTACCCTTTCCCCTAATGTGCACATTTTTGTACAGTTTTTTGTTGGAGAATTGCATCATAGAATCCAGAGAAAGACGAGTTTCAAAGCAGAGCTAGATTTTAGTTCACATATTGCTTAGGAAAGTACAAACTAAATTTCTCCCCCCACCATAATTAACAGGTTTACAAAATGTGGACGAGTATGTACACTTAAGCCTTTCCCTTCTGTTGCACACATAGGTCCATCCCTTAGGTCTTTCCCTTCAGTTACTGCTGGAACCTTTTAATAGGAGGTGCCAAGGACCTGGGACCTTCTGCACGCAAAGTATGTACTCAACTACCAAACAAGGGTCCCTTGCTATTAGCAGCACCAGTTGCTGGGAATTGCAGGTGGGCAGAGTGCTCTTGCAGGCTTCCCACAGGCATCTGGTCAGGCACCATGAGAACAAGGTGATGCACTAGATGGGCCATTGACCTGTTCCAGCAGGCTCATCTAAGTTCTTAACCCAACAGAGTGACTAGACAGAGTGCATGTGCTCTGCCACTGAGCTATGTCACTCTACAAGGTGCTATGTTCACTGATAACATGTCTATGAGCAGTAGTGGACAGCATGGTGGAGCTGCAATGTGCACCTGACCTCCTGTCACTGCTGATTACTGGGAAGAAGAGGTGGAGTGTCAGGCGTGGGCCGGCAGCCGGCTTGATAACACCACACAAGACGTAATTAACTGGTATATTTATTGCAAGCAGCAATTAGTCTCTGACCACTCTATCGAAGCATCCATTCATCACAGTCAAATTGACCCTTCTGAAGAGTCCTTCCGGTTTCTGCAGAATATCCTGAACTTCTGACCCTTATGTTTTGGGGCTTGTTTTCTTTCTAGGACTTTCCCTATTCACCTAGTTTTGGGACTAATGGTGTTAGTTGCCTCCTCTTCCTGTGAGGAACTGCTCACTCTCCTTTGTGCCTGGCATGACTGTGCTTCTTGCAAGAGTTGGCTGCTCTCCAGCCTGCTCTGCTGAAGCAGATAAGCTGCATTCCTGCCAGCTCCCAAAAGAGGAGGGGTTGACAACCCCCCTGTTTCAACTGTCTGAGAAGTATGCAAGCCCCTCTGCTCTCTCTGCATCTGACTGCTTTCTATTTCAGGCAGTATGTCTTGGCTTTGGGCTGGCGTGTTCACGACAGGGAGAAATAAAGCAATGTGTGTTTGCACCACACTGACATTCCCACTACCGCTCTCTCTCCTCTCCAGTAAACAGTAGCAACAGCTGTCGGGAGGTCAGGTGAGCACCACCATCTGATTCCAGTTATTATTCTTAATGACATCTCACATGGCAAAACCAGCAATCTTGAGAATGAAGGTTGAGTGGCTATATGGTGGAACGAATGGCTGTGCAGGATCGCTGCTGAATATGTCCCATGTCATTGTGTCAGTACATCTTTTGAAAAGTAGTATCCTATTATGGAAGAAGCTTTACCATGACGCCACCAGCTAAGCCACAAATATAAGCAAGGTCACATGCCGAAGGTCACCTTTAACAAATCCTCACTAGGAAAGGAGGGATCTGGTTATACGGACACTGCCTTGACAATTCAATTTTATTCCCCCTTCCCCACAACAGTAGCAAAAAAACTACTTCTGAACTGCGCTTAAAATTAATTTGCTGTCGCTCCATTTGTCTTTGCCGCCAAAGCTTAAATCAATTGTACAGTAGCATCATTTGTACATACTTCCTGCAAACCTTGACAGTAATGGCCACAGCGGGATGTCAAAGAATAGATAATTCCCCAGTAGATTCAAAGTACATACCTTGATGTAATTGGGACACATGAGTAAGATGAAGTAAGATCCAGAATCATTGCTTGCTTATCTGTTTCTAAAAGTAAAACAGATTAATAAAACAAATTCCACTTTTTGGATGGGGGTCAAGAATGATGTGTTTGTGTGAATGTTAAACCTCAGTGCTGCTGAATGAATGCAACTTTTCTCTGACTTCTCATCTACGGATGTCTCTTAGGACATTACCCATTTTTCATTCTATTTTCTTAATGATTTCCCATTGCACGTCACTCTTTTGGACTTGCTTCATGTGGCCTAATAATTTTTTGAAGAAGCAGCTCTGAAGAATCAGACTTGATTTGACTGATGAACTGTCCCCTGAAGTTTGTTATTTTCTCTTCCCAGTCCTAAATTGTCTTTTAACACTCTTAAAATAATGTTGCAGAGTCAAGCACTTTGGAGTCTGCAGAACATCAGAATGAAAGTTCTCCATGATGGTATTAGTTGAACTCACTCCTATACCTGTCTACCAAGAAGGAAGCTCCATTGAGTTAATCAGCATCAGCAGGATAGAATGGTTGACTTCAAGCTCTGTTTGTGGGCCTCTTGGGAGCAATTGGTTGGCCACTGTAGAAAAGAGGATGTTGGTCTAAATGGATCTTTGGTCGGATCCAGCACAACTAAGAACAGATAACAACATAGCTTCTTATTATCATACTCTAGACATAAGAATGTTCTGACTCTAGACCCAAGAAGGTTCCTACTATGAACCCAAGGAAGTTCCTATTCTAGACCCAAAAATGTTCTTATTCTGAACCTATTATTATTATTATTATTATTATTATTATTATTATTATTATTAATTGACCTAAGAAGGATTCTTATTTTTTTTTAGCTGCATAACCAATTACTTGAAAAAGAGCACTAAGAAATGCACAAACCAGGTGACTTCCAGACGGAAAGTGGTATGTAGATATTTGCAAACAGGTTACACACACACACAGAGACCCCCCGTGATCTCATGATATTAAGGATTAAAGTGCACTCAAAAGCCATCACTGTTCTCTTCTGATGGTTGCCCTCATTCATCTGTTTCCAGTGAAATGGACTGAGATCTTCATCTTCCCAATTAATTGCTGCACTTACCACTTGAAAATGATTACCCTTCTTCACGGGGCACTGCAATCCATCAAAGGGTGCTTTGATTGCATGAATCAATTGCTCGTGTATAAATACCAGGGTTGTTGGCTGGGTTAGTAGTTATTGTACTTGCACTACAAAATTACCGATTCCCCCCTGTAAATGTTGCTGGTGTGCATTAATTAGAGTCAACTTCAAAACCCCATGCAGCTGTGTATTTTGCTTTTGCACTGTGTACATACAGTATCACTAGCTGAACTGTGCTGTGTTGCAAGAGTGAGCTATGACTTCTTTCTTGGGTGGTCTCCTATATGTTTCACTCAAATCCACCTGGTCCCCCAACCTGTTGTCCATTTGCAAAGCAAGCATGCATACCCAGCATCTCTGGACAGAAAGCTGTGTTGATCTAATTTCAAGAGGGGTCTTCACTATGCCACTCTACATTCTACACAGGATGAACAGGCCAGTCTCAGTGAATGGTATCACAAATCTGACCTCAGAAATGGCAATATCCAGAAGCTAGTAGGAAAACATTTCAGTCTACCAAGATGCTGTTGTTCACCTTAAGATGATCAAAGTAATTTGTCCCACCACAGCTGGGTGCCACAACAAAAGGTTTTCTGTCACACCACAGCAGATAACTCAACAATCAGTATTGCTGAATAGTTTATCACCAATGACTACTGTTGTGAAGAAGGGTGGCTGTTTACTTTGCAAACATTTTAAGCTCTAATTGAATTGTCACGGACAATGCTGTCTGCATTTCATTTACAAACATGTAAAACTGTTGTCACACTCTGCAGTTCAAATGCCAACCCCGTGTGTGTGTGTGTGTGTGTGTAGATATATACCTCCCCTACACACATCTATACATATGCCAAATTAGGATTACACTCCATGATGCATCTGATGAAACGGTGCCACCCAACTCCTTGGTGTAGCTTAATCCCCAGTATGGGGATCTTGAAGGAATGTGAATGCATTGCATTCATAAGTGCCAACTCCTAGGGGCCCCAATAATTTGGGGGAGACCCCCCATCAGGGGGCAGGGGAGGCCAAGCATGGAGCCAAGTGTAGCACAGCTTCAGTGACTGGCTCTTCCTCCTCCTCCTGCCACGGAGGGGAAGCAGCTCCTGGCCAGTGGCTGCGGCAGAAGGAGGAACAGGAGGCTGATTGTGGCGTGGCTTCAGTGGCCGGTGCCTCTTCCTCCTCCTGCCACATAAGGGGATGGCAGGGAAAGCAGCCCCCGCCAGTAACAGCAGCAGCAGGAGCAGGAGGAAGAAGCCGAGTGCCAAAGAGGAGGAGCTGCCGGCCATTGAAGCCGTGCTGCCGCTATGTTCGGCCTATGCCGCCTGGCTCCTCCCAAAGTCCTGATGTCACATGCATGTCATTACCCTCCCCCCATCTCCCTCGCAAGGTGGTGCCTCTGATTGCATCCTTTGGATCCAAGCTTTCCCCTAGTCCTTCAGTGACATACATCCTTTCAGCTCTGCTGATATCAAAACGGCAAGGGACCTTTCTGTTGTGGTAGGGGGTGATTTGATATCACATCTCCCTACCTAAGAAGAGCTGCCTCTTAATACTGAAGAGACCTGATGCCAGGACCCATAGAATCACAGGGTGAAAGTCTTAAATTATCTTTCTTGGAGGTAGCAGTGTGAAAGCAGTAGTGTTTTTATGTCAGGTGTCGGGAACCCTATATCTGGCCCTCAAAACTCTCCCCAGGCCTCACACACCCTTGCTGGCCCTGCTTTATACCCCAAGTGTTTTTGCTAGTCTGGAATGTGACATTGAAAGCGGATAATACCTCTTTGCTAGAATAGAATGGATGGAGGATAGGGATGGTTTGTGTGGGTGCATGTGGATTCGTAGACACTAGCCTGCTGTACAAAGGGAAAATTCACAATCTCTGCTCCACCCACTTTTGAGTCTGGCCTTGCATCCACTGGCATGTGGGAATGTGGCCCTTGCATGTATGCCTACAAGTAACTCCTTCTTGACAGTGTTTGGTTGTGGAAGAAAAGGTTGGAGAAGGTGATTGGAGGAGGCCAGAAATATATGTGGAGGGTTTGGAGAGACAACAGGGGTTTGGTGTGTGGAGGAGGTAGTTGGCAGAGCTTCAGACTACAAATTTTTTTTCCCGAGTTTTCTAGGTTGTTTTTTTTCTAATTTTCGGGATTTTTTTTACGTTTAACTGGGGGGGTGTTCTGGCTTTACACCATTTTACTTACCGGTATATGTGCGATGACCAGGAACATAACCTCTTTTTAAGTTGTGAGCTACCGGTACGTGTATTCAAAATTATGCAGGTGGGGTTCACAAGAACATCCATGCATGAACAGAAATAGGGGGGAGGCTGTCTTCAGAATTGCGATTTTCTTATCTTCTGTTCCCTGTGCCCCAAGAGAATGTCCAGATTCTGGAATCTTATTTCTGAAAGCAAAGGAGCGTCTGTTTGCTTACTGGCAAAGGGCAATTGTCCTTTGCTTTTATAGATAAGAAGAGATGTGTGTTTAAATGAAGCGACTGCAGACTTCTCTCTTCAACATCTAGACTTTTCATTTCTTCCCCCCCTTTTTTTTAAAGGGGGAAAGAACTGAAGGGACGTTTACACAGCTTTATGAAAAACCCAAGTGTCAGTAGAATTGGGGGAGATAAGCTGCTGTTCCCTTAACTTCTCTAAGCCGGAGACTTTGGAGAGAGGAACTCCCTGGGAATGCTAATTGGCAACACAAAAAGCCTTTTTTATTGCCTGAAAAGAAAATGACCATTCCTAAAAGCTAAAATTACTCCTTTGCTGCAAACCTGCTTTCAAAAGCACAGATTATACTCATAGGTCGCGGTTGGCAAGGATGAGGCAGGCACCGTTCGTGGGGTATAATATCACAGCTTTATTTGGCATTGTACGAGGGTTATGACATTTGTCTAAGCTAAACCTTGTGGGGGGGGGGTTAAGGCCATCCAGTCCCCTTTTCCCCATCCTGCCTTGCCCCTCAGGCAATCAACTCAGGCCTGAGGCTTGTGCTCAGCATTAGCTCCAGGTTTTAGAGAAACCTTGGGCAAGCCACCCTCCATACTGTCGCCCCTCTTCCAGCTTGAAGTGCAGCAGCAGAGATCATTCAGTGTGTAGCTTAAAGAGTTAATTCTGTTATCAGTACTTCAGATAATCAAGAGGGTGGTGGTGGTGGTGTTGCTTAGCAACCAGGCAGTGTGGCATGATCCTTAGTGAGGGAGAACATGGTCTGATTGGTTGTGTAGTTCTGAGGGAGTTTTTACTTTGTTTTAGTTGACTATCATTCTGCTTTGTACAAAGTCTGAACTGAAAGACAGTTCTCAAATTATACTCTGGTTTTGTTTAGTTTGCTCAGTAAAGTGTTATCAGACTTTTCTTTCTGGACTCCGTCTGCATCATTTAAGTAACTCTGTCAGCACTTCCTCCTCATTGCTACCCCCTAAGGATGGGGGAGAAGTTCAACTCAGTGTGCATTTGAAGGCAAGTCTAGCTAATTCACACTTTCTGAAACAATACACGAAACAGAACGCAACCTTCAAAATGCCCCCTTCTCTGAGTTTTCCAGTGCAGTTATCCTGTGATGTAATATGTACAAAAATGCATATGCTAAGGTAAAGTATGCATAAAAATACATATATTAGTGAACGTGACCCAAAACTTAGCACTGAAATGCTGATGAGTTTTAATGAGGACTTTAAAAAAATCACAAGCATGGAAACATAGAGAACTGAATTTAAGACTGGGAAAATGAGAAACTGAAATTGAGGGTTCCATCTATCCCTACTTCAAAGAGAGCCCACTCTCAGGCAAGAATCCTTACCTATGGCATCAAGTTTTCTATGTCCATTGAATGTGGTTGATTGCTGACTTTTCAACCTAAAAGAATATGCATTCATATGACACCCCAATCTCCTATCATGGTGCAGTCCAGAGATAGGGTTATTGTCTTACCCTCTGCTGTTTGGAAGAACTAGAACTACATGCTCAGCCTATATTTTCCTATTTCCCCCTGGCCTTAAAGGGCAGTTTTCTGTATACCTACCCGATACTTGGTTCCATTTGATCTCCCCTGGAGTGAGCTGGCATGCAGTTGCTCTTGTAGCATCTGAGGAGGATAAATCCACACAGTGGAGGCCAAAAGGATTTCCTTTATGCATTATTTCAGAGTTGCAAAAGAAGTGGTTTTGCTATTTAAATAAATAAATAAATTGGGAGAGAGAGATAAAGGCACTTCTACCAAATCAATAACAAATCTTACAGACCTGAGGCAGATTGGTTCAGGGAAATTCAATACAGATGACACTGGTTTCACTTCAGCAGAGTCCTTTTCATCTGGGAGATGTAATAAGGCCAGGGCTGGTAAGCTGAGCTGCTTTGCTCCTTGATTCACTTTGTGGTCATATGCAATAACTGCTGCTTGGGGCAGGCAGTGTTTGGAGGATGGCGAGTAAGCTAATATTTCACAGCCTAGCGAACGCATGCACGCACACGCACACACACACACACACACAATCTTGAGATGCCTCCTTGCAGGGCCAGCCCTATCATTAGGTAAAGGGAGTAGTGGCCTCAGGTGGCAGATGTTGGCCCTGTCATTCCTCCTCAGGGAGTCATTCCCCATTGCACACACTTGCTGATTGCAGCAAATGTGGTTGGCCTGGTCTCGGCCTCCTAGTTCACGTAAACAGTATTTCTGAGCAATAGCTTAAGGAAACCCTACTGTTGGTACTGGAGGACCATCTGTTTCTTTGAGAATCAGGCAGTGTGTGTGTGTGTGTGTGTGTGTGTGAGAGAGTAAATTTAAGAAGACCTCTGCTGGTCAACTTTAAGCATCATCCAGTTTGGTATCCTAGTTCCCATAGTGTCACCAGTAAGCCCGCAAGGAAGGGATGAAGGGGCATAGAACAGCTAGGTGAAGGAACGTTTATATAATATGGTTGCAGAGTTAAACGTTTCCTTATTTAAACCTGCACAGCGGCAAATGGATTGCTGACTCGTTTGAGTCCTTCGTCCTTTCTTGATTGTCAATCCCTTTTTATCCCTCTTAAAATAAAAATACACATGAATCTGTATAATAACCAAAATAAACTAAATAAACAAAATAAACAAAATAAATTAGTGAGTCCTGAGAGACTCCATCAAAGCATCTACAACCAGCGGCAGCAGCCTAACTAACTGACCAACGGACCTAACTGACAGATTCACAGATGGCAGTTAGTCATCTCATGGAATGTTGAATTGACTGACATATCCCACACTAGGCAGGTTTCAGCACCATGGACAGCTCCTAGCAAGGCGCTTGCTCCCAGGGTTGGAAGTGAACTGATGACAGTGGTACTGGAACACTGGTGTCGAACCACAGATCCATCTTGTTCAGTCCTGTCTAAACAAGGGGTGGGTGACTTCATCCCCAAGAGACTGAATGTGGCCCTCCAGGACTCTCTATCTGGACTTTGGGACTCTCCAAAGCCCACATCCCTCACTGGCCCTGCTGTGCACTCAGACTTCTTTTGCCTTGTTGGAATGTGCCCTTGATAATAGCTCTTGCTTGTCTGGATGGAGAAACGTGTGTGTGTTTGTGTGGTGTGTGTGTGTAAATTAGCTGACTGTACAAATGGAAAATTCCACCAAATACGCTTGCCTCTTGCCCCACCCAACACTGCCATGTGGCCACCAGAAGGTTAGTCAGATGGAAATGTAACCCTTGAGCTGAAAAGGTTTTGCTACCCCTGAGCCATACAGTCTGGCAGAAGGTTTCAGACAGGAGTCTCTATCCCAGTTGTATGTAGATCAAACCTGGGACCTTTTGTATGCAAAGCAAGTGCTCTACCAGTGAGGCACATCTCTTCCCTGACTGTAGCATCTGAGTTAGTGTCCTGGTCACTGCTGGATGCTATGTTAATGACAAGCATCCTATAAGCAGAAATAAATACATGGCATTTTCCGAATGGTTAGTTGACATATTAGTTTGCATCCCAGGCTAAGTTGTTCTTTATTGTTGCTGTTGTTTATCTCGCTTTTCTGTTAGAAGCCGTCAAAGCAGCTTGTGAAGGGGAAAAACAATACAATCAAAATGATAGAAGGAAAACCAGACAGCCAATAAATAAATAGGTGAATAACAGAACCACATGAAAATCACATCTCAAGCTAAAAGCGGCTGTCTATAAAAGCAGCACAACGGTAAACATTAATGCATAAATCCAGTGCAGAATTAAGGGTGCTGAAGGTTCCAAGTATATGTGGCACTTGCAATCACATATTTGGGTTTCCTTTATCCGATTGCTTTAAAAATCTGTGTGGCATAGTTGTTGTTGGTGGGGTGATTGCAGCAGGGGAGTGTTAAACCTCCCCACAAACCATGACCCATATAAAAAAAAACCCACCCCACACATCTGTGATTAAATGAAGCAAAACTGATGACAGGCTTGCAAGCAGAACAGTCACTAAAGCTCATAGGCCAGGTACCCATTGAGACTTTTCAAGTTATTTATTACATTTATATGCCATCTTCTTCCGCAGAAAGCAAGGTGGCATACAAAGCTTTCTCCTCTACCCCAGCTCTCACTTTTACCCTCACAATACTCATGACTTGGCCATGGTAGTTGATGCTCTGGTAACTTCCAGATGGGCTTATTGGCATTGCATTCCACATGGGGCTGCCCTCAAAGACAACTTGGAAACTTCAGCTGATCCAAAATGCAGAGGCCAGATTATTGACTGGGGTTCCATTTAGATCTCATGTAACCTCTGTTTTAAAACAGCTGCATTGGTTGCCTGTTAATTTATGGGCGCAATTCAAAGTTATCATGCTCGGGTTTAAATCCAGGCATGGCCAAACTCAGCCCTCCAGATGTTTTGGGACTACAACTCCCATCATCCCTAGCTAACAGGACCAGTGGTCAGGGATGATGGGAATTGTAGTCCCAAAACATCTGGAGGGCCGAGTTTGGCCATGCCTGCCCTAATCAAATTAGGGCCCAAATATCTGAAAGGCTTCCTCCTTCTCTACTGACACTTGTGGGTGTTAAGGTTAGCAGGGTAGTCCCTCGTCCCTCAAAAGCTTAGGTAGCAATGGCCCAAGAGAGGGCCCTAAGTTGTGTAATTCCCTCCCCACAGAGCTGCATCTGACAACTTCCTTATACAGCTTTCATCATATACTGAAGATGCACTGAATAGCCAAAGATCCTCTGCTGAGGTTCATGACTGTGTGGGGATTTTAATCTTCACTTCCCAAGCCCTAGTGTCTGACACTCTATCCACTACAACATGTTGCCTTTCAATTTTTCCTTCTCTCGCCAGACTATCCAAATCACATGTTACCTACAACCATCACCTTGAATTGCCTTGACCTTCTTATCTTCCTTTTCCTGCCCTCCCACTCACTCCAATCCCTTGCTTAGTGAATAAATTATAGAGACATATGCTTGCATTACCATAAAGCCAGGAGCTGTGGGGAAATGTGGTGAATTCCCCCACCACCGTTCAACTCTCTAGAGTGATACATACATAGAAATTCTTGATTAAAGAAGATAAGATAGAGTGAAGGAGCGATGGGAGCGATTGTTGAGTCTAAAATTAGGAGCAGAGCTAAACCATCAGCTGAACATCAAATTGAAATCCATATCTCTTTGGAGCCTTCAGAAGTCTGAATTCCTCTTACATTTCCTCTCCTCTCCGCTTTCATCTCAAGCTTTCTGTCACATCATTTCCCTGGTCTTGTCTCGAGCTGAAACGAACATGTACAATTCCATCAAATACTTTCCTTGTGGACCTCTGTAGGCTCCTCAGAACCAAGGGGATCAATATAAGGATGCGACCAAGGTGATGGGCAAGCTGTCAATCCTTTTGGGAGGGGGAGGGGAATAGTATGGGATTAAAAATATATATAAATGGGTCCACCTCCACAAGATGTTTTCTGCTTTCATTTTTCTGTTCAGAATTTGACTGAAATTGTATAGCTCATGAGAGGATAGACCTTTTTCTTCTATTGAGAGCCACACATCTTCAGGAGTAATCTTTGTGGGGGACACATTCCATCAGAAGGTGGGTTTGGAACCAGTGGGGTAGGGGCCAGAGCCAAAAGTTGGCATGCCACCTTATTTTTGCTCCCTTTCCTCTCTCTGATCCTGAGGACTCTCCCTAAGCCACACTGCTTCCCTGGCCTATTGGAACTAGGAATGCCAATGCTATGCTCTCCAGATTGTTGGACTCCCAACTCCCATCAGCTCCAGTTGCGATGGCCAGTGGCTCCAAGTCAATAGGAGGATGCAGACCAACAATCTGGAGAACACCACATTGGCTGCCCCTGCTTTGGAACCGCAGGGCACAAATTTTATTCTGTAATTCATGTAGCAGAATTCTTAATAATCTATTGCCCAGGCTAAGCATACCCAATTTCTTCAACATCTTCTCATAAGACTTGGTCTCCAGGGTCCTCGCCATCATTGCTGCCCTGTTTTGGACTGATTGAAGCTTGTTGATAACCTTCTCAAACTGCAGTATCCAGAACTGGTCCCAGGGCCATACCCAGTGCTTTTTTTCCTTTTAAAAAATGTTTACGGGTACTCTCATTTTCCTACAGATATTGAAATACTACCCCTCAATGAGGCCAAACTTAGATTCACAAAATGTTTAGGGGTATACGTACCCCTGCGTACCCCCAGAAAAAAGCACTGGCCATATCAATCCAGGGATGAAGAGTTTAATAAACCATGTGATAGACAGAAACTCAGCAGGCGTAGTTTTCACAGCACAGATGCGCAATGGTGGGTAAACTAGGAACATTTTGTGCAAATGGATTATTTTTTTAAAGCTAGCTTCATCAGCAAAAGGAATGAAAGGGTGAAAAGTATTTACTTGAACATCTTTGGCTTTTCTGCACAGTGGGGGGGTTGGGGAGGGAGCCGTGCAAATTAATGCATTGTTACATTCCTTCACATGCTAAATAATAAGGGACACTCAGCAGAAAATGAAATGTAACTAGCTGTTCCAGTGTTGAGGAATTGCCTAGGTGGGGATTTAAAATATGTCAGGCCTCTACTAGAGACTGTAATAAGGTGAACAAAATGCTGTTCACTCAGCCTCTAGGAACGTATTTGTCTTGTGAATTATTCCCCACGGGCACCTGCAAAAAGTTTACCACCCCTATTATGATTTGCAAGCGAGAGTGAACGAAATATGAAGATAACACAGGCCAAAGAAGGTTCCGGGACACTGAGGCCTGCTCTCTGCCCTGGTTGCTGATTCCCCTGGTGTTGAGGCATTTCAATCATGACGGCAATCGCTCACCTGTCAAAAGTATTGATCGGTGGTGGCTTAAGGTCCCGCGTAATGAGCTTGCATGCTTTAATTGTTTCAATATGGATCTTTTCCCTTCGCTTCCTGGAGTTATTAAGGCCATAGGTATAACAAATATGGTAATTGAATGTATAACGCTAGACGACAAGTCACCACGTTGTACTTAAAAGCAGGGTGAAAACGGATAAAGCAGAAATATCACTTTTCATTCTAGGGTTGTTGGACTGAGTTATTGGTGTTTGGCTACATGTGGTGCAGAAGTACTCTGTACAGCTGTGGTCCCCCAAGTGGATGGTTCTGCCCCCTGGGAAGCAGTAGGATTACCTGGGGGCGCACTAAGAAGCAAGGGGGGAGGCAGGAGGGCACTGGAGATGTAAACGATGACCAGATTTTGCAAAGCTGGCACCACTGGATCCAGTTCATCAGTTTTGTTGAATTAATTAAACTACATAGTCTTAATTGGGTTTTGAATAAATGCGCAATTCACTGTTAGTGTTTTGAATTTTATTGCGTTATAATCTTCCTTAGTGGGTTGTGCAAACCGATATTCTGAATAATGCTATGTATAGGATTGTGGGGAGGGAACTGGGGATGAGTTTATGGAACCAAGGGGTTGTGGCCCCCCAAAAGTTTGGGAATCACAGCACTTGACATTTCCCTCTGGTAGCATCTTTCCTCCATCAGGAATGCCACCCACAACATCAGAGGTTTGCTGACCTGCTCATCTTCCAATGGGATACATGCTGTCATCTGTCTGTAATACCCTTTTGCATGCTGTGTAGGGCAAACAGACCAGTATCTGCAGGGGAAAGAAGAAATGGTCACAAATCTGGCACCAGAAATGGCCAATATCCAGAATCTGAGGGGTGGGGAGAGGGACATTTCAGCCTTCCAGGAGGCTCTGCAACTAATCTTTAAGTGGCCTTCCTTGAACAAGGGACTGCAAAAGGAGACTGAAACCAAGAATTGCAATTTGTCACAAGGCTCAATGCCTTAGTCCATAGGTGGCCAACTCCCAAGAGACTGCGATCTACTCACAGAGTTAAAAACTGGCAGTGATCTACCCCCTTTTGGGGGGTTCGGGTCAAAGTTGTTGAGTTTTTTCAGGGAGGAGGTAAAATGTTGAGCTTTTTTTAGGGGAGCCACAGTTGTTCAGCTTCTTTGGGGGGAGCCAATGATCTACCAGTGATCTACCGCAGACGTCCAGTGATCTACCGGTAGATCACGATCTACCTGTTGGACATGCCTGCCTTAGTTGATAGTCAGTGTGTTGGACTAGGACACAGGAAACCCAGGTTCAAATTCCCACTGTGCCATAAAACTCACGTGGGCCTGCCACTTTCTCTCCGACTTGCTGCCTGATAGGCAGGGGCGTTCCGTGCCTCTCGGCTACCCGGGGCGGGAAGCCAAGAGGCACCCCCCGGGGGCGGGGCGTCGTGGCGTGTGCGTGCGTCATGACGTCATGACGCACGCGCACAGCACGATGCCCCGCCCCCGGGGATGCCGGGCGGCGGCTTTGGGACTCTCCCGAAGCCGCTGCTCGGCACCTGTTGGTGCGGCAGCTGCTCGTGCTGCCGCTCCAAGGGGGTGCCGGCCCGGGCCGGCAGCGGCTTCGGGACTCCTGAAGCCGCTGCCGGCGGCACTCCCTTGCAGCGCCGGCACGAGCGCCGCTGCTGCAAGGGGGTGCCGGGCTGGCAGCGGCTTCGGGACTCCTGAAGCCGCTGCCGGCGGCACTCCCTTGCAGCGCCGGCACGAGCGCCGCTGCTGCAAGGGGGTGCCGGGCTGGCAGCGGCTTCGGGACTCCTGAAGCCGCTGCCGGCGGCACTCCCTTGCAGCGCCGGCACGAGCGCCGCTGCTGCAAGGGGGTGCCGGGCTGGCAGCGGTGTCGGGACTCCTGAAGCCGCTGCCGGCGGCACTCCCTTGCAGCGCCGGCACGAGCGCCGCTGCTGCAAGGGGGTGCCGGGCTGGCAGCGGCTTCGGGACTCCTGAAGCCGCTGCCGGCGGCACTCCCTTGCAGCGCCGGCACGAGCGCCGCTGCTGCAAGGGGGTGCCGGGCTGGCAGCAGCTTCGGGACTCCTGAAGGGGGTGCCGGGCGGGCAGCGGCATGCAGGAGAGGGGCGGGCCAGCAGCCAGGGGGGTGTCACCCTCGTGGCTCTGGTCCGCCCCTCTCCTGCATGCCGGAGCTCCGCCCAGGGAGCCCAGCCAGCAGCGGGAAAAGCCGCTGAACGGGGGAAAGGAAGACAAAGCAGGCGCTTGAAAGCGCCTGCTTTGTTTTCCTTTTTCGCCCCCTTTCAGCGGTTTTTTTTTCGCCGCTAGCTGGGCTCCCTGGGCGCAGGCTCGGAGCCCCGGCATGCAGGAGAGGGGCGGACCAGAGCCACGAGGGTGACACCCCCCTGGCTGCTGGCCCGCCCCTCTCCTGCATGCCGCGGCGCCGCAAGCCAGCCAGCGGCGGGGACTGGGGAGGAGGCTATTTTCGGCACTGCGCTGCGGGGCGGAGCCGCAGGGGCGGCCAGTGAAGGGGGGGTGACACCGCTCCTCGCTAGCCGCCCCTGCGGCACCACCCCGGCAGTGCCAAAAATAGCCTTAAAAAAATATATATAAAAAAAATTTTTTTTTTTTTTGTTGTTGTTGCAGATTTTGTCACCCCCTGCTGGGTGGTGCCCGGGGCGGCCCGCCCCCCCGCCCCTCCCTTGCTACGCCCCTGCTCATAGGGTTGTTGTGGGGATAAAATGGAGTGGTAGTGGCCTTGTTTTGTTTTATTGACCACGTTTATGGACAGCTTCAAAGCATAAGGCCATCAAAGCTTATACAGTGGTACCTCGGTTTAAGAACAGTCCAGTTTAAGAATGATTCGGGTTACAAACTCCACAAAACCGGAAATAGTGTCCCAGTTTGAGAACTTTACCTCAGTCTAAGAACGGAAACCGAATGGTGGAAGGGCACTGGCGGCAGAAGGCCTCATTAGGGAAAGCACGCCTCGGTTTAAGAACAGTTTCGGTTTAAGAACGGACTTCCGGAATGGATTAAGTTTGTAAACCTGAGGTACCACTGTGTCAGCTTCAGGTGCTATTGTGAAGGGACGGTAGAAACTTGTTACATTATTATTTTCACCGCAAACTGCTGAAAACAAGTCTATTCCTCTCTGCCAATTTTGGCATATTAACTTCTTTACATTTCACAAGCAGTAATTTATATGGATTACAGGGAGTCACATCCAAGCCCTGCGCTGCAATTTACATTGTTGACATCTGCAGGTCACCTTTTCCTGTTAACTCATCTGAGCCTCTGGGCCCAGGGATATATTTTTCCATTTGAATTACAAAATTAAATGAGTGCCGAGATAAGTAAATAAATGAAATCCATGTATTTCGTAATTTCCCATGAAAAGAAAAAGTGAGGAAAATATTACACTTGGCACAGTTGGATCTAATGCAACATTAATCTGATCTTACAAAATACATCTCTTTTATTATTATTATTTAATCTTTGAGGAGATTGCCAAGACCTTGGAAATCATGTTTTTTGGATGTGGGGGAGGAGGAGGAGGAGGAGGAGAGAGCGATGATGATGTGGAAATATGTACATTAAAAACTGTGCTGAATAATCTCAGTAAATCTCAACACACCAGTCTCTCCTGGCCTAACCTGCCTCACAGGGATGTTGTATGAGTTTAAAATGCAATTTCCCCCTGCTCAACAATTTACAGCCACATTTCATTAATACCTGTATAGTATTCATAGTATTCATTTGGTACTGTAGCACTTTATCATTACCGGATCATTTATGTGTTTTATATTTTTATGAACAAGGATGATCCAGTTTTCTTTTTTTAAAAAAGTGTGCACATGGAAGAGAAAATGAGTGTGTATTTTGTGTGTATGTGTGCATGAGAGATGGAGGAAGGGAGAGGGAGACAGACAGACATGTATGTCACCTTGAGCTCCTTGAGGAAATGAATATAAATAAATCTTTAAAATTGGGGAGAGGCTAGTGGCTTTTATGAGCTACTATGGATGGGGAGAAATTTAATTCAGCAGCATTTAAAGGCAAACCTAAGAATTCTGAAACAACATGTGAATTGAGGCAAAGTGATCCTTTGAAATTCACACTTCCTCCCATTTTAAAATGCTGTTCTCCAGCCAAGCAAATGCAAATATCAGAGTGAAACCTGCCTGAAAATGCATGTACTATAATACTGAAACTGACATACAAAAATGCATTCTATAAGAGAAAATTCCTTTGCAAAAAATGTGCATAGTAGGTTAATTTGGATATACAAAAATGTGTATTAGGAGAAATTTGCACTAAGATGCTGGTGGGTTTTCATAAGGCAATTTTTTAAAATAAAAATAATAATAATAAGGAACTGGTGTGTAAATGTTTAGAACTGAACTTATGACTGGAACAATCAGAAACTGAGAGAAGCTGAAATCGACAGATTTTCCTGACCCTGCGACCTGTGCACAAAGAGGTTGCCCACTCCCAATACACATTTACTCAGAAGTCATTTCCACCGTGTTCAGTGGTGCTTGCCTCCAGGAAAATGTACATTTGACTGCAGTCCTAAGTATGGCCAACCTTTTGCGTGTTCAGACCCAGAAACCTCCCCCCTAAATAAATTCACACTTGACTCAAATTTTAGTTTGGTTTTTGGCAGAATTTAGGCCACAACTTTATTGATTACAGAAAGTGAATGGTTCCATAGGCTCTGGTTCGACTAGCTCCCTGCCATGCAGGTAGTGCTGACCAAGGGTTCCAGCATAGGTCAGCCAAGGGTGAACACCTGGATAAGCGGAAAGCCGGAAACAGGCTATCTCTGCCACCCAAATGGACTCAGGCACGGGCACAACCCCCTCTCAGGGGTTGACCAAACCATCGAGTCCCTGGATTCCTTTAACGGAATACCCTTCACATAGGGATGGTGAGAACGTTCTCCCAGCCCTATCACCTGAACCAGAGCCTATCCGCAACCTTACAAGTTGTGACGATTTTCTACGCGGCAGGCGAAACCCAAATGGCAACAGCCAATCAGCCAAGTGGGGAAAATTCCTGCCGTGCCCCTGTCCCAACAACAGACAACACACGACGGCATAGCAAGGTCAAGCGCAAAAGCCCTAAAAGTAGGGAGAGGTGGGCGGGTGTTCCGAATGCACGCACCGAAAGAGGAAGCTCTGGGCCACGAGCATGTGTATATATAGGTCCCTCTATACATTAGACTTTGCCCCATTGGCCAGATTGAACCCAGCACCGAGGGACCTTCCAATCGGGTGTTGTGGCTGAACAATCGTACCCACCCACAGGGTGTTGGTTTTCTAGGTCTCACCGCAATGCGTGCCCTCTTTAAGGGAGGACCGATTTGCCAGACTAGGTCCCTGTTTAAAATGACCTTTTAGTCACCTCAGTGCATATGACTCCTCTGATTCACTCTCCCTCTTCTTAATCTCTTTGGATGCAGTCTGAAGAAAGCTAAGCACCCTTCTACTCCATTAGAGCCAAAGGAAATTCTACGCGCAGTTAAACATTCCTACTGATTTCACACCGATGGCACATCTGACTTTCTCAAGAGTGAACCCCATTTATGTGTCCTGGCGACAGACTATAACTAGGCTCTGTGCACATACCGTATATTTAAAGCAGACAACTTCCCACAGATGGCCCTGGGAACTGTAGTTCATCACTCACAGTGCTACAATTCCCAGCATACTGAAGAAACTACAGTTCCTGGATTCTTTGTGGGGAGGGGAAGTCATGTACATTAAATGTGCTTCAAATGTATGATGTGTACCCAGCTTAAGAATTAGATTCTGGGTTTTTTGGGGGGTGCGGGAAAAAGAAAATTACTTATTGTCCCATGGGATGAACAGCCCTCTGGAAGTATTTCTCAGAATGGCACTTAGGAATAAGCCTGATGCTTGCCTGCTTGAACAGAGCTTCAGTATCTGTTCTCACTCTGGGCAGACAAAGCAAAGCCTCAAAATAGCCCCCTCTTCCCTGGGGAGTCAGTCTCCCTAAGGGTTCACCTCCCTTCCAGTCCTTTAGAAAACAAAAAAGTGTTAGCATCCCACTACACATGGCACTAGGACATCTTGCCAATGTGTAAAGTGCATTTCAGAAGCCCAGCTCATATCATAGACCATTGTGTGAAGAGGTGAGTGAAGTAAAATGCCAGCCATTTCCTTATCTTGGGGAGATGAATTAACTGTGCAGTTACTGCTTCCCTCAGCTATCAACCTGCCTAATCATTATCTCTGAGATCTGCTGAAACTGAAAGCAGCCACTTATTCACCCACCCCATCCACATCAGAAATTTGATCGGTGAGGATGCATGGTGTCACCCAGCTGCAGTTGAGGAGTCCAGGGGCTGCTCAGGCAAGTCAAACTGTTTGTCCATCTAGCTCTGTCTTGTCTACACTAACTGGCAGTGGTTTTCCAGGCTTTCAGAAAGGAGTTTCTGCTTACCCTACCTGGAGATCCCAGGGATTGAACCTGGGACCATCTACATGCAAAGCAAATTCTCTGCCAGCTAAGCTACGGCTCTTCCCCATTCTCCCTACCATTTCTACCATATTTCCACCTCCCCCTATTGCATGTGCAGATCTAGCTAATAATAAAAAATAATAAAAATTTATTATTTGTACCCTGCCCATCTGGCTGGGTCTGCCCAGCCACTCTGGGCGGCTTCCAGCAACATTAAAATACATTACCACATCACAGATTAAAAGGTTCCCTGAACAGGTCTGCCTTCAGGTGTTTTCTAAATGTCATAGCTGTGATTATTTACATATTTATTACATTCATGCCCCACCTTTTCCTCCAAGGAGCTCAAGGTGGCATACATTGTTTCCTACCTCTGCATTTATTTATTTATTTATTTTCTTTCTTTTTAAAATAATTTTTATTTGGTTTTACAAATATAAAATTATAATAATACCAGAACACACATCCACAATTAAAAGACTCCTCCGAATCTCTGGACTTCCCACCTTCCCCTCCATGGGTTCTGTTGATAAACTGCATCTTTTTTCGGTAATCCATGTTTTTTTAATAACTCCATTATCTCCATAGTACTCATTACATTTCAAGTGTAATTGCAATCCTGCTAATGTTTTCATCTGCTTACAGTGGTCTCCAAGATAAATTATATTTTTTCCCATTCCTTATTGAAGTTTTGGTCTTCTTGGTTCCTGAGCTTTCCGGTCAATTTTGCCATTTCGGCATAGTCCAGCAGTTTAATTTGCCATTCTTCTCTGGCAGGGACTTTATCTTTTTCCATCTCTCCTATCTCTGCATTTCATCCAACCAGCAACCATGTAAGGTAGATTAGGCTGAAAGGCACACTGACTGGCCCAACGTCACTCAGTGAGTTTTCTGGCTACAGGATACAGAAGGGTGTGTGAGTGTGTATTGAAATGATCCTACCATACAAAGGTAACATTTGCACTTGATGCCCCGCCCACTTTTCCCTCTGGCCCCACCCACCACTGCCTTGTGCCCCAGATGGGAATATGGACCCCAGGCTAAGAAATGTTCTCCACCCCTGCTCTGGCGCTTCCAGCCCCGCTGCCTCCTGTTTTGGCTTCTGGGCATCAGAGCATATTTTGCAACAAGACAAAACACAAGCGTGACTCCTCTGCTGGCTATGGAGCCAGTGCTGAGTTCACGTTGGTGCCAGCGATGAGCATCCAGCAAATCTGTTGATTTCTCCCTCTGGCGGAAATGCTGCCCAGCTTTCCTTCCAAGCCAGGCTTCAAGCTGTTCGGTAGGATGTTCCATCCTGAAAATGCCGGTTGAGAAGCAGAGAGGAAAAGTCCTGTGATTAACAGGAGAGGCTTAAGGCTTCCAAAGAGGGTTGGCTGAACACACACAAATGCACACTCATGCATGCTCGGGGCTTTCCTTCTTACAGAAATGTTAAAAGGATCTCTCCCCCTGAATTTCTGATTCCTCCTCCCCTTTCCTGAACTCAGGGGGACAGTAATTGTTTTGTTGTTGTTTTTCCTGAGAGGCTTAATTCTTATCAATAAATTATGGAATTCCTTCCCCTCTCTGGCTGTTTCAGTCTTAAATTCCTTTCTTGTAGCTTCTTGGGATGAGCTTACAAGTGTTTCCCTTTGGCTAGATAACACACAAACACTGCTCCTTCTTCAGCAAAGGTTGAAAGTTTATCGTCAGCTTTTCTCTGCATTGTAAGAGGTCTGAATTACAGGCCTCTGCTGCAAAGCCACAGTTGTGACTGGAGCAAATGGGAGCTTCCCTCTCCATGCAAACATCAGGCATGGAGGAGGAAGTGTTCTGGACTGGCACCAGAGCAGGGGGCAAAGGGTTAAATCGCCTTCCGTATTTCCCATGCTGGGGTCCACTCTGCAACTGCTCCCCAATGCACTATTCCTGAAATAAAAACCATGCACTCACTGACAAACAGTACGATTTGCATCGCATGCAGTTTGACCCTTAAGCTGAGGTCTTTCCAAGCACTGGCTGCTACCAGAGGTCTTTTAAACTCAAGAGATGGGGAATCAGCAGCCCTTCCAGATGCTGTTGGCTGGCAACTCCCATCAGCCCTGCCCATTGGCCATGCTGGCTGGGACTGATGGCAGTTGGATTACTACTGGGGGGGTGATCTGTTTGTAGCCCACTTGGCCTGGAAAATTGTGCGCATAAAGAGACAAATTTGGGGGCGGCCTAGAGTTCTTTCCTGCAGTTATCATGGGTAGAAAAGAAGCACGCATGCGTGGAAAGGAGTAGTGATGTGGTCCGATGAAATTTGTTGCTCTGTCACACCACACCCACAGGTGTGATGAAATGTAGTGCAGCATGCAGCTGTATCAGTCAAAAAGCCACAGTTCCATGATACAACAGGTACCGTGGTGTGAAAGGAAGATTAGAAAAGGGGACAGCAAGACTAGCATTATAATAAGGGAAACTAACATGGTGTTCCCTTTGTCTGAATGCACCCAAAGCAAAAAGCAGCCAACCTAGAACCTAAAAAGCCAGAGCTATTTGGAATGTGCAGCCTCTGCTCAGAATAAACCAGACATTATACTGAACATACCAAGGTGGGTTCCTGCAATCCCACTTCCCAAATACATTCATATTCAAATAATGTGTGACCAAAGATTCCAGCCAATCCTTAATATATGTATGCGGGTTTTTCCTCTCCTTTTAAAAGTCCTGTATCACAGATCTCTGCTGTTAAGCAACAAATATTCTCAAGATGTACACTTCTCATTCCCACCTGTGTGACCATATTTTTATAGGATCTTTCCCCTTGGCAATTCAGCCAAAGGTAGTCAGTTGCCTGACATGCAGCAACCTGCTTCTGGCCAAGCTAACACATCGGATTTCACACGGCTGATTATGCTTTTGTCAAAGCTGCAAAAACCAATCTCCCCTCCTGTCATAGGTCAGGCGGCTTTGCTTTGTCCAAGGGAGGGGAGCGGATGGAGAAAGCTTCTGGATGACCACAAAAGGTTTGCATGGCAACAAGTGGGTTGCATCCCTTGAAAGCTGCTTCTCTGTGTCATGACAGTGAAGCTCCAGGTTTGAGGTTTCTGCCCCACATCAGTAGACCTCCACCCCATGGCCCGTCCATGTACCTGTGATGTGCTTGCCCTCACAGCATAAGTGGGCCAGGTCAGCAGCTCTTCCACAAAGCTGCCATGTTAATTTCCCACAATGCCCTTGACACATGACATCAATCTAAGGCATTGTGGGAAATTAACTTGGTAATTCCAAGACCCATCTGACTTGCACAAAAACATTGCTTAATGGAGGGGAAAATAGGAAGCAGCCTGCACCAAGTCAGTCCATCAGTCCATCTAGCAATGCCTCTCCAGAGCTTCAAAGAGACAGAAGTCTTTCCCAGCCCTACCTTGAAATGCCAGATTTACTTAACATTTTGTATATGATGGAAATTGGATCAGTTAGCAGTGGTTTCTGACATATTTCATTTTATTGCTGGAACAAACACACACACAAACACACACACACACGAAGGTTTCTTCTTAATCTTTTATCTTTGCATTTCTATTGCTGCATTTCTAAGTTTAATTTAGATTGCAGTCATCATATGCAATATCAATTCTTCCTAGCTTTCTGCTTTTCCAAGAATCCCAGCAGATGGAGAGTTTGGAATCTGGGAGTCCTCCAGTGCCAGACTCAAAAGC
This sequence comes from Darevskia mixta, assembly GCA_034641385.1. Classification (NCBI taxonomy): domain Eukaryota; kingdom Metazoa; phylum Chordata; class Lepidosauria; order Squamata; family Lacertidae; genus Darevskia; species Darevskia mixta. Next base: position 2,493,776 of record JAWWNH010000024.1, on the reverse strand, counting down.
ACGACCCTTTTCACAATCCACTCTTGGCACAAATTAAGAAACCCTCCAAATTCGATTGCTCAGTCATTTAGCGTGACTGCCTATCTAAAGTGGCTACCTCAGAGGCTCACCTTAAGAGAGGATTCCTTAAGAATTCAGTCTATTTCCAGGGTCCGTAACTTTCATTTCACCAGGAAGGCTGTAAGTTCTCTGCTAAGCCTTAGTTTACCTCTTTTTCCCTATAGTTAATCAAAATTTCATTAATATGTATTGTGCGAATATGCACATATTGTTCTAGCCCTACATTGTTTCACAGGCTAAGTACCACAACTGAAATGAATGTCCCCTGTGCAGGGTGGGATAGTGGTTAGTGCAGGGGTAGGCAACCTAAGGCCCATGGGCCGGATGCGGCCCAATCGCCTTCTCAATCCGGCCCACAGACGGTCTGGGAATCCGCATGTTTTTATATGAGTAGAATGTGTCCTTTTATTTAAAATGCATCTCTGGGTTATTTGTGGGGCCTGCCTGGTGTTTTTACATGAGTAGAATGTGTGCTTTTATTTAAAATGCATCTCTGGGGCATAGGAATTCGTTCATTTCTTTTTCCAAAATATAGTCCGGCCCACAACATGGTCTGAGGGACGGTGGACCCACCCACGGCTGAAAAAGGTTGCTGACCCCTGGGTTAGTGTGTTGGGTTCTGATCTCCCCTCAGTTATGAGGTTCCCTGGGTGACTTAGGACACTTGGCCATCTTTCAGCATAACTACTTCACAGAGGTGTTGTGATGATAAAATGGGGAGGGTGCAGATGTAGCCATCTTGAGCCTCTTGTAGGAAATGTGAGAGTACACACCTAATGAGAAACCTTCCATTTGTGGGGTTTTCCCATAAGGATATAGGAAGGTGCCTTAATACCAGGTGAGATGAGCTGCCCAACTGACCCAGTATTGGTTATTCCCGTTGCTACCTGGACTCAACCCATCAGCTTGCAAAGGCTGCACTGTACCACTGGGTGATGATGGTCCCTTCGCTGACAGTTCCTAGCAGACCATGCAATATATTAAATAAATCCTTCCTATGGTTTTCTTTGTTACATTGCCAAGATCTTGCAGGAGCAGCAGCTAGATGCAAAACAGGTTAGGAAGTATAATATTTAATCTGTTACTGTACATTATGCTTCATCTATCAAACAGAGTGTGAACGAACCCAGCTATCTGTTTAATGAATGCATTCTGAAAGAATTCGGATCCCGCAGAAGTGCATATTTTGTAAAGCTGTCTGGCTATGATGAATCGGAACGATGCAGCTTATTATTAATTAAACCCAAAGATCAGCGAGGCTGGTGATGGCTCTTTGCATACACTCTTCACTTCAGTGAATCCTACTGTTTATTTCCCAGCCCTTCTAATGAAATGCCAGAATTGCCAGCATATTATTATTTTTCCCCCATTAACAAATAAATTTGAATGGATCCATCCTAAATATTCAAGGGGTGGTGGTGGGAATATCTTCATTACAGAAGAAAAACATCAGGCAATTAGCCTGGAGGATACTGCAGGTGACACAGTTGTGACATTAACCAGCTCACGTGTATAAGATTTGCAAAAACAAATTTCTCTGCTTCCCACCTTCCTAAAGAATTTTTAAGGTTGTTTTTTTTTTTTTGAGTGAATATAGATGTATTATTTGAAAGACCATTATTCATGGTGAGATCTTTAACTGCAGTGTGAAGCCAACTTAACTGTGGCCTTGGAACTTCCAGCATACGTAGCACAGGGTCAAATGCTGCATCAGCCACTGGTGTCCCACTGGTGTGTCAGACAGGCAGCCCATGTTTAAAATATATATTTAACAGCACGGATTACCAACTTGAGTAAAATATTGGGGGGGGGGGTGGCAGGTAAGCCCCGCCCCGCAATATTGATCACCTGACACAGTGCAGGCACACCATTTGAATGGCAATGCCCATCAACTTGGGGAGGGATGGCCCCCTCAAATATTTTATTGTGTGTGGGGGGGAAGACCCCTCGGCCCCTAGGAGTTGGCTCCTATATAACAGCACATCCTAGGAACACGCCATCGCTCTCTGCTGGTGTGGAATAATGAGGCAAATTTTATTCCTCCTCAAGTCAAACTAAGATGTCGGAAAAACTCTACCCCTCCACCACGTCAGATATGCCCCCCCCCACAAAGCCTCAAGTGACTCTGTTCTGTGCTGATGAAGAATTTACCTCTGCCCATCTCAAAATGCTCCACTTCTACACACTGCAAGGAGGTGTCAAGAGTGGATGATTTTTAATACAAAATGACCACAAATGTTTCTTCTCTGTGCTCATTCAGTGCCATTATTCTGATTGTTATCATCACCACCATCTTTATTAAGGGCACGTAGGCTTCACCCTTTAGCCAAACAATGCTCTAATATGGTTCCTGCCTTCAGGCTCACAATCTGAAAAAGACACAAGGACAGGGTAGCTCCTGCCACACATTTCTTCCTTTGAGCAGCTGACTTGGCCACAGTTACGATCCTCTTCCTTCCCTGATATCAGTGGCTGTTCACGCTATCTCACCATCCCGCTACCACCACATCCAGGATCAGAGATGGTGACAGTGTCCAAACCAGGAGGGTAAAACACCAAAGTGTTGGTGAAAAACGGGGGCGCGGGGATTCAAATCAGTTAATAATGGGTTCATGGTCAACAGTTGATTTGTTCTACCAGGTGTAAATTTTGACTCAGTTTTTAAAATGCCTTTTCTCTTTCTTCCTTGGTGGTACTCTTCTCCCTCCCCTCTCCCCCCGTCCCCCAAAATTCCCTTGTTTCCAGAAGGTCATTTCATTTTTCATTCTCCTTCTCTGAGCAGATCTCTTTTCTTTAATTTTATTTAATTGATGATAACTAATTGGCTCCCACTTTGGGGAAAAGTGCCATCAGAGCCTGCTGGGTTTTTAATTTTTTGTCCTTCCTAAGTAGCATCTCAGGTGGAGGTCTGGAAATTAAAACCTCTTTTCTTTTCTTTTCTTTTCTTTAAAAAAGGGAATAATATGGTGAAGGTTATTAACTTACTGGTGAGCTCTGTATTTTGCTTCACAGGTACTCCTCTCTTTCACTTTGAGGACTAGCTGCTGCTATGAACCCCTTTTGTGTAAGAACATATCCTACATAGGGAGGTGGCAGAGTCAAGCTCCCGGACTGCAGCTCAGCAGGAGGCTGACCTCCATTCATTTGGGTCTAAACAAATGCCTCTGAATACCAGTTTGGTGGGAATCACAGGTGGGCCAAGTGCTGCTGAGGTCATCTCCTGCTCGGGTGCTTCATGCAGGCATGTGTGGTTGGTGACTGTGAGAACAGAAGTCTAGACTAGATGGGACATTGGCCTGATCCAACAAATTCCCCTTATCTTCTTATGCTTGGATCAAGAAGAGCTATACTGAACCAGATACAAGCAGGAATGCAAGAGACTCACTGTGCCGCTACCTGAACTGGGCAGCCTGAAGGGATGCCTGAATGTGTGTTCTCCCTGTGTGAGAGCCAGTGTGGTGCAGTGGTTAAGAGCAGTAGACTCATAATCTGGGGAACCGGGTTCGCGTCTCCGCTCCTCCACATGCAGCTGCTGGGTGACCTTGGGCTAGTCACACTTCTTTGAATCTCTCAGCCCCAGTCACCTCGCAGAGTGTTTGTTGTGGGGGAGGAAGGGAAAGGAGAATGTTAGCCGCTTTGAGACTCCTTCAGGTAGTGATAAAGCGGGATATCAAATCCAAACTCCTCCTCTTCTTCTTCTTCCCTGCTCAAAAATGGTGCTCAAAAGTAGAGGGGCCAAGGGTCCTACTTTATAGAAGACAGTCCTCAGTTTGAAGGAATCCTTTACTTGAAGAGTTGTCCTGTCCATGTCCGGTTTAAAGATAAGGAACAACAAGAAGGAAGAGGTGGGGCAGGACTTGAACTTGCCCAGTTTTGGGGGAGCTTGCGGGTGGGGGCTTATCCTTCTATTCTATTGCAGACGTGCTTCTGAGTAAGCCTGCATCTTTTTCCATTGCGAATTACGAGAACGGCAAGTGCTCTCTCCCACCTATGGTGCTGAAGATGGGGAAATTTCCCCCACTTTCGTTTTCAAAAGAAAAAAAGCCCTTTCTGGTGCGGATGAGTTTCTGTCTAGATTGAAGCTTTTGTGTTGCCCTCCAGCGCCACCTTGCTGCCCATCACAGTATCGTTTACTGCTTTTTCAAAAGGCTCCTTCACCTCTTTGGTTTCTGCTCCCCACCACCAGGAACTCTCAACCACGACAGGAAGCCCTTGGACCACCCTCTCCCTCCTCAAACTGGCCCTGTGAGACAAGCAATCCCACTTGCTCCCACTTGCATCTTGCTCCTCTTGCATCTCCTGTGACGGTTCTCCTCTGTGTCTCTTTATTGCAACCTCCCTTACAACACCCCTGTGAGGCTCAGGTAGTAACTGGTCCAGTGAGACTCACAGCAGCGAGATCTGTACCTGGTTCTCCCTGGTGATGGGCCAATGCTGTAACCTCCATATATATATATCTTTCTCCTCTTTATATCCCACTCAGAGCCGTGGAGATTGAGGGTGCTGTATGCGATCATGGTGAGAAATGTATTCAGAATAAATCCTGGTCAAGCTTGAGGCAAGGATAGTGTTTGGCTGTTGAATATTAGGCACTCTTGGAGTGGAGAGACCTGGGTTCAAACCCATGCCAAGCTATGACACTCACTAGGTGTCCTTTGGCCTAGTCTCTATCTCTGAGCATAACCTGCCACTGACCTGCAGTCCTGCCTCTAAATCAGGGCTTCCCAAACTTGGGTCTCCAGCTGTTTTTTTGGACTACACCTCCCATCATCCTTAGCTAGCAGGATCAGTGGTAAAGAATGATGGGAATTATAGTCTGAAAACAGCTGGAGACCCAAGTGCTCTAAAGCAGGGGTCAGCAACCTTTTTCAGCCGTAAGCCAGTCCACCGTTCCTCAGACCATGTGGTGAGCCGGACTATATTTTGTGGGGGGAAATGAACAAATTCCTATGCCCCACAAATAACCCAGAGATGCCTTTTAAATAAAAGCACACATTCTACTCATGTAAAAACACGCTGATTCCTGGACCATCCGTGGGCCAGACTGAGAAGGCGATTGGGCCGCATCCGGCCCACGGGCCTTAGGTTGCCTACCCCTGCTCTAAAGGACTGATTCCTCCTTTACTTGCCATGCAAATGGGCCTTTTTATAGCCCCATTGTAAAGTCCACCCACCTCACACCCTTCCTGGGGTCCTGGATCATGCTCTACTCCCTGCTACATTTTTGGAGATAGGCAGGTAACATTCAGCAACGTCTAAGTGAATTACTAGAATCAGACAGGAGCTAAATCACAACATTTTCCCAACAGGATCCCCATCAGTCCTTGCTGGAAGATGGTATTTACGTCCTCAGTAAAATGTTCCTTTGCAGATGAGCAATTGTTACCCTAACCACTGCAAAGTGGTCTCTGGATCTATTTTAAGCTGCATAATGTACTATTCAATATCCTTTTGATTATGGCAGAGATTTGAGCCTTTACTTGAAGAGCACGTCCCTGTGTGCAAGTTTTGTTGATGTGAGTACTGCAAATGTATTATTTACGACAGCGAAAAGTTCCCCCCCCCCCCGCTGCCTCCTTTCGCTGTTTAAGGCAGCGCAGGTGCTTTTTGCAAGACCCTTTGCTGTGTCTCAGGAATGACTACAGCTCCACCTAGTGGGAAAGCATGTGGGCCTTTTCCTACATCCTGTTATCGCCAATCTCTTACGGCAAAGGTTCCCCATGTTTTAAAATGGGTCTTGTTTGTGCATATTGAAGGCCTGTTCTTTTTAGGAAGCAGAAAATGGAGGGTGCTGTATATTTTGGAGTGAGCTCAAGGAGATTTAACAACAGCTCTGAAAGTTTCCCACTGCCTGATATCATTTATTAGAAGAAGCAAAAATAAGCCACAGCTCAGTGGGACTCCAAATGCTTGCAGGCATCCCCCGACTCTTAAAAAGGAATCTTCTGTATCTAGGGCAGATTCCAAACTCATCAAAAGCCTTAGCGCACAGCAGAATAGACTTGATAATAACAGAAAGTGGGATGATCCCAGGGCAGATAGAATAATAGAATTGCAGATTTGGAAGGAGATCTCTGCTTGAAAATCTCTAATGAAGGAGAGTCCACAATCTCCTGAGGGAGTCTCTCCCAGCTCTTACCATCAGGAAGTTATTCCTGATGTTTAGTGGGAATCTCCTTTCTTGTAACTTGAAGCCATGGCTCGAGTCCTACCTTCCAGAGCAGGAGAAAACAAGCTTGCTCCATCCTTCATGTGACAGCCCTTGAGATATTTAAATCTCCTCTCAGTCTCCTCTTTAACAGGCTAAACATACTCAATGCCTTCAAACATTCCTCATAAGGCTTGGTTTTCAGACAGCTGTTGCAGCAAAAGACAACCACCACAATGCAGTGGTGTGGCTAACTTCTCGCCCTTCAGATGTTGCTGGACTACAGCTACCATCATCCCTGACTAGTCGTCATGACAACCAGGGCTGATAGGATCTGGAATCCAACATCATCTGGAAGTCCACAGGTTCCCCATCTCTACTCCAGAGGAAGAGTGGGTACCATTGCCTTCACTCTGATTGGTTCCAAGGCAAGGCTTCCAATGAAGAAAAATGTATGATGTTGGCACAAGCTATGGCAACTTGTAGGAGTGCTGTTGCTACTGGTGTTAAGTTTCCTACAAGCCTTACACCCTTTCACGGCCCCCTCCCCCAATGTACCAAAATGCTCTTGGGTTTCTTTGCTTTAATTGAATTTATAGCAGAGTTTAAAAGCTTGGAAGCGGGAACTATCCAGTCCCACCACCAGCTGTTCTGTCTCATTCTCGTGACAGCAACATTGCTTTAAAAAGGTTAATAAAACACACAAAAGTCCCACTGGTAAAAGGGAGAAAGGGTTCTTCACCTGCTTCTGCTTCATATTTACAAGAATGGCTTGGGATTCTAAACTCAAATGGTGGGAGCTACCGGTAGTTCCATGGATGCCTCATTCAGGAGAGATAGAGTGATAGATAGATAGATCTAGATGATAGATAGATGATAGATAGATAGATAGATAGATAGATAGATAGATAGATAGATAGATAGACAGATTTGGCCTCCTGAGGTTTGATCATGGTGCTGGAGATGAATGGAGATGTATCAACTCTGGCATCTCAAAGCTCTGCAATTTGCTGCCAGAGAGAGGAAGGACCGGAGGATTCAATGGAGGATGGGAAAGAGACCTTTCAGTTTCTATTAGGGATGGGGATTTAGCCAAGCAGGCAGGAATAACTCCCCAAGTCCAAGAACGAAAACAAGGACTGCAGGTTCTTCTCCTGTTATAAGGACTGAAAGAGCCAGTTGCCATCAGCTGTAGGAAACAGTCCTGTTAAAAACGAGGATTCTCAGGAGGAAACTTCCCAGGTGAAGAGAGACAGGCATGCACAAACACCTTTGCTGCATAATATTTTTTTTACGTACCACCCTGCAAGGTGGGGAAAACATCGCCGCTGCCAGTGTACAGTAAAACCTGTCAGTGCCCATGGTCCCTTCCCAGTTATCCCATTGCAGATGCTATTCGCAGTCTCCCCCTCTTCTTCTTCTTTTTTAAAAAAGTTTTTAAATTAACATTTAAATTATTTTCAATCCTTTCTTTGACTACATTTCCCTAATAATCATTTCTTTCATGATTGCATCCCTCTCCTTATAATTGTAGCATTCCTCCCACTTTCTTTTGATTTCCTTTGATGCTCGTTTCTCCCTCCATTCTTTCTTCAGTGAAGTTTAGCCCTCCTCTTGCCCTCTGGATCTAACTCCCTTCCACAGGTTAGTAGCCATTGATCCATCCATTCTTTTTCATCTTACTTCAGAAATTATTAAAGACTCTGCTGCTTTTCACTATCAAAATCCTCTTGGACTTCAGTTTTGTCCTATTCCTAGGTTAATTGTTTAACTCCCTTTTCTTCTTGTGCTTTCCCATCTTATCTTTTTCTCTCTAACTCATTCCTCCTTCTGAGAGGCATCCGTTTGCCTTCTGTGAGGGAAGGAAGCAGCTACTCATGATTGTCATATGATCTCTCCAGTTACAGGTAGGTAGCCGTGTTGGTGTGCCGTAGTCGAAACAAAATAAAAAAATTCCTTCCAGTAGCACCTTAGAGACCAACTAAGTTTGTTTTTGGCATGAGCTTTCGTGTGGTATCTGAAGAAGTGTGCATGCACACGAAAGCTCATACCAAGAACAAACTTAGTTGGTCTCTAAGGTGCTACTGGAAGGAATTTTTTTAATATGATCTCTCGTTTGAGAGCCAGTGTTCTCTAGTGGTTAAAGCGTTGAACTAGTACCCAGGAGACCAGGGTTCAAATCCCCACTCATCCATGAAGCTCACTGGGTGACCGTAGGCCAGTCACTGTGCCTTTCAGCCCAACCTACCTCACAGGGTTGTTATGGGGATTAGACGAGGAGGGGTAGAACCATGTGTGCTGCTTGGAGCTCCTTGGAGAAAAAAGTGGGCTATAAATACATAAAATAAAATAAGATGACATCCTTCTTGCACCTGAGCAAATCTCAAACATGGTAGGGCCAGAGGGTGAATGCTGAGGTGAAGGCTAGGAAAGGGAAACATTCTGGCCTGTATCATAGATGCAAAAAGGGCAGAAGGCCACAATGGTTGTCCCAGACTGAGACAGGATTTTGGATCTAAGGAAGGAAAAAAGGAATGGGAATATAAGAACAAGAGAATCTTGTTTGGATGAAGCTATAGAACAGAGAGGAAGCAAGAGGGAATTGCCATGAGCTCCTCAGCTCCTTCAGGATCCAGCATGATTTGGCAGCCCCAAATGGACCAGGAAGAGGAGGAAGACCCATTGGCCCATCTAGCTCAGTACTGTCTACACTGGGTGGCAGCAGCAGTCCAGGAGGTGCCCCCCCGGCAGTCTGCAGAAACCAGACTCTGAATACCCATTCAGTACAGATCATTTTGAGTGGAGTCGTATTCTCCTGCCAGGGAAAAGAGCGCTGGTGGCCATGGTCCAATCCGCAACAAATTGCCTTTGTTCTTCCAATTAATTTCGCCTTCCGCTTAGTGTGCAGCACATGTATAATTAGCTCTCTGAAATGAGAGGGAAATGTTGTTCTGGAAAAAAGCGTATGAAATACCCCAAAGAGACCATCCAGCCAGCTCTCCCCAGTGTTCTCCATCATATCTGTTACCACTTTAATTACCAGTGAGCTGCCTTGTTTAAAGTTATTTTATGGATGAGGCCTTCCCCGCTATTAGGAATGCGGCAATGTAGAAAAGTGGTGGGAAGTGTCACAGAAACTGCATTTTTCTGTATGGATCTGACATTGTGCATGTGCTCCCTTTAGCTGGGTCAGAAAACCCTGTGGTGTGAATGTCTGGATATAACATCCTTGCGGTGGGTGGGCGTGGGGAAAGAAATCGAAACATAAAACGTTTCTATTTGGAAAAACCTTGGCTGGCGTTTTCAAGTGTTTTACTTGAAAACTCAAGCAGACCAGTTATTCCCCACCTTTTAGCATGTCTGCTATATAGGCAATGTGGTGTAGTAGCTGGACTAGGATTTGGGAGAACAGGGTTCAAATCCTCACTCAGTCATGAAGCTCATTCAGTGACCTTGGGCCAGTCACTGTCCCTCAGTCTAACCTGCCCCATGGGATTTATGTGAGGGTAAAATGAGGATAAGGAGAACCATGTACACCACCTTGAGTTTGTCCTCCTCTATCCTCCCCATCAGAATGCCAAGTTAACCCAGTTTCTGCACCAATGAAAGCTGCATTCTAACAGCCACAGACTTTGCCTGTAATTCTGGGAGATGTGTGCTGCTCATGTCTCCTAATCTGAGACTCCAACTGTTCAGTTTCCTTGATTCAATTCTCTCAGTTGCAGCAAGCTCCAGAGAACATCCATTCTTCCCCCACTTGTACTCCCATTGTCAATTGTCAGTCTAGCAACTGTTTTAAACACAAACACACCCCCCCATATCCAACTGGTACAAATGTATGGGAACTTAGGACTAATGTTAGCTTTCTCTCAGATTCCCTTTTGTCCTCCTCTTATAAAAGGTTTTCAGAATTTTCAGCACTGGACAGTTCTCTCTCGACTGCATCTTTGTTAATAATCTCACTTCTGATTTTATCCTGCCTGCTTTTAAACTGGCTGGATACATATTTACTACAGTCTTCCTCAACCTGGTGCATTCCAGATATTTAAGAGTAGCACTCTCGTCAGCCCTGGACAGCTCAGCTTAGCTGACTGGGACTGATGGGAGTTGGAATGGGGGTTACCAATGTTGTGCTTTCCAGATGCTGTTGAACTACAGTTCTCATGTTGGCTGGAGCTGATGGGAGCTGTAATCCAACATCTGGAGGGCATCACATTGTCTACCCTAAACTAGAAGATGACAAATTAGACGAGGTTTCATTTGCTACATATATATTTCACCTTCATCCAATGGCATTCAGGGTTACTAAAGCAAACACAGTTTTTAAAGAGTAGATTGGTGGCCTCTTTAGATCTAGATGTTGTGGGACTCCAACTCCTATCAGCTCCAGCTACCATGGCCAATGATCAGGAATGATGAGAACTAGGGGTTCAACAATGTCTGGAGAGCACAGTGTTGGTTACCCCAGTTTTAGATACTGATGCAGCATACTCTAGTGATTTCCTCTCACAATGGAACAATCGCTAGTTCTTTTTAAGCTCCTGATCATTCCTGTATCACCACATCCTTACCTGCCCCATGTCACATATGATGTCAGATATGGGGTGGGTAGATGCAATTGTGGGAAAACAGCTACGGATCAGGATCCGTGCCAGGCCTGATTAGGCCCACTGTCTGGAGGCTCCCCATCTTTATCCTAGAGCTCTATGGCCTGCTCTACCTTCCTTCAGGGTATCCTGTGTCCTGGCTCCTATTTGAAGATCATTGACTTACAGCACAATTGTTGCCAAGGTGTTTATTCCAGAATACATTACAATGCCCACATGTAGATCAGACTACAGGTTACACAATTCAGAAGTTTATAGCAGAGCTCTAGGATACATGGCTAATGTAAGACATTGTCTCTGCATTTGACATGCCCCCTGAGCTCCCCCTTTGGAGAGTGGGGTGGGCTCAGTAATTCACATTATTATCATCCCAAGCCTTGAAAGTGGGCAAGCAAACAAGCACTCCTGCAAGTAGGCTGGACTTGCTCATGCTGGCACAGCCAGCACTGCATCCTTGGAGATGAAGGCAAAGTGGATAAAATTGGTTCACTGTCTGATCCAACCTCAGAGCCTCCTCAGAGGTGTGGTGCACTTCTATGATGAGAGGCAGTGCCAAAGACAAGTCAGGTGGCTGCTCCTCAGTTCTCAGGATGTCTGATGATATGGGGCCAGGACCTTTACTTGACAACTTGCTCAGTCCCTCCCTGGTGTACAGATCATTATCTCCCAAACCATTGGGCCCCACTTCAGGATCCACTTCCATGGCCTCATTGTTCTGCTCAGCCCTATGAAGTTGTTTCCATGGGACTAATGACACCCAAAACTTTGAGTTACCCCTGGAAAATTGGTTGCCACAACAGTATTTTCTGTCCTTTGGTGGGCATATCAGGAGCTGATAGCATAAGCTAAGTTGATGTACATCAACACCTTCCTGACTTTTCCCACCAAAAGGAGGTTCATGTGCCATTATTATTGTTTTGCCACTTTGCAGAGTTCATTCTGCTTCTATAAGCTGCTGAAGAGCATAACAATTTATGCAAAACAACAACAGCCCCAAAGCAAAGCAAAACAACAACAAAGAGTTTGAGTGCAAATTTGTTTCCTCCACAGAGTTTTATGCAGTCAACAGAATCCACCTCTCCATGCCATTATAATCTGAGTATGCTTGGACTAGTTTTTTTTTTATTACAGCACAGACCACAAACTGGAAAGGAAGAGAGTGGAAGAGACATAATTGCGCACTATCATTACTGAGCGCTAAATGGACCCCATGGAGCATAATGCAGAGGAGCATGCTTCCTCATGGTGCCTTTAGTTCCCCAGGGGGGTCTGTTAAGTACTTTGTAGTTCTATCTGCCAGCCTGAAAAGCAGCCACCACTGGGAGTAGAGCTTAATGTCCAAATTCCCAAATCATTTAGAGCAAGAAATATGTTCACGCTTGACTCATGGGGAAGCAGAAATGTACATATCAGAATTCAGGATGGGATGCCAGATAAACAGATAACAACTAAAGAGTCTCCAGTGCCTTTTATCAACCAGGCTGCACATATGATTTATGGATAACTAGCGATAAAACGTTAAGGGAGTTTTGCTCTGGAAGCAAAGGTATGTTGGCCAAGGAGGAGCTGTCCAGTGCTGAAATCCAGGCAATTGTTTATAGCCTAAAACTAAAGCAACCTCACTCTGCTTGTGGCCCTCTATGTTTTGTGGGACTACAACACCCATCAGCCCCAGGCAGCATAGCTAATGGCAAGATATTATGGGAGGTGTAGCCCAACATCATATGGAAGATATCTGACCTAGAGCATTGGCACTGAATAAAAAGGGCCAATTTAAACACAATGGCTGTGTGCTCCTCTTCTGCCTCCTATTGTATGCATGGCTTAGTGGAGAGGAGAGGTAGGAGACAATGCAGCTCTGAGACTTTTTCATCTGCCAGAGCTCCAGGATAATTGATGGGCCCCTTTTCTTGTGGCAAATGATCCATGACCCATTATCACCCCACAAAGAGCAGCAGCAGTGTGTGTGTGTGTGTGATGATATGAAATGTATTAAGATCTGTATAACTGCTATCCTATGCCTACTGTGGGTCAGCTCAACTGACCTCAGTGATGCTTATGTTTGATAGGTCATAGCTTTAATGAGATCTGTGGCTTGCCGCAATCCTATATAACCTCTCCTGTAAACACGTTACCATTTACATTGTTAGGGTGAAAGCAGGGACCCCATTAAAAAATAAAAGGAAAGAAGCAACCAGTCTATGTTTGATTTCTCCCCTCATTCTTTGACTTGCTTGTTATGTTAACCTGTCACAAGAAACTCAAAAGCCTTATCACCTCAATTCATTTGCTAAGATCAGTAGGCTAGCTTAGAGGACACAGGGTAGGCTATGTAGCACACACAGCTCTGCTCTCCTATGCCTTACCCTGCTGCCCATCCCAAGTATCTGCTGCCTTTGGCAGCTGCCTCACTCTGCCTAATGGTTGGGTCGGCTCTGCTCAGGGTTCAGGCAAATTGTTTCAAGTTAGTAGCCCATCCGCTGCTCCTTGAGAAGCATTGCACAGAGGCCTTTCTCATTTTGCCTGGAGGGAGGGTTTCATCACAACCGTGCAAGGCCCACTCATGGTTGCTGCAGGAAACATCTAAGAGGTAGGGTTATAATCTCGTCCTGGGTGTCTGCTGTTGCCTCCTTTGAATCGCAGCCCAGATATGGCAGCTGCTTCATTTTCAGTGCTCTTCTTCCCCTGTCCTTCATCTTTCACATGATTTAATTTCAAAAGAGCCACAGAGAGAGAGAGAGATCACAGCAAGCCTCGAGCCCCTTCGGAGCAAAGCAGAGGTTCAAACGGTGGCGTACAGAAGGATTTGTTGAGCCCTGTTCACTTCCTTAATGGTAAACACACTGCCTAGTTTAATGATCACATTTCAAATCCACATGTGGTCCATTAAAGTGGTAACATCAAAGCTTCAGAGTAAGAAGGCAACAAGATAAATAACTGGAACAGACTCTGTGGTTTTTTATTAAAAACAAAAAAACAGGGACATCGTGCACTAGAGGGCAGTATCTGCCATAAAACTGCAATCTGGATTTATGCTTCTAGAGGATGAGAGACATAAAATCAGCTATGGCCAAACTCCAAGGAGAGGAAAACAGATGTCCCTTTGTGCCAGGAACCAGAACTGTCATAGGAAGATAGAAAACTGCCTCAGCCCAAGTCACCTGGCTTGGTATTGTCTACATTGACTCACAATGGTCCCCCAGGATTTCAGGCAGGGATCTCTCCAAGTCCTACTTGGAGATCACAAAGGGTAGATCAGGTTAATATGTCAACAGAGCTGGATCACTCATCAGGGATTACTTGGGTGAGCAGGTGAGTTTTAAGCAGGTGCCTAAATGTCAGTTCTGAAGGCTTCTGTCTGCTGTTCATTGGAAACACATTCCAGGAACAGGTGCTGCCACACTAAAGGTCCTACTCTTAGTGGAGCATACAAATTTGCTAATGAGAAAGGATGGCGACCAGTCATGGAAGAACAATGCCAAGTGATTTTGAGTGCAATTAAAAAACAAACGAACAAAATAAAATCAATCTATGCTTTCCAAATTGAGGGTAGATGACCCTCTCCTCCCCAGTTGTAGTTGCTTTCCAATAGAGGAATGTTAAAACAAAAGCTGCCAGTGTGGTGTAGTGGCTAGAGTGTTAGACTAGGACCAGGGATGCCAGGGTTCAAATTCTCACTCAACCATGCAGCTCATTTGGTGAGCCAGATTCTTAAGTTTAACCTCCCATGGTTCTTGTGAGCATAAAATGGGGAGGGAGAAAGCAAAGCATACCACCTTGAGCTCCTTGAAAGAAAAGTGGGATATAAATAAAACAAAAACAACTCCACTTGAGAAGTCCAAATTACTCAGATTCACAAACGAGTTTTGTATTTTCAGTTGTAGCTCAGTGGGTTTTCATTGCAAAGACCTAGTGCACCCAGCTGGGTGTTATGGAGGGCTGAGTAATCAGAGATCAAGTGGTGTGTTTGTGTGTGTGAATCAGGGCTGACTGTAATCGTGAAGTACATTGTTTTTGGTGTGGGCTGATTAACAACAGCTCTGTGCAATCCCTTTTTTACTTCAACTGATGAACTGCAAAAGAAAGAAACGTCAATTGCAAACTTGATGTTTCCAGGCACAATTAAAAGTGTTGGTGCTGACCTTTAAAGCCCTAAATGGCCTCGGTCCAGTATACCTGAAGGAGCTTCTCTACCATCATTCTGCCCAGACATTGAGGTCCAGAGCGAGGGCCTTCTGGCGGTTCCCTCACTGCGAGAAGCGAAGTTACAGGGAACCAGGCAGAGGGCCTTCTCAGTAGTGGCGCCGGCCCTGTGGAATGCCCTCCCATCAGATGTCAAAGAAATAAACAACTATCAGACTTTTAGAAGACATCTGAAGGCAGCCCTGTTTTGGGAAGCTTTTAATATTTGATGCATCGTTGTATTTTAATATTCTGCTGGAAGCCGCCCAGAGCAGCTGGGGAAACCCAGCCAGATGGGCGGGTTATAAATAATAAATTATTATTATTATTATTATTATTATTATTATTATTATTATTATTATTATTACTTGTAATCTCAGGTGCAAATGGCACTTAATACAAGAGATTTGTGATCAGAATTCCCATTCTAGCCCTTTCCACCCCACTCTGCCCCGCTTTAGCTAAGGAATGAGGAACCTGTGCCCCTACAGATGCTGTTGGACTCCAAGTCCCATCATTCCCAGCCAGCATGTTAAAAGATTTGGGGTGATGTGAGATGTCATCAGTAGCAGGCAGTGTAGTGATAGTGGTGCTCACCTGACCCGACAGTCACATCTGCTTACCGGAGAGGTGGAGGGAGGTCATTGTAGTGCAAACACATTGGCAGAATCAATCTGGCACTCCTGCTGATGTGTTTGTACTGCATGTAATTCCACACTGCCTCACCCTTCCTTCTCTAGTTTCTGGTAACCATCAGAGGCTCAACTCTCAGGAGGTCAGGTGAGCACCGTTGCCCCACCATGCCATCTGCTAATGGGTATGGAATCCTTCAGGCAAACCAATAGCAAACATTGGTTACAGTTTATGGTTTGTCTCCAGTGAGACAAACCATGGGCCTAACCATGGGACAGCACACTAAGCCAAACCCTGATTTAGCTCACAGTAGCACTAGAGGAGCAATGTGGCCACAATCTCCTCTCCAGAAATCAGTGTGCTCACATGAAGCTGGCTTATTGCTATTTGTGAACTGGGGCACTGTCACAGCACTCCTGCCTCACATAAGCATGTAAGAGTAATCAATCCCTTTTGTCTCAGACCAAAGGCCTATCCGGCTCAGCACTGTGGTCAACAGTGGCCAGCAAGATGCTCCTGGAATGCTCAGAATCTGAATGACAAAGCAACAGCCCTTCCCTGTTTGCCGCCAGCAACAGGTTAAGAGGTATAGAGCCTCTAAGCATGGAGTTTCCATTTAGCTATTATAGCAAATAATATAATGCAGGAGCCTTGCTGGATCAGACAAAGGGCCTTTCTTGTCCAGCATCCTGCAGCCCACACTGGCTGAGCAATCCACCTGGCCACCCCAGACCCCATGGCAGAATAATTATTCACTGTGCAAAGACTTCCAACCAAATGTTATTCACTAAAGACACAAGATCCGCAGAGTGCATGTCCTACACACAGATCTAGCCTTATTTTAGAGCAATTTCAGCATTTTTATTAGACAGTTCTAACAACAGGACTGGAAAGTCTAAGGCTGGTGGTACACGATGCATTTTCTCCTATCTCCCTTTGCTTTCTTAATACAGCTTAAGAGGACTTCCTTGGCACCTTGAGTAATAACAGTGTCCACGTTATCACCACAACAGACATGAGATGTTTTATGAGTGGCACAAACAGATGATGAACAACAGCTGATGCTGAGGGGTGGAGAAGTATCTTGCATGTTTTAGACAAGGTGGGGGTTATTACAACTTCCAGCTATTTACACCAAAGAATCCTATCTTCCTATCTTTATTTCTTGGTGCCTATTAAGAAACGTTCAACTCCTAATGAAATGTTCAACTCCTAAAGGGGTTTTACTGCTGGGAAAAATATATAAATGAAAAGGTCCCCAATGTATTCTAGAGCCCCCTACAGCTATTACCTTGAGTGGATAAAGACCTCTTACGGACCAATATGTGGCTCTTTCAGTTACAGCTACCGGTAGGTAGATTGAATCCCACCTGGTTCACATCAGGCTTGCTGAGCCTTTTCACAAGCCAGTTAAATGGAGAGGGGCTAACCAGCAAGAGCAATTGACATATAACCTGGCCTGTCATGGGACGGGTCCTCTCTGTGATATCAGCAGCTAAGATTCAAAGCAAGCATGCATGGGAGCTTATCATACGCCCCTTCTGCACAATGTTTAAAGCAGTATCATGCCACTTTAAACAGTCAGGGAACCCCCCCCAAATAATCCTGGGGATCATAGCGTTCCAGTTGTTATGAGACCCCTTTTCCCCTCCCAGAGCTACAATTCCCAGCATGGTTTATCAATCAATCTCTCTTCCCAGGGAATGAGGCTATACTGTATAAGTATGTTGCTGCAAAGTGTCCCATGCAGTGGATTCTTAGGCTGCAATCCTAATACACTTGTTTAGTAGCAAGCCCCACTGAACAGCAGGGTTTTCTTCTGAGTAAATATGTATAGGATTACACTGTTTAAGAGTTATAGTCTTCCAGCTGTTGTTGGGAACTCCAGCCAGCATGACCAATGGTCAGGAACAATGCAAGTATGTGGTAAAGCCAGAGCTTCCCAATCTCTAGCATAAGCAAATGTTATATTTACATTTACGTTTACCCTGGTGTAAATGACATTTGCTTTGTAGCGTGCTGGATTGGGGTTGCGGCTATCTTGTGCTAGAGCACTTACCTGCAGCAATAGGCCCTGTCTCCTTTGCTGTACTCTGCTGGGATATAAGATCAATCAACAGCAAGATCCTTGACCACTGATTATTAAAAGTGACTGGTGGAATTCCCTTGGAGGGCACAAGACACATGGAAGAGAGGGTAGTGATTGAAGATGCAAGAAAGGATAGGATCCTGAAGCAGGCAGGGCTATTTTTCAGTCACCAAGCCAAGACCCAGGTAGGCCCATTAAGCACAGGACCTTCACTGATTCACATTGGCTTTGGGATGGTCTTCACATCCGGCATCCCATTTAAGGAAGAAGGGAGCCCAGATGAGCTGCTGGGATGTCCCAATAATACTTCCCTTTTATATAATGAGGGAGGCAGAACCATCTACCCCCAAGTTAATATTAGGTCTAAACAGGTAATCTCCATACCTGGGAATAAACTACCTTTCCAAAGGGATATCTCCCAACTGCAGAAGCCCATTCCCAGGACAGCACTGCCTGCAGCTTACTGAAATATGACCTTAATATATCATTTGCCCTAAACCACAAGCTGGTATCATGAAGAACACTGACTGATAATAAGAAAACTAAAAAGAAGAGTTATGGTTCATGCAGCCCAAATCCCCCAGAGCAGATTGCTTGTTGTATTAAATCCATTACTAACAGGGCAACATACTGGCACAATGACAGATTTTAGAACACGGTGTTTTCATTCTTGTACTCCACTCCACAAAAGTGCCTCACAAACACATGACAAATTTGTTGTGCAGGCTGATGGAAAGGACTACAGTCTTTAGCCACATCATTGAAAATAATTACAAAAAGGCCACAAGTAAAAATGTTTTCTTTTTCTTTTCAAAAGTGCGACCTCACAAAAGCCCATTCATAATGTTAGTATTTTCAATTCAGCTCTTATCAAATTCTGCAATGCCATCAAATTCTGCTTAAACAACTGAAGTTTATAGAACGTGTTACTTTGAAAAACTGTGTGAAACCCACAAATACACAAGAAACCAGAATAGAAATTGTTCCAAATCTAGCTATACAAGGTACATTAATAATGCAAGTTCTACAGCAGTAGAAAAATGCGTTTACATATTAGCAGTTGAAAAAAAGGAAAGAAAACAAAAAGGCTGTCTTCAAATCCCTGTAGGCTTGTAAAAACGCTTCCTTCCAGCACCCATCGTAGATTATTGGCAAGCTGTTGAGGGGATTAAAAAGTAAGACACATTTATTAACAAAAAGCTACCAGAGAAAACTACCAATGTTCATAAGCAGTGTTAACAAAGTCTGCATCTAAAAATACTTTTAACTGAAAAAATAATGTAGCAAGTAGAGTCCAAGATTAGGACCAAGGATCAAAAACGCTACTCAGCTATGAAGTAGCTAGTCCTTGACCTTGACCCCAGTCACTTCCTCCCAACCCATCCTATCTCTTAGGGCTGTTATGGAAACAAAAAAGAGGCAGAGAACTACATATGTGACCTTGCGGTTAATGGAGGAAAGAACACAAGGAGAATCTGGCTGCTGAAGCAGGCCCAAATCCCATGTGCTCCCACATTCTGTTCTCCCAGTGGCCAACCAGATGCCCCAATGGGAAACCCGCAAGCAGCACCTGAGAGCAAGACAACTCTCCCTGCCTGCAATTCCCAGCAACTGGGATATAAAAAGCAGGATATAAACACTACAAGCAAGCAAGCAAGCAAATGTTCTGACCATGCAGTGTTAAATCTGAAAAGAAGTGTGGTTACATGCTACCAGTGAACACATTTTCTGAATTTGGATTATTTTTGTGTCGCCAAAACAGAGCCATCCAAAATAATCCAGAGGCAGGGGGGAATTCTCAAGAAAACCTTGGGGGAGGGGGGGAATATGGAGGGAAGGAGAGGCTCCCAAAACAGCCCAAAGAGGACTAAGTATGCTCAGTGGTCAAGGAATGCCAGCTGATTTTGTGGATGGTGAGGGGAGAAAATCAGGGAGAGAAATGTAATGGAATATCCTGGAGGTGGCCATGGGTGGCTGGCACACTGAACAGGAGCCCTCCACACTGCAACAGTTTGTGGTAGGTTCCGATTGTTTAAGAACCTTATTAACTAGCTTGTTGGACCACTAAGCCAGACCCAACAATGGCCAGTGTGATTTCTCTGTAGCTTGCAAGCAGGGCATGAGGTGACAGCTGTATCCTGCCAGCTGGTATTCAAAGAGATATAGCTCTATAGGCTGTATAGCGCACAAGTGACTACTGTTACTATCAGCTGTTTCTATCAACAAGACTCGTCTCCACACAGCCACAGCTACACCTGGTGGCAAGAAGTGCCATCCATTTATTTCTTCTATTTACAACCTACTGCCAATAATACTCCAGGAAGTATTATTCTATTAAACTTAAGACACTCTGGAAAACTGGGGCATGGCACCCATCCAGATGTTTAGCAAGCCAAGGCCTATTTAGCTTTAGCACTGTATGCATCTGGTGTGTGAATCAGCTCCTGTTCTTAACAGAGGGGTAAATTGTTCCAGCCTTTGAAAACAGACAGTCCAAGCCTAGCGCTCTTTGATACTTTCAGACCCAATTCAAATACAGGACAACTTTTAGTTCTTTCTGGTAAAGGGGTGGTGAATTAGTAGCTCACCAGATGCTGTTGGGTGCCAACTCAACCCCAGCATCATGGCCAATCATCAGGGACAATGACAGTTGGGAGTCCAGCAACATCTGGAGGTTCATGGGTTCCCTACCCATTTTATTTCCCCTCTCTCTTACCAGAAGAAAACAAAGCAATGTAAGATTGTGGTGCTGGTGCAACCCATCTTATCCCCTTCATCTGGGTTCCCAATCCACCAGCTGAAAGCCACTGTTTAGCCTGCCCGCTCCCAGTCCAAAAAGATAGTTTCAGCTCTCAACATGTAGCCCTGCTTAACTTGTTCTGCAGACACTGAACTCATTTGAACATGATTCTCACTTGATGTTTTGGTAGCAGGCGCCTTGTTCTCGCCTTCCAGCTCCTCCACTCCAGCTTGCGTCATGAGATCTGCGATGTTCTTCTCCAGGTCGTCGATACGGCAGCTCATGTCATCAAGTGAATCGAGTTAAAGAAAACAGACTAGAGAAATGCAAAAGTGGAGAGACACCACCTGACCATCAGAAAGCCTGGACCCTGATGTTTTTATAACTAAGTAAATTGGGCCTCATTATAAAAATTAATAATGAAGATTTCAATGTTATGTGGAACTGGAATTGTTACACATATAACACATCCCACACTTGTAAGAAATTGATATTTTAGTGTGGCAGCACCTATGCGTTGGAAGTCTTGTTTATTGAGATCAGGCAGACGCTTTCACAGTATTCTTTTTGGTCCCTGCTAAAAATGTCTTTGTTTAGATATGCCTACCCATATATTTAAAATGTGGTGCGTTTTTAGTTTATTGCTTGGTGTTTTTTTTAAAAAAAATCATGAATGTTTTAAATTGTTTCTACTAATAATTTTATTGTTTTATTCTCTTTGTAAACTGCTTTGAGGGTTGTTGTTGTTGTTTTACAATCAAGCAGTATATAAAAGTAAGAACTGCTCAGCACCTGCTGAAGTGCTAACAGCTTTAGAATACAGCCCACAAGCAGGACATGAGGCCTCTTCTACAGTTGCTCCCAGATGACCGGTACTCATCAAGTTGTTATGACTAGTAGCTATATGCCAAGAATTCATCATTTACTTCCTGCAATCCTGCCAGAAAAGACAATCCTGGGCTAGGGGGAGAAATAATATATCTGGTATATGACAGCCCTCTACCTTCCCTTCCTTTGTTCTCAAAAGTTAGGCTCCATCATATAGTGTTTTAACTATCACTCACTCTTCCCAGGGAACTCTGGAAAATATAGCTCTGTGAGGAGAGATGGAGTCTCCGAATACTTCTCAGCACTTTTAACAATATACAGTTCCTAGGATAATTTGGGAGAAGCCATAACTGTTGAAAGTGGTATGATACTGCTTTAAATATACAGCCTTTGGAGAAACCAAGTCATTTGGGGGATTTATAGAATTCATCCATTCTGTACATCACACAAAGAGCTCCGTTTAAAAGATGGAAAACCCAAAGGATATTCCGGCCAATAATCTGGTCAGACATGGTTTGAAACTTGTCCTGCATTTGCTGCAGCAGTGTCTGCACCTGATGAGGAAAAAAAAGAAGAGCTTTGTTTTAAACAGGAATTATCTGGGGCCACAGGATTTCAATTTCTTAGCCCCCGGGTGCAGTATTTAACCCAAGGGAGGCGTTTTGCCCAATACTAAGCTGTGAAATGTGAAATGTTTCCATCACAACTTCTGAAAGTGAACACTGGGTTCTGACAAAGCTCCCAAGCATACTTAAGCTATTAAACATTAAAGTTCTGAAGGGTTAGTTATGTGAAAATATCTCTTCTCATGGCAACTGCCAGGCTAGCAAATAGCAAATTATTAGGCAGGGGGGGGGGGGCTGGCTTGTCAATCCGCCAAATATAAAATTGCATAGAGCATCACCATATATAAAATATTATATAATGATGTTTCAATTTCTCTTCCTAGGGTGGGAATACAAAATGCATCGTTAAATATGCTTCCACAACGCTCTGGGCCCACTTCAACGTTTTGTAGCCTGAGGTGGCCAAGACAGTGACTCCCCACTACTCCACATACAAAAGCTGACTGGACTGCAGCTGAATCCATCTTTAACGCTGGTGACAAGACAGCATTGCCAACACTGGTATGAGGGCAGAGCAACCAACTTAGCAAGCCAAGGGGTAGGGCATGCAGCACACACACAGCCCTGCCCTCCAGAATCCTATAATGGCTTCCTGTCCCTCAGCATCTGCCCCTACCAACTGCACTGTAGAAAGTACCCTAATGGATTGTTGTATTCTAAATATTGGTATTAGTGAATCTTTGTTACTTCCAAACTGCCTGGGAAGGATCTGCGTTCTGAAAGGCAAGATGTAAATAAATTTGTTATGTACATGGTGCGTATATAAGAAGGGGGGGCAGAATGTGTGTGTGTCTTAGGGCAGATTACAACAACACAATATTAAGATATATACATTATATAATATCCATCACATATACATTTCTCTCTGGAGTAGTCATGAAAATAAACCACAGAGCGCAGCCCCCGCCCCAAATATCCATAGAGGCCCCACCCCACCCCAGTGCCACCCCCAATCTCTATAACAAGCAGAGCCCCCCTCGGTTTCCATGGCAATCAGACCCGCCCTGACCACCCCTGCGCTCGTCTCCATGGCAACCCCCACTGCTAGGTAGGCCCCGCTTCTCTCTTCTCCATGGCAACCCTCTGCCCCACTTGAGTGGCCCCGTTCGGTCTCCATAGCAACCGAAATCCTTTCCCGCCCGCTCCCGGCATTCCCCGCAGCTGCCTTTCTTGGCGCCTCACCACGGCCGTGAGGTCTTGCACGGTCTTGGGGTCCGTCTCGGCCATGTCGGTCCTCTCCGGGTCCAGCCTCTATCCCCTCTCCAGGCCCGACTCCAGAAGGCGCTTCCGGCCTCGCCTACGAGATTTCTCCGCCCTCTTTCGCTGCTCCGAATCCGGCTTCCCTGCCCCAGGCCTCGCGAGACAAAGTCGAGGGGTTGCAATGCATTGTGGGAGGCGTAGTTCACCCCGTTGGGTGTCCTGACAGGTTTGTGTGCGTGTGTTTTGTTAATATAAATCATTTCCTTGTATGTGGTTGTGCTTAATTATTGTTTTAAAATTGCGTTTTGGAACCCATTCTGGTCAAGAAGCAGAATTAAAAAAAAATCCTTTCATAAGTAGAGGGGGGGGGGAAAGAGGCAGAGCCTTATGGGAAACGGAGTGTTTTTAAGCATCCAGCGGAGTGGCGTTATACGGGGCGAATAGCATTGTGGGGAATGTAGTCTCTGGTTCCTAGAGGAAGGAACGTTTAGGGCACTCACAGTCTAAACTCAAAATAGGAACACGCGAAAGGTCGCACCGCTCTAGTTTCATTTCTCTGTTGACCTTTCTTCTGTATCCTTTGCATTAGGAATCTAGTTACAGGTAGATAGCCGTGTTGGTCTGTCATAGTCAAAACAAAATAAAAAAAATCCTTCCAGTAGCACCTTAGAGACAAACTAAGTTTGTTCTTGGTATGAGCTTTCGTGTGCATGCACACTTCTTCAGATACCAATTTTATTAGGAATCTAGAAAGTCTTTAGATTTGAGATCAGAAGCGATCAAAGGGACTCCAGCAATGTGTGACTCTACACTTTTCGCTATCTCTGTGGGGCCAAGAGCTAGGAGATGAGCACTGTGGGAAATGGAGTCATGGGTGCACTGAAGGTGCAGGCTGGTGTTAACTCAGAAGTGATAGGGTAGCCACTTGCACATCACCCGCCCCCCAAAAGGACATTGATTTGCATAACATTTGCACATACTAATTTATATTTATAGATGCAGATTTTAAGTTCTACAATTGCTAGAGAAATAAAATATATTTTAAATAGAAATGCAATCATTTAACTTTAAGCTATACCTGGACCAGAGAGCCATTGAAATAGTGGACACCATCCCACAGAGAAATGTCTGTGAAGCAGGGTTGCCAAATTAGAAGAATCCCAGCTGCAAATAAAACGTTTTGAATGTGTTGTAAAGTGCAATATACAATTGTGACACTAGATGGCAACTGTGAGCTATAGCAAATTTGATGCATTTTTCAAAACGATTTTTTAAAAAGCATTTTTGCAATGTTTTTAATGTGTGTAGATTCCCCACCGGACTCCAAGATTTCAGGACCCAAACCTGAGACCTAAGGTACCTTCTCATGAAGTCATGGGGTGGTATCTGGAGATGGGGGTTAATTGAGAGATGGGAACAAAGGAGAGCAGACTCGCACGCCACCCCCACCCTTGGAGTACCTGTGCTATAATTTGCAGCCAGCTCCTGTAGCTTTCCACCCATAATTCAAATGCTGGGTATAAGTTTCCAGTCGATTGAGATTGTTTTTCACCAGCTGGCACCAGCTGGCAGAAGTATGTGCGCCATCTAAAAGCAAGCAAGCAAGCAAGCAAGCACTGTCCTATGCAGAGCAATAAATTAATTTGATTGAAACTAGAATTATAGAGATAGGAGGTACATCTGAGATCATCTAGTCCAATCCCATGCTGATAACGTTAATCAGCTGCTATGACATCCCTCAATGTTAGCCATGCCATCCAGCCTCTGTTTAAACATCTCTGACAATGAATCTGTTTTAGATTTATTTTCCTTGGGGAATCTTTTCCACACTTGGTTAGTCAAAGAAGCATTGTCAGTCCATTTTTATTTGACCGCAGCACATGAAAGTTTGGAAACGTAATCCTGCTGCTTATTTTGATGCTTTGAGCATAGTCTTTCATGCTGTGCAGGTAATCTGGAATCAAAAGGGGAAGCCATCTGTACAAACAGTAGATTCTGCGGTGAAAGATTATCTGAGTAAGGTTATGCAGAGGTTGGGCACTGAAAACAATATATGTGATTAATGTGCAGTAGGGACTTTCCTTCAGTGTTACGGTATGTTTTATTATTTCTAATGCAAAGAGGCCAGTTGATTAAAGAGTTTCTGTTTTTAAGAGAAGAACTGCTACCTGCGTAAAAAAAAAAGGTTGTGTTGCAATTGCTTTGGAAGGCAATCTACTGAGGGCATTGATTCCTTTGAACTCATCTGCTGATATCATGTAGTCAATTGCCAACTAAGGCTACCACACATTTGTCGGAGGCTGTGCACGTCTTTCCATAGCTCATCGAAGCAGCTTCTTTCATTGGGTTGCTTACTAAGCCCCTTTGTCTCTCCTAGTTTATATCCTTTTAGTTAGAACTTAATTGCCACTTGCCTTCTATTGATCTTTCTTAATACAGTTTGCTGCTTTGGGGATGCTGTTGTGCTCAATAAACCTATTCTGCACATTAACCTATAATCTATTGTCTTCACTTAATTGCACCCCTGCAATAACGGGCTGGAGATACAACTGTCCAAAGTTAGCATTCACTGCAGAGATGCGAGCAGTCTAGATTCACACCCACTATAATCAATGCATACCGTCCAATATTTCTCCAATGAAAATAGGGACGCCCCATTCCATAATGATAATTTTACCCCACACATCTTACTGGGTTGCCCCAGCCACTCTGGGCAGCTTCCAACATATATAAAAACATAATAAATAATTAAACATTAAAGAAAAAAACCTTCCCTATACAGGATTGCATTCAGGTGGCTCGGGGCTCAGATAAATCCATACCCTCCAACATTTCTCCAATGAAAATAGTGACATCCTATGGAAAAGTGGGACATTCCAGGATCAAATCAGAAACTGTGACGGCTTTTCTAAATCAGGGACGTCCCTGGAAAATAGGGACACTTGGAGGGACTGTCAATGGAGTTATATTTCTTGCATGTGGAGGAGCAGTAAAATAGTAGTCAGAACTCAATTTGGCTACTATCTATTCCAGAAGCATCACCACCTTTGTCATCTTTCTTATAATGTGCCTTATCTGCTTAAGTGTGCACAGGACACAATTCAATGTGGCCTACAAATCCAGAATCCTATATGGCTAGCTCATTCTGTGAGTGTGGATCCTTTTGTAGCCAAAACAGCCCACTCCTTGCACAAAGAAAGGTATCAGTGGGTTTGTGGGAACCTTTAGTATAGCACAGGTTAAAAAAGAAATTGGAGAAAAAACTTTGCAGAGGGGATCTGAACAGCTCAATAAGAACCAAACATGCTCATTAGGCACAGACTGCTGACTGGCAGTGGTGGGTGGTATGGAAATCACAGGAGAAGGGAAATGGAATGGAGTATCTTGGCAGCGGTGCTGGCTGGCTAACAGACAGGCTGGCACACTGATCTGGAGCACTGCACATTGCAGCTTTTTGTTGCAGGCCCCACTTATAAACCATTAACAATCAAATCCCCAAAGTCAGACTGAAACCCAGAGAGCTGGCACAATCCAGGAAAGGGAAACAGGAAAAAATAACATTCTTGGAATGCTCTAGAAATAAGGCAAATTTTGACTTGATGTGTGCATAAGAAGAAATGTGCAGAAGCCAGATGAATATTTTTGAGGAGGTGTCATACTCCAGGGGATGCCTCCAAGGGCCCAGTTACAGCATACATAATACTTCACCAAAGTACTCACCAATGAGGACAGGGTTGCTGGTGCAGCACAGTCCAAACCGCAATGCTGAGCGGCAAATAAGGTAGCTCCTGGTTCAGAGCTGATGGGAGCTGAAGTCCAACAACATCTGGAGGGCACAATGTTGATTACTCCCATGTGTAATACTTATAAGCAGATGAGGTGTGTGCTTGGAACACTTGAAAATGCAATGTAGATTGTAAGCATCATCATTATCACCATCTATGCTGAAGGTGGCCAAAAGGATATACAAGAACCTTGGCTAATACTGACATTCACAAACCTAAATGCTGTCCGGGTTTGCTCTGTATTCATTTAAGAAGGTCTCTGAGAAAAGCAGAGCACCCATAGATGTAATTTAAGATAGTGTTGAGCTGGGGGGGGGGGGAGATCATCAGCTGAATGTTACCCTGTTCCTGAGCTCTTAAAACCCTGTCCCAGATGGAATTAACCTGGGTTGACTTGACATTTGAGCAATGCCGCATTCTCTGCTTTATCACTTCAGTTAGTTTCCTATATGTTGCTGCTGCTGATGCAGTAGCAGCTGTCCTCAGATGGGCACCTGGGAGTTTGCCATCTCCTGATGCCCAAAGGCACCCTGAAGGAAAAAGAGAGAGATAAAAAGCAGCAGCAGCATATATGCATATATTTATTTTGTAAAAATTAGTACCGTCAATATCATTTACACCAGTGATCATATGCGGGAGGTAGGGGTCGGGGCAAGGACTACTATCCTCAATGCCAATGTTTTGCCTTCACTGTCATATGCGTCTTAAAACCAGCTGTTGGAAATCACAAGTGGGGAGAGCGTTGTTGATCTGTGGACCTGTTTTCAGGCTTCCTATTGGGGTATCTGACTGGCCACTATGAGAACAGAACGCTGGACTATATGGGCTCTTGACCATGATCCAGCAGGACACTTCTTATGTTGTTATGACCCAACAGGATTCATTCTGTGTCTAGAGGACTGCTTTAATCACTCTAAACAGAAAGTGGATTTGCACACACCACAAAGTGCACATTCTTTCAAAATGCAGTTATCTTGAGGGTAATCTGGCAAGCACGGCATGTGGGAGGTGGGCAGAGATGTTAGTTGGTTGAGTTTGCAGGATTGCATGGTTCACTCTGTGTCTATCTCTCTCCCTACCTACCACACTTTTTCTTCCCCACCACCACCACAGTATGATTTCCCCCCTTCAGGGCTTAACATGGACCACAAGGTTGGGGAATCTTTGGCCCACAAGCCAAATTGGGCCCAGCACAGGTCTGGGTTTGGCCCACAGATCCATTTCCCCCAAACCATAAAAACCTGCAACCTGCAGCGTTGCAAGTCACCACCCATCAGCTCTCTAGTTCTAAGGGATGCTAATTGGAATGCTCTTATTGCCAGAGAAATGTTTCTATTAAGTGCCATGCGGCACAGTTCTAAAGCCGGACAGTTTGTTCAATACTTGCATCTCAAAAGGGAAATTACATTACTGCATTTTGTGCAAGAGAAGCAGCATTTTGGTGATTACTTTTAGATCTGCTAGATGCCATTGACACGTAATTTATCTGTGCTTTGTGTAGCTGGTGCTGCGTGTCTTGTGTAGCAACTAAACTGCAGAGTCTGTAAGCTGCCGTTTATGATTCCCGCATAAGAGTAAGATCTAGCAATTCAGAAGGTCTCTTTAAAACAAGAATCCTGCTGTGAAACTGTGTTTTACATAAGAACCTCTCCAGGGAGGCGCATTGGTGCACAAGGAGATTGGAACCGGAGGAAAAAGTTCTGCAAGGTCATTCCTTTCCTGATTCCCAACATTGTGCCAGTGGTGCCTTAGAAGGCATCCCTGGGAGCCTTAAAAGACTCTAACCTCTTACACTCCCTGCCCCCTTGGTCATGAGGTGGTGAATGTGGTTACATTTTTCTTCCTTGAATAGTACATAGAATTGAAGGAGAAAGTTGGAAGAGTGGTGCTCTTTCTTTCCCATTTTCAGCTCTATGTGCTTTTCATGACTCAGATAAATTCTGGATCTGACTTTTGCCCAGATCTCTTGGGAAAGCTGAATGGAGCTGTGTGTGTGTGTGTGTGTGTGTGTGCGCGCGCGCGCGCTTTTCTCTCTTAGTGTCTCATGGCATGGTGGCTGATCTGAGGTAGCATTTCAGCCTACAGGGCTGAAAAGGTTGGTAACCCCCTTGACTGCTGGCTGATTTCTCTTCCATGATCTGTCTCAACTTCCTACTCTGATTCTTTATCCAAGAATGAAGATTTTGTTCATAAATGTATGAAATGATTTTGTTCTTCCCTCTATTACATGTCACATGCAAGCTGCAGCAGATGAGGGGCTCAGTTGAGAGACCATCATTTTTTTGCACCTGTCCTTGAAATTTCCCATCCTTGCTGGTTATAAGAAGAACCTGTAACTAAGAACTTGTCCCCAAGTTTGTCCTCCTCCCCCCAAATCCATTTCCCTTTTGTGCCATGTCTTTAGATTGCAAACCTGATGGCAGGTACTGTCCTTTTTTTATTGATCTGTAAGCCACTTTAAGAACCTTTTTTGGCCAAAGAGCAGGCTTAAAGTTATTTAAAAATAAGATGTACAGTGGGCCCTGCAAGAAACAATTGCAGTGTCTGTTCAGCCAGCCATGCTGTTATCCAACAGCTCATTCCATTCCCCTCCCCCAGCATTCCATGGTTTGTTCATTCCTCATTAAGCTGTTGTGGGGCATCTGTTTTGTGTGTAGAAGTTCCCCAGTTCAAACCACAACATCTCTAGCTAGGGCTGGGATTGTCCCTCATCTGAAACCCTGGAGACCTGCTTCTAGTCAATGTGGACAATACTGAGCTACATGAACTAACAGTCTGACTCAGAGTAAGCCAGCTTCCTGTGTCTTGGTGGTGGTTTCTTGGGGTTTTGTTTTTTGCCACTTCAGGTATTTCTATCAACTTTTTTTTTGTACTTTTGCAAGCATCAGGGTTGTCCCAGTGCCTCCTCCATATCCCAGTGGCTACATTTTAGCTCCATTTCTGTTGGCACTCACCACCTGAGTTTGCTGTTAGAGGAGGTGATCTCCTATTCTATCATGAAAAAGCTGAGAAAGGTCAAGGTGTCTGAAGGTACACGAAGCTTGTGGCAGTGGCACTTGCAAATATTTCAAGTTCTGAAATATTTGCAGGACATGCCATCAAACCCTGGGAAGGCATTTTAAGATCACACTCACCATTTTCTTTGTTTCGTCTCGGCGACTCGAATCAAAGGAATCCAAAACTTATTGGAAGCATGAAAATGAATTTTTAATACATCAATTACGATGTGGGTAGTCAAGGGTGGAAAGTATTAAGGAGAAAGCAAGTAGAACTCATCCATAAGCCTAGAAGGGAGGGAGGATGTTCCTTGAGGGCTTTCAAATATAAATGAAGTTGTCAGAGTAACATTAACGAAAAGAATATAATTAGAAATCAACAGGCACAGAGGAGAAGGGGAAACAACAAGCTGGACTCAGCCTTTTAATGAATCACATAGCACTGAAATGAAAAGCTCAGGGGCAGGAGATGGGACACAAGACAGGCCAAAATAATGGTGATGTCTAGGGAAAAAAGAAACACTACTCTTGTTTTTTCTTCAAATCCTACAAATATTTCAAGCTTTCCAGTTGCTTTTCAGTAGGGATGGGTGAATCTGTCAATTTCAGTTTCTCTATGTCTCTCATTTCCCCCATCTTATTTATTTATTTACGAACACAATTTCTATACCACTTAGTATATTTTAAAAATACATATCTAAGCAGTGTATAGAAAACCAATGCAACAACCAACAACATAGACAACTACCAATGTTACAAAAAGTACACAGATATAAAAGTGTTACAAAGTTAGTAATAAATATAAGCCAATATCAATTCATTTACATTCTGACACATCCTCCCCTCTCAGCCTCCTGGCTCTCACTCAGGACTCCACCCACCCAACTTGGCTCTCACCCAAGGACAAATCAAACTCTAAGCTCACTCACAAAAGTCTTGCAAAGAGGAAGGATCCTGGAAACTGCTGGTGTCACCCTTGTCTCTCACTCTAGGTTTGCTAGAGTGGATGGAGGTTTCTCAGTCTGCCCACAACTGTGTCCCATTCAGCAGTCAACTGCACACTCTAAAGTCCCCTACATGCGAAGACAGCCTCCAGTAGTAAACAATAGTGGGTCGAACGGTCAAGAAGGCAGTTAATGCACATACTGCAGAGGGAAATGAGGGGCAGATGGGGCTCATCAACCTGGGGACGTAGCCCATCTAGAAGAAGGAGATCTCTTATCCTAAACCTCCACTGCCTTGCAGGACAACTTTGGGAGAAGGAAATGCTAAGGAGTAAAACCTCCACAAATCTGGAGTGCAGTCCCTAAGATGGTTGGATGGCTCCTTGTGCGCCTCCTTCCGGCAACTCTTGCAGCTAAGCTGGTGCCAAATGTATTGCTCAGCTTTCCTTTGGGGGGGGGATCCCTCTCAGCAAGGCCCAGGACCTCCATACACATTGCCCAGGCTTGTGCCCTGGGAGGTCACTTTGGTGCTGCTAATGCAGCAAAAACAACACAGAAGGCAGCAATTATGAGTTATCAGTCTCTGCAGCCACAGCAGGCACTGTAATTCTCTAACAGTTTGACTCACCCCCAGAGACACACTCCATTGTCTCTTGAGACAGATGGATGCCAACAAGGATGATGCAAATGAAGGTGAACTTATTCCCCATCATTAATTTTCAAGTTATGTTCTTGGAAGCTGAAGCTGATGTATTTTTCTGCTGGGGCTTGTTAGCATAACAATGCTAACGAATGATGAAATTATACTCGATTTATTATCGTCTCCTCTCTACATCCATGCATTGTGATATCCGTGGTAAGGTTACAATGTGTCATTAAAAGTGATGGGAGCGATGCAAGCTTTCAGCATGCCTAATGATATCAAGGGAGATTTCAGGTATAAATGCAGACTAATTAAAGGCAGGAAAGGTCTTTGACTGCGAATCACAGGCCAGCAATTCTAGGCTCAGGGATGGGTAACCTCATACCTGGGGGCTAAAGGTGGCCATCCAGACTTTTCTTTGTGGCTCTCAGGACTCTCCCCAGACCTTACTGTCCCTGATTAAGGGCTTTTACCTGGACAGAATGTGTCCTTGAGCTGTGATAATGCTTCTTGACTGCCTGGATGGATAAATGTGTATGTTTGACCATTGACTTGTACATGGCTGGAAGGTAGCCTACCATATGAAGGTAAGAGTCACACCCATTGCTCCGAATAGTTTTTGCCTCTGGCCCCACCTACCACTGGCCTTTGGTCCCTGCAGAAGAAGTTCATCATCCCTGCTGTGGCCCTTGGCAGAGAGAGACACCTGGTCTTAGAAAGGGAGATGTGATGACAGCGTCTCCTTCTCTGCTGCTGCCACAGTGTCTGTTCTCCTGGCCCTACCAGTGTCAGGGCTCTGATGTCCAAAATGGCAGCATACAGGGGCAGATTATGGAAAATAGAAGATTAAGGGGTCACTGAAAGTCTGCCACACAGAATATGGAGCAAGCTTGTTATCTCTTGCTCTGGAGAGGAGGACTGGAACTAAGAGGACTGGAAATGATAGGGATCCTGATTTCAGTAAACCATTGGGGAACTTTCCAACAGCCAGAGCTGTTTACCAGTGGAACAGGCTGCCTCTGGAAGACTGCGCTGTCATTCACTAGAAGCCATCTGTAAGGGGTGCTGTAGTTGCATCCTAGATGGGGGAAATTGCAGCCACTGGGGGAAATGGCATGAGATGCAAAGTCTAAACATATATAACTGGGATAGGGGGACTGGCCCTTCAGATTCTTATTTTTTTTAATAACTCACATCATTCCTGACCATTCACCATGCTATCTGGGGATGGGACTTGGAGCCTCCCATCCCTGGTACGAGCACAGTGATGAGCACAATGACTGTTTGCTACAATGGCAATGAGGGATAACACAATCTTCCTGGCTTGGCTCTGCTAATTTAACACCAGTAGGAGGACATGATAAAACCCTGGTCCCAATTATTCCTAAATGAACAGGAGAAAGTTATCAATAAATTCTAGTGCTGCAATTTCACGCTGCAGTCCCCCTTTGATATTTCTTTCTTTTTTATTTTTAAACTGTTTAATAACATTGACCTTCATTCAACTGACAGTCATCAACTAGTCCTGGAGGTGTCACAACAACATCTTTTGTCAATCTTCTTGAAGCAGGTGAAATATACCTGTATGGAGAAAGTGGATAGACAGAAGGTGTCCTGCTGCTCTCATAATATAGAATCCATGGGATAATCCAAAGCATCTGAAGAGATTCAGGACAGACTAAAGGAAGGACACCTCCATATGGCACATATTTAAACTATGGAATTCTCTTGCACAAGGCATATTGATGGCCTCTAGTTTGGATGGCTTTAAAAGATGATTAGACCCATCAACGCAGGATGAGGCTATCAGTGGCTACTAGCCACCGTGACTAGGTTCTACCTCCACTGTCAGAGGCAATATGTTTCTGAATACCAGTTACTGGGAATCGCAGGTGGAGAGAGGGCTATTGTGCTCCAGTTTTGCTTTAGGGCTTCCCATAGGCATCTGGTTGGCCACCATGGGTGGCATTCAACTACGTTTTACTCAGAGTAGAGCTACTGAAACTAATGGGCGTAACTTAGTTGTGTTCATTAATTTAAGTGGGCCTACTTTGAGTAAAATCTAGTTAAATTCCACCCTGTGGAAACAGGATGTTGGACTAGATGCACCTTTGGCCTGACTCAGCAGCCAAGGTTGTCTTATGTAACAGGAGGAATCAGCCTGCAAAGATAGGATTCATGATGCTAAACCTCCTCACAGGAGCCTGGTCTTTGACATATCTGTCAGCTTTGTGTTAATGAATGTCCCACTCTGGGGTTAAGAGATTTTATGGTGCTGATGGTGGTTTCAAAAATTGCAGGTGTTTTGAAAATTAGATTTCTGATAACAAAAAAAGTGCAAATGAGTGGATCCTACATCACACTTTTTTCTTCTTTAAACATAGGACCTCCATGGTTTCTTGCTCTGAAGCCCACAGGGCATAAAATAATGCAACTTTGCCTTCCTGAATCGGTCGAAGTAATTCTGAGGCCCGAACATGTTGTCCCCTTTCTCTCCCGACAGCAATTAGCTCTTGTAAAATCTCTCACATGTGTTCAGAATTTGTAAGGGGATTTAATTATTGCGTTCCTGCTGTGAGACCTACTGCGAGTTCTTCCCTCAGCCACTCTGAAGACTCTCAAGGTCAGACGAGCCTAGAATTCCTGTGCTGAGGCAAAATGTCCACGCTACACTGTTTACAGAGGCTGCAAAAATTGGGGAGGTTTGGATTTCAGCAATGATTGGGGGGGGGGGAGCGAACAGGCATAAAAAAAACATGGAGACTGGACCATTAGGGCAAATGGGGCACTGCCCCTCCAACCTGAGTCTGCATTTAGCCAGCACTCATTTGCCTTGCCTTCTTGCTTACAGCCTGTCCAGAGGGTAGCCCTGCCTATCAGTTTCCGCCTCCTGCTCCTCAGTCTCAGTGTTGCCCTTGTAGAGCTCAGCAAGGAGGACAATGGAGGCAAAACTAGAATAGAGGCAGATTTAGGGGAGCGAGACCAGTTCGCCTGCACTGGGTGCTGAATGGAAAAGGCGCTGCAGGAGGCACCACAACAATGACTTAGAACATAAGACGAGTGGTGGGGGGCAAATGTTGGCATCACACAGGGTGCCGCTGAAATTTGAAAGCCCAAAGACTGCCACTGCCACCTGTCTTCCCCCTCCCACCACCTGGCAGTCAGGTGGACCAGTGTTGGAAGTTTGAATGCAACTCAGCTTGCAGAACAGGGGTTTGCATGGGTTAAAACAATAGGGTTTGGGTCCTCCAGATTCCTAGACCATCTCTTGCTCCTCCTTGCTTTAAACCCATGATTCAGAGCGTGGGGCACATGCCCCACAGGGGGGCAATTTGTTTTTAAGGGGGGGCAATTCGAGAATGAGTTGTTAACAGTGAATGGCCTTTTAGGATTCCTTCACGTGAATAGGAGTTCACTTTTTGAATAATAAGAATTATATGTCATGGTGTGTGTGTGTGTGTGTGTGTGTGTGTGTGTGTGTGTGTGTGTGTTAGAGATGCTTAGGTGAGGCATGGCCAAAAAAAGGTTGGGAACCACTGCTTTAGACTGATACTCTCAGATTGCATCCTGTTTTACAACTTCCTCCTCTTCCTCCTCACACTTCTCTCTCAGACCTCAGGAACCAAAAGACCAATCTTGCCCACCGGAAACATTCTGAAAAGAGGTTGTATTAAAAGGAATCGTGATTTCTAGTGGTGGCAGTGGAAAGTGTAAGTAGTTGTCTTGTAAGTGGAGGAAGGGCAAGAAGAGTACTGTACTTGCCTCAATCAGGTCTAGTAACTTAAGACATCAACCTGTCTGGAACTTCCTTAACTGTGTGGAACTGGAATCATGCATCCTATTCCACCACAGAAATGACAACTAGCTGTGGGATGTAGGAATGGCCTTCAGGGGAACTTTGTTTATTGTCAAGCCCCCCCCCCCAAAAAAAAACCCCTAGATGAACATTAAGTGGGAGTGTACAGAAATATAATTTAAATTGAACAGATTGGATATGTGTTTTGCATATATGCAGTTTGTACATCCAGTCTATTAAAAATAATTGTTGGTCTATATACAAATAGGTTTTACTCAGAGTAGACCCATTGAAATTAATGGGCCTAATTAATTTCAGTGGGCCTATTCTTGCATTGCAGGGGTTGGACGAGATGACTCTTGGTCCTCCCAACTCTACAATTCTCTATGATTCTATTCCGAGAAGCTTTGTGTTCATCTGACATTAGGGAAATGATCTCACCTTTACTGATCTCCATATGGAGATACTGATAAGCTTTTGAACCCCAAAATTTCAGAGTACGCTGTGAAGTATGAATTTGTCTAAGCATAAATCTCCATGGAATCATTACTGTTAAAGTCACAAAGCTTCAGTTTGGTCCAAAGGGGAAACTTAGAGACAGCTGAAAAAGTTCTGCTGTTATTTCCATTCGATATTCAGCCTGCAGGGAGATTTTCTAGGTGCCATCTGTGCCGTGCTATGCAAAGGATCAGGAGGCATTGATCAAATGCTATAGGAGCATCAGGCACAAAGCTCATTTGCTAGCATTCTGTTCAATGCGATAATTGCTTTTCAAACTTCATTAACAGGAAAGGGCAAATTACCCAAAAGTTCCTTACAAACTCAAGGGAAAGAATTTTCTGTGCTTGCGGTTTAGTCTTCAATAGCAATCCAAAATTGCCAAAGACAGATTACTGCTAGGTAGTGTGTCCGTCCATCTCTCTCCCCCCCCCCCCCCCGCCTCAGGCTTTATATACATTATTTACACAATGAGTACCGTCTGATTGGTTGATTATGTTTCCCTCCTGGAGCCTTTTTGGGCTGCTGCTGCTGCAGGCCAATCCATTGTTGCATCCTAGTATCCTACTGGCCTAATAGGCTGATTAACTTCCTCCTGGGGTCTGATTTGGCTGTTTCTGCAGCCCAATCAGGTTGTTGCATTCTAGGATCCTACCTGCCTATTGTTCTAGGATCCAAGCTTAGTACATAACAGGGTAGGTGTTGGAAAGAGTGAGAAGGACCTATCAATTGGTGATCCCTCAAAGCAGCCTTCCCCAACCTGGTGCCCTCGAGACCATTGGTTCCCAAACCTTCCTCCCACCCCTCATCTCCCACTTGAACATTGCTGAGGGTCTTGGTGGAGCACTTAATGATTTTTCCACCTGTTGCAGTAGTTCTAATCCCATAGTAGTAATGCAATAAAATGTAAAATAAGAAATAAAAGGAGCAAAATAAATACAATTAAAAATCAATATGAATTTTCAATGTGATGGATGTGCCATTGCTCATCTTCAGCAACAAATCCACAGACATAGACCACAGATTGGAAACCTCTGCTGTAGATATTGTTGGGCTACAACTCCCATCAACCTGAGATACTGGCCTCCTGTTTCCCTGGATGGTGGATAGAGAATAGTGTGTGTTGAAACTAGGCTTCTTCACAAAAATAAAATTTGCATTCATTGCTTTGCCACTTTTGCTTCTGGCCCCAGGGAGCTTACATTCTCTGATCTAATATTTTTCCTCTTTCTTAATCATCATAGTAATTATTAGCATTTGTATAGCTGTTTCAAGTCTACAAAGCACTTTATGTGTAGTATCTGGCTGCAATCCTTACAATTTTATAAGTCTGTACTATTACTCCCATATTTCAGATGGGAGGGGGACACAACTGAGGCTGAGAGCAAGGGGCTTGTGGAAGGGAATGCATGGCAGAGATTAAATATGAGCCGTCTCTGGTTCTTCATGATTCATAACTCAGCCAATATACTGCCCCATATCCTGCTGTTGTTTTGAGTAACAATAATGTGGCTTTTTAGAAATGTACCTTCGTCCCCCATCTCCCAGCTTGGAAATCTAAGAAAGGGGGTGGGGAGAGAGGAAAGAGCTTGCTACAATACCATACAAATAAGTCACCACATAAATCTGTTATATGATACAGACCAGTGTGATAGCAGGGCATAACTTTTTAAAGCTGAGAGCCTTTCCTGATTAATTATTTCCTTTCCAGAGGGCATCTCATTGAAGTTGCAAGAAAGTCACAATTTGGCGGGTTTAATTAAAAGCTTCTGCTCTCCCTCCCTCCCTCACTTCCCCTCTCTCCACCTCCCCAACTAGAGTAAAGAGTGGAAATTTTATCCTGCAAGCTTAAAGCAGACAATGATCATGATTCCTGGGCAATGTGTAAACCTAGAATTCTGAATCTGAATCATCCATAGTTCAAGATCACAAGACTGGTGGGGGGCACATCTGGTGTGTGTGTGTGTGTGTGTGTGTGTGTGTGTGTGTGTGTGTGTGTGTGTTGCAAGTGAAAAGACAGGACTATATTGTGGGTGAATACATGGAGGGTGGGTGAAATGAAGCTCCTACTATGGTTTTGCTTTATATTTTAGGTAAGCAAAGGGGAACCTTCATCTCTCCAGATGTCATCAAACTCCAGCTCCTATCAGCCCCAGCCAATGATCAGGGCTGATGGTATTTGTAGTCCAACAATGGGCTCATCCACAGTTCCACTTTTCTCGGGCCT
The DNA here is from genome assembly GCA_034641385.1 of Darevskia mixta. Taxonomy (NCBI): domain Eukaryota; kingdom Metazoa; phylum Chordata; class Lepidosauria; order Squamata; family Lacertidae; genus Darevskia; species Darevskia mixta. The sequence continues at coordinate 2,455,774 of JAWWNH010000024.1, read as the reverse complement.
AGAATGCATGGGTCTGAACAGTTTTGCACTTATCCTGTGCTTTCTTGGCACAGGTCCACATGGTTTTCTGTTTGCCCCACCACTTTCCCCAGGAAAGTGCTGAATTGGCTGTGGAAAAGTCAACTGACATTTGCTCCAATTCAGCTGTAAATACAGTATTGGGTTTTCCCAGGGGGTTGGACTGCGCAGGGAAGAGTGTGCAGGGGTTCGACTGACTGTGTCCTGCCCGCCCAGGGGGTTGGACTGCATAGGGAAGAGTGTGCAGGGGTTCGACTGAATGTGTCCTGCCCGTCCAGGGGGTTGGACTGTGCAGGGAAGAGTGTGCAGGGGTTCGACTGACTGTGGCCTGCCCAGGCCTTCTTTTCTGTGAGTTGCAGTACTATGTTGCTGAAATATACACCCAATATGTAGCAAGGGAGATTTATGTTACTGCTTTACGAAAGAACACTGAGTTTTATGAATGGACTCTGTATTTTGTGAATTACCTACGAGCCACCAATAGGGATCTATAAAATCAGAATCTAACCAATGGGGTGAAGTGAGGGTCACATGACTTGTCAATCCCAGCACATGACTTGTCAATCCAATAGGGAGCTCTAGGATTTGATTGTTAAGCAATTAGGCACTACCAAACAATTACCCCTACTGCTGAAAGCTATGAGATTCAGGTGAGGGTCACATGACTGCTTAATCCCAGCAACTATATAAGGGGCCACGCCGGCCTGCCCAGGCCGGACAAGCGGAAGTCTGGATGAGCCCAATGTCTAGAGGGCACTTCATTGGGTACCTCTATGTCAGGAAATGGATTGTAGGAAACTGATTCAATGGCACAAAGCAGCCTTCTCCAAACTGGTGCCTTCCAGGTGTTACTAAACTTATCCGCTCCAGCCAGCACAGACAATGTTTGGAGATGTTGGGTTGTAGTTCTGTAACATCTGGAGGGTCACAGGGTCCTCATCCCTGTTTTAGATGAGCACATATATTCTTTCTAAAGTGCAATGAAGTCTTTTTAAATTGGCATTTACCTTCCCAGAATCACAGAATCATAGAGTTGGAAGAGACCACAAGGGCCATCCAGTCCAACCCCCTGCCAAGCAGGAAACACCATCAAAGCATTCCTGACAGGTGGCTGTCAAGCCTCTGCTTAAAGACCTCCAAAGAAGGAGACTCCACCACACTCCTTGGCAGCAAATTCCATTGTCGAACAGCTCTTACTGTCAAGAAATTCTTCCTAATGTTTAGGTGGAATCTTCTTTCTTGTAGTTTGAATCCATTGCTCCGTGTCCGCTTCTCTGGAGCAGCAGAAAACAACCTTTCTCCCTCCTCTATATGACATCCTTTTATATATTTGAACATGGCTATCATATCACCCCTTAACCGTCTCTTCTCCAGGCTAAACATACCCAGCTCCCTAAGCCGTTCCTCATAAGGCATCGTTTCCAGGCCTTTGACCATTTTGGTTGCCCTCCTCTGGACACGTTCCAGCTTGTCAATATCCTTCTTGAACTGTGGTGCCCAGAACTGGACACAGTATTCCAGGTGGGGTCTGACCAGAGCGGAATACAGTGGTACTATTACTTCCCTTGATCTAGATGCTATACTCCTATTGATGCAGCCCAGAATTGCATTGGCTTTTTTAGCTGCTGCATCACACTGTTGACTCATGTCAAGTTTGTGGTCTACCAAGACTCCTAGATCCTTTTCACTTGTACTGCTCTCAAGCCAGGTATCACCCATCCTGTATTTGTGCCTTTCATTTTTTTTGCCCAAATGTAGTACTTTACATTTCTCCCTGTTAAAATTCATCCTGTTTGCCTTGGCCCAGTTCTCTAATCTGTTAAGGTCATTTTGAAGTGTGATCCTGTCCTCTGGGGTATTAGCCACCCCTCCCAATTTGGTGTCATCTGCAAACTTGATCAGGATGCCCTCAAGCCCATCATCCAAGTCATTGATAAAGATGTTGAATAAGACTGGGCCCAAGACAGAACCCTGTGGCACCCCACTAGTCACTTCTCTCCAGGATGAAGAGGAGCCATTGATGAGCACCCTTTGGGTTCGGTCAGTCAGCCAGTTACAAATCCACTGAATGGTAGCATTGTCTAGCCCGCATTTTCCCAACAATGTTTGTGGGAAGTATACTATATACTATTGAAACTTGCGGTTCTGTGTTAATTAGATGATTAAACAGATGATAAGCTGTGGTGATTGATGAGTATGTGGAGTAATCAACCCCCCTCTCCCTTTCTCCCTCCCCCCTCTCTTTCTTTGTAATCCTTGCATTTGGGGTTTAATAAGTCACACCAGGAGAAAAGACCCATGGAGGGTACAATGATGTTATTAGGCCCTGACTGATAAAGCTAAGAAGATTCAACCTTATCTCATTAATTAGCTGAGTGCCCTTAGCCTCAACATTTGGCAATGTAAGGGCCTCAATTCTGAGAGATGCTGAATGCCCTTGATTTCCATGTTGCTTCAGATTTCCAGGAACCGACATTGCTTAGGTTTTCCAGGAATTGTTCAGGAGTAGACCCACACCTGCATTTAAACATTATTGAAATGAAGATATGAGTAAGAATATATAGTTCTGTATAACATAATCTTGATCTCTTTTGTGGATTTTTTCTTTCTGTTGCTGGGGGTTGTGAGTTCCATACTCTGCTGCATACTAATTAAGCACCCAAGTTGCAAATTCTAAATGCTGTTCTGCAGTGACTGAAACAGCTCCAGGAGGTTCTGGGGGACAAAGTGAGAAAATAATGTGTCAAAGTAGGAAGAATTAAAAGGTGAAGGACATCATTTTAAAGGTAGTCTGTAGTAAGCTAGCCCTTTATTTAGAATCTCTGTCATTTCACTCATTCTGTTTCTATGGATCATTCTAACATTATTTTGAGCATCAATGAAAGGCAAAAATGAAATTGCCAAACTCGTACCAACACTGACCTGAGTGGCACTCTAGTGTAGGCCATTTCCTGAAGGTGTTTTTATGGCAGACACTGATCTTTACTACGAAAATATTCTTATACATCATCTACAACCATTACCAGTAGAAATAAATTATTGCACCAAGTTATGATGCAGTTACCCGTCTTCCTATCCTTACATAAACTCTTAATCTTTTTTATTTTAAAAAATGCTATTCTGGTACAGTCCTTGAGAATACAGAATGTCACAGTCATTTTGCTTGAAATAATCCTGCTTTTCAATAACAAAAAAAGTCCTAAACTTTTCTTGCTCATTTGCTAATTGCAGGTGCCCACTGGAAGAATCTGGGTTGAGTATTTCATCTGATATAAGTGATAAAAATAGAATACATGAATCATTCCAGTACTTTAAATTCACAGGAGCAGCGAGGTTTTTTCCCTTCCTTGAAGAGCTCTGAAAGGATTCGTTGGCATTTCCGTTGCTCCTGACAGACAAAGCTGAATGCATTTAATTATAAGAAATAATTTGTCTTTGTGTGTGGAGGCGAATAGCTAATTCTGCCCCCCCTCTGCTACTCTTGTCAATGTGGGCCCTCTTCAATAATGTTTCCTTGAAAGAACTTGTAAATAAAAAGGTATTTATTTGTGGCATTCAAAATATGTATTTGTTGTATTTAAAAATAATAAAAGCCAAACAGTAAAGCTGTGCTGCAACCAACCAACCAACCAACTAACAAATAAACCATAATCAGTTTGTATTCAGAAAATAGTGGCCAAAATTATCAAGGGGGTGGAGCAACTCCCCTATGAGGAAAGATTGCAGCATTTGGGACATTTAGTTTAGAGAAAAGGCGAATTTATGCATTTCTCTTAATATGTGCATTTGCAAGCAATTTCCCCCCATAACTCATCTTTGGTATATTAGTTTCACTAATATGTGTGTTTTTGTTCCCAGTCTCCCCTAATAAAGTCTTCTTCGTCTTCTTCTTCTTCTTCTTCTTCTTCTTCTTCTTCTTCTTCTTCTCCTTGTTCATTTTTTGGTTGGAGAACTGCATTGCTAAGTTTGGAGAAGTGAGAAATTTCCAAGGATAGCTGTGCTTCCATCTGCGTATTGGTTCAGGAACCGTAATTTAGATTCATGTTAAAATGTAAATTGAGCCCCACCCCTGACAGACAAGTTGTCCAGAACCTAGAAAAGCAAGGAGGTGGCTGCACAGGAAGAGGGAGGCATTTGGAAGACATTTGGAAGACCCTGCCCTGCTCTGCAGAAGTGCAACTACCCCCACTGTAGGGGTTGTGACATTGCAGGAACAATTTACGGAGGGAAGATCAAGATTTTGTGCAAGTCAAAAATTAACTCACAAACCTATCCCCCCTGGGGAATTGCATCCCCACTCAACACCACTGTGAAGGCCTTTTGGTCTCAGTGGGAAAGTATGGCGCTTAGGAACCACTTATCATACAGATGTTGGGTAGAGTCCACTGGGACTGAGTATAGGTGGCAGCTGAACGTGCCTACAGAAGGAAGTGAGGATGCTATGCATGTTGCTTGAACTGCTGGGATGGCCCATATCCTTAACCTTTTGAGACAAAAAACATCATCAACTGGGAGGGGGGATCTTTGCTGGCTTTACCCTCATTTATTTAACTGCATTTATACCCCACCTTTCCTCCAATGAACTCAAGGCAGCGTACATAGTTTTCCTCCTCCCCAATTTGTCCTCACAACAACCCTGTGGGTAGCTTAGGCTGAGAGGCAGTGTCTAGCCTAAGGCCACCCAGTGAGTTCCATGGCTGAGTGTGGATTTCAGTCCTGGTCTCCCAAGTCCTAGTCCCACACTCTGTAACCACTACATGAAACTGGCTCTGCCCAATCTTCCTAGTTTGCATTTGCAAGGGTACTGCTTTCGTCCTGTCGCTCACATACAACATCTGATTTAGATGCAGATGCCACTCTCTCCTGAGCTAGGACTGCCTGCAAGGCCCAGGCCCAAAGCAGCCATATCCATTAAGAGTCTTACTGAAGAGTCATGATTGTTGTCTCACATTGCCAGTTGGAGGCAAACTATTGTTCCTTGGAAGAACAACGAAAGTAGTTTGCCTTTGCACCTTCCTCCATAAAAAAAAATCAGTATTTACAATCACCAGGGGTGTTGTTACATGGATAACTACCAGTGAAGAATGCTAGTAAATGTTAAATTAACAGCTGCAGGAAGCAGCTGGAATGCATGCTGTATACCAAGCGGTCTTAGAGTATTAAATCTCCCACCTATGTTCTGAAAAATCAAGACTGAAAAAGCTTCTCAGAAATGCACAGAGTATCTCATTTTATCTAGAAAAATGAATTAGTTCCTGCTTCTCCATTTGGGATTTACCCATGAGCCCAGCTTGTATTTGGATAGAACTACCTAAACTCTGCTAGGATTTCATAAACCCAGCAATGGAAAACCTTGAAAAATCTAAATTTGTCATTGTGGCATAAGAATAGTAGCTTTCTTGTGGTTAGGTGAATGGGGGCCCTTCCAATGGTACAGCCACAATATAGAAATGTACATCAAAAAGTTGATTGCACACCAACGGATTGGAGGAAAGAACAGCAGCAAGAATTTAATATTGGCTTTAAACCCTTGCTATACAACCTGGAAAATGCTTTGTTTGTTTGTTTTGTTCCTGGCTGAATGGCTATGTTTTCCATAGAGATTAGCTTATGTGCTGTTATTAGGAATGCACTGATTCAGTTTTTCAGATGATTGGAAGATTAAAATCGGCATAATCTGCACAAAAAAGTAGGACACTGTTCTTTGCTTCTCATTAAGAGAGAAATAGTAAAAGGGAAAGGGGAAAAATCAGTAAAGTCTTGGTTTTGCAATCTAGCTAAATGGGAAAGATCCTCAAGTTCACAGTCCTGCTCAGGTGCCCCCCACTAAGTAAATATCATTTTCATATTGCAAATGTACCATTGGAAGGGCAGATTTCAGCCATGTTTTTATAGATGTTGAATGGGCAGGGTAGGCATAGGGTAAGGTATATTCAGAAGGCAAGTCAATTTTCACCAGTGCAGCCAGTGTCAAGCTCCTTGGTTGGGGGGGGGGTCACTCTGGATGATTCCCTGATGCATCTCATTGGCTGCTTCAAGAACAGAATGCTGGAGTCGCTCCTATTATGTTCTTATGTGGAGCTGGACACAGAGACATGCATTGCTCTGTGCTGGATCCAAGGTTGTGACTCATGGAGAAGCATGATCTTTCAGCGTGTTAATGCTGTGAGCTCCTCCATTCTGCATTCAGGTTATATATCGGTGTAAGTAAAAACCACATATCCTAAAGAGAGCACAGTCTCTGCTGACCTCCATTCCAAGAAAATCAAAATCTGCGTAAGCACCTGGAACCTCTGCAGTCCCTCGCTGCTCAGAGTTTGGGGCTGCATGTAGCAATATTTTCATGGTATTCAAATCATTCTTGTGAGTACAAAGCACTTTTGTGGGAGTAAGATACTACACCTATCCTTTAAGGCAGGGGGGATTTTCTTTTGAGATTTGTATCTGGAGGGCGCCAGGTTGGGGAAGGCTTGATCAGGCCAAGGGAATTCCTACACGATAATTTCATCCCAATCAGGCTCTGCCAGGCTGCACTAACTGAACTTTTGAGTCAGAACAAAGGCAAACAGTTTACCATCAGGGAAATATAAAATACCTAGATAAAAATCAAAAGCTCAATTGATTTCATTATCTAGGATTTCAGGCTACTTTAAAACTCAGGAATTTGGGGGATTAAATGCTGACCTTCCCCTTTCCTTCTCCTGAGACTTAGATTGGCAGCAGCGTGCATGAATTTCCTCCTGACCCACTTCTCTAGGAGTTTTGCAGGATATGGTTTTGTTTAATTTTCATACTTTCAAAGAGATATTTCCCCGCTACCGGGAAAAACACACAGTATCTCATCTATTGTACAGGACATAGTTGTGTATTTTGTGTTCTCATTTTGTATTTTTATGTTGCGAACTGCTCTGTGATCTTCGGATGAAGGGTGATATGCAAATTCAGTATGAATAAAAATAAATAAATTTAATACTGCATTTATGAACATAAGAAGCTGCCCTATACTGAGTCAGATTACTAATCCACCTGGCTCAGTATTGCCTACTCTGACTGGCAGCTGTTCTCCATGGTTACAGACAGTCTTTCCTAGCCCTACCTGGAGATGCTGGGGATTGAACCTGGGACCTTCTGCTCCACCACTGAGCCACAGGCTTCCCTCACATTCTACTAAGCAACCTAACTTGGCAGGTCTAGTAAACTATCATAGTAAACAGTAAACTAACCACCTGAAGATAGACTTTGCATTTTGAGGGTTGCATAGGAACAAAGTACCTGAGTGTAAGTCGCTTGTTTTTCCCAGCAGCTGGCTTTCTGCCTCCAACAGAAGAGGTAAAACATAGTCATTGTGGCTGGTAATTTCTCATTGACTGTCGCGTGTTAGGGAGGAACAAGCTACAATTCCTGGTCCAGATATTGGTTTCTCTATGCTGTTTGCACTAGGGAAGAGCAAAGTATAATAAAGAAGAGGGGCAGGTTGGGGAGAATGCAGCAAATTACATGCAAATACAGCCACAGGGCTCTAGAATTTTATTTATTTATTTATTTATTTATTTATTTTGGGGGGTGGTACAGAATAAAATAGATACCACAGGGTATACAGCACTAGTAGCATGCTACCAGCCTGATAGCTGCTACTGTAAAAATGCTATTGCTGTGAAACCTCTATGATTCAAGGCAGGTACGCTTAATAGCATGCCCGGGTGATGCTTTGGTTCCTTTGGGAGACAATTTAAAGCTGATTTACCTTTTATTCTTCCTTCCTCAACTTTAAATGAGGTAGCTCAATCCAGCACTATATATTGGCCAGTTTTACAACCTGGCAATGCTTCGCTGCGCCTTTCAAGAGGCTGGATTTTGCTACATTAGTCACAGGATAACAATCCTGTTCAGAAATGTAGTCAAAAGTTTTTACTCTGTCATCAAGGACGTTTCATTCAGTCTTGCACCTCCTCCTCTTCACTCAGTCTCCTCTAGTCTGCAGTTTCCTATCAACTGCACCTTATCTAGCTCTGAAATTAGCTGTCGTCCTTTTAATTTCAGTACTTATACTTGTGAAGTAGGTATCATAATTTATCCATACTAGAGTCTCTGCATCGATTGTATTCAGTTGGCCATAGATTTGCCTACGATTAAAGAGTCTTGGTAGAGAGTTGGGTCAAATAATTAGTTCCAAGGTCTGAGCAGATGTTATAAAACAATCAATGAGATCTCTTCAGTGTCCTCAGTGTTCAAGCACGAAAGATGTCTACACTGCTCCTAACATGTGTAGGTGGAAATTGTAAGATTTGTGCACCACAAGATCTGTGGTAAATGGATTATGCAATTCCACTCTTCATTTATTGGAATAGACATCCATACGTTCCACTCCTATATAGATATTATAATTAATTTGCATTCAGGTAGGTAGCCATGTTGGTCTGATGCAGTCGAAATAAATACAAAAATTGTCCAGTAGCACCTTAGAGACCAACTAAGTTTGTTCTGGGTGTATCTGAAGAAATGTGCATGCACACGAAAGCTTATACCCAGAACAAACTTAGTTGGTCTCTAAGGTGCTACTGGACAATCAATTTGCAGATACTGGACATGCCAAAGGGGTGGGGAGCACAGTCAGATGATGACCCCCCCCCACACACACACATTGATTATAGCAACTGCACAGGGCTAAAGCAAAGCTTTATTGAATTGAGTTTCATGTTGTGCTGGGACTTTGCTGGGGAAGAGGTACCTGTAGCAGTTGCAAGAGTCTCTTAAGGCAAGAATAGGCAAATCTAAACCATGGACAGCTCCCAGTGGTTCCTGCTGCCTGAGATTTTGACCATACCTATTGGCTGTACACCCTGGGACTGCTGCCTTTAAAGAGCCTGTAGCCAGTTCTGCATATGTGTGTTCCTCTGTGGTTGTAGAGCAGGAGAAGCTGCAGGGGACTCATCCACAGAGACGGAGGATGATCTAAGAGCCACTCCCTCAGACTGAGATGGTGCAGGAGGGGCAGGCAAAGGCTAAGGAATGTGCAGGCACAATCAGCAAATGATGGCTCCCTTCCAAAAGCAGGGTTTGCAGGTGCCACTGAACAGCTGATCAGCCCTGCTACCAATCAGCCTTGCTTGTTGTTGTTGTTTAGTCGTTTAGTCGTGTCCGACTCTTCGTGACCCCATGGACCAGAGCACGCCAGGCACTCCTGTCTTCCACTGCCTCCCGCAGTTTGTTCAGACTCATGTTGGTAGCTTCGAGAACACTGTCCAACCATCTCGTCCTCTGTCGTCCCCTACTCCTTGTGCCCTCAATCTTTCCCAACATCAGGGTCTTTTCTAGGGAGTCTTCTCTTCTCATGAGGTGGCCAAAGTATTGGAGCCTCATCTTCAGGATCTGTCCTTCCAGTGAGCACTCAGGGCTGATTTCCTTAAGAATGGATAGGTTTGATCTTCTTGCAGTCCTGCTACCATTACCCATACAGTTAAAATCAAACTGCACAGGCAAAAACCAGACACTGCCAATCAACTGATCAACAGCACCTGAAAACCCTACTTTTGGACAGGGAGTTGTGTCTTTACCTGCATTGCACTTGGCATCATACCCGGTATATTACATCAAATATGCAGCAGGTGGGTGTGGTTTGGAGGAAATGACATTATGGGCCAAATTAGGTCTAATTACAACCTCGGGCCAGAGGTTTCCAACCACTACATTGCATTGGCATTTTGTCAGTGCTTTCAGGCCAAACCCAGGAGATAAGGTAGACTTTGAGGCATGCAGGATTTAAGTCAACTCTATTCCCACTCTCCAATTTAAGATGTTGTAGAGACTTTTGGGAGGACTTCATTGGCTTAAAAAAATATGGGGAAAGCATCCCTGAAGTTGATGCAACAAAGAGCGCCTTTAAGCTAAGTGAGGCCGCTTGCCAGGCACCTAAACTGCTCTTTTAATTAAATATGGTCATGAAATTATGTGAGCAGTGGTACTTGGCCGATCCAATATCTGCCAACGATAACTGCCTGTACCAGGCAGAATTAAATTACACAAGAAGAACTAAATGTTCCTTTCAACATATTGCTTCTTTCTGGAAGAAGAAAAGGGAAACAGCATGAAAGAGGGAATCTAAGAAAAGAAGCACCAGAGCACAGTCTGAACTCACCAAATGGAGGCTGATGGAATCAACATATTGAAAAGAAGCCAGAAACTCTTGTACAATGCTTTAGCCCCATTGAGATATTTTCCTTCTGACACCATTCATGCTTATTTCTTGTTGGTCATGATATATAGGGGCAAACTACATGCCATATTGATTGCATGTGTGCAATTAACTTGCACATTTTCTTTAATTTACGTAGCTGCTGCACATTTTCAGTAAGTGATAAGAACCTAAGAAGAGCCCAGCTGGATCAGGGCAGTGTTCCATCTACTCCAGCATCCTGTTCTTAAAATGGCCAGCTGGATGCCTGTGGGAAACTCACAAGCAGGACTTGAGCACAAGAGCACTCTCCCCTCCTGTGATTTCCAGCAACTAGTATTTAGAAGCATTACTGCCTCCAACTGTGAAAGGCAGAGCATAGTCATTATGGCTAGTAGCCATTGATAGCCTTCTTCTCCATGAATTCATCTAATCCGTTTTCAAAGCCATCCAAGTTGGTGGCCTTCACAGCCTCCTGTGATCCACTCACCATTATCTCCCCCAGTGCTTCTCAGCTGACAGAAGAAGAAGGCTGGATTGCAGGGGGGGGGGAAGCATTTGGAGAGTGAGTATCTTCTTCATCATGAGATGGGACTGCATTACTATGAGCGAGTCAACAGCCTCCAACACACCACAGATTAAAATAGAGACCCACTTGTGTAACACTCCTGTTTCCATGCCAAGGAGACTGGCTGAAACCCCCACACCCTTACTCATTGCTGAAGTCGCTGTGTTCATTTCCTCTGCTCTCTTTGCTAGCTTAAAAGCCAAGAGGCTGTTTGTTCTTTTGATTAAAGATATGCCAGAAAAACAAAATGGCTCAACAATCTGTTATCAAAAAAGAAAAGAAAGAAGAGATTCAAACAACATGTGAAATGGCAGACTGTGTGCTGCCTACCACCTTGATGTTCACGCACTGTGCATGAGTGTGCTTTGGAGACAAGATGCATCATTTCCCAGGGAAGAGGTCTTAGATAAGTCACCCTCTGCCTTATTCCCCCATCTGCAGTATGGCGACACTTACTTTACAGCAGAGCTGGGAAATCTGTGCCTCTCCAGAAATTGTTGTACTAGAACTCCCATCATCTCTGGCCGTTAGCCATACAGGCAGAGGCTGATGGGAGTTGGAGTCCAGTAACATCTGGAGAGCAGCAGTTTTCCCAAACCTATGTTATGGAGTTGCTGCAAAGATTCTAAGAAGAAAATGCAGGTGGAACACTTCAAACAATTGAAAGCATGGTACTAAATGTTAATATTATTGAAAAGCCTTAATCTGGGACATTTATTTCCTTTACAAAATACTTCCTTTACAATGCAAGATGTTATCACAGTTCAGATAAACAAGACATTTCTTTTTAAAATTCTTTCTTCATTATCTCAACCAATTATATGTAAGAAAAATTGTTTGCTAGTGTGAAAAGTTTACGGAGGGCAGGCTGCATGTCAAAGCGCTCCCTTAAACCCGAGTGCTAAGCAAGTCATTTGTGGTGCAGTCCTTGTACAGATACAGATCAGTAGACTGCAGGAGGTTTAAAAGCTTCGCAGATGGGTGTTTTGTGCCTTTGGCTTCAAGGATGCAGAAATGCATCACCGAGAGCTCTTTGATATGCTCAGTGCTCAGCATTTTATAAATGGCCAAGATATATAAGTTCTATGTGAACCTGTTCCAGTGCTTTGATGTCACGGATGGCTGTAAAGGGCATTGGAAAGTCAGAGGCAACTACAAAGAGCCTGTACAGATGAAATAAGCAAAAGTGTCCTACTGCTGCCCCTTTCTGTCTCTCCCAAAATGGGGGCCTTGTTGTAGTTTGTCACTCATTTAATCAACATGATGTGAAAGTTGGCGGAGGGCTTAGGGTGCCATCTGCCAAATGCACCTGCTGCATGCATGCCCTTCATTGGGCTTGGGCAGGACTCTTGCGCCATCAACAATGGAACTGGAATCAACTGAGATGTCAACTGCCAACTATCAGAGAAGAGTCAAGAGCTGAGGAATTGTAAAGTCAGGAAAGGGAGCCTGTGGTCCTCCAGGGGCTGTTGGGCAACAACATGCATGCCCATTGGCCATGCTGGCTGGGGTGAGTGAGAGTTGTTCTACAATATCTGCCTAGGAAGATATACCTAGGAAGTTGCCATATCCCAAGTCAGTCCAATGGCCCATCTTAGCTCACTTTTGTCTATACTGAGTGGCAGAGGATTTCAGGCTTAGAGGTCTTCCCTAGCCCCACTTGAAGATGCCAGGGACTAAACCTGGGACCTTCTGTATACAAGTCAAGATATTTGCCCTTGAACTGTGACCACTTTCCCAGGGCCACAGGTATCCCTATTCCTGCTGTAAAGATTTCCTGCCTTCTCCTCCTGGGCTTTCTGGGGCTTTGTAGATGACATGAGAGCTGAAGAACACAAGCTTTGCATTCAGCTTCAGTCTCTAGTATCATTAGTTAAAGCAGGGGTTGTCAACCTGGTCCCTACCACCCACTAGTGTGCATTTCAGGATTCTAGGTGGGTGGTAGGGGGTTCTACGGCACAAGCTGAATCCTCCTTCCATTGAGCACTGGTGGGCAGTAAGGAAATTTTACCATCAAGAAAGAAGCATTAGTGGATGGTAGGTATAAAAAGGTTGACTACCACTGAGTTAAAGGATTGTAGGAAGCTGGGCTGACCTTGGAAATCCTCTGCCAGTGAGAGCCAGGGCTGACTCAATACATTTTGCCATCTGAGATGAATGGCAAGAAAGCAGTCCTTCAAGGCTCAAGTCCATGTTACAAAGCCAACTAGACTGGTAGCTGAATCCTAATTCAGCACTGATGACTGGACAGCACCCACCACAGCAGTAGGCTAGCTGTGAACTGCAGTGCAAGACATGTAGCACACAACTGTATCCTTCAACATTTATGCCACCCGAGCAGCTACCCCCTTCAGCCTAATGGTAGGGATGCCTGTATCAATGAAGACATGACTGGACTAGATGGAACAATGATTTGACTTGCAATAAGGCAGGCATCATTGTATGATTGGTGTCTGATCTAGCTCTTGGATAGAAGTTCTGTGTAAAGCCCTCTTAACCAGAGTGACTGCTGGTAAAATTTACAAATTGGTGCCTGGTGCAGTGTAAATTTTTCTCCCTCTCCCCAGGACTGGATCAAGACATTAAGTCAAGGCGCATAGTACCCAAGGCTAGCCAAGTTATTTTGGCATTTGAGGCAGGAAATCCTACAAGCTCCTCTCCCTTTCCTGGCACTAATAAAACAAATGAAACAACTAATCATTTGCTGCCCTTCCCTGACAGCCAAAATCAGCTGCTTCAGGTGGCCGCCTCATTCTGCCTAATGGAAGGACTGGCCTTCCATTAAAAAAAATGGAATTTTGGTTCAGCCAATGATGTTGATTGGCAGCAGGTTCAGGACAGGATCAAGAAAGGACTTATTCACATGGCATGTCATTAATTTATGGGCAATTGGACAAATTATTCAAGACTAAGCTATCAATCAGAGGGTGTTAGTATGCCACCGAATAACAATTGGGGTGTGATAGCAGAAAAAGGAGATGGCTTCTGGGCTTCTCAGAGCCTCTGGTGGTCCACACTGGGCAACAGAATGCAAGACTGGATAGACCTTTGTTATGATCCAACAGGATCCGTCTTGCATTCTTATGTAAACTCTCTCTGACTCATGGATGGGAAATCTCAGGCCTGGGAGTCAAATGCACCACCCCGCTCTGTCTAGCCCTTGGTATTCTTCCCAGGTTATACACCCCTCCCTAACAACAACTCCCTACAGCCCCTGTTTTGCACTCTCATTGAGTGTGTTTTCCTGGCCGGAATGTATCCTTGAATTCTGAACATGCTTCCCACTTGACTGGATGGAGGGGTGCACATGTGTGTGTAAAAACTAGCCTGCTATACCAAGTCAAAATTTCCATTCGTGCTTATGCCTTCTTTTGCACCTGGCCCCACCCACCTATGACATGTGGCCCCCAGATGGTTGCCCACCAGAGAATGTGGCTTCTGGGCTATGTTCACCACTCCAGTTCTAACTGCACATGTTCATTCTCTTTACAGTGCTATCCTGCATGTGTCCACTCAGGAGTAAGTCCCATTCAGTTACCGGTAAATGGGGCTTACTCCCAGGAAAGTGGGTCAGGATAGCTTACTTTTACTGCTCTGTGGGCTGCCTATCCTGCGATACAAATGGTACCTCGTGTACTAACCTAGCAATGGAGTGTCTTTCCCTCCAAGTCTATTTGGTTGGCATGATGTTTTCACTTGCCTTGATTATTGGACTTTGCAACTCTTGAGACTGGAAACTCTGATAATGTGCATACATATTTTTGGGAAAGTGAGATCTGTGTGATGCTGTGCACTCATTTTAAACATGAAACACAATCTCTGGTTTGCAGGGAAAGGTCAAAAGTCAATATCCAAAAAGTCTTTCAAGGTATTCCAGGGTCTTGTTCATTTGGTTTGCTCATTATCGTTCTCCCTTAATGTAAGGAAGCCTTTCATGAAGAGTGCCTTCTTGCTCAGCTAGCCTTCATAATAGGTTAAGTTATCTCACTTTTATACCTGGTGAACAGATGCATCACCACCTATCCTTCGGGTAGGGGATACCTCTCTATCTGATCCTCAAAATGATCCCCTCTCTGTCCCCCCCACACCCCACACCAGCCCTGCTCCACACACCCCTGAAGTGCTTTAACCTGGCCAACATATGGCCTTTAACTTTGATAATGCCTCTAGTTTATCCTGGTAGAGATGTGCACATGTAGAAACCTTTGGCTTTTGCATGATTGGAACACAGCCTATTGTACAGAGGCAAAGAGTCACACAACTGTTGTTCCGTCCACTATTGCACCCGGCCCTGTTCACCTTTGTCTCTGTCTCCACTCACTTTTTGCCCTGGCCCCGCCCACCCCTGGCATGTGGCCTCCAGGAGGTCTCCTATGAAGGAACATGGCCCTTGGGCTGAAAAAAGGGTGTCCCACCCCTGATCTAGTCTAGGGCCACAGCTAGGTGTATGTCTCGCTCAGCTTGCAAGCCAGACTCCTACTTGGGGCTCCTAACATCATCAGCACCCTTTAGTACCCCAGACCCTCCCTGTCATTACCATTACTGCCTGAGCATTATTTGTTACTGTTCTCAGCAATGTGCTTTAAGCTTCACCCGGGCAGACTTTTGCAGAAGCAATTGCATTTGAAAATGGCGAATTGCAAGCCTTGGGCTAACTGCTTTGTGCATTACAGTACACAGATTATTATTATTTTGCAGTAGGATGTTCATTATCCTTTGTAGATGTACTTGATGGGTGAGCCAGTTGCATCCGTAGTGAAGCTTTCGCTCTCATTCAGTGTGTCACTCTCACCAGAAGTGTTGGCGTTCTTTAGCCTCATGATTCGGGACTGTAGCCGCTCCTGCTCCCTCCTCAGCTCGGAGTAGGAGTGGGAGAATGTGTGGAATATGGAGGTGGCTGGGAAAGCCATAATGAGTATCCCACTCAGGATGCTGCTTAGGGCAACCATCTGGCCCGGGACGCTCCTGGGTACCATGTCCCCGTAGCCCACTGTTGTCATGGAGATGATAGCCCACCAGTAAGAGACAGGGATGCTGGTAAACTCCAGGATCTTCCCAGATTCGTTCTCTGCAAGGTAGACCAGTGGGGAAAAGAGGGTGACGGCCACACACAGGAAGAGCAAGAGCAGGCCAAACTCTCTTGCGCTCCTCCGCACGGTGAGGCCCAAAGTCTGCAATCCCAAAGAGTGCCTAGCAAGGCGCATGACATACAGTATCCTCAAGGCACGTAAGACCCGTAGCACCAAGCCCACCTTCTCAAGGTAAGAGCTCCCGCTCGGCCTGCTGTCATTCTTAGTGCGCTCGTCGTCCAGCACAATGAGGGATGCATAATATGGGGAGATGGCCAAGACGTCAATGATGTTCAGAGGACCTTTGAAAAACTGACATTTGCTCTTGGCCTGGATGAATCGGAGGCAGAACTCCAGGGAGAACCAAGCCACGCAGATGGTCTCAATGATGAAGATGTAATAGCACTTTTGGGAACATTCGCCCTGCGTATGGAAGGGGGAAAGAAAGAGGTCAGAATAAATGGACGTCTCTCTCAGTTAAAAAAAAAAAAAATCAGAAAAATACAACAGAGGCTGTAATGTACACCGTGTGTGTTATCCAGTCCTAGTGATGAGGGAGAAGTTTTGTTTGCATTTTAATGAGAAGCTATCTCGTTCACATTTCTTGAACCAATGTGCAACCCGCAAAACATAGATATCCTTTGAAATTCACACTTCTCTGAATTTTATGGCACAGTTCTTCAACACAACGTGTGCAAAAATATTAGAGGGGAATGTGTATAATGTCAGTTCCTAGGGCTCCCCAATTCCCAGGGCTCCCAAGACTCAGAGTAGATAATAAACATCTCTTGATCTCATGACTCACCCTCCTACCAGCCATCTGCTACATTTGGATCTTTACATGACTCTCCTTCTGGGAAAATGCCTGCATATAAAAGGGATATAGGAACAACCCATTTTACCTTGTTATTATTTATTATAGATTTATTAGGCCACCGGTTCAGCAGCTTCCCATGTGCTGTGACCCCTGCCACCTCCTATGAGTCTCAGTAGCCACCATTGCTCATACAACCCACAATCTGACAGCGCTTTTTGTTGGTATATATTGGATGCTTTATTTCTATTAGTTGTGGATGCTGATGTGGCCTTTGTCTTTAAGGCAATGAAGTTGTGATGCATGCACATAATACAGAAATAATTTTCAAAAGGTGCAAGTGGCTGAATGATTTATGGAAGGCACTTTGTGACTAACCAATGTTTGTAACTGACCAGCTAATTTGGTGAAGTTGCAAACCCATTGAATCCAGCTTCCAACAAGAGGTGGTTTGTGATAATTCCTTGCCTAGAAGAAAGGCAGGGGGTGGGGGGGCAGGAACCTTCTACCATTTAGGCATTTTGTATCTGCCTTGTCCTCAACCCTCTTACAAGCTGGAGCTGTTCAAATCTCCTGACTGCATTGCTGCCGCGAGGATTGCTGAGTCACTTTTCCTGCATTGCTGCTTTTGTTTGAATACTTAAGCCAGGCTCCAGTTAAATCAAACTGTCCAAGGTGAGAACTTGAGAATAGAAATGGAAAAAATTAAGTACCTCCTATAGGTCACTTTGGCCTTTGAATATGTGGTCGTAAGGCAATATCATTTAACCACAAAGGCTTTTGTGGGCAACCCTGAATCCCTCCTCTTCATTGAATAATGAATCGGGATATGCTCAGAGAGAATTCTAACATTTCCTTATGGATCACTGAGAAGCTAGTGTTCAGACATACCATTTAACAGCAAAGGTTATTCAGTAGTGCTGTGCCAAAAATGTCTCCTGCAGTTTTTGGCCATCCCCCACCCCCAACTGGTCTCCATCAAGTTAATAAGAAAAGAAATTGCATTCGGAAATTATCAATGGGGAGAGAACATTTTGGTGAAATTCTCAAGGGTAGGGTGTGTGCGGGTTTTCTCTTTGTGTGTGTGTGCATTTGTGTTCATGTGCATGTGCACTGACCTTACTTTTGAGGTGGCCAGGTGGTGCCTGTGAGCGTCCTCTCTCTTTTGTTCTACAAATCATGGCACCAGGGGGTTTTGCTCTGCAACCTTCCCTGGTTCCTTCACTTTCAATCAAAGCCCACAAGAAGGCATCGTAAAGGAGCTCCTTTCACAGGGCTTTTTCAGATCAGGAAATGTGGGAAGCTGGGGGGGGGGTGCAGAGCACTGAGGAAATGGGTAGAAATGGGACGAAAGAAAGCACACTCACACATACCACCCTTGCCCATCTTGAGGTTCTAAAGAAACTCTTAAGAGAACGAGGCAGAAAAATGGAAGCCTCATTTATAGATGAAAACCTCTGAGAAATGGGTGTTACAGATTTCAGCATAGCACTATTATACAACTGCCTCCTCCAAAGAATGTGTGCCTATGAATTTGAAGTGGTACTAACACACACACACACACACACACACACACACACACATGCACGAGATGCACTTAAGGAAAAACAATATTCTGAGCACTCTTCAGTGGGCATTTTTGGGTGGCGGCAGTGATAGAGATATGAGTAAGACCAGAAGGGCAGATATTTCAAAGATAGCATGCTTGACTATGACCAGATAGACTTGGCTTCAAATCCCCACTACCAGGACACCTGCTAGACAATTGTGGACCAATGTCTCTCTAAGACTAGTAACAAGCCCTCCTTACAGGACTGTTGGCTAAAGTCCAAAGGACTGTGTGCGCTGCCCTGAGATCCTTGGAGAAACAGTAGGATGAAACTTCAGCTCAAGGTTCTGCAATGAGAGGATCAGCAGTGCTACACATCACTGACAGCAAGCACCCAATGATGCTCACCTGGAATGCAATCCCTGAGCAATACAGTAGTCAGCTCGGCAGTCTCAATGCAGATGTGTTCCTGACCTTGATAACTACCCTCTGAACATAAAACAAATGTCTTTTGTAAGCAGGGAAGAAAGGGTTTGGTTTTGAAACTTAACAAGTATCTTCCTCCCCAATCCCCAGTCACCAAGACTGTTTTGGAAGGCTCTTCCAGAATTTCACAGGTTTTGTAATAGCAGCACATGCTAAGATCCAAAAAAAATAATGGCTGATGGAGATTTGGCATGGCACCAGCCAATATGTTACTAAACGGTGATTACAAGAGCAGGATGAGACTGGATGGTTTAACCATCTGTGACCAAAGATAGTAGAGAGGCAAAATTGACTTTCCATTCATTTTTTGGTCTCTTCCTCATGTACAAGCTGGAATGTGTGCAGAGAAGGGTGAACTAAATGATCCAGGGTCTGGAAATCAAGCCTTATGAGGAACAGTTGAAGGCATTATGTTTAGCCTGTTAAAGAGGAGACTGAGAGGAGATTTGATAGCCATCTTCAAATATCTAAGGGTCTGTCACATGGAGGATGGAGAAAACTTATTTTCTCCTGCTCTAGAGGCTAGGACTTGCACCAATCCCACCTAAAGATCCAATTCCCTCAACCATTCCTCAAACAGAATAAAATAGAGAAACAACAACAACAACAACAACAACAATTTATTATTTATACCCCGCCCATCTGGCTGGGATTCCCCAGCCACTCTGGGCAGCTTCCAACAGAATATTAAAATACAATAATCTATTAAACATTAAAAGCTTCCCTAAACAGGGCTGCCTTCAGATGTCTTCTAAAAGTCTGGTAGTTGTTGTTCTCTTTGACATCTGGTGGGAGGGGATTCCACAGGGCGGGTGCCACTACCGAGAAGGCCCTCTGCCTGGTTCCCTGTAACTTGGCTTCTTGCAGTGAGGGAACCGCCAGAAGGCCCTCGACACTGGACCTCAGTGTCTGGGCAGAACGGTGGGGGTGGAGACGCTCCTTCAGGTATACTGGGCTGAGGTGGTTTAGGGCTTTAAAGGTCAGCACCAACACTTTGAATTGTGCTCGGAAACGTACTGGGAGCCAATGTAGGTCTTTCAAGACCGGTGTTATGTGGTCTCGGCAGCCGCTCCTAGTCACTAGTCTAGCTGCCGCATTCTGGATTAGTTGTAGTTTTCGGGTCACCTTCAAAGGTTGCCCCACATAGAGCGCATTGAAGTAATCCAAGCAAGAAATAACTAGAGCATGCACCACTCTGGCGAGACAGTCTGCAGAGAGGTAGGGCACCATTAGTAACTGTTTCATGCTATAAAATGCCAGGCATAGAAAGCACAATTATAAGTTTGCTTAAATTAGTCCCCAGTGCAGCACCACAATATTTAGCCACCCTGGAAGAGGTGGAAGCTTTCTGATCTGAAAGGAGTAAAAAGGCATAAAATGCATCCAATCGTCCTGAGACTCCCGTAAAAGGGATTCAGAAAAATCTTACGGACGTTGCAATAAAAAGGAACAGTACATAAGAACCAGATATATTGATTCTCCCTCTCCAGATTCACAGGGGCATTTACATTGACAAGAGGATATTTTTTGGGAACCTCCCCTCCAGAACTACTGGTGGAAGAACATTTAAATGCATCAAAGTAAAGGCATGCTGGAGAGCCACTGCCAGTCAATGTAGATAATAGTGATCTAGATGGACAAATTGGTCTGACTTGGGATAAAGCAGTTTCCTGACAGTAAGAGCTGTTCGACAGTGGAATTTGCTGCCAAGGAGTGTGGTGGAGTCTCCTTCTTTGGAGGTCTTTAAGCAGAGGCTTGGCAGCCACCTGTCAGGAATGCTTTGATGGTGTTTCCTGCTTGGCAGGGGGTTGGACTGGATGGCCCTTGTGGTCTCTTCCAACTCTATGATTCTATGATTCTAGGAACGTAAGAACCGGTCCTTCCCATTAAGGCATCTGGTTGGCCACTGTGAGAACACGATGCTGGACTAGAAGGGTCTTTGGTCTGATCCTGTGGGACTCTTCTTATGTTCTTAAAACCTCACTGTGGCAAATTTCAACTCCCAATAAGCAGATAAATGGGGTCTTTGGTTGTTTCATTTGGGATGCATTCCAGTCAGAGGACCAAAGGAAGGTGCTAAACCATTTCTTCTGTGCTATTTCCCCAATCTCCCTTGTTTATTAGATGCCCCATTAAGGGAAACTTATGTGTACGATGCTTAATCCAACTATGGTCTCAGTTTAAACAATCAAAGATAAGTGTTAAAAGCAATGTGCTGTTTTTGATTATTTTTCTATGGTGGTGGTGGTAGTGATGATGATGATGAATCATTCCTCTTCTCTCTCATTTTCAAATTACCCTGCGCATTTGGGATCCAGAAATATTATGCGTGGGTGGCAATGCTGGGGGAGAGGCAAAGCACAGTGCTAAAGCCCCTGGATTAAAGGGATTCTGACCTGCTCAACAAATTGACCCATGGCACTGCACCAATATCCTGGGTGCTTGTTTGCACTTTTCCCTTTTGTAAAAGGAAGTTGTTCTCTGCTTCCACAGCAGAAGACATGTTGCAGATGGCTTGCTCAGTTTTAAACCCTCCCACCACCACCCCTGAAAAAAATCAGAACCAAGACATATGTGTTTGCATTGAAAAACAGCCTTATTACAACCTCTTTTTGTGTGTGTGTGGGGAGAGAATTAAAAGACTGAATAGTGGGTGGTGGGGATTTAGGTTCAGGAGCTCTGGGTCTTCCCTCCCTCAATCTGAAAAGAAAAGCTGCACACCCAATGAAACTTGTGGTTCTGTGCAAACTTAATCGGAAGGCGCAAGTTGTTAAGCAGCATGGAAATTTGATTGCTTAGTCGACAATGTTCGACAATGGAATTTGCTGCCAAGGAGTGTGGTGGAGTCTCCTTCTTTGGAGGTCTTTAAGCAGAGGCTTGACAGCCACCTGTCAGGAATGCTTTGATGGTGTTTCCTGCTTGGCAGGGGGTTGGACTGGATGGCCCTTGTGGTCTCTTCCAACTCTATGATTCTGTGATTCTGTGATTCTAGTCACCATATGATTAACCAGCTTTTAAAAAACAACAACAAACAGAAGCAAACAAACAATCAGTTCACAGCCCTAAAGTGAAGTGTATTAACATCTCATTTGACACATTCCAGGGTTAAGACCTGACATTTGAAATAAGTTCCATCCTGATGCTCTAGGGAGGTCTGGCACAAGTTAAGCCATTTTCTTACCTCTTACCACTGAACTTAATTCATGTAAGAATATAAGAAGAGCCCTGCTAGATCAGAGCAGAAGCCCATCTAGTCCAGCACTGTCCTTCTTGCAGCTGGCAACCACATAATTTGCATAAGCCCATCAGTAGAACATGAAGGTAAAAGCCACTCCCTAGGTCAGAGGTTTGCAACCTTTTGGGTCCCCAGCTCCCTTGACCAGCTACACTCATTCTGCGGCACCCCTGTGGGGCTCAGGAGCCCAGTTATGTCACCCCTTGCCTGCAGAGCTGGCAGCCTCTCATCCCTTTTCAAACACCCTCCCTTGTGGAGTATTTCCTCAGCCTCCTCTCCTCTTCCCTCTCCTTGGGTGTCCTTTGGGCAGCTGCTGCTGCCATCCCAGGTCTCTGAGCTCTCCCCCCCCCCGTCCCAAAGACAGGTGCTACCTCACGCTGCCCCACAAGGGGCACCCCCTGGCTAGCCCCAGAGACACCCAATGTCTGGGGAGCTTGTAGCCAGAGCTGTTGCAACGAACAGCTATGCAAGCCTTTAGGAAGCAGAGATGCAAGAGGGCATCAGAGGAGGGAGGAAAGGAAAGAGGGACAGAGACCAATGTTGCCCATGGCACCCCGACCACCATTCAAGGCACCCCAGGGTGCCACAACACACTGGTTGAAAACCACTTCCCTAGGTTGTTTCCCAGCCTCTGCTATTCAGAGATATACCAATACAAGTAACAGACAGAGAATTGTCACCCAGTTCTTCGAAAACCAGCCTTCCCTGCCTCTGGTCCACAGTTTTCAATGAGAGATGCCAAACTCCATTGCAGGCCATTGGTGCAGTTGCATCCAGCATCTCTTTGAAAGACTTGTCAGGCAATCAAGCAGCCTTTTTTCTGTTTCACACCTCCCACAGTGCGCTAAAATGTGGAAACAGTTGTACCGGTTGTACTGCATGATGCATAGTAAAAGCGGGGAGAAGTAAATTAATCACATACAGTGAAGCTATGTTCTCCTTTATTTTGTTTCTGCTAACACAGTCATCCCTAAGCCCCACCACAATGGGCAGATATTAATCCTACACATGTTTACTCCGGACGAGTAGTCTGCCTGAGTTCCACGAGGCTTTCCACCTCTTGGGCTGATCCGACATGGGCTACAAAACAGCATACATTGGCCATAAACTGACATGCCTCATTTGTCCTTAGGATGTCACAAGCTGGCTAGGCGTCTAGCTGATCTGAATCATATGCTAGGAAAAAGCTTTGCAAAGGATTTCTGTGCCTCTTTGGTGTTATAATTCATCTTTAGAGCAGTGCACAGATTTCAGCCTCATTGAGTTCACGATTAGTGGCTTTACTGAGTCAGGCCTCCAGTTCACCAAAGCTCAGCATTTTACAGCCTAAGGGCCACATTTCCTTCTGAGCAGCCTTCCAGGGGCCACATGCCAGGAGTGGGGCTACCCACTTTTTGCCTTGGCTCTCCTCTGCAGGATGCCCCCCCCCCGAAGGTTGCCCACAAAGGAATGCAACTGCAGTGTTGAAAAATGTTCCCCACTCCAGCTTTAGAGGGTGGGGACTTCCTGACAGTATGAGTTATTTGACAGTGGAATAAACTGTCTCAAAAGGTGATGGACTCTCCTTCATTTGAGGTTTTTTAATCAGAGGCTAGAAGGCCAACAGGATTGTTGTAGCAAGGGATTCCCTGCATCAGCATGGGATAGATGATGACCTTGAGGTTCTTTTATTATTCTCTGATTCAAACACACAAAGCGACTGAAGGCTGCCCAAAAGAAGCATGGTATTTTAAAACCAGCTTTCTAGAGTTCTTTGTGAATTACAGTTTCTATATTTTGAATCTTAGCTCAGTGGTCGAGCATCTGCTTTTTTTTTGCAGTTAAAATTGGGGTTGGGGAGGGTTTGTGATCAGCTGGCTACCTTAGGAAGGTGATTCTGATTTGCTTGTCTGTGGTTTTAAGTACAGGTTGGTGCAATGGGAGTGGGATATTAACTATTCTGCATTAATTCACATGATGCAGCAATAGTGTGATCGCGCATAGGTGGCAGCTCATTTTCTTCTCTCTTTATCACCAATTTTGTGCATTTGACACAGATATTATTTTGCATGCCTTGTAGGAAGAAGGTGTAGATACAGTATCTTTATGTGCACATCATTATAAACACTGTTTTGGTGGTAGTGGTGGTGTCAATGTGGTTATTTTGAGACACATTGCACCAATGTGTTCATGCATCAATGATGACTTCAGTGTATCTCATAAGATTGCTCTCTCTAGGTACCTTAAAGGCAGATGGTGAGGGTCAGAAATGTTCTTCTTATTACTGCTATTCCTCTGCTGCTGTTACGACCACTAAAGTCTATTTCAAAATACTCAGGTGATAAAGAGAGAGACCAGATTCTCTGTTAGGAAACAGTGAGGATAGAGAACTAGTGGCCTTCCAGTTGTTGGACTACAACTCTCATCATCCCTGCCCCTTGGACCTGCTGGTTGCAGGCTGATGGGAGCTGGAGCCCAACAACTGCTGAATTTTCACAGATTCTCCATGGTGGAGGTCTGTTTGCCAAAGCTAAACCACTGCACCACATAGGTATGTTAGAGAACCTTGTGGGCATTCCTTGCTCAGCCTCCCAGAAAGCCTCCGTAATACTAACTTCTTAGCAAATGTGCTTTGGATCAAACTGAAAAACAACACTGATTGAACTACAAAGAATACTCTGGCACTTTAAAAGGCAAAGGTTGCATTCCTAAATATGCTTTCCTGGGAGTAGGTGCATTGAACTAGGGTTGTCATTTTGTGGGCAAAGTTGTTGAGCTTTTGTTTTCGGGGACGGGGACAAAGTTGTTGTTCAGCTTTTTTTCAGTTTTGCCCAAAGTTGTTTCCAACAGCCAATTGCTGGCTATGTCTGGGCCTGGCAACCCTAACTGAACAGAAAGGGACTTACGTCTGAGTAAACATGTGCTGTTCTGTAAGAAAGAAAAAAAGATTGTGCCAAAACTTTAATTGGCTTACTTCAGGGTTTTTTATTTTAAAAATACTTTTTTGCAGAAAATATTAGTGTATACTAATGGCTTTAAAAGAATAAATGTAACATTAAATACAATTGCAGGGAAAGACAATCAACTGTAGCCTTTTTCATTCCTTTTAATACAAAGAACATGCATTTTTTCGAGATTGTTTTCTAAAAAAAAATATTGGCAATATAGCCAGTAGTGAATGGACTGGCTTCCTTTCCGTTTAACATTTATTTGCAAACAAACAATCAAATGCAAAACTAATAATTGCTTAAGGCATCCACAAGCCCTGTCTAAGGAATCTTGCCCAATCTCAGTGGCTTGACGGATTCATTGGTGATGAAAGGGCACCCTATACATACTCAGAGGCACGGTTGTGTGAATATAGATTTGTTCTCCAAGGAGTGGTTTATAGGTCTGGTAGTTCTATTCTGTGTTCCTGTACAATTCAAATGGTGTCTGTGAAAAGGTGTTTAGCAGAGGCAGGAATGATTTCCTTCCCCACCAGCCAGTTAGAATATGCAAAAGTGTTACTCTCTCATTTCACAGTTTCTGAGGTTGCTCTGAACTGAGCTTACTAGCAACCTTCCTTTCAAATTAAACCCTGTTGCTAATCCGGGAAAGTTGAACCACTCATTCTAACATACATTGATGAACCATTTGATTATTTCCCCCCTGGACCACCTCATTCCCCCACCCCCTAGAAAAAACTAGATTTGTCTTCATGCTGGGCATAATTCTGCCTACACACTCACTCACACATACATACTTCCACACTTAGGAGCCACTCTTGACAGACAAGAAGTACTTTACCACAACAAACACATAAAATTAGCAGAGAACCAGCCTGGTGCAGTGGCTAGAGTGTTGACCCAGGACCTGTGTTTGTTCATTTGCTTGTTTTTGTATTTATATAACACCTTCTCACAACCCTTTAAGGCAGGTTAGAGTGAGAATTGGTGAGTGGCCCAAGGCGACTCAGTGAAAAAAGAAGCAGGGAACCCAATCATCTAGAGAAACCCCCTACCCCCATATATGTAGCTATATGCAAGTGGAGCGTGCTACCACAATGCCCCTCCCCATCCATATGCATATTCATTAGACACAGCATTATACACACATGGGGACCGGTGAACCTGTGTGCATAGGGAACAAGTATACAACACTCAAAAGCAAAAGAGAGGAAAATGCATGAGTGAATTAGTCCAAACGTAGGCATGCAGTGTTGGCTGCAGAATATCATGATGTAACATAGTTCTGCAGATGTGATATAACTAGTGATGTTGATGGTAATAGGAACAGAAGAAGAGCCCTGCTGGATCAGGCCAACGGCCCTTCTAGTCCAGCATCCTATTCTCACAGTGGCTGGACAGATGCCTGTAGGAAACCCGCAAGCAGGACCTTTACACAAGAGCACACTCTCATCCTGTGGTTTCCAGCAACCGGCACGCAGAAGCATTACTCCCTCTGACCATGGAGACACAATAGAGGCTAGTGGCCATTGATAGCTTCATTCCTCCATTAATTTATCCAGTCCTCTTTAAAAGCCATCCAAGTTGGTGGGCATCACTCCCTTCTGTGGGAGGGAGTTCTATGCATTGCCCACAAGCAGAGTGGTAGGAACCGGCTTTGGTCCATATAGCTCAGTACTGCCTACACTGGCCAGAAGCAGCTCTTGTGGTTCCAAGCAGGGACCTCTCCCTGCCATACCTGGAAATGGAAAGAATTGAAACTGCATGCAAAGCCGATACTCTACCACTGAGCTATGATCCTTCTGAGTGGAATGACACTTTCCCCACTTATGAAACGCAAGAATTCCCAGCATCTGCCTGTGACAGTGGAGAGAGAGCATACATACAAAACAGGGGCTTACTCACCCTGTCTTCTTCTTCCCTTAAGTCCGGCATGGTGCTGACACAAAGGCTTATCGCTGTGGTGGCCACAAAGAGGATGGAGAGGCAAGCAAAGATTTTCCCCGGGAGGCCTGACTGTGGATTTTCCACCATGTCCCTCAGCTTGCTCATAAACTGGCTGAATTTGGTCTCCTCTTCCAGGACGCAGGCCGTCACTTTGGTCACCTGCATTTCCTCCTCTCTGCGCACCTCGGCCAGCTCCTCAGCCTTCTGGAAGAGCTTCCGGAAGCAGCAGTTCTCCAAGTTGGACTCCTCAATCCCCCAGTACTTCAGCTCCTCCTGGAAGGACAAGGCACAGGTGTCGTGGAGGAGTATCAGTTTCCCTGCCGCGAGGAAGCTGACAATCACCCCAAAAGCATTGGGGTTCCGGTCGAAGAAAAACTCTTGTGTGTCTTCATCGTAGTCATCACACAGCTGGATTATCTCTTCGTAGCTGCTGCAGAACTTCAGCTTGCTCAGCCGGGATGCGGGAAACTCATCCAAGGTGCTCCAGGGCAACAGGTACTTGATGCCGCCAACGTTGACCATGATCTCCCTCTTCAGATCGACTGTCCGGAGCCGATCTGGGTGGTTAATCCTCTGGGCCCGTTGGTAGTGGACCCCTTTGGCGGGGGGAGTCTCGACCACTGAGATGGGAAACAGGTGGTTCAAGGAAGTGCAGGAATTGTAGCTGTAGTCGTGGTCGCTGCCTCCAGAGAGAATAGGCATCTCTGAGGGTTGTCACTGGAGCTCCAGCACAGAAGCAGCATCAGAGCCAAGCTGGCTAGGGAGGTGAAAGTGGGAGGGAAAACAGAGACAGGATCATGACCATTGTGAGATGAGGAGCATAGTAACATAAGAAGAGCCCTGCTGGATCAGGCTAATGGCCCATCTAGTCCAGCATCCTGTTCACCCAGGTCTCTATGGACAACCTATGAGCAGGACCCAAGCACAACAGCACTCTCCACTCCTGTGATTTCCAGCAACTTGTATTCAGAGGCATACTGCCTCCAACAACAGAAGCACAACATAGCCATTGTAGCTAGCAGCCCCAATTTGTCAAATCTTCTGTTAAAACTACCCTAGCTGGTGGTCATCTTTTCTTCCTGTGGAAGTGAGTTCCACAGTTTAGCTATGTGCTGCATGAGCAAAAGCATCTGTCTCTCCTAATCAGTTGTTTTTGTTAGAATGTTAATACCAGCTTTCCTTTCAACAAGAAATGCCAGGGCAGTTCGCAAACAAATAAAACCCAACAACAAAATATCCCTTTATTTACAAGGAGGGATTGGGGATCTCAGGCCCTGCTGGGCCTCTCTATCAGGCCCTTGGGACTCTCCACAGACCACACACAAGTCATAACCTCTCACTGGCCTGGTTTTACAGCCTCAAGTGCTTTTGTCTGGCTGGAGTGTGTTTTTCTTCCTTGCCTGGACGGAGGATAGAGAGGGATATGTGGGTGTGGCCAGAAACTAGCCTTCTGCACTGAGGTAAATTTCACATCCATTGCTCCGCCCACTTTGGCCTTTGGCCCCACCCACCACTGGCATGTGGCCCTTGGGAGGTTGCCCAGAAGCTACCTTCAGAATGCAGGGAATGCATCCCTCAGGCTGAAAAAGGTCCCACACCCTTTGTTTATGGCACACCTTAGCTGTTTCTGCTGACACGTTCTCCCCCCCCCCTTTTTAAAAAAGAGGGATAGCCACTGGATTCAATCAAAGCTCAATCCTGGGAAAACCTGGTGTATAACCTTCAAATCTGCTTATATATTGAAGTCCTTCTCAGTGACACCCTGGTGGAGAACCACTCCTGTAGTGTGAACAGAAGTGTCGCAGTGAAAACAGCCCTGCTGGGATCAAGCCCAAAGTCTTGTCTGGGTCCAGGATATAGACAAGCTGGAATGTGTGCAGTGGAGGAGAACCAATATGGCAAAGGGTCTGGAAACCAAGGCTTATGAGGAATGGCTAAGGGAGCTGGGGATGTTTAATCTGGAGGAGAGAAGGCTGACAGGTGATATGATAGCCATCTTCAAATAGCTGAAGGGCTGTCCCATGGAAGATGGAGCAAGCTAGTCTTCTGCTGCTCTAGAGGGGAGGACCTGAACCAAAGGGTTCAAATTACAAGAAAGGAGATTCTGATTAAACATTAGGATGACCTTTTTGATGGTATGAGCTATTTGACAATAGAATAGACTACCTTAGAAGGTGGTAGACTCTCCTTCGATGGAAGGCCATGTGCCAGGAATTCTTTAGTTGTGATTCCTGTATTGCAAGGGGTTGGACTAAATGACTCCTGGGGTCCCTTCCAACTTTACAATCCTGTACTTTCCAGCAGAGACCAGCCAGATGCCTCCAACAGGACATGAAGGTGATGTCTTCTTCTTTGGCTTGTCCTCATCCTTTCGTATTCAGAGACACTGTGCCTCTGGATGTGAAAGTTCTATTTAACTATCAAGCCCAAAAGCTTTTGGCAGACCAACTCATCCTGAGTTTGTCTAATCCTAATAAAATAAAATAAATCTAAGCACTTTCCCCCCACCTCACTAGACCCCAATTCCATAAGTTAATCATGTTTATATGGGCAGGATTTATTTTTGCCTGTCCTGAATCTGCTGCAAATCAACTTCATTGAGTGATGGCATTTCAGCAAGAAATCCTTCTAGGTAGTACAGCGGTATCTAGGATACTCTCAGGGATTAATTAACATGATGGTAGTTTGTCCTGAGAGAACAGGCGACAGTGCTTACAAAGGCTGCTCATCTTAGCTGGAAGTTCTAAATGTTGTTCTTCTGTTGATGATGTTTTAAAGTTATACACATTTGCACACCCCCAAAAGAGAGAGAAGCAGAAATGGCAATAACATATAAGTGAATAACTTCTCAAGGGTTTGACAAGTGTCTAACAGGATTCTCTTGGCATCCACAGACTGGTTCCATTTCACATTCACAGGGAGACCGGAAGCTTCCTCTATACTGAGTCAGACCATTTGTCCATCTAGCTCAGTATTGTTGACACTGACTGGCAGCTGCTTTCCAGGATTTCAGGCTCTACCTGGAGATGCCAGAGATTGAACCTGGGACCTTCTGCATGCAAAACAGATGCTCTGTCACTGAGCTACTACATGCCCTTTCCACATTTTACCATGGATGCAACAAAAGCAAATAGAAAATCAGAGAAGCCTGAAGTTTTACAGTTGCTGAGCTGCTGTGAATCATGAAAAGCATAGGAGGAAGCTGAAAGTTAGCATATGTCCCCCACCATAAGCTGAAACAGCAACAATGTATGGTAGGGCTTTCTGAGCATTTGATTTCTTCACACAAATTATCTTATAACCTTTACAACAGCCCTGTAAGGTAGGCCAAATATCAATATCCCCATATTGCAGACTGTGGGGCTGGTGTTGGTTTTCATCCTCTCCTTTTCACCGACACTGCCTGCAGCTGGAATTCTGCCTCATTATTGCTAAATACATACACGTCCCCCCTCCCCTTCAAGTAGACATCGCACGAAACCAATTACACATACAATGCTGAGAAGGAAACCCCTTTGTAGAGGTTTGGAGCTGACGGGGAGTAAGCACAAAACCCCTCCATTCTTATTCCTCTCTGCCTCCGGCTTGCCATCCCTCCCGGCGCAGGCTGACAGCATTCCAGAATGAAGTTTCGCAAAGTTACTTACTGCGCTAAACACGGGCTGAGTCCGCGTCAACTGTCTCCCCAGCAGCAAGAGCAGAACACATTGCAAGGAATTATTGCCATTCCTGGGTGATGGAGAAGCATCAAAGCACATTTGTTGCCCTGGTTCCATGGATGTAATGAAATTGCTCTTGGCCAGCATCTGCTTCTTGATATTCTCTCTCTCCTTTATAGACTGACTCCCTCACTCAAAGACCTTTTCAAAGACTTGGAAGGCATCCCTGAATCTTCTTGGGGAACTGAAAAGAGAGACAAAGTCTGTATTCTCCCTCTCTCCGCTTTTCCTCCCTGGAGGGCTGTCAGTGTGGTCCTCCTGACAGAAGGAGGAGGGAGGGAAGAGGGAAGGGCTTAGACATAATCTCTCCCTTGTTCTCTCTTTCCAGCATCCTCCAGCCCTTCATCCTTAGAGCAGACTGCAGGGCATACCAGCAATTCAGCAGCAGTCTGGAGTGGAGGCAGAGAGACCCAACACATGCTCAATAATAAATTGATGCTGACAAAGACAGTTCTCAGCTCCATAACATTTGCCAGTGCTTTTATTCTCTCCCTGTTCTTTCACTTTGGAGGCAGCAAGTGGATTGTTTCAGGGTGTTTCCACACACACCCCAGAAGCAGCTTCCTTTCAGGTGTTGAGTTCTGAAAGTTCCAGGTTCCTAAAAAAGCACTTTACTATTCCACATAAGATTTAATAGGGCATATGCACAGGGTAGGTTTGCTGTTGTGGTGGTGGTTCGGTGTGTGTGTGTGTGTGTGTGCCAGGATGATGGATCCAGCCAGTCATCTCACTACAGGGAAGAAGGATCCTTCCCCTTATGTAATAACCTGCTGACAAAAGGTTTGGGACAGCTCCATGAGTGATGGAGCTTGTAGGGGGCCGCACAACAGCTGTTCCTGACTTTGCATTTACACCAAGACTCTTGCATACACACAGAGCCAATGGATGATTTGGAATATTAATATGAATCGCACATAGTATGTATGCAATGAACTTGTGTAATTTCAAACTTGTTTGGTTGAAAGCTGGCTGGTTGAAATCCCACAAATTAACTGTCCGCAAGGTAGATAGCTCTAAAGTGTTGGGTTTTCCTGGTGCAGAAACACATTTTTGCGTATTCGCACCACCCCCAGAACAGAACCCCTGTGGAAGACACAATCATCCTGTATATATATTTGATCTCCCACAAAAATTACTAGCCTGCTGGAGTCTGGCAGAGGAATGATGGAGTTATCTGCTGCTTCTGCAACAGCTTGGTGTTCTGGATATGGTGGAGAGGACTTCCCCCATCTGGCTGCCTTCTTAGTTTCCATGCCAGGTGCAGAAGAGGGACAGAATGCTCCATCCTTCCTGCAAGAGTTGTCCCAATTGCCTTTAAGGAATTCCTTGTCGCCTATGGCAACCGGGCATATCCTTACAGTGTATTTTGTGTATACACACATACTAGCTGCCAACAATCCTTCCCACTCTCCCAGCTTTCGGTCACATTCCAGTGCATGGGTAGGGAATCTCAGGCCCAGGGATTACATGTGGCCCTCCAGTGTGCTCCATCTGGCCCTCAGGACTCTTCTCAGACTACACTCCCTCACTGCCTCTGCTTTCATCCTCCTTAAGAGTTTTTGCCTGACTGGACTGTGTCCTTGAATTGTGATAGTGTTTCTTGTTTGCATGAATGGAGGATAGAGAGGGGGTCCATGTGTGTGTGTGTACAGAAACTAGTCTACTGTATAAAGGTCACTTTTTCATCAATTGTGCCACCAACTTTTGTCTCTGTCCTCTCCCAACACTGGCATGTGGCCCCTGGTTGCCTAGAAGAGTTTGAGGCCCTTGGGTTGATCATAGTTCCCTATCCTTGGTCTAGTGTGATCCAGGTTCCTTGCATAATGGAACTTTTGAGTTATTTAGTTACATTTATATCCTGTCTTTCTTTCACCATGGAATTCAAGCTGGCATACATAGAATCATAGAATTGAAAGGGACCCTCAAGGGTCATCTGATCCAACCCCCTACAATTGAGGAATCACAGCTAAATAATCCCTGACATCCAACTTCTGTTTAAAAACCTCCAACGATGAAGAGTCCACCAGCTTCTGAGGTAGTCAATTCCACTATCAAACAGCTCTTATCATCAGAAAGTTATTCCTAATGGTTAGTCAGAATCAACTAGAGAGGAAAAACTGTTCACACAAGCAGTTGTTCACATGATCAGTGTACAGCCGAGATGACTACATTGTGCAAGATTGTCCCTTCTTTTCAATAATAGCCACTAATACCTAGAAGATGGTTAGGTTTATGAGCAATGATGACTGGTGGCTACAAACTATTGAACACACACAAGGTCTCTAATTGGGCGAGGGCTGGAGAGATACAATTTGATTGTAATTAGAAAAGGAGACATTAATGATGATGATGATGATGATGCCAATCTGACTGGGTTGCCCCAGTCATTCTGGGTGGCTTCCAGCAATATATATATGTGTGTGTTTGAGTTCAGCCTGTTGGCAATCCCCAGACTCTAGACACTACATTATACCATGTTTCAAAATAGCCAGCACATAGGCTGTATCACATCTACATTTGCCTGTCTGGTTATGTGATATAGCTCAATAGAAATTTGATTTCCTTTGAAACAGGAATCCTCCTGAAAGGGATGTTGTGCAATCTGCACACTTAACATTCTTTGGGGCTTGTGCCTCTTGGGCAAAAACAGTGCATAATTTCATAAAGAGACATTATTTATCAAACACAACACTCTCTCTCATGCCCACCACCTAACCAACATCCTCACCAGTTACATTTGTAAATGATTTAACAATAATACATGTGTAATTGGTTTCCCCACTCTCCGTTGCAAGCAGACATTTTTCAAGCTTGTGTCATCACAGAGAAGGCTAAGTGTGAACGAAATTAATTTTGGGAAGGCTAAGGGGCAGGCATGGTCTCAGGCAAGACAGAAAACCTGACTTGGTTACAAATCCAATTTTCTCTTTGGTCACCTCCAGGCCATCAGTGTTTTGCAGAAGAGATTCTTCAAGCACATACCAGAACAGTGTTTGGGACTTGGAATTTGTTTGGGAAACAGTGTTTGGGAAATGGAATTTGCTGCCAAGGAGTGTGGTGGAGTCTCCTTCATTGGAGGTCTTTAAGCAGAGGCTGGACAGCCACCTGTCAGGAATGCTTTGATGGTGTTTCCTGCTTGGCAGGGGGTTGGACTGGATGGCCCTTGTGGTCTCTTCCAACTCTATGATTCTATGATTCTATGATTCTATGATTCTATGACTTGAAAGTCAGAGATGGCATGATAGAACTTTCTAAAATTATGCATGGCATGGAGAAAGTAAATAGAAAAAAAAGTTTTTCTCCCTCTCTCATAATACAAGAACTCATGGAAATCCAATGAAACAATGAAATGTTGGGAGATAAAAGAAAGCAATTCTTCATGCACTACATAGTTAAACTATGAAACTTGCTCCCACAGGAGGCAGTGATGGTCATCAACCTAGATGGAAGAATAGAAAAATTCATGAAGGAGAAGTCTATCAATGGCTACAAGTGACAATGACTATATTCTGCCCCCACAGTTGGAAAGAGCAATGTTTCTGAATACCAATACTAGAAACCACAGGAGGGGAAAGTTCTCAAATTCTGCTTGAAGGTTTCCCACAGGCATCTGGTTGGCCACTGGGAGAACCAGATGCTGGGCTAGATGGGTCATTGGCTCTTCTTATCTTCTTAATTCCCAGAACAGTTTAACAGTCCCCCTTCCCAGGAAACTCTGGGAATTGTAGTTCTGTGAAGAGAATGGGGTCTCCTAACAGCTCTTAGTACCATTAACAAACTACAGTTCCCAGGATTCTCAGGGGAAAGTGATGACTGTTGAAAGTAGTATGATACTGCTTTAAATGTATGGTGCAGATGGGGTCTAATTTTCTATAGTCCTCCACCACCACCACCACAATCACCAAGGCAATTCGCTTGAAGTTCCCCTCTCCACCTATTTGAATACCAAGTAGTTTTGTTCATAGTCAATAAGAAAAACATCAAGAGGGTTGATAGCAAGTATACATTGCCTGCCTGCTTTTTCTTCTTCTCAGCATGCACATCCAAACTTTCATTTACTCTTAATAGCATTAGTATAGATTTTGCACTCTATATGCTTTGACCTGCTCGTTGATGCAGGAGATGTTTCCGAGCTATAAATCTTTAGCGTGGACACAGGTCCCCCCCCCCTTCTTTCCAAACCAAGTGTAAAGCACACTGCGGCTGCCAACATGCCATACATTTAAAGCACATTTTCCCTCTACACCCACCCACACAAAGAATACTGGGAACTGTAGCTTGTTATAAGGGAGCTGGGAATCGTAACTCATGTGGGCTAAACTATAGTTTCCAGGATTCTCTTTTGTAGGGAAAATATGCTTTTGATGTGCTTCAAATTTACGGTGTGTGCACAGCCTGTGATTGCACGGATTAACTTGTGAGATTTGCAACCAAATGTTGCAGTGTGGAGCCTTCCCTGGTCAGGATTCCACCTACTCCATTCAAACTCCCCTCCTCCCCAATTCTTAACCCTTCCCAAACATTCACTGAGCATTCCCTGGCTACTGAGGATGCTCAGACCTCAGTCAACACTATGGATTTCCCATTTTTTGACTGGGGCTTTATTTCTCTCTCTTTTTTAAAATGGGGGAGCTCTGCTGGCAGACCTCATGGAATATTTAAAAGGTTTAACAGCCTATATTCCCATGCTATACTGCTGCTTGCTTTTGTGACTTTAAAACTCTGCTGCAGAGTGTGCTTTAGCCATGCACTTCTGATTTAGGGATCCAGCCAAGTCTTTTATTAAGGACCCCACATGGGTGATCTATACATCTATTTCCTCCCACATTTCTGATATCATGAAATCTTCTGAAATACTACCTGGGGAATACATTCCTAGAGTTTTTACTGGAGGAAAATTGATTGCTTTTGTCTACTTGCTCCTAATACTGGACTGTAAAATTCAATTATTATACAAATTCAGCTCTGTGTTTATGATGCATTAAATGTCAGGCAAAGAGTTATTCTAATCCTTAGAGAATTCAGAGGTGATCTGTTTGAAAGGAGCACTAATAAAAGAGAGGCCTGGTTAACAAGAAGTGCATCACAAAATTCAGGGAAGTGTGAATTCTAAAGGTATTCCTTTAAATGTTTTTGTTTAAGGAAGTAGATTCAGCCAAGTGGTCCATTAAGTGAATGAGGAACTGCCCCACCAAATTCAGCCTGCCTTCAGTCAACCCTTGCCCTTCCTTCCTTTTTTCTTACAACTAGTCCAGGGGGTGACAGTGACTAACCACTCTGAGACCTGTGGATATAGGGCAGTATACAAATTTAATAAATAAAAATAATCAGTGCCTTTTTTCTAGGGGGTACTCAAGGCTACGCAGTACCAGCACCTCTTTTGTTTTTGGTGTTTTGGTTTTGTTAAAAAGTGTGGCACTTACTGTAACAATTTCATGGTGAGTACCTGCCCTTATTTTTCTAGGAAAAAAAGCACTGAAAAAAATTAATAAATAAAGCTTCCTTCTCCTTAGTCTCATTGTTGCCCCTTTGTAGAACTCATCAGGGAGGAGGATGGGGACAAAACTAGAATTTGTTGGCTCTGCCTCCTCCTCCTGTGATCCTGTCTGCCTTTTGCCCCCATCAGTCACAAGGGGCACCAGCACCAACCCTCTCACCACCTTGCTTCGCCCCACTGCAGAACAAATCAAGTGATGATGCTGATTCCCAGGTCTTAAGAATAAGGGTTTGTCCACACTTCCACTTGCTCTCTAGACATGTATCTAAGCGGTTTTGCTCCACTGCTTTCCCCTGGAAAATCCACTCTTTAGTGATAAATTGGAGCAAACGTCAGTCTGGAGAAAAGTTTATTGATGTTTGCTTCAATATTCCGTGCTAAAGATTAGGTTTTCCTGGGGGAAAGTAGCAGGGCAATGACAAGTCTGGATAAGCCCTAAGAACAGTGATGCTGCTGACGATAAATGGTTCTGTTGGTTTTGGTCAGCTGAGTTGTCCTGAGCTCGTTCCTGAAAATATGGGTTTATGGTTCTGTAATTTCAAGGCTGAGAATGTGCGCATGGTTTGTGTTTCACATCGGTACATCTCATCATATTTTGACAATTTTAACAGCCATTGTGGTCCTATTAGGGAAGGAATTTGGGGCCGATGCTTAGGGCCCACTCAGTAGAATGAGCAGGACAGCCTCCAGATGCAGCAGAGGTAGCTCACTCGATTGTGGAGTGATGCAATACACACTATCCTCTAAAGAGGGGGGTTTCATAAGACCAGTGAATTATCTCCTTATCTACTATCTCCTCTTTGAAACTAGAGATGCCAGGGACTGAACTTTGAACATTCTGCAAGCAAAGCATGTGTGATGCCCCTGAACTGAAGGTCCCTGAGATCAGCAGAAGCTTTGGAAACCAGAGCCTGAATGTACAGGAAGTAAAAGGCACCTCTCCATTGATTCTTCTTGGCCAAAGAATCCTCAGGAAAGCACTATTAACATAGAAAATAACTCTCCTGTTACAGCTGCTTGCTGGGGTGACAGATGTGGCTAATTCCCTTTCCTCCCAGCTGAGAAATCAAAACAATCCATTCCACATTTAGGAAACATTGCATCTGCAAGGTTGGACTGCAGCCAGCCAAACCTTTGTGGTCCCTTCAATGATTTCACAGTCTACAAGTTCTTTGATTTGTCTCTGAGATCAGTAAGTCGCAGCCTAGGTAAGTCTCTCGCAACCTCTCGCACTATCAGCCAAGGTCTTTAAACTCTGCATCCTTAACTTCTCCTCCTAGCTACAAAAGAGAATCAGTTTCTTAAGTGTCCATGCTATGCCCAAGGCTGCCCTGTGAGCTTCAGGACTGAGCTTCAACCCCAGAGCCATCTGACTCTCTTGGGCAGAGTTACCCATGCAGTTCGCAACTGACCTAGAAAATTGCTTGATCTGAAAGCATCCTCATTGCAGGGGGTTCTCTTTTCATGATTCATCTGGCTCAGTTGAAAAGGATTCCCCCTTTGCCCCCTTCTGAGAGGCCTGTTTTTGAGGAGTTCGTTATGAGTAGCAAGCAGCTTGTGAAGGCAGCTAGACCAACAGCAGAGCCTTAGAAGCCTGTCTTCAAAGAACCCCTCTCCTCAAGGATATCATGTTTGTTTTGAAAATCGATCCGCTGGCTCTATCTGCTTGGTAGGGAAGCTGGTAAGGGCTCTAGTTACATCCAATTCACTTCTCTTACTCTGAACCCACCTTAATGATACCTGCAGCCAAGTTGTCTGTAGTTCTGGCACCCCTTAAGTGGTTCATCTCCTCCACCTTATTCTGTTATCAATCCTTAGGAGTTCACAGTGGCCTGCAGTTCCTGCTGAAAGCTGCTTTACTGCTTTGAATGTATAGTGCAGATGGGGCCTCACTGTTTACAACCCCCCTAGTTGCTCCATGTGTACATCGACCTGCAACTCAGGATAAAACTTTGTGAATCTGATTAAGTGCGCTGCAGTCCATGAAAGCCATGGTCACAATAAACGCATTTATCTGTAAAGAGCAATAAGATTCTGTTGCTGTTGTTTTTGGTGCAATGGATTAACACAGATACCCCTGATGGGATTGTTACATCTCAGGCCATCTCAGGCATCACACAGCTGAGAACAGCAGAGTTCTCCCTCAATCACCAGCTTACTGGGCACTCACCCCAGATGCTTAGGGTTTGAATTTAAATGTGAATATTCATGTTTCTGTCCCATAATTATCTTACGAAACTAGAAAATTAAGCAATCATATGGATGCACAGATGCAGTTGCTTGTTGTGCTCAGTGAGGCAAACATATTGGACTCTTGCAGGGAGTTATCCATAGGGGGGAGGGGGGACCTCCCTAGTTTCATGATTTGACAACAGAGCACAGAGCAAGTTGTGCGGAGTACAATAAAGCAAAATAAAATATATACCCAAGGTTGGAAAAATAGGCCAAGACATGTGACCCATTTTACAGAAAGAGAAGTAAGAGACTCAGGCTTGGCATTTAGTTGCTTTAAAAAAATGTATACAGCATCAGCTTGTGTGTGTGTGTGAGAGAGAGAGAGAGAGGAGAATTATCAAGATTACAGCAGGTACAAAGGGGAGAGGTAACTCCTTTCCTTTGCCACAGACTTCAGAACAGGCAAATTTGTCAATTTCACTTTTTCTCAATTTCTCATTTTTTTACTCTTCAAGTAACATCCCCACATCAGTTTGTGATTATTATTATTATTATTTTCTTGTTAAAAATGTCCTCAATTTTGCCAAATATAACTTTTGACCAGAAGATAATGTATTTCTTTCTGAACAGCTGTCCTAGTGGTGTACATAACTTCTCTTTTATCATTCTTAAGGTTTCTTGGTTCTAGTCCTCATGGTGCCCGAGTCCATTGTACACATTGCTATACATAGCCAACCACAGGAAATGAAAAGCCAGCTTCCTCATCTTATCTTCCCAGCTGCTGTCTTTCATTCCCAACCTCCTGATGCGTGGACCTGGAATGTGGTGAGTTTTGATAAGCGGACTCTGAAAGTTGATTTACCAGGAATTTGTTGTCGTCTGCACTTTTGCTAAGAGATTATATAGGCAATAAAATGGGTAAAGCACACAAAGAATGTAAAACTCCATTTTGTTTTTCTTCAGGGAGAAAGTCAAGATCTGCAGGGCTAATAATTAAGATCTTTCTAATAGCTCTGAGGCTTTGGAGCAAAAATAAAAAAGTGTTCTTCACCTCACTTGCTCTGGAGCGCTGCTGTTGATGTGTTTTAATCAAGTTCAGAGAGTTGAAAACAAGGTGGCATGCCAAGGTTTGAAGAACGGGTATTTGAGCTAATCCTTGTCAGCTTTTTCAAACATAAATCTGCCCTTTGACAAAAGCTGGCTTTCCTGCTTACCTCTCATTGCCCACAGCCTTTATGCCCAGGCGCATGAGATACTGAGCAATGCAAATCTGAAAGCAGCAGCGGCAAAATTCGGAATTGGGAGCCTTGATGAATCAATGTGGACTTTTAGAAGACATCTGAAGGAGGCCTTTTTTATCGAAGTTTTTAATGTTTGAAGTTTTATTCTGTTTTTAACATTCTGTTCAAAGCCTCCCAGAGTGGCTGGGGAAACCCAGGCAGGTGGGTGGGGTATTAATAATAATAATAATAATAATAATAATGTGGCTATATCTCCTGCTTTGCACAGTGCAGTCCTCTGTTTCAATGTATCCTCTATCTGAAGTGTTGACAGGTCCAAGTCTAGTTTAAAGGCAAAGAACCCTAAGGAGAACCTCATAGCTGCCCATCCACAATTGGCACCTGCACAGCAGATTGTGCAGGCAGACAAACCACCTGGTTAGAGGTTCCCTGATGTAGTGAGATCAGCACGAAAGGGGAGCTTTTTAGCCATTCTCACCCTTTGTGCTAATTGGAGCTAGTCAGGGTGAAAGGAGGTGAGGCAACCACTGAGGATTGACTCCTAGCGTCACTCTGGAGAAGGTGCATGGGAGCAACAATGAGAAGGAGTTGTTATCTGTGCTGCAAAGCTAAACATTTAGGAGCACCAGAAACACTTGGTGCTTCAGTTTCAAGAGAATGGTGCGCAAGTTCTGTTATGTACAATGCAGCTTCAAGGAAAACACAAATTAAGTCACTCCAAAAGGAATATATTGGAGCACTCCAAATCATTTGTCCGTGTATGTGAACAGAAAACAGAAGATCTGGTTGGAAGGCAACACATGGAGATCGGCATTGATCATTGCAATGCATCCCTAATTATTATTATTGTATAATTATAAGATTATTATATGATCTTTGAAGGGGTGTGGCTGTGAGGGGACAGCTATGAGGGGGCATAGCTGTGCTTACCATGAAGGCACCCTGCACTTCTGAATTTGCCACTACACTACTGCCATTAACCAACAAGAAATCCATGTGTTAGAGACCTGAAGAAGGCTAAGTCTCAAATACCTCACCACAACAGATATGGTGTATGACTTTGAAATGTTTTTTGGATCACTGTAATTCTACCGAGTTCACAGTTCTGTAAACTTTGAAGATGAATGAGGAGGGGAAAGGCGCACATCAGCTCAAATGAGGAAAAAAATGGAAACGATAATTGAAAATTAAATGAACTGGAAAAGAAGAACAGATGACTAGTTGGGGAGGGGGCAGGAAAGAAAAGCAATACAAAAACTAGGGGGTTAAAATGCCAAAGGATCAAAACAAACAGAACAAAAGAAATATGGAAAATAAAATAAAAAACCAGGAGAACCAAGGGGGGAAATGTCCGCTTAAGAGGAAGGGGAAATCAAAACCAATTCTGCTATAATTATATCTATTGATAGAAAGTTATAGCGAATCACGTTAGGTGCATTAACATGGCAATTTATTCAATTTCCCTGACATTTCTCTGACTGTTAATTTCCACAGTATATCTGTGCTTCCACATGATGTAAAGGCCACTTCTGGATAACTAATCCTATATAATAAAGAGCCTGTGTCGGGACGTACCTTTCCGTGTGTCACAGGAATTCGCAACTGCGCGTGCGTTCCAGTGACAAAGGGATTGGAGGACGCAGACCAATAGGAGCGGGGGCAGAGGCGCGAAGCGCCGCTGCCCGCAGCCTCCTCCTGTCGGCCATCTTATCGCGCTGGCGGGGAGAAGGCGGCTGCTGGCCGCCGTTCCACGATGGCCGGGCAACCACGACCCCGCGACGGGGCTTGGCGGCGCTGGAAGCGGAGGAGGCCCGCGGAGGAGCGCCGGCTACGCGCACCTCCAGCGGAGCCTCCAGCTGCCGCCTTACACTCCCTCGCTCGCTCACCCGCCGACGCTGCTGCTGCTGCCGCCACCGGAGCAGCTGCCTGCTTGCAAAGCGTGGGGGAAGAGCCGCTTCGGCTCTCCCGCCGGCGCCTTTCTTTGTCTGCCGCCACCGGAGCCTCCCGTTACTGGAGCCTGAGCAGCGTCTCCTGAGGGACTTTGCAGCCTCAGCCACGCAGCTCCCCCGTAGCTGCTGAGCCGCCAGCCCGGGCTCAGCCCCAACGCCTGGGGCTCGAAGGGCCGGTAGCCCGCCGCTCTTTTATTCTGAGCTCCGCTCCGCGACTCCCTCTCCCAGCCGACACTCTCCGCCTCCCCTCGCCCTCCGCCAGGGACAGGGGTTGCTCCGCTGCCGCTGGCCGCCCGCCTGCCCGCCCGCGATGCCGAAGCCGACGCAGCTGCAGCTGCAGCTCTTCGCCGGCAGCTCCAAAGTCTGTGCCTGCGCGGCGGCAAGCGACCTCCTCCCTCTTCCCGCCTCTTCCCGCCTCACCACACGCAAAAACACACGCGCGCGCTCCGGCCCTCCTCGCCAGCCGGACGGTCACACCACCCGCCTCCGCCGTCTCAAGCGCGCAGCACAGGCAAGCAGGCAGGACCAGCGAGCCTCGGGTGGCGCCGGCCCGTGAGGCCTTGCTTGCAGCGCCAGCCGCCCCTCCTGTTGCTGCTGCTGCTGGGAAGCCTCCGAGCCCCGGGAGGCTGCGCACGGCATCCTCCAGAATGCGGGAGCCGAGGGGGCGCCCCGGGAGGGAGGGAAGGGGAACCCTCTCCTCTGCAGGGGGGTTTGAGGGCCCTGATCCAGATGGGCCCCCACCAGCACCGCCACTGCCATCTCCCCCGGTGGAGAGGGAGCGAGTTTCGGTGGTCCGGGAGGGCAGCGGGCAGAAGGGGCCAGGCCTGGCCGGGGCTGTAGGAGGCGGCTGCCGGGCTGTGTTCTCTCCGGTCCCGAGGGCCTGGGTGGGTGGGGAGGCCAGGCCACAGGCCGGAGGGGAAGGGCTCGGGGAGGTCGGGCACCCTCTTTTCACTCCCTTCCCCCGACTGGAGGAATAGGAGGGCGGTCCTCCTCTTCTAGCAGCCCCGCTCGAGAGTGCGGCCGGGGGGGGGGAGCTCTGTGAGGAAGGTGCAAGAGGAGGGGAAGGGGGCATGGAGGTGAGGCAAGAAAGGCAGGAGGAGAAGGGGAGGGGCCAGCGCAAGCAGAAATGGGGCTGTGGGGCAGGAGGGGCTGGAGAGTGAGAAACGAAAGCGGCATGGGGCAGGAGGGGCTGGTGAGTGTGCGGGATATGGGGCTGGAGTGCATGGGATGTTGGGCCATGGGGCAGGAGAGGCTGCTTAGTCTGGGAGGATATGGGGCAGGAGGGGTGGGGTGGGATAGGGGTATGGGGTAGGAGCGCATGGTGAGTGAGAGTATGGGGCAGGAGAGGCTGGATATGGGGCAGGAGGGGTGGGGTGGGATAGGGGTATGTGGTAGGAGCGCATGGTGAGTGAGAGTATGGGGCAGGAGAGGCTGGATATGGGGCAGGAGGGGTGGGGTGGGATAGGGGTATGGGGTAGGAGCGCATGGTGAGTGAGAGTATGGGGCAGGAGAGGCTGCTTAGTCTGGGAGGATATAGGGCTGGAGGGGTGGCGTTGGGGTATGGGGCAGGAGGGGCTGCTGAGTGAGAAAGTAAACGACAGGAGGCAATGGTGAGCGTGTGAGGATATGGGGCAGCAGGGGTGGGGGCGTTATTAGGCAGGAGGGGCTGGTGAGTGTGGGTGTATGGGGCAGGATGAGTGGGGTGTTGGGGGTATGGGGCAGGAGGGGGTCGGATGTGGGGAGTTTGGGGCAGGAGGGGCTGGTGAATGTAGTGGGATATGGGGCAGGAGGGGTTGGTGAGTGTAGCAGGGGTATACGGCTAGAGGAGTGAGTGGCTATTGAGCGAGAGAAAGGAAAATGGAAGTATGGGGCAGGAGAGAGTGTGGGGGTGTTAATTAGGAGGGGAGGAGAGGAAAGGTGGCAGGGTGTGAGAGAGAAGTGGGTGTAGAGACAGAGAGGCAAACTATGTAGAAATGTGGGAAGTGGGGGAGATAGGGGGATGCAGCGTTTTTGCACGTGGGGATGCGAGGTGGGGAATAGAGAAGAAGTCTGCCATATCACATGTAATCTAGCGCCCGTTATCTTAACGGGCTTAATTTACTAGTGAAACATAGTTCGTGTTTAGTGCTCATTTCCATGTTATTTGATTCCAGAAAAAAATCTGTTTGCAGCCCCCTTAACCTGGAAAATTGGAGGATTAAAATGAAGAAATTTGGGGAGATATACCAGCATACAGTTCTTCATGTGGTTGTCTGGGGGAAACAGAGGCACGCATGTAAAGAAAGGGTGGGGAAATTGTCCAATGACATTTGCTGTGTAAATGAAATTGCACATGACATGCCAGTATATTGGTCAAAAACCCACAGATGCATAACACAGCAAGTAGTGCAGCGTGGAAGGAACATAAGGAAATGGGATAGAAGCACTAGAGCCACACTCATGTCATACATTTAAAACAGTACCACACCACTTAAAACAGTCATTGCTTCCCCCCAAAGAATTCTGGGAGCTGTAGTTTGTGTTGTGCTGAGAGTTGTTAGGAGGCATATTTCCCTACAATTTTCAGAGTGGTTTAAAAACCAATCCCTTTTTACAGGAAACTCAGAGATTTATAATTCTGGCAGGGGAAGAGGGGCCTCCTAACAACTCCCAGCACCCTTAGTAAACTACAGTTTGTTAGTCAGAAAATGAGCTTTCAGAAGGGAGAACCCGCATTGATGCAGATTTTGCATTCATTCTAGGAGCCCAATTCAAAAGGATGCCCATTGCAGCTTTGTACATGGCAAAGACTGAAGTGAGGTTGCAGTTACGGGTTGTTGTTTATAAAAAAAATGCAATTGGCCCTACATGTAAGGAAGATCTCTTTCTTCACTAACAAGAGTAAAGCTCTCCAGAGCAGAGCGGTGCAGGACATCTAAATATTTTATACCATGAATATTTAATACTTGGAAGATTACCCCTGAATTTAAGATGGCTAAAAAAAGAAGTCATCGGTTTTTTGCTGCCACCCCTTAAACTGTGGAGGCATCAGGATCCCACGATAACAGATTACTTGAGAAAATCATTTGTGTTGATGGAGGGTGTGTTTTTTAATAGTGAAATTAAAAGAACGTTGTTGTTAATACATGTTTCATTTGGCACTAAAGACCAGTGGTTTTAGAACTCTAGATCCTGAAACTCCTTGTAGTTTTATCAGGAGTTCCAGCATAAGAAATTCAGAACGACAAACAAATTTCCCTGAAAGACAGATTGCTCAACACTGCCATAGAAAGTAGCGTTATACTGAG
The DNA here is from genome assembly GCA_034641385.1 of Darevskia mixta. Taxonomy (NCBI): domain Eukaryota; kingdom Metazoa; phylum Chordata; class Lepidosauria; order Squamata; family Lacertidae; genus Darevskia; species Darevskia mixta. Next base: position 2,411,122 of record JAWWNH010000024.1, on the reverse strand, counting down.
AGAGATCATTGGTTCATCTGGTCAAGCCTGGACAGGAAATGGCATGGAAACAACTCTTAACCAGGTTACCTGAAAGACCAGTTTCCCCTCCATTTCCTGGTAAGGGCACTGAAATCAACAAATGGAATCTGGTTAGTCTTACCACAACCCAATGATTATCAGATTGTGGTGATGTGGAGGTGGTATTTTCCACTGGTGACACCAGTGTTATGGAATACGCTCCCTGCTGAAATATGAGAGGCTTCATCTGTGTTGGCATGCCATCGGCTTTCAATGATTCACCTGTTTTCATTGGCCCTTCCTCAACCTGAGTCTCCTGTTTTAGCTGCTGCGTTGCCTTAATGGGATTGTTTTATTGTATAGTTTAATCATGTATGTTTATATCTTGTAATACTGCATAATTGGTTTCTATACTTTGTAAACCACTTAGAAGCCTATATTGGCATTAGGTGGTATGTAAATTAAGAAATGATCATAAAATAAACCATGTCTCAGATTCCACAACACAAGAAAGGTAGGATATAAATATAAAAAAAATACAAATATACAACAGTACTTCCTAATCCCGCAGACCTCTAGTACTCTGAATTATAACCTCCATTACTTATTGAAGTTGGCTTTCTAGACATACTATGCTGGGCAGATCACTGTTGCATTTGATAAAATGAAGGAAACTAACCCTTCCTAACTCATCTTCATTTCCAGTACAAGCATCTCACGATTCTCTGCCATCCATAATTAAAATGCAAGAGCCTTCCTTTCATTAATAGCTAGTAAAGAGACACAGAGTGCCTTTGTACCTGCCTGTAATGTAATCAGTCCAAAGTCTTGAGTAGATAGCATTGGTTTCTGGGCTGTTACTGGGCCCAATTTGCAACACTGGTTTTAAAGAAAGCCGGTGTGGTGTATTGTAGTGGTTAGACTGTGGGACTAGGACTTGAGAGACTGCCCTGTGTTAGGTAACTAAAAAGATAATCAATAATCACATAGAAGGAAGGAAGGAAGGAAGGAAGGGAGGGAGGGAGGAAGGGAGGGAGGGAGGGAGGGAGGAAGGAAGGAAGGAAGGAAGGAAGGAAGGAAGGAAGGAAGGAAGGAAGGAAGGATACTTTGTGGAGTGTCATGTGTTGTTGTGTTGCTGTTGACTTTACATAGTTTTTGGTCTTATGGTTTTATGACTTACTTTGTTTTTGTTTTTCTTATTGTAAGCAACCTGGAAAACTATGTTATGGGGTGGCATAGATAGATAGATAGATAGATAGATAGATAGATAGATAGAGACAGACAGTATCTAAGAATCACAGGTAAATCCAATATGGTACCTGATTTCATCTACCAACCTGCTTTTTCATACACTTCCTTAGAGTATGGTCTGCTAATGGTTCCTCATTGCAAAATACTTGGTGTTACCTGTCTGTTTTATAGGAGGGAGGAGCAAAGCAACCCATACCTCTGGCCTTTGCAATAGCACTTCCTCTCCTCTGATCAAAGTCACAGATCCTTTTCATGGGTGGCATCATTTTCCCCAACTTTCCCAAGTTCCACTTGAAATTTCAGCTCAGAGACCTGAGAAAGTGACACCTGCTTTACTTTCCTGCTGTCCTGGCTGGCAGTGACTTTTATTTCTTGGCCATTTTCTCCCTTCCAATAGAGGTGACAAACAACAGCACAGGAATAACCTGACCTCCTTTCCAATGAAATGCCAGTTGCCCGATCAGGCTAATAGGCCCCAGGGGTCCTACCACTGGCACTTTCTATTGTAGACCTAAAGGAGATATATAGCAGGAGCATTAGGAACAGCTATCTGTTCCCTGTACACAGCGGTGGTGATTTGGAACCTAAGCCAACTTCGCTTAAGGAAGACATGGAACAAGTAGCTCATCAATAAGAGATGGGGCTGAGTAAAGAGAAGGGACTAGGTAGGATGCTTGAATCGCTCAGGTGGTTTGTGATACACTTATGTATCATATTGTTGCTCTCTTTTATTGCTCTCTGACAATGTTGATGATTACTGCTGCTTACTATGATTACTTTGTTGCTATTACTGCTGCTACTAGCACCATTAATATTATTATTATTATTATTATTATTATTATTATTATTATTATTATTAGATTTGAAAAGAAACCAGAGTTGGTGGTGGTGGTGGTGGTTATATTGAATAAATACCCTGCCCTCCCAAACGAGTCCAAGGTGACAAACACATTAAGAACAAAACCATCTTTTCCAGAGCATTCTAAAAGCAATTTTAGTTAAAACTTTCTAAAAACAGTGAAAAACATTCTCTCATCCCGTGATCTCAGGGTTGCCAGGAATACTGTTCTTAAGCCGTCAAGCATTTGGCAGACAAGAATACAACTTCCATCACCCATGACCAATTGCCATGCTGGCTGGGGCTCATGGGAGCTGAAGTCCAAAAATGTCTGGAGCGCCACAGGTTTGCCACCCTCTGCTATTAGCTATAAAACAGGAATGGGGAACCTGGTGCCTTCCAGATCGCTTGAACTACAACTCCCATCATTCCTGACCATTAGCCAAGTTGACTGGGGATGATGGGATTTGGAGTTCAACAACATTTGGAGGGCCACAGGCTCCCCACATGACATGACAATGTCCACTGACCCAATCAGGGGTGGGCATCACATGATGCTCCAAGACCCTGGTAGCAATGTTTATTCAGGCAGCCGGTGGTTGGGGAAATCCCTGGGCCAGCCGCATGGCACATTGGAAGTTCCCGCTGGTCAGCAATTTGAATTCTGGCCAATTCAGGCAGTCCTAGGGGGCGGGGTCTGGTTAAAAACTGCCACAGTAGGCTTTGCTCCCTGGGGTGGGGTCACCGTGAGTGAGATCGCAACCAGCTAACTGAGATCCATTTAAGGCATACCCAAAGTGATACATGTGTTCTGATGGTATTTCCCAAGGCTCTTACTTGAGAAATACATCCGCCTGTTTCTAGGGTGAAGGGAAGGGCTCAGTGGCAGAGCATCTGCTTGGCATGCAGAAGGTCTCAGGTTAAATTCCTGGCATCTCCAGGTAGGGCTTGGAATCTCCCCTGTGTTAGAATATATTCATGTATGCTACAACTGCGGCAAGAGTTTTGTTAGCACAACAATGGAAGAATGAGGAAATACCAACGAAAAAACAATGGCAAGGAAAACTGATGAGCTATGTGAAGTTGGCAAAGTTAACATATAAATTATGTGAGAAGGACAACCGGAGCTTCAAGGAAGATTGGGAACTTTTTACAATCTATTTAAAAACAACAACAAAATGATTTGGACTCTTTGGCAGGTTTTGAATAAACATTCACAAATTTATTATTAGTAGAACATGTGCTAGAAGAAGTAATGATATGTACAAATTTACAACATGCAGGAAATGATATGTATAGACAAATCAGAGGGGGGAGCTGATGGAAGTCTTGGGGGGAGGGATGGGGGGAGGGGGGAAATGTGAAGGATGCTACTGATTGATTGATAATCTGTTTAGCTAATTTGTTCAATAAAATTTATATTTAAAAAAAGCAATCTCCACTGTGAAACCCTGGAGAGCCACAGTGCTGAGCCTGGTGGGTCAAGGGGTCTAACTTGGTATAAGGCATGTGGTTCTTTGGTTGCTGGTCAAAAGTGCAATTACCAGGCACCACCATCCATGGCAAAACCCCAATGTCTGTATGCTTGATACACACAAGAAGTTTTTGCTGCCGCCCTGTGCTTAGGGCTCTCTCTCTCTCTCTCTCTCTCTCTCTCTCTCTCTCTCTCTCTCTCTCTCTCTCTTTTATGTAACTTTTTTTCAGTGGTGAGCAGAGCATCTGTTATGGGGACACACGGCTGCCCCTGGCAATGCTTTGCATCCACATATTAGCAGCAGCATAAAACATTTATGGTCAACACTTTGCTTTTTTAGATGGCTCTTAGCAGAGCCGCCACATTGCCATTAATTTTTCTGCTCCCTCCCCACCGCCCCAACTCTGCTTTCATTTGTCTTGATGAAATGTGAAGCTGTTGCTATGCTTTGCTGTAATCCTCTTACACTCTGTTTGTGTTTGTGTGTGTGTGTGTGTGAGAGAGAGAGGGCGAGAGAGAGAGAGCGCAATGGGGAAATTCCACGTGTGTGTGTGTGTGTGTGTGTGTGTGTGTACATACACACATACACTCAATATGCTTCTGCAGTGAAGGAAAAGATTTTCAGCCTTACAACTTTGGCACCTCAAGGCTCTTGGGTGTTCTTGAGGCTAAGAAGTGCTGAGAAATCTCGATCCATCCTCTGGAACAGACTCAGCCAAGCAATCCTGCAAAATGCATCTGTGAAACATTGTTTATTTGCTGGTGTGTTCACTCAGTTCATACCCCTTCCCTTTCAGACACAACAGGGTCCTTATGGCTGGTGGCTTATAACACTCTTCGCAAACAGCCTCTCCAGATGTCCTTGTAATTGTGTGTTCCTGTGGATTTGTGCTCGCGGTGATATCAGGGCAGTTATTTGTGATCCTGCGTTCAATACTGTTTGTGCCTGCAAAGGTTTTATGGCGACCATACTGCTTCGTTTCTGATCAGTGCTCATGCCATAGCTTCCTGCAGAAGTTCTGTCACTTTTCATACCCCCAAATGTTCTGGTGCGTTTGTGTGTGCTTGTTCTGTTTTGGTTGCGCCATGTGGCAAGAGGGCCCTTCCAGACAGCAAAAATGCTATAATGTTGGGGAAGCATTGCAGAACTACTAATAAAGTGGAATGATGTATTGATTGTCCAGTATAACTCTACCACTGATCCTTTATTATTGTATCAATGACATGTTGCAGAATATACGCCCCCTCCCCACAAAAAACCTCAGCAGCCTGGAGAGTCCGTAAATCATTAAAATCCAGCTCAACAACTCCCATAAATTCAACAGGTATGGTCACACAGACAGTGCAAGGTAAATAAATCCCCATCACGGTAATTAAAAGCATGAAGTCTAGCAGATTGGGGGAGGGGGAGAGACAGAGAGAGAGAGAGAGAGAGAGAGAAAGGTGACAACCTTAAAAAGTCTCCAGGGGAAGAAAAACAGGGCAAGCAAAATGTTCTAGCCTCTAATCTTGCAAATCAAACCCAATAATCTTCTTAGCTGTTCAGCAGATCTATTTTGAATGAGCCCCCACTCCTCCCAGCTGCCCCAGCCACCTGATCTCTGACTCCAGATGTGAAGCTATTGGCTAATACAGCACTTCCAGGAAGGTTTTATAATCCAGATCTAGGCACGATGTATTTCCCTCTCATTATTACATAAATGAGATGGGAGCAACCTCCTTTGGCCACTTTGCACCACATCCGGTGAAGAAAACTGTTTCCCCAATCACCAACATTTATTCAAACTTTATAAAAAGATTTGTGGGGCAGAATCTTGTCAGAAAAGCATCTCTATCTTGAGCTGTGAGCCTTGCAATGCATCATGACTGCTTAGTGTGTTAGCATCCTGCTGTGGTTACCCAGTGGCAGCAAACACACTCTCTGCATGCTCAGAGTTATTCTCATCTTTATTTCACACTAGCTGACCCAGCCACGCCTTGCTGTGGCTGATTTTGTGAAATGCAAAAGTAAGATACAGTATGAAAGAGAAAGCATATGTTTACTTACACCTTATCTCGTTGAAGTTCAGTCTATGTGTTCTATGTTTGCCCCTCCCGTTTTTGTCTTCGTTTCTATAACTGTTTATTATTATTATTAAACCGGGAAAATGGCGATTCCTCCTGGCTTGGCTCTAAACCCGGTGGCGGAGCCAGCAGTAGTGTTTGTGGGCAGTCTGTCTGTCGATTGGATGGTGGTAGTGACGTCGGGAAAGGAGGGGGAGGGGTCAGAAACAGGTGTGTTGTGCTGTGCTGTTTAACGTCCACTGGAGGGCGCTATATTTCTTTGCACAAAATCACATTTTTACCTGGGAAAGGTGTGGTATTTGTGCAATGTAAGTACATATGATCACTCCCATATGGACATGGAACGTTGTGTCTAAATTTGAACAGAATCGATCAAGGGGTTACGGAGAAAGGCGATTGTTAACAAACATCCAACTTGAACGATTTTATATATATAGATTAGATGAATAGCTCAGTTGTGAGATGAGCCCTAACCTCAGTAAATATACTGTTGAAATCAAGGCAGCTAAGGATCAGTGCTTTGAGCTGTTTTGGAGATATATTCTCTGAGAGATATATTCTCAAACCTTATTGGAAGGGATTTTCTTCCATACCTTTGAAATGAACCATGAGATTTATTGTTTCAATTGAGACCCCAACCTTTTCTTCTATTTATACGTAAAGGTTGGAATCCTATACTTATCTGGGAATAATAACCCACATTCCACTTAATGGGACTTACTTCTGAGGAGACATGCACAGGAATGTACTCCAAGGTTGCTTAGAACCCATTTTATTGTTGGACTACAGCTCCCCTATTCTCAGATGACTGGCCATGCAAACTGGGACCAACATGAGCTGGAGTCTAGCAGCATCTGGAGGGCTACAGGTTCCCCACCCCTGATTTGAAAGGACAGTCTAAAATAATAATAATAAATAGTACAATCACAGCAGGTTCACAAAAAGGACAACTAATAAACCCCACTCCATCTACTCATTAATCTGAATGACTTTTTTATTTTTATTAGGTACAGAATTCCATGCTTTCCTATGTTGGGTTTATGCCTATTCTGGGTTGTATTAATCCCACGTGAATAACTGTCGGAATAAACAATTATGAAACGCAGTGAGAGATTACAGCCCTGGCTTACTGAAGCTGGCTTGGGAAGTGTGGACAGCAGACGCTACAACACCTGTTGTTGTGGTGGTATGGTCTGAACACGAGATTCTTGGCAAGAGCATCCATCCCTAATGGACCAGTTCATTCCATTGCCAGGTAATCTGCTTTTTTTTTTTCCTTTCAGAGAGGGGAGATTAGGGAAAAGGTTGCAAACAGCTGTTGCAGCACCAGCTGGGGTGGCTTTTCCAAATTACTCCACACCCACCAGGATGGAGGGTAGCAGCCCACACACCCATCTGTCTGGAGTGATGTCACAAGTTCCCACCCACACAGACGAAGAAGAAAATCTCTGTCGTTTTGCGCTAGGCGTATATTCCCTTCCACAGGACTGCCAATCCTGCCTTGGCTGATCCCTTAATTATTGCTAGTCTTTCTTTCTTTCTTTCTTTCTTTCTTTCTTTCTTTCTTTCTTTCTTTTATTAAAGTTTTCTTGGTTTACAAAGGTATGCACAATGTCTCTTTTTTCAAGTTACATTTTCCATAGGTCAGTTTCATTTCTTGATACTTTAGGGTTACATTAGGAAGAAAAGAGGGGGGAGAGGTGGAGGGAGCCATGGTGAGTGAGGGTGGGGTTGGGAGGCGATGTTTCTATTTTACTTAATGTATGTGTGGGGTTTTGTGTTAGCATCGCTTGTGCGGGTTTTCTTTACTATTCATTTGTGTTCCTTTGGTGGTGAGAGAAGTTGGGGTTGCCTAGGGTGTGGTTGCTTGCTTGTGATTGGCTGTGGTGAACTTTGTTTTCGTGTATGAGTGGGGTGGGTGGGTGTTTTGGGATCAGGTTAGCCATATTGATTAGTATGCTGTTGGTGGATTCTTGTCGTTGTCTTGTTGGGCTGTGTATGTGATAAAGGGGAGCCATACCGGGGTGAAGGCATCTTCTTCTATTTGTCCCCATGAGTTTGACCAAACTGCGGGAGGCAGTGGAAGACAGGAGTGCCTGGCGTGCTCTGGTCCATGGGGTCACAAAGAGTCAGACACGACTACACGACTAAACAACAACAGTTTCAGTTTATTGGTCAATTTTTCTAGTAGGGCTGTTTCCCATACTATTTGGTACCATTGGTCCGTGCTTACTCCTGACAGGTCTCTTCAGTGTCTGGTTATGATGTTTCTGGTTGCTGAGAGTAGGTGGGTTATGAGTTCTTTGTGATGTGAGTGGGCATTATTGCCTTGGAAGATGTTTAGTAGGGCCAATTCTGGGGTGATTTCTAATACTTGCTTAGTTATTTTACATATTTCTCATATGGCTGTTGTCCAGAATAGTTGGATTTTGGGGCATTCCCACCACATGTGCACCCAAATTAACTAGGTGTGTCCATTTGAAATGGCAGCTCTGCTACATCACACCTGCTTGTTCAGAAACAATCTCACTCAGAACTTCTCCTAACAGTTGCCAACATTTTTACTATTTTACCTTTACCCGCTCCTACGTCTCTGAAATCACCTTGATCTGTAGAAGTTAATAGGTGGTGAATGCATCTTTCTCTTTGCCATGGAAAACTTTGCTTGCTCATTTCTGCAGAGCCAACTGCTGTGAAAGGCAGAGCAGACCTGGCCGATCGTTTTCTGGTCAGTTGGCAATCCCCTCTCCTGCCAATAAGAAGATACCAGTCATAGATCTGAAGGCAGCAACGTCACTGCTGCAAATCTGGGGCAATCTTCATTTAGGGAGCTTGTAGTCTAGAGGAATTTCTTTTGTTACATAACATGATTTGTAAGCCAGGCTTCGCTTTGCAGCCTCGGGCTTTCTCCCCTATTACACTAATAACATTTGTATTCCTGGTATGAAACTCTTTGATCTAAGATAGGGCTTCCTGGAGCAGTATGCCTCAGAGGCCCTATCTACACTATACATGTAAAGCATGATCATACCACTTTAAACCGCCTTGGCTTCCCTTGTAGAATTCTGGGAAGTGCAGTTTGTTAAGGATGATCAGTTGTTAGGAGACCACTGTTCATGTCATAAGGCTACAATTCCCAGTGTGGCTCAACAACCAATGCCTCTTCCCAATGAACTCTGGGAATTGAAGGGTGGTCTAAAAGTCTAACAAATTGATTAAAAATAATAGAGTCACCCACAGCCCCACTTCCCATTTGAAAGTGGCAGTGTTTATGGCAAGGCTATGATACATTATTGAAGGGAGGAGGTCTACTTTCTATAGAGCAAGCTCCTTCTAGCTGTCATTGCTGATCATCACCCCATCAGCTTCATTCCACTGGAAACAGGAAGTATCAATCCAATTGTACTGAGATGGAGACTCCTTTGCAAAAGGGGAACTCCCCAAAACCACCAGTTACTCTGCATTTTAAAACTTGAACTTTTCCCAGAAGGTAACCGTTTGTCACCAATGATCACGCTTTGTCTTTTTGTACTGGGATCTAATGCACTTAGCACGATGCAGAGCCGTTTAATAATGAATCTCCTTAATTCACATATGCGCATAGGCAAATGCTTTGACAACAGCAAGGCCAGTTCCTCATATGACCCCCAGCTAGGGGTGTGGGTGCAACATCTAGCCCTGAAAAAGTAATAGCCTTCAAAATTCTCTGTTCTCCAAGATTTTGCGGTGCCCTTTTCAAAAAGAAAAAGGGTACACGAATGCATGTATTAGAGAAAAGTGTGTATATACCGAGGAAAATAATGTGCAAAAATAATGAAAGTGGGCAGAGTGCTTGCAAAATTGTGTGTTAGGAAAGCTGCATATCCAAAATGTAAATAATAGGGGGACGTAAGAAGAGCCTTGCTGGATCAGGCCAATGCCTTGTCTAGTCTAGCATCCTGTTCTCACAAGATGCCTGTGGGAAAGCAACAAGCAGGATTAAAGAACAATAGCACTCTCCCCTGATGTGGTCTCCAGTGGTTTGTTTGCAGAAGCATTCCTGCCTCTGACTGTGGAGACAGAACAAAGCCATCATGGCTAGTAGCCATTGATTGCCCTCTCCTCCATGAATTTGTCCAGTTCTCTTTTAAAGCCATCCATGTTGGTGGCCATCGCTCCTCCTGTGGAAGTGAGTTCAACAGTTTAACTACGCACTGCATGAAGAAGTCCTTTCGTTTATCTGTCCTGAATCTTCCAAAATTCAGCTTCATTGGATGCCCATGAATTCTTTTGTTATGTGAGAGGAGGGGAAAGCTTTTCTCCATGAGAAAAAATGAGAAACATAGAGAAACCAAAATACTGTAGTCATATTCATCACTTCTTAAATCCCCACCATCACTCCAAGGGAAATGTATGTATTATGAATCACAACACAACCTTCTCCTTCAAGTGACTGTACCATCTCCAGATCTGGCCAGACTCTGCAGCTTCCTGCACATAGGATCACCTGGTCAAGGCTGCCTGTGAGCCACACTGTGAAGTCAGAGTAAAAGAGCCCCACAGCTGGAATATGCATGGCTCAATGCCTGCTATTCTTGCTAAAGGAGTTGGACAGCTAATGAGTAGATGCCACTGGTGGCTAGATGGACCTATGAGCTACAAGGTAGCTTTCTACATCATTGGCGCTTCATTCCAGCTTCTTGTGTTCATTTTAAATTAAGTGTAGCTCAGTTTTGCATTCAGAAGGTCCTGGGTTCAATCCCTGGCTGGTGGATACCTGTGTCTGAAACCCTGAAGAGCTGCTGCCAGTCAGTGTGGACAATACTGAGCTAGATGGATCAATGGCCTGACTTGTTACAAGGCAGCTTCCTATGCTCCTAACCTCCTTGCCCCAGGCTTCTTTCTCAACTGTGGAGAAAGGGGGATGAGATAGGGGCGTATCTTTTCCCCTGTGGGTTGAAAAGCATCTGGGTGTGGGTGACTTTGGGCAAAGAGCAGGAAGCCCCTCCTGTTGCTGATCTTCCTACTTCCAACGGCAAAGTAAAAAAACCCCCATATAAACAAGTAGTGGGAAGGAACTCATTGCTGAGTGTCATATTACAAAGCTGCATCTATGAAGATTTACACCCACATAGGGCTGAAGTTATTTTCCAGCCCCCCATAATAATAATAATAATAATAATAATAATAATAATAATAATAATTATTATTATTATTATTATTATTATTATTATTATTATTATTATTATTATTTTAAATCTAATGGGTTTAGAGATTGTAGCTCAAAACAGCCCCCCCCCCTTTTGGGGGGAAATGATACATTTTTTAAAAAAAATTCAGTGCAAACATTAAATAGTTCCCAAATCACTATTGACAGCTTCTACTTTCTTTGATTCAAGTGCACAGAAGTGTCAAAACAAGCCCCTTGGATTCTGATTCTCCAAAGTAAGCATTTGGTCATTTACAACTAGGGAAAAAGAAGAAATTTGATTTCTCATTTAAAGCTGTACTAGGGCTGTGCACCGACTGTGGTTGAATCCCCACTCCCCAACCCAGTTGAGCCAATTTGGGTCAACCCAGAACTCAGAGCGGGTAAAGACAGCTCCCAGGTGCTGGTAAGTTTAGGTTATCCAGACCTTTCCACCATTGTGTGATGTTAGCAATTTTGAAATTAAGTCTTTAATCTTGATATCCTTATTGTGTCTTGTACAATGATGGAGAAAGGGGGGTGCAGTGGGGGTTGTTCGCCCTGGGTGTCATCCCTGAGGGGGTGGGACAAAATCTCCCCTGAGTGGATTGCCACCGCACTGATAGGCATTCCCATAGGGACATGGTGCGCCATGGGGCCTCAGCCGCCCTACAGCAGATGGTCTGGGCCATCATGGGCGCCGCGCGTGCCACGTCCCTAGGAGAAGCCATGCGCGCTGCATCCATGGGGGCAGTTCGCACCGCCCCTCGGGGCACTGCCCCAGGTGGCTGAGAGACTTCCTCCGCCCCTGGTCCTGTAAACACAGAAAGAAAAAAATAATTATTGAGTAAATTAATTATTGTCAACTGTAATACATAACCTGGACAGGAAAGTTCCCACTTGTCTGGAGAAGAACAAAGGTAGCCACATGCTTGCTCCTTTGTTCTCAGATTATAGCTCCAAGGTTACCTCTCTCATCTTGGTCCAAGAGAAAAAATGTGAGTAGGAGGTTGTTGTAAAGCAGGCTGCAACCTAAGACGTATCTTTCTAATATGAAAGAGTTAGAGAGATCAGCTCAAGAAGTTAAAGATACAGGGAGAGTCTGAAGGTCCTAACTCTTTGTCTGTTTTAACCCATGAAAAACCTCTCTTCTGCAAGCTAAGTTGCACCCAAAATTCCAACGTGTTGCCATCACACCTATCAGAAGCATAGTTTGTTCAAAATTCATCAACATCTGTTGGAATTATTCAGAATATGGGATAGTGCTTCTGCAACCAGGACAGATTCAGGTCACCTACACGTATTCTCAGTTGTTCAGTGGTGATCCTAAGCTCACCCTTTTATAGGGCTTTTAAAGGAAAGAAGCAGTAAATAATTTGTTATTTGCCACTGTATTTCCAAGAAAATCAGTTACGGTTATATCCAAGTCTGATGGAGGAGAGCAATTGGGTGGCATTCACTGCTAGAGTAGACCTGCTTAAGTTCAGTGACATGACAAATTTAGGGCCATTCATTTCAATGGGTCTGCTTTGAGCAGGACTTAGTTTGATACAATACACTAAATTCAAATTTAAAACTAACCGAGGAAAGAAGAGCAGCACATACACAGCAGTTTGGTTCTGTTTTTAAACCAGTAACTCAAAAACACATTTATATACTCTCTGCCTCTCTTTTTCTTGCTGCCCTCATTGATATCTGGGCACCAATTTTTTTCCCATTTTGTCAAATTGTTTTCTAATGCTTCTTATGGCTCCTGAGTAGATTATGGCTTTGAGCTTGGGAAATCTCTTTCAGAGCTCTCTGTGCGCCTGACATGGACTCAGTCAATTTAATCAGAATCTGTTTTCTTCATTCTCTCACCCCCCCCCGGCAACTTTCTCAGTTCACACACTCTTCTCCCAGAGTTGGTTCGCTGCCCCCTTGCCCTGCACGGTATCTTTAAGGAGCGCAGTTATGCGATGTATCCTTGGAAGGTGGCAGGTGGTGCGGGTGGCGCTGTGGTCTAAACCACTGAGCCTCTTGAGCTTGCTGATCAGAAGGTCGGCAGTTTGAATCCACACAATGGGATGAGCTCCTGTTCTGTCCCAGCTCCTGCCAACCTAGCAGTTTGAAAGCATACCAGTGCAAGTAGATGAAAAGGTACCGTTGCGGCAGGAAGGTAAACAGCATTTCTTTGTGCTCTAGTTTCAGTCACAGTGTTCTGTTGCACCAAAAGCGCTTTAGTCATGCTGGCAACATGGCTGGGGAGACCCGGCCAGATGGGCGGGCTACAAATAAAAAATTATTATTATTATTATTATAACATGACCCGGAAAGCTGTCTGCAGATGAATGCCAGCTCCCTCAGCCTGAAAGCGAGATGAGCGCCACACCCCACAGTCGAATTTGACTGGACTTAACCGTCCAGGGGTCCTTTACCTTTACCTTTTACCTTTACCTTGGAAGGTTATCAACAAAGTGACAAAATTCCCACTAGTCTGGAAAAGGAACAAAGAAGAATTTCAATTCAGTTCACATTGAAAGCAAACCTCCCTAATTCACACTTTCTGCAAGAATGGACAAACCAGAATACAGCCTTGTTCCAAAATTTGCTCTTCTTTTAATTTTGCTATGCAGTTCTCCCACCAAGTAAAATGTGCATAGAAGTTCATAGTTCCAGTGAAAATAAGGGGAACTCAGATCAATTTAAAAACTGTTAGATGAATTAAGAAAAATGAAATTCGGATCTAATCAATGGAGTCATTTGTTTTATTATAGGTTACAAAAAGCAATGGACAGTGCAAAGGAAAAAAAATAGTATTTAATAATATAGTAGAACAAATATTATGTTAGACAGAAGATTCTTTTTTCACTTAAGATTTGTATTAATTCTTCGTAGCTTTAACTAATTAAATTAGACAGAAGATTATTTACCCTTCATGCCTGAGCAGGGATTTGAACCTGGGTCTCCCAGGTCTGCTCTAGCCACTACACCATGCTGGCTCATGCTGGAAAAAATGTTTTCAGCAGCTGTCAAAAAGAGGACAGTGCCAATAGTGGGTGCCGCCACACTAAAAGACTGATGTCTTACAAATGCGGAAAGTACTGGTAGTTGACATTTAGTGCGCTACGTAAAGGTTAGCCTTGAAACCACTCTCCAGAGTATTTCAGCCTAAGCATAATAAAAACACTGCCTCTACATACTTTAAAAAATGGAAAGGGGCATATCTTACATTTCAAATGTGTATTTTATGTTATAAAAATCATGCAGAATTCATGCAATTTTGATGTGTGCCTCTTTCAAAAATAAAAATAAAAACCAGCACCAAACAGCACAGATTAGAGCTATGAATGAGGGCCAGCAAGATTGAAATGGAACTGAATTAAGCCACACAGACCATCCCTATTTCCCTGTAACCTATAAAAATGCAGATCCTGAGCAAATGTTCTCCTCCCACCTCATCAAGCTTTCTTACAAACTCTCGTCTACCGCTTTCAATCTGGCACCTCCAAAATTAGACTGCGTGTTCTTTCAGAAATGGGACCAGATCTTCTTTTCCATACTGCAGAAGCCTCTCTCACACTTTTTGGAAAAGGAGATCTGAAATGAACTACCTCTCCCTCTTTCCAATCAGAAATACATATGCTTCCATCCAAATGCTTTATTTATTGCAGCCTGGTGTTTTCCGTTCAATGTATCAATGCTGGTCAAGAGCTCCCAAAGACAGGACTTCTGTCTACACAGCCACCTTTTATATGGCACAATTCAAAAATAAAATAAAATAAACGTCTCATGTGAATGTGCAATGATGGATATTAAAAGCTACATGTCAGGGTGCTCATTCTTTTTTTAAGGACCAAATGTGTTTTACTGTAATGTAATTTTACATTACTTTTAAAGTTTTCTCCTGGACCACAGCTATGCTTATTTAGAGAAATAAGTAAAATCGAAAAGTTTGGTTTGATGGCTGCTATTGGAACACTTTGAGGAAAACTTGTTGGAGTCACAGAAGTGACCTGGGGTAACCTGTAGATGGGAACAGACCAAGAAAAAATGGTATAGCTGCTTTAAAAATGACCTGTCTTGCAGGAATTAGCTGGTGAAGCTTTTTACAAGGATGAATGCTGTTGGCTGCTAATTGCTACAGAAGCTAAGAGAAAAGTTGACAAGCCTAGCCAGGCAGCGGCTGGTGAGCAGCAAGCTGGAAATGCAGTCATCAAGAGAGAAACGGTGGTCAGCAGCAAGAACAAGAGAGGGGGAGAGAGGGAGAGAGAGAAATTAGCTTTAAACAAATAGAACCTGAACCAAAACGTTGCAGAATGGAACGTGCCCATTGCCAGAACACTCCACTGCCCAGGAGTACCAACTTGACCATGGGTGCCCAGGGCCATGGGTGCCATGCAGCATGCATGGCCCTGGCACCAAAATTTATGGGTGCCCAGTCCCTTCATGGGGAATTTTGTAGGTGCTCGGGCACCCAGGTCCTCTGGGAGTTGGCACCTATGCCATTGCCCCTCCCTTGGTTTTCCAGTCCTATACTCTCAACAAGGTCCCCTTTCCTTCTACTGAAATATTGGGGGGGGGGTTGGGGGGGAGCAGGGGCCATAGCTGTCAACTTTTCCTTTTTTTGCGGGAAATTCCCTTATTCCGAATAGGATTCCTCACAAGAAAAGGGAAAAGTTGACAGCTATGGCAGGGGCTTAATTTCTAAACACCTCCCTGTT